>JAOTQQ010000012.1:119439173-119457132 GCA_026546715.1 Gallinago undulata
TATAAGGTCTCCCTGGAGCCTTCTCTTCTCCAGGCTGAACAACCCCAGCTCTCTCAGCCTGTCTTCATAGGAGAGGTCCTCCATCCCTCTGATCATCCTCTGATCATTATGTACTAGTGAAGTGCAGGCTCTCACCTAAAGAAAGGTTGAGAGTGAGGATGTTAGTTCTGGGGAAGAACCCAACCGTGTTTTACACTTTATTACTTGTGTGGAAGAAAAATGCATGGGTTTCCAAACAGTTTTGCAGTTCTTAATATATAGGAGAGCATACAGATGAGAGAAGATATGCACATAAGAGGTTCTCTATGTCAATCACCCCCTTCTCAGCTCCTTTGGTGCTGCCCTGCAGTGGGAAAGCTGGTTTGTTTTAGAACCAGTGGAAAGCACCAGTTCATTGATTAACCTGGTATTTAGAGAAATTTAGCTCCGACTCCTTGCATCCAGTGAAGTCTTCTTGTACGACAGTGCTACAGTCAGAGTCAGAGCCACAGGGAAAACATCTCTTCACCATCCCACAGGACAGCTGCGGGAATAAATACACTTAAGATTATGAAGTGCTTGGATAATGCAGTGATGAGATACTCATAAATACCATAGAGAAATCCCAGGCTTCACGGCTCAGCAGCTGGGTGTCTGTCCCACAGTGGGCATGTTTATCTCCAGGAACTGATCCTGGAAGCTGAAGGCCACGCCGGTTCCCACTGAAGGTGTTCTCAGACCCTTCACTGATCTGGTCCAGAGCTTCTTCGGGATTTTGAAACCCTGTGAGAGGTAAATTAAGACAGCTAAGGCAATAAAATATAACCACTGATTAACAAAGCAGGTCTTTATAGCCATTAATCCTATATTTATAAATAGCCGGAGACATGACTGAGTGACGGTGTTCAACCATGCAACTAATTGAAAGCAAATAAAGATATGATGACACGGTAATTGTAACTGAAACGAAAACATTCTTCACCAGCATTTTTAGATTCTTATACACACATTAACTTTTTCTTTTAGGTAGGAGGCCTTCCCCACAACTTTTCATAGTTTAAATAGTAGCAAATTAAACCGTCATGTATCCTGTGTGCTTCTGGATACTTAAAACTATGCATAACTGTTGAAATCATACAGAATACCACAAGACAACAAAAGAATACAGTTTTTTCTATGGAAACTTGGACTTTGAGTTTAGGTTGTGATTTTGACAAGTTTGTAAATATCCCAACTAATGGCCACAACGCCGTGGCAGTGGTGAACTGTGTTTGCAGAGCCTCATACTTAGGTTACACTTAATATTCTAGGAGAATTGTGTCCTGTGATGCTCAGAACAAACGTAGTGGGTGGTCTTTACATATCAGGATGCTCAGCTGGATCACGATGAATTTTTAATCTTATGGAAGAAGTATTTTGAGAATATTTTGGGGTGGTGATCATGATTTTTGTCTTTTTCCCCATTAATTGCCTTCTAGTCACTACCAAGTCCCGTTGTGCCACCTTCTGAATGCATGATGTGATTGTCAGGTGCACTGAAATTTTCCGAAATACAACAGCAGCACAGATCTAACTATTAACTTGAAGGATATTAACTGGAATAAACAGCATAGGGGTGCTTGCTTATAGATGCCCTGTATAGAGTTACTCATTAGATTATCACCATTATAACATCTGAAGAAGCCACTTACCTCTGGAGAACTTGCTCCACAGTATCTGATGGAATATAACTAACTACAGAGTTAATACACAAGATGACATAAAATTCCGTTCAATTTTTTTAACATTATTGGCCAGAAAGAGATAAAGGGGAAAAAAAAAAGGCTAATATTGTCTATTCTTTTGCTGTTAAAGTAGTTTTGAAGTTAGTTATTTGCTAAGCAAAGGATGCTGAATAGGAAGATGTCACTTTGCAAGTTGACTTTTCAGTGCAGGACGTTTTGAGGTGCTTGTTTGATGAGTATATTGAACAGCAACAAGATACTTCCATAGATCAGAGTTTTAAACTTAAAACTTGAAATGTGTGTGCCTTTATCTAAATAGCAGCATAAGAGACTTCTGGCTCTGATGTTTCATCGACTTTTTTTTTTTCCTTTTTGCAGATTTAAGTCTATAATGTATAATAATAAAGAAATAGATTTTCAAGTAGCATTGTTACTTCACTAGATGAAGAAATTAAGAGGGATCATTTCACCAGTCATTGAAATGCAACCGTTTCAGGGATATGGGATTTTATTGGTGTTAGCAAATTAAACAAGAGCTTAGTGAGGAGTAGAATAATATGTGCTGCTAAAACTGCAGAAGAAAAAGTAAGCAGGGTAGAATGCAGCTACTTAATTAAAATATTTTGTATATGTCTTAGGGATGTTTATTTTAAATAATAGGTATTTTCTTTAGCTGTAGGAACCAAATGCTGTTTCTATGAAGGGAGATGTTTGACCTGCTTCTAGCTATAAAAGAAGATTTGTGATTCTCCAAAGTCCACATGCCCTAGATTAATGTTAGTGTCAAACTGATTCTCCGTTAAGCTCATTTAATGTACCTCTGGGCTATAAGGTGTTACTTTGCCAGCAGCAAAGGTCACATGTTTTCAGGTATTGACAGTGCAAGTAACGACAAGTTGTTTCTGTGTTTGAGTGGATCAGGGTCTTTTTAGCATTCATTCAATGAATCTGGCAAAATGTAGCCTCTGCCCAAGAGGGCTCTGTGCCTTTGAGCACACAACAGAGGGAATCAGTAAACCTCCAGCTCTGCAATCTATAGCTTCATTTAGTTCAGACCTCCCAAAGGAATTTTTTATGCCTTTAGCTAAATAGCAAACAATTTTGAAGCTGATTTTACCTAGGTAGCAAATTTCTTCTTGATCATAAGAAGAAGCAGAAAGAATATTTTATATGTTTGTTGGCTTTTTAAAGCCCATTTTCTGTTTTAATATATTTAGGTGCAGTAGGTTGAATTCGCCTTACATCGACAGTTATTAAAAAAAAAAAAAAGTGAAACTCTCTGTGAAACTTTGCAAACACTGGTCCTGAGGGAGGAAGCCTGATCAAATAGCTGAAACTCAGGAGCAGAGCTAAAGTTCCTGGCTCCTTCCCCGGGTTGTTGAGTGACATAAGCAAGTCGTGTGACAATACCAAGGGTTACACAACATTGTGAGTCATCTTGAACAGGTAATCAGAAAGTGCATTTAAGCGGCTCGGATAGGAGCTTGACATTTCCCAAACATTCACAGACTGTGCGTGGCTCCTCCTGTACATTCCAGTGGCAAAAAAAAAAAACACTCAGAAAAAAATTCTTTAAGGCAGAAGTCAACAAAGGGCATTAACATTATGATGCTCTGGGAATAGAATTTGCTAAGTATTATCAGATACCTACTATCTGTGTGGTAGGTTTTTTTCTCCTAGACTAGCAAAGGGAAATGGAAGCAGCTCGTAGGGGATGGCCAAGGGATGGGTACCCGAGGTGTCTTTCTCACAGAGATCCAGGTCAGGGCTACAGTCAGGCTTCCCTTGGAAACAGATTCTTGGAGCCTGAAATCACATCCTCAGTCTCAGTGCTTTCTCCTAGACTGCTCATCCATCATCCCAAAATTGTCCTTTGATAAAGAGCAGAAAGGTCTCAAGAATGCCAACGTACCATCCCCACGTGCAGAACCGAGCCCTCCTCCTCCTCCCCAGCATATGGATCTTGTCTGGAACAGCTTTCCCAGGAGAGGTGGACTGAGCCTTTTGTCACCATTGCCTGATGACTGAGGAAATCTCCTGGGAGTGGAGCTGGAGCTCTCGATGTCGTCAGCAGGAGGAGGGTTTGAATCTCAGACTTCTCGTTTCCTGGTGGATCCCCAACATCCTGTGAGTTTTCCGTGGCCAATGTGTGCCTCACAAATTGGGCTCCTCTGGAGACTTATGCCTGCTTTGCATCTCCCAAACAGCTTTAGCTAAAAGGCAGGATCTCAGGCAATTAGTGCAACAAAGACAGGGTGACAACTGAGCAGACCCAGAAGCCTAGCGTTAGGTCTCCAAGGAGCTTTAGGTATCTTAAGCTGTGCAGCACGATAGGTATGGATTATTTTAATTGCTCTTCTAAAGTTAAGCTCCTAAGTTTCTCTGAAAGGGCACTGATGTGATTTGTTGCATGCTTGCTGAAAAGCATGTTGGTTCATGCTATAGTGACCCAAGTATTGTTAGAGATTGTTCATTTGTTCACATACGTTTCACAGCTCCCAGAGGTGTCCATGCAGGGGTTTAATTGAACCTGATTAGCTTGATCAGCACAGACTTGTTCACGGACATGCTTTTCTCACATCTCTGCCATTTGTTTCATTGCCTCCCTTCTCACTTTCTTCTCATCACATTTTTCCTTACCAAAGCTTCCCTAAATTTAACCACATCCCTGAATCTTTTCCTTTTTATTCTCTTTCCAATTGCCTTTCTGTCTTTGTAGAAAGTTGTGGAAGACATAAAAATGGCAGATGGAAGATGAGAAATTTAAAAGATTTTGGACTAAGACTAAATATGATCTGAAAATTGCTATATAGTTTGCCTCCAAGCTCTTCACAGCAAAATTTGGGATCTGGACAGCTTCCTTGGCTTGCTTGGCTCAGCTGAGCAGGGGCAGGAGACAGGAGCACTGTTGAGTATGATGATATATTAGGCTTCAGAAGAAAGTAAAGAAAGAATTAGAGGGCAAAATTATGCCAGGCTTTCCCTCACAGTAGCACTGGGAATTCGGGCACAGCTTCCCTAAAAATATAAGGAAAAGCAGTAAGTGAATGCTTTTAGCACTGCAAGTGAAGTCTTGTGTCAGTGTCACCCTGCCAAAGGCAACAGTATTATGTTGGTTTATATTGTTAAAATTCAGGATTACAATTGATGCTTCTGAACACAAGTCTATTTTTTTCCTCCCAACTGCGGATCATAGGACAGCAATACGCTCTCTCTACCCTCACGAGGAAATATATGAACTGAGTTTTAAATGCATGTATAAGGAAAATAATGCATATATGTGTGTGTGTATGCACTTGTGGATAGATATAGATTAAGACATAAAAATAACCTCTAGTCTTGTTTCATTATGGTGATCGTTGACTCCCCAGACATAAGCTGGGAAATCATGAAAATTTAAGAAACTCTTCCCAGTGTGACTCTTTCATCCTCTTCCTTTTTCTTTGTACCTTTTGTAGATATACAATAGTTGTACCCTTAAGTCCAACCCAAAGGAGCATCTCCAGGGAGATTTTAGTCCATGTATGTACAGTAGGTTGATTATATCCTAAAACTCCCTCAACATGCTTTTCAACATATTTTCAGTAAAAGGGACTGGGCAATAGCTCAGAAATTACACTAGTTACCTGGTCTGCTGGGTGAGATTCAGAGACCTAGTTGTGGGTGTTAGTGTGTGAATATCTGGTCTCCCATTATAGGCAATAAAATTTGGGTCAATACAGCCTGTGGGGCTTGGGGAGCTGCACCTGGACAGCCAAATATTTTCCAGGTTACCCTAACTGTACAGACGAGATTCCACTCTGAGTGTCCTGGGAGCTTAGACACTTACCTCATGTCGTCACACTGACATTTTCAAAATTAAATCTAGGTGTTTGCATTGGAATAGCACCCAATGTAATTATTTCAGTAGATGTAGATGCGTGTGTGAAGACAGTGATTGAATTAAAACTGCTCTGATTTTAACATCAGTAAATTCCAACCTATTCTGTTATGTGGCCCTCAGGGGTAAGTAAAATCCGGCGTATGGTTAACTTACTTCCATGTGCATTAACCTATTGCAAAAGGGATATATATACTCATGAGGCAAGTAACTCCAGAGTGTCTTTCTCACGATTAAGTTATTTGGGGTGCTCAGTAAGTGTTTAGCAACGCTAACTCCCGTTAAGCACTGCATAAGCCAATTACACTTACTCATTTCCGATGAAATTATTAAAACCAGAAGTTAGAGAGCTAGTCCTGTAGAGTCCGAACGGTTCCAAATAATGATTAGTACCATAAAGCAAGAGCACTCATCACCTTCAGAAGTTGTTTAGCCCTAAGCAGGGTGGAGTCCTCAGGGGCACGTTCGTACCTTGAGAGAGGCTCAACCTAAGACCTAAGAAGCACTGACAAGTTGTCAAAACAGACCTGAAGTGATTCATAGGTTTTTGTGCTTGATCCTGTGCATGAAGGTGAATCTGACTATAAGTAATAAAACTCATTCCTTTAAATAATAAGGTTCAGTCTTGTTTTTCTGTGCGAAACACGCTGCTGACAGCTTGGAAATAAAGAAGGGTTTGGATTTCTTTTGGGCTCAGAGCTCTTAAATTCTTCTGTCTCAGCACTAGATATGTGGGTTGTGCACCCATTCGGAAGCAGGATACAGTCAGTGCTTGATTATCCATGTGTTGCAGATTATCCATGCCACAGGTATTAGCTGAAGCTTGGAGCCACATGAATGTGGCCACACAACTTCCAGGAGTGTCTCAACTCCATAATCAGTATGGCTGCTCTTGCACTGCACAGAGTTGGAGTTAACGAGCCCATCTGAATCTTTTCTGGCTCCATGGTAAGCTGGTTCCCTGACAAACACAGTTCTTGATGGTGTCAACCTATATCCAGCTGGGCTTAATTAATGTTGCTGCTCTGCCAAGCCCATAGTGCAGTTGACATTGGTGGCAACCAAGGGATAGCGGGGGGTTGAAGCAGTTGCCTCTGCATCGTGGTCCATTTTTATAGAAAAGGAACTTGCTGTTCATTAGTGGAGGCACAGTGCCACAAGATTTCAGATAGTTTGCTCCATTTTTCTTTTTAATTTTGACTAACGTGTCTTTCTGAAATGCCAGTAGTTGTTGCACGGACCTGTGTTCAGAGAGGTCCATGTGTTCCAAAATTGACTGTGGATATATATAGATTGAAGGGGATTTAGTGCTTACTTGGGTTCAGTGCTTACTTAGGTTTAGTTGGGTACATGTTTTTAAGTTGTCAATATAAGAGTGATTTTAACAATGTGTATTCATCTCTAAACTGTACTTCAGGAGACACTAATGCATCAGTCTTAGACTGACTCTTGCACTGACCTGGGCAGCTCTTAAAAGCTTATGGCATGAAATAGTGCTCCAGCAGTGATTCTTTCAGTTTCTCCAAGCTTTTCACATTCCTGCACATCTATTTTCCTCATAGGACAGTGGTACACACACGTTCTAGAGTAATCTTGAAAGCCTAGCCTCAGATTTATTAAGATTTTAGTGGCTTAAGATTGCTGTGAAAGTTGCTGTGGTTGAAGCATGCTGTTTCCAAACCTGATGGAGGCACTTCCGAATGAAGTTAAACTTAGCTGCTCTTGATTTAGCCTTGCCAAAAGGCAGAGAATTCCAGGCAATGAAATTTTAGGATATTCCCCTAGCTTCTTTTACTTTATTTTTACTTTTCTTTTCAAAAGTCCTATTTCAAGTGGCGGAGATTCTGAAACTATAATGTTAGCTTGTGTATAAATGAAATCCAGAAACCTCAGACATACTGTTAGACAATGGAAAACTGAGATCCATGGACAAGGCTGAAATGTAATTAAAGAAAACGTAACAAGAAAAACATCTAATGGTGCTGAAGCAAAAGTTTCTATGGGCTGCAAATATTTTTAATTTCTATAGCAACTTATCATCTCAGAACTTTCTGAGAACATGAATTAATTGAGCCTTGCAATTTGAAAGGTAAATAAGAGTTTTATTGAGATGGCTCTGTTGATCACTGGAATACAGTCTGATCCATTTGTGACGGGTATTTGACAGTGTATAGACCTGTTGACTCAGATGGTAACAAGCACATGCAGCAAGTATTCAGCCTGGAGAAGAGAAGGGTCTGGGAACACCTTATAGCCCCTTCCAGTCCCTAAAGGGGCTACAGGAGAGATGGGGAGGGACTCTTGATGAGGGAGGGGAGCCATAGGATGAGGGGGAATGGTTTTAAACTGTAAGAGGGGAGATTGAGATGAGATCTGGGGAATAAATTCTATGCTGTGAGGGTGGTGAGACACTGGAAGAGGTTGCCCAGAGAAGCTGTGGCTGCCCCATCCCTGGAGGAGTTCAAGGCCAGGCTGGATGGGGCTTAGAGCAACCTGGTCTGGTGGGAGGTGTCCCTGTCCAGGGCAGGGGAGTTGGAAGTCCATGATCTTGAAGGTCCCTTCCAACGCAAGCCATTCCATGATTCCATAACTGTAAATGAGATTGTGACCAGACTTCCTAGACGTTTGATGTAAACAGTGGCAAAATTAAGACGCTGCCTAAGCTGTGAAGGAAACTACTGTTGGTGTTGTCTGTTAGATGCACTGGGAACTCCCATAAATACAGGTAGTTCCAACACTGTCTTGCTACTTGCCTGGGCAAGTCCCTTAATCTTTTCTTATCAAAACAAGGACCAAAGACATGCCATGTGGAACAGATTCTGAAAGCTCTGTGGAGCCAGAAAAATCTATTGCCTGTGATCCCAGAGAAAACTTCATTAAGGACACTTGGTAAGACTTCAGTTTGCTTGTATTTCCTTGAACGTTTCTGCTAGAAGTGTTGAATTATTTGAACTATGTCAATAATTGCCTTGGTTTGTCTACATGAGCTAAGTCATTTAAGAGATTACTTACCAAAGTAGTGAATTTGACGAGAGTGTAAGTTAAGCTAATTAATCATCAGTTAATCATGGCCTTGTATCTAGACATGTGGCAGTCTTGCAGTGCCTGGGGGCAATCAGTAAGAATGCTGTACCTCACATTAAGCTTTGGGGCCATTTTTTTTTTTTCATATATAGACATACTATAAATTAATTAAAGTAATTAAATTAATGAGTACAAGAACAGAATCCTCACCAAAACAGTCACATGGTGAGGGAAGTCTGTCCTGGAGGAGGGACGTACCAGCTCATGTTTTGGTAAGGAGGGCTGCAGAGCTGGGGAGAAGGGCTGAAATTTCAGCTTCATATAGTTCTGTGGCTTCTTAGATGAGAACCCACTCTTACAGATATGAGATTAGTTTATTGTAAAGAAGAGAAACATTAAATTTTTGACTTGTAACTCTATCAAAAAGAAAACCATGTTTCAGGAACATCTAGCTGGCTTCGCTCTGTACATGGGGGTGTTCCCTCCTACTTTCTGTCTTTAGAGGAGGCACTGGGGAGCATGGATTAAATGATTAAATCAAATCAACTAATTCTATTAAAGCAGTAAGTTGGATAAAATTATTTGGTTTTGCATTACAGTATTGTGAAGGCAAATTCCCTGCACAGCTTCGCAGATGGAGTAGGACTGAGTCTTATTTAATGGGACTTGGCCACAGGAGTTGTGCAAAGGATCAGAGCCAGAAATAGCAGTCAGAAAGAAATGATACTTCAGACAAAATGGAGCAGTATTCCCTGACAGTTCTGCCAAATTTGTTAATTTATTTTAATGATTTTTTTTTTATAAACACTGAATGATACTTTGTTTTAGTGGAGGTAGCCTGCCCAAGCTAGTGGGCTACATGACACTGAAGTCATATTTTGATTAGCATCAAGATTCCTATATGCCTAAATCTATTCATTGTGCAAAGTTGCAAGAGCCAAAAAAAGTAATACTTAGGATTAATGATGTTTGGTCATCCATTCTCCAGTGAGGCTGGAAACACAGATGAGCGTGGTATCCTTCCCATTTCACGTCATCAGAGTTCTCAGCCACATTTTTAACATTGCCAACTCTGATTTATCAGACATCTCATTTTTGGCAACATATGATTCCAGGGAAACTTATCTCTCATTTGGAATAAAAAAAAAAAAATGTTCTTTAGGACTTAGGATTGCCAAAAAAACTTTCGAAATGCACAACCATAGAGGCTATGAAGCCAAAAGATAAGTAACATGAACACAGCATTTATTATTTTCTAAATATCATTATCAATATTCTTGATTTATCTTGGGGACTTGACTAGTACCTTTTTTTTTTTAATGCTTGCTCTTGGCAGGAGTAGAATCTCTTCATTTTTCAGCGGTTCTCCTGATTTCTGCTGTTCAGTGACTTGAACAACCCTGTCATTTTCATTTGCGTGGACCTTCTTTCTTTAACGCTACTGCTACTATCGAAGCAAACAAGAGTGTTGCTGGTAACTTCAGAATGGAGCTTAACGAAAATACCTTTTGGGAAATTTAAGCAGAGTCCTTCAGTCTGTTTCAGATGGGGCCTATTGTGCAGCATGGTTAAATCATTGTTATTCTTTTATTCCCTCTATACTGCTCTATAACAGCAGTATAAAAATCTTTTTGATGTCTTGGATAGTGTATGGCATCACAGGAAAACTAAGGAGGGCTTCTAAGCTGATTAAATAAAACCAACAAGAGTCACAGGAGGGAAGGGAGGAGGGAAAACACTTGCTCGCCTGATCTGAGATGTTTGCAAATGCTGCAGAAATTCTCCACCAGTTAAGTCCCTGGTGGACTGGTGACCTTTGACGTGATAATTGCTGGTTTTCCTGAAACTCCAAAAGAGACCATGTATAGTAGGGTTAGAAGAAAAAGGGATATATATTAATGAAGCATTGGATTTTCATTCAAGAACAGCGGGAACCAAACAGTTAAATGCTCCTTTTCATCCTATGAAGCAGGGTAGAAACTAAGACCCCTATAATGTTTGCCACATAACTTACATACCTTAATATCTGAGCGGATTTACAGTGTTGTGTATTTCTATGGGTAAGAGCTTGTTCTGTTGTTGAAAACAGTATTTATCCTGTTAGGTTTTCCCTCTTTTGAAATTGTCATATAAAATTTAATTTTAAATCTCATTTTAAGTATTGCTAAGTTTTTATCTCCAGTGTAACACGTACATACGTGTAAGGGTATTAATTTTCCATTATGGTGACTCTAGAAGTTTTATTCTTCAGGTCAGGCTGGGTAAGGTACCATGTGTCAGGAAAAAGGTGACAATATTATCCTTTTTGTCAGGAAGTGTGGTGACAGGACAAGGGGTAATGGTTTTAAATTGGAAGAGGGGAGATTTAGATTAGATCTTGGGAAGAAATTCTTTACTGTGAGGGTGGTGAGACCCTGGAAGTGGTTGCCCAGGGAAGCTGTGGCTGCCCCATCCCTGGAGGGGTTGAAGGCCAGGCTGGATGGGGCTTGGAGCAACCTGGTCTGGTGGGAGGTGTCCCTGCCCAGGACAGAGGGTTGGAACTGGATGGTCTTTAAGGTCCCTTCCAACTCTTAACATTCTATGATTCTTTTGTTGTGACCCATGTGGAAGTTTCTGCCCTTTGCCTGAATCCAGGTGGATCTTGAGCTACATCTGCTCGATCACAGAAAAAAAAACTCGTAAATGTGCCATAGAATCACAGAATCACATGGGATTGGAAGGGACCTCTGGAGATCATCTAGTCCAACACCCCTGCCAAAGCAGGTCCACCCAGAGCAGGTTATACAAGAACTTGTCTAGGCGGGTTTGGAATGTCTCCAGAGAAGGAAATTCCACCACCTCTTTCGGGCAGCCTGTTCCAGGGCTCTGCCACCCTCACAGGAAAGAAGTTCCTCCTCATGTTTAGGTAGACGTTCTTACACTTAAGTTTGTGCTCATTTCCTCTTGTCCTTTCCCTGAGCACCACTGAAAAAAGACTGGCCCCATCCTCCTGACACCCACCCTTTTAGTATTTATGTTCATTATTTATAGGTGTTGATCAGATCCCCCCTCAGTCTTCTCTTCTCCAGACTAAGAAGACCCAAGTCCCTCAGCCTCTCCTTGTAAGAAAGATGCTCCAGGCCCCTCATCATCTTTGTAGCCCTCTGCTGTACCCTCTCCAGCAGTTCCCTGTCCTCCTTGAACTAGGGAGCCCAGAACTGGACCCAGTGCTCCAGATGGGGCCTCACCAGGGCAAAGCAGAGGGACATGATGATCTTCCTCTACCTGCTGGCCACACTCTTCCTGATGCACCCCAGGCTGCCATTGGCCTTCTTGGCCACAAGGGCACATTGTCAGCTCAGGGTCATCCTGTTGTCCTCCAGGACCCCTAGGTCTTTTTTCCTCAGAGGTGTGGTTCAGAGGTATATTTCTCCTTGGGCTATAGTTAGCTATAGTTAGCAGCTCACTTGCTCTTTCACAAGGTGGGTGAAAAGAAAAATGTTTGCAGGGCAAAACAGGAGCAACATAGGTCCTTGCTTTCTTTTTTTTTTTCTTTTTTTTTTTTTTTGTAATAGACACACAAGTGTTTTATTTACCTGGTGAAGTTACTTTCTTCTGGAGCTAGTGGCTCCTTTAGTTAGTAGGTGAAAAGATACCTGGAGTTTGCCAAAAGGCTTACCAACTCCAGACAGATGTTAATTTGCACGTCTGTCGTGGCCTCGAAAAAGATTAAGTATTAGCTTTTCTTCTAGCGTGTCAGCCGTGTTGTGTTGTTATCTTGAAGTATTTTAAAGCCAAATAAAATTGAGATTTTTGAGACAG
The DNA here is from genome assembly GCA_026546715.1 of Gallinago undulata. Classification (NCBI taxonomy): domain Eukaryota; kingdom Metazoa; phylum Chordata; class Aves; order Charadriiformes; family Scolopacidae; genus Gallinago; species Gallinago undulata. The sequence continues at coordinate 119,451,582 of JAOTQQ010000012.1, forward strand.
ATTAGCTGGTGTGACTGCAAAGGCATTTTTGTATTCAAGAAATGTCTTTGTTACAGCGCCCATCATATCTGACCTGCTCCCTAGGTCAATAAAGATGAAGGGCTCTTGGGCTGGGGCAGAAGGATCTCATTGTGGGCCACGACTGGGCCTGCTTTCGTATGCATACACTCACCTCCAGCCTAGCAACACACACGCTCCCTTGGAGTGATTAATACAGCATCAAATAAGACGGACTGTTTCTCTGGAAAACATCCTTGTAAAGCCGACTGAAGCAGGAGGTTAAATATCAAAGGGCTAACACAAAGAAAGGGAATGATCAAACAACGGGACGATTTTGTGATTTACATGGTTTATTTTGCTGATGATTAAGTAAAGAAGAACCGGCTGAGATGAAGAGTGAGCAATTACATATTGAGGAAACTCATACTTATTGCCCTTATTAGTAGTATTGACAGACTGAGAGACCCTCCACAGGGTGATCACTTGCTAATTCCTTATAGCCAACAGCTTTGATGTGCTTATGTTATGTGATTTTCTTGGAGGAAGGGAAAAGTCAGGAAATACTCACTGAATGCCTAACCACTGAGAATCAGTGAAAAATCACAGAATTCAGGAAACATTTGTAAGTGAAGAAGGCTGCATGCTTATTAATGGCTGTATCCCATATTCAACTGTCAACATCCTCTCCTAGAAGGCTCTATAATAAGAATAATATGTTAATCGTAACAACTAGTTATTGCAAGATACAGAATAATTCCCCAAAGTGATAGGGAGATACCTCACAGTCAGCCCAGCTGATGACAGCAGTGATAGCTGGCTATGGAAGTAGAGAAAACTTTGATTTCAAGGCCATAAAATCATCCTTTTACTAAAGTCTCAGTGTTTTACATTTCACAGAATGAATCACAGAATCACAGAATGATCTGGGGTTGGAAGGGACCTCTGGAGAACATCCAGTCCAACCCCATGCCAGAGCAGGGTCACCCACAGGAACGTGTCCAGGTGGGTTTGAATGTCTCCAGAGAAGGAGACTCTACTACCTCTCTGGGCAGCCTCTGCCAGGGCTCTGCCACCCTCACAGGAAAGAAGTTCCTCCTCATGTTTAGCTGGAACTTCTTATGTTCAAGTTTGTGCCCATTTCCTCTTGTTCTGTCACAGGGCACCACTGAGAAAAGACCAGCCCCATCCTCCTGACACTCTCCCTTTAAGTATTTGCATGCATTAATTAGATCTCCCCTAATCCTTCTCAAGACTAAAAAGACCCAAGACCCTCAGCCTCTCCTTGTAGGAGAGATGCTCCAGGCCGTTAATCATCTTTGTGGCCCTCTGCTGTACCCTCTCCAGCAGTTCCCTGTCCTTCTGGAACTGGGGAGCCCGGAACTGGACCCAGTGCTCCAGATGGGGCCTCCATAGGGCAAAGCAGAGGGGGAGGATGACCTCCCTTGACCTGCTGGCCACTCTCTTCTTGATCCCCCCCAGGATGCCATTGGCCTTCTTGGCCACAAGGGCATTACTGAAGAAATACAGTTTGGTTTATTTTCCTACAGTACAGAGCAGTAAATGAAACCATGCTTTTACTTTGAACATTGACCCAAATATGGCATTGTCAGCTTATCATTTCTCAATAATTTCTGAATAGTGTGTGATCAGCTTACAAGTAAAGAGACGAATTAAGTGTGAGACAGTCTTAGCTCAAATGCAAGGCTGATGAATGGAAACAAGTCAACAATAAATCCTCAAGGAGGCTTACCTGGATGATCATTAAGGATCCAAACTCGTGCTCCGGTCTCGCTTGGTATGTCATCATCCATAACAAATTACAGAATGCTGTTAGTTTTGGAACGCCATTCTGGCACAGTGTCCTCAGTAGAAATATCGTCAGGTTTTAAGGGAGGCCTTGTACTTACAACTGTTGTCATTTAATATCGTGGGGAAGTATGACCTGCCCTGTGTCTTTCATTAAAGGTATTGCTGGCCAGAGGATGACAGTGTAGCTTTCAGGGAGTCAGATCTTTTTGCTTCATACTGTGGTGAAAACAAAACCCTTCCAGTGTTTTTTGTTTTTCTTTCCACAACGTGAAATTGTACTGAAATAGATTTTCGGATTGAAAAGTTAAGGTTTTTCTGCCTGAGCCTCAAGTCTGGGAGTAAGCAGAAAGCTTAGCCTGGACTCACAGTAGTTGGGCTGATCCATCTCTTGTTTAGTTTTAATGCTATTTCACTGATACCAGTGATAATCAATTAGCTAATTCTTTGTACGGCGAATCAAGGAGCTTAGATGAAAGGCATTATGTAAGAAAACACTCAAAAATACTGAAAGTGTTATACTCAACATACAGTTTACAAACAGAGACTGACACGTTCAAAAACTGGCCGAAAGTCCTACTTAACAGGATATTTCCATAACATATGGCACGAGGAGTAGTTTTTCAGCCGTAAGCCTTGGGCAGGTATTAGATGCTAACTTGTGACATTCATCACACTGTCTAGGAGACACATATGATTCACACCAGTCAATCAGCCTCCTTGGTTTTAAGCAATTTCACGCTAAAAAGAAAATGTATTAGCGAAAGGTCTTTGCTAGTTGGTTACGCTTATTTGCTTCCTAAAATTGCCTTCCCACCGTGTCCTCACCTGTAAGCTAAAACCTGAATCATTTGACTGTTAACAGTGGATATATATTTTTGTATAAGCTCCTGAACTGGGTGTTAAACTGTAGCCGATAGGATAATGTCTAATAAATAGACACCACTTTAACATACTCCTAAAGGTGGTGATTTGTGACACGCTCCATATTCCCACGTTGCAATTTTTGTTTGGTTGTTGCTGTTTACACCCTTCCCCACAGAACAGCTGATTCTGTGGATTTATCCTGGTGAAATGTACTTGTCCATTGCAACTTTTGGGGCAACTTTTCCTGCAGTTATAGATGACGGGGTCTGGTTCTCGTTCAGCTGGATGGATACTTTTTCAATCACTTACAACTGATGCTGTTGGTGGCCGCACGTGTCATGGCTGTGTCCCCATCCCCAGGGAGATGCCCAGGGCTGGGGATGCTCCTGTGCCCTGAAAATGTGATTATAGGTGTTATTTGAAGCAGAGAAGGGTTTTGTTTGCAGATACACAAAATTTACATTAATGAACATAGGGTTCACACACCAACCTCAGACATTTCAATTTATCTCTTTCCCAGCTCTATTCGGTGAAAACCTGGACGTGTAACTCAATAAAGGCCTAGTTTGGGGAGAGAAAATCATGCAAAGAAATGTGGAAGAGTCTTAAAAATAGTTGCAATGTTAAGATAAATGCCTCTGACCAGGGTTTAATGGGGTTTCAAATGTAGGAGATAATGGAAACATAATCCAGTGCCAAATGATACTTCAGCATAATGCATTTTTCATTTCAGATCCTTTCTCTCTCCTTATACGCTGAAGTGTTTGGTATATTTTAACGTGTCTATAATCTAAAGGTACTTTACCAGCTAGAAAAGATGTAAGTTTCTAGATGCTTTCATTAAAAATAAGAAAAACAAGAACAGTAAGTGGTTTTTCCAAACAGTGTTCATGCTCTTCTTTAGCTGCAAGTTACAGTTTCCAGTTATGCATCAGGACACTACACATGAATAACAGAGCACTTTCAGCCTGGAAGCTTTTTCTATGTTTACGTTCATTATTGAATTCTTCTGTCACAACAGAAAATGGTTGGGCAGAAAACCAAGGCGGGGGGGGGGGTGATTATGCCATGACGTTCTTGTAGAGTTTTTCTGAATCATCTGTCCAAGAGGCATTCCTTGCTCTTCACTGTAAGCCATGGAAGGCACCTCTAATTTTGGAGGCCAGATATCTGGAGGCTGTGTTAGTCTGAGAAACCTGTGACCCTCAGTCTCAGAGTGTCTATTTCTAAGAGCTTACGATCAGAGCTGCCTACACGAGTAACCCTTACTATGGGGAAGGTTCTACAGGAACAAATGTAAGTTAATAGCTTCATTCCTGCTGTAGAAAAACCCTGGGAAATGCATTAATCATTGTGATGTTAACAGATGATAGTGATATCTTCAAGAATAATATGGGTTTTGATAGATTTTAAGACATTAATATATTAAAAGGATTTGTAAAATTTAGTACATGCAAATCTGGTTATGATTAGCCTTTTTTTTTTCCAGGAGACTTTTCCTATAAAACTGCTTTATTGTAGTTATAAACTTTCCATTAAAATTTCTTAAATTAAATCTAGAAATAAACACATTTTGCAAATGCAATGCCACTGTGAGTAGACGATTTGGAAAATTATTATTGCTATTATTCACTGTCTGCAGCCCTGTGTTTAGTTTTGCAGTTTTCTAAGAAACTAATGAGCAGCCTGAATGATCTTTTTAGGAACAATTGGAACTTGTTGACAGCACTAAAAATTTGAAATTCCATATTTTAAAGCAATAACTGTTTCACATAGAAACAGTTTCACATGACACAGAGGATGTAGCTTTTAAGCTGCCTGCATTTAGGCTTTAAAATCAGCCACATGGGACAGAAGGGGTCCCTCTGGAAAAATACTCCTTTAACTCCTGATAAATTACTCATTTTTGCTTGTTTATTTTAAAGGACAACATACACAGGAATGTATTCATGGCAGATGAATTAGCTCCTATATTATGAGTGTGCAGTGTGGTTAGTGTGAAACGTTTACACCACCCAGCTCATCAGAAACCAGTCAGATCATTTGTTTCATTCCAGCTGTGCTCTTTACATTTACATGGGGCCTGGGACAGAGGGGATTTCAAATCTCTCTTTCCTCATATATAAAGTTACACTTTTTTCCAAATTCTGACAGCTTTAATCACTCTGTTTTATTATTAAAAAAAACAACAAAAAACAACAAAACCCAAATGATGTCTAAATCAGTTTTCATTTCTGCTGAACCAAGGACCACTGAAATAATTGAAAGAATTCTCCCCAGTTCAAAGGACTTTCCTCAGCCCGTAACTATAACAAAACCAGCTTTTTAAATGGCACTACTAATTTCTGGTCCTGACAAAAGTTCAGCAATAATCAGAAACAGAAAAATCAGTCAATCCAACTATTTGAAAACCTTCACTAATTCGTTCATTTTACAAGTAAAATACTGCGTGAAACTGCTGTTTTGCTTAGTCCAGCTCACTTGTCCCTCTTTAAGAAATAGCAATGCCTCTTTAAACAAATATTAAAATGTATTCAACTAAGCATTTGTTAGCATCTAACAGCTCTGGGTTCTCAGTACACCAAGAACATCAAAAAACTGGGGTGATTTCAGCAGAGGGCCCATCAAGGTGGTTGGGATTGGAGCCCTTGCCCTGTGTGAAGAGAGAGTGGGAGCTGGGGTGTTTAGCATGGAGCAGAGACAGCTTTGGGGGGATCGAACAGCAGCCCCCCAGTGCTTACAAAAAGGTCACTGAGAATCACAGGATAAGGGTTGGAAGGGACCTCTGGAGATCATCCAGTCCAACCCCCTGCCAGAGCAGGTCCCACAGGAACATGTCCAGGTGGGTTTGAATGTCTCCAGAGAAGGAGACTCCACC
>JAOTQQ010000012.1:119460491-119472001 GCA_026546715.1 Gallinago undulata
AGGCCAGGCTGGATGGGGCTTTGAGTAACCTGGTCTGGTGGGAGGTGTCCCTGCCCAGGGCAGGGGGTTGGAACGGGATGATCTTGAAGGTCCCTTCCAACCCAAACCATTCTATGATTCTATGAGTAGTCAATCCTTCTGTGCTATACCTAACAGCACATCTGAAAGACTCTCCTAGGAGTACGGGTGCTCCCTCTGGCTACATACATACATCTGTATAGATTCATGCTGCCAACTTCTCATGCTTCAACCCTTACCTAGACTCCTCTGGTCCCTGTGAGCTCCAGCTGCTTCCCCTGTGGGGTCAGCAATGAAAGCAACCTGAAGAGCTGTCCGTGAGGCTCAGCTTCCATGCAAGACCACCCATCCACATGATGGCACAACTTACCTTAACCTCTCCCTGTGACAGCGGAGGTGTGTACATTGCCACGGGCATGGCGTTGGAAATGGGCATGTTCTCTGTCTTCTCCTATGTTTGTAGATCCATAGATGTTCTGTATTCATATTCAAGGTAATCATGTCCTTTATCTCGGAAAAGAACTACTTACCAAATAAAAAAAAAAATTAAAAATCCCTCTTTCAAAGAGAGTTGCAGACTTTTGAGGGGAAGTAAATGCATCTAGGAAGGAAGATTTAAATTGAAAGGGTTCTCTGTCTAAAGGAGACGTGAAAATCTATGCCCTTGCACGGTTTCTAAAGCCAGTGGACTGAAATGGGAACTTAAAGAAATGTTCAAACTATGTCGCTGTTGTTACCTCTATGATACGATCTCTCAACTGGAGCCTCCTTACTGCATCTTCTGAACCCTCCATGTGTGATCGTACGGCATGTTCTCATAGGGCCCCACACCACTGAAGAGAGCAGGGGTAGAGCAAAGATATGTGGGGTTAAAATGGAATTTTAAAATTACCTGAAATCCCTTCATACACAGAGTTTGCTCCTTATACTCGGAAAATACTCGGAGTCTTTTAGCAGGTTTTTTACCTAGTAGCTGTAAAACCACTTTCTTTAAAGATTAAAAAAAAAATCTGATATCAGAAGGTTGTTTGGAGCCCAGTGCACATCTAATTATCTTTCTCAGTCTTAATTATTTAGCAAGTGCTAATAAACTGCGCTTATCATGACACTCATGTTTAATAAGCATATAAATTTAATAGATTTTTTTCCCCCCCTCTCTTTGAAGACTACAGACACGGAATTCAATCACACGGCAATGGCATTATAACTTCCAATATAACATCAGGTTTTAATAAGCCTCCTGTTTGCTGCACACATGTGCTTAAGACTGCCTGGAAACCAAATCAGTAGAGAAAAGGGATTACTTTAGATTACTTTGAAATGTGCATTGTTTGAAATGGCCTCTGGTGACCAGCTTTCATGAATGGCTGATTTTACTTGTGGGACACGTCATCTGGCTCAATTATACCAGGCTCTTTTGTATGACAAGTGCACTTCTTGGCTGTGTTGAAATATGAAATTCTACAACAAAGTGAATCAGATGGTGAGAAATAAATTTAAGTAACTGTATATTATTAGAAGTTTGTAACTTAACAGGAGGCACTCTTACGGAAAAATACGCAGGAACTTTCTTTCAAAACTTTCACAGGTTTAAAGTTAATATAAAAAGAGTATTTTTAATTTTCTTTAATGTTTTGTTCAACTGTATTAAAAGCATTAAAATCAAAGACAGGTTTTCTTTTCCTCCAAGGGAGATAATTTCTTCTGCAGTTATGTAATTTTAAAATGTTATTGGAGTTAGTTGGTTTACTCTGACATGTGGAGCGTTGGAAACCTTTAGCTACTAAGAATAGCCCTTAACCTGGGCAAAGTTATAAAAGTCAGCAGAAAGTTAGCGAGCGGGCATTATACTTTCAAGTCTCTGCAGGTTTTTTCCTTTTCTGTCTGTAACTGTTTGCAAAATTACAATGTAAAAACGTAATATAAGGTTATGATTCTCCCTGCCTGCAATTACTTTAAATTATAGTTGCTTTAAATTAATCTAGCCTGAGGCACCGATGATACATCATTGTAATATACAGATTACATTCGGAAGGTGAGCAGATAACTGATTGATTAGTGAAGTGTGTTGGAAATCCAATAGATAATGATTAGATTACGCTCAGATAAGAACTACATTCTTTGTGTTCACTGTAAATCCCATACTTTACAACTAAGATTAGGGGATTAACCTTTAAGAAGAGATGGTAGCTCTTGCTTTTTCCTGACTTCTGCTGTACTGTAAATGTGTTTCCCATGGCTGCAGGCTCAATATTCCCACAGGAAGCTGACCCCACAGATTTACGTGGTCGTGCCTGGCAGTCTAAGATTGCAGTGTTTGCCTTTTAAATACAGGATAGAAGTGTAAGATGTGAGAAGAGCATTAACATTAGTACACTTAAAACAGTCATCTGTCAACAGCTTTTTCCACTTAAGTGCTTCACTGTATTAGTGAAACTGAGAGTTGTTATTGTTGTTGTAGGGTGTTACCTCTAGTTGTCAAGGCAATATGATTTAAAGAGAGATTTAAGACTTCTGAACCACTAGGTTGCTTTGGTGAAGAAGAACATCGCGCCTCCCTGACGTTTTATTACTTAATTTTGATCTGCACAATCTTCATGCAACTACTAATCTCATTAAATTACTAATTTAGTTGGGTCTCTAACCGCACACCTGCTATGATCCAGCCGATGTGAGACTATGAGAGGTCCATCCATGCTTCGACATAAACATCAAAGATTCAGTGAAACTGTGTGTGTGTGCCTGAAAAAATCCCTTTCACTCCCTTTCACCTTGGAGTTCCCATGTATGCAAAACCTTTGTGAGGAGGGGGTCCAGAGAAGAGCAATGAAGCTGGTGAGGGGTCTGGAGAGTAAGTCTTATGAGGAAAGGCTGAGGGAGCTGGAGGTATTTAGTCTGAGGAAGAGGAGGCTGAGGGGAGATCTTATCATGCTTTATAACTACCTGAAGGGGTGTAGAGAGGCGGGGGTCGGTCTCGCCTCCCAAGTGACAGGAGATAGGACAAAAGGCAATGGCCTCAAGTTGCCCCACGGGAGGTTTAGATTGGATTTTGGAAACATTTCTTCATGGAGAGGGTTATTGGGCATTGGAATGGGCTGCCCAGGGAAGGTGTTGAGGCACCATCCCTGGAGGTGTTCAAAAGACAGGTTGACGTAGTCCTTAGGAATATGGTTTAGTGATTTTTGTCAGGTTTAGGTTGATGGTTGGACTAGATGATCTTTAAGGTCCCTTCCAACCTAGACAATTCTATGATTCTATGATTCTACAGCAGCTTTGCTCAATGGACCCATTTCACTTTAAAGTGAAGAAATGAAAATGGTAGGTGTAAACCACTGAGTCTGACCTTTGTAGGGACACTGGTGGGTGAATACACCTCCAGTTATGATGATGCCAGTGACAGTGATTTCTGGCACTACAGGCAGACTGGCAGGTTTTTGAAATGATGCTGACCAGGTGCCCTCCAATGTGACTGACCAGCAAGGTCATGTTGGATATTACAACAGCATAATGGATATTGTCAGCAGCAGAATCTATACTCTCCTTTTTATGAATAATGAGAATTCTTCCTCTTGTTATTTGCCTTTTTGCTTTTTTTTATGGGGAGTCTGATTTTAAAGGAACAGAGAACACCGGGGTCATGTTCCCGTGAAAAACGTTCATCAAAGCTAAAGCTGTCAAGTCAGCAGGTCATAGGTAAAATGCCCAGGGAGACAAAGCTCCTCTGCTTGGGGTAAGGAAGAAAAGATCATTGTCTAGTGGTGATTGATATCTGACGGTTTTTGTTTGTTTGAGAGACTTTATCCCTTTATTTATTAGAGAAAGCTCTAAGAAGAAATTATCCAAGATGGTCTTTTTTGCATAAAGGAAACGAGGCAACTTATGACTTGCAATGACAAGGCCTTCTGCTTCTTTTGCCTGCGTTTGCTATACTTTTGTGCAAGTTCCTAGCACTTGTCAGCAAATCCCAAAAATGTCCTAAGTAGCAAAATGGTCGTTTGTAGAATATATGTTAATTATATACAACTACGTCCATTTTTGGAGTCAGGCAAATCTAAATACAGAAAAATAATCAGTAAGATACTGAACAGTATCAGTAGGATAGTGAACAGTAATGAGCAACAAAACACTTAACCACAAAATTTCTTCTGCATTAGGAGTTTCTTGTATTAGGATCCCTGTGGTGCCTTATATTTTCAATTCACTGGGCACATTTATTGCTGATATCAGGGGAGGAAAAAAACAGAATTCTGGTTCTGAAGCTCCACAGCCACAGTCCAAGTTATTACTATTATTATTACTGATGTTTCCTTTATTTGCCAGAGATGAACCATTTTTTGTCTCGAAGGAATGGCCACTAGGACAGTGGGCCCAAACCTATGACTTTGGATAATGTGATGTCCTCAACGTTCATGGTCAAAAGAAAATACCAATGTGGTGGTGCAGAGAAGACAAAGCTGTCTGCCCTTTGGTACCACTTCGTTGAGAATTACTGATATGGGACGTTGCATGACCCATGGTATTGGGGATGGACATATGTCCACTATCCTTACTCATTATCCCCGCATTTGATTTTTGGATTTACAATCAAGAAAGAAACCTGTACATGTAAACCAGATTCCCTGTGCAAGGATAAGTGAAAGACACATTTGTAGAATATTAAATATGAAGAACTCCATTTAAAGCTTATAATGGAGTATACTTGTGGATATTCAGTGCCCTGAGTGTGTGATTCTGGGCAGATTTTTATTGGCCAAACACAAACAGGCACTTTAAGTGAACATAAAATATGTGGACATGAAAACAAAGTAGATTTTCAAAGGGAAAACGCTCTTTTTTTGAAAACTGGCGGTATTTTGTTGTGTTCCAAATTAAGCACTTTCAGCCAATGCACTGAAAAATCTCTAACAGTTCTTGGCCAAAAAGAATATAAAATCTATGAATAGTTTCAAAAGATACTATTTTACTTTTCTTCCTGGTGACTGAAAGGTATTCTCTTAAGAGACCTAGAAATAAAGTCCTCCATTTTTTTTATGCCACATCACACGAAGTGGCACTGTAGCCCTTCTTTGCAGTGCCCTGCCAATGTAATTCAGGTTTCACGGGTAATTAATTCTCCATGCCAACGAATCCTTGAACTGCCTCTTAAAATACTAGCAGCATAGAACCACCTAATGATCTAAGCCTTCATATTTTATCCCATGAAAGATGAGTACAAACTATGATTTTGTGCTCCTGTGAAATAAAAAAAAAAAAGAATGACTCAAAGAAAAAAGTAAATCCAGATGAGGAAAAATAGTTTCTCCAAATTTCTCTGGTTTCATTTATTTACTGACTATTTTTCAGTTGTTGTAGGTATGTTCTATAGGAAAAATATCATTTAAATTTTCCAAATAGCATATATAGAAGTTATGATCAGCACCTGTTTACTTGGCAAGGGAAAAGCATTTTATAGTACCATCTTAAATTCTGAACACCGTACAAAAAAATTCAAATTAACTTCCCCATGTGAATTTGAAAATGTCTATTTCTCAAGACAAATTATAGTGTCTGTAGGGGCCCTTGCGGACTATCAGACAGTATCCAACGCAAACATTTCAGCCTTGTCTTCCCTATCAAGCCTGTATTTTGACAGGTTTTTTTACTTCATTTCCTTCTAGGGCTGGGAAACGGGCTGTAAAAGGACAAGCTGTCAAAGATCACCTTCTAATAAAGATTTGTCATAGGCAAAGCTGAAAGAGTTATGAGCAACAAAAGGTGGCATTACTGTCCTCTAGTGCAAGGACCCCTCAGTGAAACTTGGGTAATTAATTTTATATGTGTAGATCAGTCCTGATATTTTCTTTTATCCATCAAGGGGAAAAAAAATTAGAGTTGGAAGAGAAACCTTTCATGCTCTTTTTCCTAGACAAGACTCGCCCTAACTTTCTAAAGCAAAGGGGTTGTTTAAAAACCAACAAATATAGCCCAAAGAGGGCGAAACGAAGAATAATTGTTAATGTTCGTTTGGAGGAGGGTAAATTTTATTGGCACTGAGGTGTAATTGTCGGGAGCTTGTAGTTTCATCCTGTGGGGGTTTATTCAAAGGGGTTGGTGCCAATGTTTGCTCAGCGCAGTCAGGATGACTGCACTTTCTGGGTCAACATTATCGGAGAAAAAAAAAAAAAAGTTTGCTGGACGGGACAACTGAGATAAGAAACTAAACATTGAGTCTCACTTCAGGGAGCCTCTCGTGCTTCGTGAGGTGAGTCAAAGTTTCGCTATTTAAAGATCAGACGGTTAGAGAAATTGTATTTTTTTTCTGCTTTTTGCACCAGGAGCACGTGGTGTCTGGTGTCTGTCAGAGGGAGGCTGACTTCTCCGGTAACCTTGGTGTCTTCAGGGCTTTCGCCGGCTTTTATGTGACTTAGAACAAATGCATGGAAATGAAAGTGTTTTTAAAAGTCAGTGCGGGGCTAATTACAGACTTCCAGTCTACTTATCTGAATGTTGTGTAATCACCGAAACGGCGTTTGACGTTCCCTGCCAGCCCCCTGGATTGGCTTTGCTGTCCTCTAATGCTCGGGGGAGGCTGGACTGTTTGTTGGTGCAGAGACAATGAAAGGCAAGATTTCTCCCCAACAGACACTTGGATTTTCCTTTTAAAGACGTTCACACTCTTCTGGTGTAATTACAGCCTGCCAGAGCGAGGAGCATGAAACTGTTTAGCTTGCGAAGCTTAAAATAAAAGGTGTATGTGAAAACAAGAACAGGATCCTTTTTCTAGCAGTCCAGCACCGAGTCCCATCCCCTCCCTCTCCTGTGGCTTCTTCCCCTGAAATTTAGAGCACCTTCCTATTAATGCATTTTTTAGGTGAGTGATGAGACCCCTTTTTTTTTTGTCTCCTGCGTTGCTCTCGTTAAATTATTTCTGCTTATTAACCTGTTTGTAGCTCGTGTCGCGCGTCTGAGAATATGGAGTCTCAGGTGTGAGTGCACAGATCCCCCCGTGAATTATGCTCTGGGGTAATTATACACTGGGGTCTACCAGTGCACCCCAGTTCCCACGCAGGTTCCCCCCCTTGGGCAGACGTCTTGAATGTTCTTGGGCTTGGGTGGTTTTGTGGGGTTTTATTTATCGACCGATGTCACCGTGCTTTAACCATAGTCCCGAAATAAAACCAGAAGGGATGAGCATGGCAGGTCAATTCCCTGGAGGGAGAGGTTTCTTTCCCACCCCCTTTCCTTTTTGGCCCCAGATATCTATCCCCTCTCTTCCCTTGTGTGACAGGAGGGTTTCGCAGAGCTCCGGTCGGTAGCACCAATAAAAAAGAAAAATGAAAAAAAAAAAAAAAAATGTTAAAGTGGAAGTGGCCACCCGTTCCTCCCCAGACCAATCCCTCGTTTCTCAGAGGCAGGTTTAAAAATGTGCTGCAGCAGAGCCAAGCCTCTGTGCTTGCATCAGGTCTTACAAAAGCAGGGCTGTGCGTGAGCGACAGGCAGGGAGAGGGGGATCTGAGAGCCCAGCGAGCCGAGGCTGAGGGAGCAGAAGAACACCCAGGAGGAGCAGGGTGCCAGGGGTGCCCTGCATTATGGATGAGGCTGCTCAGCTCCGCCGTTGATGGATGGAGGGACAGTTCCTCTCTCTCGCCACGCCGGGTAAGATCACCCGGGCTGTCACTTAATACCAGCCTTCTCGTCGGTGGGAAGGATGACTTTTCCCCGTCGTGATCCGCTGCAGATGGGGAGTGACAGCCAGGCTGTCCCCTTGGCTTCGGGTGAGGGTTTAGTCGGTGGTGCAGGTGAGTGGACCTAAAATAGCTTTATCGCTCGCCAGGTGCCAAGAATTGACTCTTATTCTCAGAATCTCGGGCTGGCTGTAAATGCTGGGAAAGCACCCGCGTTTGGCGACGTGATTCAAGTTGCACCAGGGGAGGTTCAGTTTAGATATTAGGAAATATTTCTTTCCTGAAAGGGTTGTCAGGCATTGGAATGGGCTGCCCAGGAAGGTGGTTGAGGCACCATCCCTGGAGGTGTTCAAGAGACGAGATGATGTGGTGCTCAGGGATATGGATTAGTAGTGGGTTGGTGTTGTTTTGGGTGTGCTGTGTGGTTTGTGTACAGGTTTTTTTTGTTGTCTTGTGTTTTTTTGTTGCTTTTTTTTCATTGGTTGGACTAGATTATCTTAAAAGGTCCTTTCCAACCCAGGTGATTCTGTGATTCTGTGATACATATATATATATATATGTCCTTTACCTCTTGCAGCCAAGGTGCCATCTAACCGCTGCGTAGGTATGGTATTAAATTAAGTAGGGGAGCTGGGGGAAATGCAAATGTTTTCCACTCTTTTCTTCCAGGACCGAGAAAAGAAGCTGCAAGAAACAGCTTTGGAGACTTTGAACTGAGGTCTTTGACTGACAAGCCTTCTGCTTTCTCCTTCTCACAGGGCTCCTCCTACAGATGTTCTGAACGCGGCTGCACCCCAGCAATTTTTTCCTGCACCCAGGTACTGACTGTAAGGAACAAGCTGCATAAAAAGAAGCGTGGGGTGTAGGAGAAGGAGTGCTGGGAGGAGTATTCCAGGAGTCATGCCTCTACAAAACGCAGGCAGCGGCATGACTTCAAGCAAAAATCATTTGAGGGAGCGTAGCTGCAGAATGACCGAGTTTATTCTTAGAAAATGACAGAATAAAGCTCTTATTCAACAATACGGCTTATAATCATGTTAAATGGTAGGTGTCAGGCTTGACTTCCCAAAGTGTCATCCTTTCACTGTGTGACTGGAAGTTTTATTTATTGCCTGAACAGAATTTCTTTTCCTCCCTACAGGTCTTGAGAACTAGAGCTCGGGCACTTCTGGACTTTCCTTGAAACACCCGAACTACTATGAATTCTCCTTGGTTTGCGTTCACCTTGGCGGTGCTCGGTGCCGAATTGCTAACGAGTCACTGTTCCACCCTCAAGTCCCCAAGGTTCCGAGGACGCGTGCAGCAGGAGAGAAAGAACATCCGGCCAAACATCATCCTCGTCCTCACGGACGATCAAGATGTGGAGCTGGGTGAGAAATAATTGTTATTCGCCACTTCCGTCCCGTCACGTGTCTCTCAGTAATTCCTGCCAAGAGGGGAAGTACTTTAGATTCAGAGAAGGTACCGGTCCTGGAACAGCATCAGGATGTGGGGCAAGTTTGGAAAATGAGTTAACAAATATGATTTAATAGCACTCATCACATTTAATTACAGACTTTAGGAAACGTAGGCTTATCAAAATCCTCCATGGAAGGCTTTAATCACCACCATAAAAGGATTTAATAATACATGCAAGAACATACATGTAAGAAACTTGCATCAAAAGCCCTTTTTCACTTTGTGACTTTCTGTAGCAATTAAAAATTTGAGCTGCATGAGGTTAACCTCTCCGTCAGTGCCATGTAGGTGAGCATCTAGATTCGCCACGTATTTGTCACATGCCTGTATGTCATCTGGCATGTTTATGCACACAGACAAACTAGTCTGGTTTCAGGACATAAGCTGGATGTTTCTGTGAATTATTAAAGTGTTTAAAATCCATCTGCTTTAAAACTACGCTATATGTATAAAAAATAGGATAGTTTTGCTTTCACAAGTATACTAACTATCTGAGCACAACCTGGACATACCAGCCAGAAGTTATTTTCACATATTTTTCTAAGGGTGGAAAAAATTAAAACACTTGGATGATGTTCCAGGAGGCCTTTGAATGTTTTCCATTAAGTAAGTTAGAAAGGTATTAATAGTAGTTATGCATTTAACTGATTTTTTGGTTCACTGCCCACAGTGAAAAATCAACGAGAGAAAGAGGATCATTTTAGGTTACCCCCAAGCAAATATTTTAGGTTTGGGGGTGGGAGGTAAGATCAAAAAGGTGAAAAATTGGCAAATCAATTTGAAATGAAATCTTGCATTCTTAGTGTGTTTTTTTTTAATGAAAAACATGTTTTTAATAAAAGTATAGTAAATTTCTAAAAAAAAAAAAATGCCATATGACATTGAAAAACCAAAATGCTTCATTCCAGAAAACTTAACAAAATAATTCACTTGTTCTGAAATCCCATACTTTCAGCCAGATAGCTGTGGATGAGAAGGGGTCTAGATCCCAAAAGCAAGTCTTTAATTGCTAGCATTTTTGTATTTGTCATGATGCAATGGCAACTTACGTAGCCCTTTTCCTGTGTGAGAACGTAAGTAATAAACTGTATTTCGTGACTGAGAGTTAGTGCTTTCATGCAGCAGAGTTCCAGGACCAGGCCTTTGGATCTGAGCACCTCTCATCTTTTCTATTTCTCACTCTTTCAAACCTCCGCTCTGTTTAGCAGCGCTGCATCGCCAGTGGTGGTTCCCCCCTCTATTTTTGGCCTAAAATATAACTATTACAATAGGAATGCATTGCTTCTTGATGAAGTCATCACAAAAATGGTGTTAAAAAGGGTCGAATCGCGTCTTCCTTTTTGTGGTCCGAAAGAGCCTGATTTCTGCAGGGGCACTGGGGAAGGCAGGTCAGTAGACACGTCTCTGAATGATGTTACCCACTCGCTGCCTTCAATCTTGGGAGAGGGTTTGCAAGTGGTGAAAGAGGAGGAAGGATGTGGCAAAGCCACTTTTTTCATGCTGTGGAGCTCCTCTCTTTGAAAGCTCTAGCTCTGGATGCTCTCAGGGAGCTCTGGCTCCTATTAGCAAGCCCTTGAGCAACAGCCTGGATGTCTGCACACTGAATGAAGACACAGGTTTCCCCCTTTTTCAAAGATCATTTCACAGGAAACAGGATTCAGCCCCAAGACTTACTGGACTGCATTATTCCCACTTCTGCTAATAAATCACTCTGCTTATTTGAAAAGCAAAGCCACACTGTTTTCCATGTGTGAATCATCCCCTTGCCCTTCAGTGATTCCTGCGAAAAAACTTATGTTTCCCAAAAGTTGGTGGGAAGTAATGCTTTCTGCCACAAACAGAGTAAAACTTAAGCATTGCTATCCAAAAATCACAAGGCAGAAAATCTCTCAATATGGATTATTTGATTCCCAGCACGAACATTTCTAAAAACCCTTCTCAATGAAGGCTTGAATGTAAAAGCCTATAAGGTGCATTAGAGACTTCAATTGGGAAGGATTTCTCTCCAGAGTGTCTATGAGCGTCGAACCAAAATATTCAGCTGCCTGAGTGTAAATGATATACAGGGGAGTTAAAATTTGCAGGAGGCAGGGAGCTTGCATTTAATTAGTGTTGGGAACGTAGAGTTATGCACATCTTCCTATCCACCTGCACCATCCTCCTGAGCGTGCTGGAGCGTGTCCAGAGGAGAGCTACCAAGCTGGTGAGGGGTCTGGGGAACAAGTCCTACCAGGAGAGGCTGAGGGAACTGGGCATGTTGAGTTTGGAGAAGAGGAGGCTGAGGGGAGACCTCATTGCCCTCTATAACTACCTGAAAGGAGGGTGGAGAGAGGTGGGGGTTGGCCTCTTCTCCCAAGGGAATAATGACAG
>JAOTQQ010000012.1:119505593-119519958 GCA_026546715.1 Gallinago undulata
AGCTTCTCTGGGCAACCTGTTCCAGTGTCTCACCACCCTCACAGCAAAGAATTTCTTCCTGAGATCTCATCTAAATCCTCCCTGTTTCAATTTAAAACCATTCCCCTTTATCCCCCTTTGCAGAGTCTTTTATCAGTAAACTGATGCATAAAACAGGGGGAGGCAGATTTCCTGCCCAGACCCAAATTAGAGCATGCTGAGTTTGCTGTAGAATACACAGTTCAAGGAGATGTTTTGAAGGAGACCACAAGAAGGTGAATGTCTTAAGGAGACATTTTGCTTCAACCAACAGAATGGAGTGAGCAAATCGGGGAAATGTACCCACACACCACTTTGGAGTGGTATTTGCAAAGTGAAGCGATATTCACTAGGTCATTAGAATAGAGTAGAATTTTTCATTTGGAATGGATTTATAAGGGATCATCTAGTACAGCTGCCAATTGTACTCACCAATTCAGAGCTGACTGGAAGTTAAAGCATGTTTGTAAGGGCATTGTGCAAATGCCTCTTGAACACTGACAGGCTTGGAGCACCAGCTGCCTCTCCAGGAAGCCTGTTCCAGTGTTTGACCACCCTTTTGGTGGAAAAATGCTTCCTAATGTCCACTCTAAACCTCCCCTGGTGCAGCTTGGAACCATTCCCACCCATCCTATCAGTGGATCCCAGTGTTAGGACCCGGTCTCTACTCCCCCTCCTCAGGAAGCTGTGGAGAGCAAGGAGGCAGAGGTAGCCCCATTCATTACAGCCCTTTGAGCTCTGCCTTTCAGGCAGTTCTTCACCCAATGTGCTGTGAACCTGCTCATCCCACAGCTGGACAGCTTGTCCAGAAGGATGCTGTAGGAAGGAGGGACAGTATCAAAAACCTTACTAAAATCCAGAAAAACTACATCCACCACTTTCTCTTTATCCTCTAGGTTGGTGACCTTGTCAGAGAAGGTTACTAAATTAGTTAAAAAGCTCTTTGCCTTTGTGCACCCAAGTCGTTGGGTCATTAAGTCATTGTTTTGAAGGGCACAAATGAATGAGCTTCTTGGTAGATATGAGCACTTTGTGGTCTGAAGCGCCGGGTTGCCAGCAGTTGATAAGATCCTGAACAGGAGTGTGACTCACGTTTAGGACAGGAGAGGCTGGTAGAACTGGAAAGGTTATAGAATCTCAGAATTGTCTGGGTTGGAAGGGACCTTTCAGATCATCCAGTCCAACCATCAACCTAGTTCTGATAAAACCCATCACTAACCCATGTCACTAAGCACCGTGCCAACCCAGCTTTTAAATCCCTCCAGGGATGGTGCCTCAACCACTGCCCTGGGCAGCCCATTCCAATGTGCAATAACCCTTTCCATGTCAAAATTGTTCCTAATAGCCAAATCTGAACCTCCCCTGGGGCAACTTGAGGCCTGATTTCTTGTCCCATGGCCTGTTCCCTGGGAGAAGAGACCGACCCCCCCTGGCTACACCCTCCTTTCAGGGAGTTGGAGAGAGCCAGAAGGTCTCCCCTCAGCCTCCTTTTCTCCAGGCTGAACACCCCCAGCTCCCTCAGCCGCTCCTCATAAGATTCTCCTCATATGTTCTCTGCAACATGGTGCCGAGCTCTTTGCTTGTTCCTTTCAATTGCTGGGTGAATTAGCTGATGATTTTTTAAAAATAAAAAGTCACTGGGCCTAATATAAAGCCTGGTATTAACAGAAGATGCATCACCTGTGTGTACAAATGGGTAGACACAGGTGCACACATGACAACATCTATTTATTTCACACACTCCCTTCACAGTTCATCCTTCAGCTGAAATCTGGGAATTGGCAAATCACAGCAACTCAGGTGTCAGTCTGCTGGTGTTTGCAGAAGTCAGGCAATGCAGTGTACAGTTAATTATAGGTAACGTGATACATGAACTATTAGGTGTACTTTGCATGACTTTTTGTTCAAAAATCAAGCACCATGACCAAAGATCTTCCCCCAGAGACATTTCTTTAAACTTTAATAAAAATTTACAGCCTTTTCCCAAGCCCACAACTGTAAGGAATGAGCAAGTTGTAGACCAGCACAGTAAATCAAATCTGAGTACCATTTACCCTAAAGCTGTAGCAGGCTTTTTTCCCAAGCTGTGTTTGAGTACACAATGACTTTTGGACATACTGATGTAACCATATTAGTATTAACTTATTTTGCTATTTTAATTTTCTGGACTTGTTTAATTTTCCCCTCTGTCAAATGTGAAATTAAACTTGTAAGTTGAGTTTTTGAACAAGACAGTAAAGACAAGATGTAAAAATGTCCATCCCCGGAGCGTCTCTTTTAACAAACTCATCGATGCCATGTTTGGTTCTGTGTACTGGAGGGAGTAAAATGATGGTTATACGTGATTATGCACAAAACAAACGTTTTGCTACGTTTAATTCAGTGTTTTTCCTATGCTGTGTTGCAGTTACACCAAATGCTTACAGAGATGGGAGAACTGGAAAATACCTACATTATTTACACTGCTGACCATGGTTACCACATCGGGCAGTTTGGACTGGTCAAGGGGAAGTCAATGCCGTATGACTTTGATATTCGAGTTCCTTTCTTTATTCGTGGTCCAAGTGTAGAGCCGGGATCAGTGTACGTTCTCTTATGTCTCTAGCACAGCTGTTGAACCTCATGTACAAAATCTTTCTATGAGCATGTAATTATCACTCCATCTAGTTTCATTTTGTAAAGTATGTCCTATTATCATAGAGCAATGAGCCTGACAAAGAGGCACATCTTTCATTTTGCATGTTATTAGTAAGTTATAGATGAGAAAACGATATAATGTGTAGTCCTGTAGGGTTAGGCTTTGGGTTTTGCTTTTAAAAGTAAGGGCTCATCATCGCTGTTCATCTTTTGGGTTAGAAGAATGGACGGTGTCCCACCCTCATTGTCAGTGAGATGAGTGGCCACTGCACCTCCTTGTTTTATCATGCTTAACTTTTTCTCTTTGATGACAGTCCATTGTACTGGCCTGCAGTTGTCAGAATTTTAGCCTTCAAAGGGGATTTTCTAAACTTTGCGCTTCTGTGGAGCTTTACATCTTCAAAGCCCTGATAAACATTAATTACCACTCTCTTTCCAAGAGAAATGTGAAGACTTACATATTGAACACATGACAACTGTGACCTTTTCTGTTGATTTGCAGAGTGCCTCAGATAGTTCTCAATATTGATCTCGCTCCAACAATTCTGGATATTGCAGGACTTGACACGCCTCCAGACATGGATGGCAAATCTGTCCTAAAGCTTCTGGACTTGGAGAGACCAGGAAACAGGTGGGTTCCTGCATGTTTCTTTTAGCCAGTTCAGAAGCAAACACCTAAGTAAGAGTGGAAAAAAGATTCAGTGAAAATGAGTTGTGTCATGCCAAAGACCACAGCTTTCACGTTTGAAAAGGCTCTTGAATAGTACATCCATAAAACTGCAGGTATATATATAAGTGGAGAGGTGTTTTTTCAAAAATAAATTGTGCTATACACAGGCACCAGCAGTAAATATTATTATTTTCCTTGCAGGTTTCGAACAAACAAGAAGATCAAAATTTGGCGTGACACATTTCTGGTGGAAAGAGGGTAATTATTAGGGGTGAGACAGTTTGGGGAGAGCCTGTCCACTGGGAACACTCTCTTGAACATGCTTTCCTTTCTGCTCCCTCCTCTTCTTTTTTATGGTCAGTGAAGTAGTAAATTTTGCAAGCAAATTTACAGGCCTGACTTGTTTCTTAGTTCTCCACCCCTGGCTTTGCAAGCTGCTGTGCTCCCAAACCCCTGCCTCTAAAGTAATTTGAAGCATGCTTTTCTGGCCACTCTCCTAGCCCATACCTCCTCTTTCTCTAACATCACACTTGTGACCACTTACATCATCATCCGACCCATTTTCTTTCCAAATCTCTGTTTCAATTCCAGCTGTGCAGAATCCTGCTATCAACTGATTCTGTGTTTTCCACCACCTTTCAGACGCATTCTTTTTTCTTTTTTCTCTTTTTTTAGGTATAAAGGAGATTTCTGACTGTAACTGCTCCTCTTTTCGCTGATACCTCTTTACACCCTCTCACCTTGCCCATTACTGCCATGAAATTGTTCTCTGAGTACAAATTTTACAGGAATTTCCTTGCGGCACTTTATGGCTTTACAGATTATGGAAATCTTCTGTGATGTAGTCCATAACAGTGCATATAAGACACCTTGTAATATATAAGATATAGCCAAGCTAGTGCTGAATGAGTATGGAAGCCCTTTAGTCTGGGTTTTTCAGCCAGGCGAGTCCTTTTTCAGCGTGTTTTGCTTTGTGAAAGAACATACATTTATGTATGAATGGTGCTGAGCTGTATCAGTTAGACATATTTCAGCAGCTCTTATTTCTCTTTGGGAAACTTCCAGCAAATCACCTGAGCCTTTTTTTCACTATATGACCTACATTGAAGGTCAATAACAGAAGCGTGGGGATTTTTTTTTTTTTTCCCTGAGAAGACGTTAAACCTTCAAGTAGCTTTGCTTTTCCAGTTAAATTCGTCATCTCCAGAGTTTAGAAGAATGCACCTAAAATAGTCACCCTTTTTTTTTTTTTTTAAAGCAAATTTCTACGCAAGAAGGAGGAACCCAACAAAACCACTCAGCAGTCTAATCAACTGCCAAAATATGAGAGAGTAAAAGAATTATGCCAACAAGCAAGATACCAGACAGCCTGTGAGCAACCAGGACAGGTAAGCCACAAACAACTGCGGTCTTCTATGTAACACAGGGAAATGCTTATTTTTCACTACGGGTCAAAAGAATTTGAAGAGCTTGGCATTTGGAAGATAGCAAAAAGACCATTATTCTGAGTATTTTCAGAGTAAAGAAAACCAGAGACAAATTGCTCTAAGCAAAGAATCATAAAATCATAGAATCATAGAATCCATATGGGGTTGGAAGGAATCTCTGGGGATCATCTAGTCCAACCCCCTGCCAGAGGTCCAGTTTAAGGTGCTGGAGGACTGGTCCTTAGTTTGCTGTCTCAGTACAGGTAAAATTCCCGTGCTTAAATATAACATTGGATGACTGCTTTTAATTTGACACAGTGTATTGCTAAATATTCAAGATAATTCCATGATAGTTACGAATAAGGGAGAGAACGTTTTTGAGCAATGAAAGTTTGTACTCAACCGGGCTAATTCAGAATTACTGAAGGCAATTGGTGAGTTCCGTGCTTACACATGATTTCATTTACTGGGATGAACAACTGGGCAACACGCTTGGAAATCATCATGTCTTATAATTTGCTGAACCACCTTTAATAGAAGGGTCCCCTTGCTGTTTAATGTCACTGTAAGGAGTCAGACAGTGACACCCACACCCAAGCATTCCTTTTTCTTCACAATTTCAGCCTTAATGATTTCAGTGTAACACCTGACTGACACAAATGTCTAATTGCCTGCTTACAAAACAAGAAGTTATTGCACCCCTCACTCGTATGCAGCTCTGGGAGGGACCTAAATTAAGAAAAAGTGACCCAACCCTAAGTTTTCTTCAATCTGTTCCGAATTAATGCTATATCTATGGTCACATACAGAGCTGAGTTTACTGGGGAGAGGTGGAAGGGAGCTGAACGCCTTCCTGCTGACACCACCTCCAACCAGGCACCCTCCCTGAAGTCCTCCCCCTCCGTCCTTGTCCCCACACACCTCCCTGGAGGAGTGTGAGGTGATTTCTCCCAGGCGGGCGCTCACGCCTCTCCCTCAGATGTTTGCTCAGGCCGCCCCGGCCGGCCCTAGGCCTGGCACGGAATATCAGTAAACTGTTTTGAACGGGAGCACAAAGCCTCTCTGTGTTCCTCTTCCCTCTGCAGCCACCCATGGTGCTTCTCCCGGGGCAGGTAGAGCTCCACGAGGCAAACTGGAGGGCACCGGGGAGAGCTCCATCACTTAACGAGATGCTCCGTCCCTCCTTTTCCCCTTTCTCATTCATTAGAGCATAGTGTAACAGTAAATCTCAGTTAATCCCAGATTGGACTGGAAGATGTTTTGGCTGGCACATCCTCCGTCAGGTCCTCTGCCACATCTCTCTCCTCACACATGCTCCTTAAAACGTGGGCTGCTTTTGAAGGGGAACGCACAATATCACAGGCTGGGCCAAGAGCAAAGTTTTCAGGAGTTCAAACACCCCCATTGTAAATAGAGATTAAAATTGAAAAAACTGAACATTTTTATAAAAACTACAGGAAATCAATGGAGTCATTTAGACTGTTAGACGCTAAAATGTTTAGTTTTAAAATACCAAAATATTTTCTTTGCAATAATTTCTTATATTTATTACCTCTTATGCCAAAATTCAGGCTTGAAATAGCTTTACTTTTCCACATGTGAATAGAAAAGGTTAAGTGTCCTGACCAGATATCACACCTGAAGCAGTAGGAAAGAGTTCCCAGCCCATTGTGGAAGACGTGCCTTTCCATCCCATATTGGTGAATCCCGTGGTATCCAAGGGTGGAGGGAGAAGGCCTTGAATGGGTCCAGAGAAGGTCATGAAGATGATCCAAGGGCTGGTACCCCTCTGTTATGAATGCAGGCTGAGAGAGTTGGGGTTGTTCAGCCTGGAGAAGAGAAGGCTCCAGGGAGACCTTAGATCCTCTTCCAGTCCAGGGGGCTCCAGGAGAGATGGGGAGGGACTCTTGATCAGGGAGTGGACCAATAGGACGAGGGGTAATGGTTTTAAACTGAAAGAGGGGAGATTTAGATTAGATCTCAGGAAGAAATTCTTTGCTGTGAGGGTGGTGAAACACTGGAAGAGGTTGCCCAGAGAAGCTGTGGCTGCCCCATCCCTGGAGGGGTTGAAGGCCAGGCTGGTTGGGGCTTGGAGCAACTTGGTCTGGTGGGAGGTGTCCCTGCCCAGGAAAGGGGCTTGGAACTGAATGGTCTTTAAGGTCCCTTCCAACCCAAACCATTCTATGATTCTATGATTCTAAATGCAGAAGATAGTCTGGCTCCACAAAGCCCAGCAGCCATTCCTCATGGTTGAACAAAGGACAAAGTTGAACTGACCTCTTTTAGACCTATTTTCAGACCTGGCCACCAGTGTATATAAATTATTTTCTTAAGCAAAGAGACCAAATTTGTTCTTGATACTTCCAACATCCTGAAGGTTTCTTGCAGAGATGCCTTTTTAACCCCCCTGTTACATTTACACAGGTGAAAAGGAAAGAGATCAAAGAGAGCATCTGTCATTTGTTTCAGTGGCCATCCCAGCCCAATCCATGACCCAAAGTTACATGTGCCTAGAGAAACCTCCCTTCAGACAGAGAGAGGGCAGGAATGGGTTACATGCAGTTCTGAAAGGGAAGTCAATGTAGAATAGAAAAGGTGTGAATTTAAAGAGCGATGTTGGAAATAACAAGAATGTCAGCAAGGCTCTGCCTGAAATAGGTGTCCGCCAGAGTGTTTCCATGTAGAAAAGTTCTTAAAATAAAATTAAACGTTAACAGGCCAAATAATTTTACTTTAGCCCAGATGGTTTCCGATGTGCAATGTGAGGCATCACAGTTCAAGATGAGGTTCTGCCAGCAGATCTCCCCTAGGCATTTTGCACCTCTTGGAAAAGAGAAAAAAGAAATATTATTACGTGGGCCTTAACTTGAGATTAGAATCTTTAATTTAAATTACATAGATGCACGCATAGAAAAAGATCTTCATTTTAATTATGATGGTTTATAATACTTCCTACATTTACTCTAACCAATTGCTCTTAACATCACTTAAATTAAAGTCACCTTCACTGAATGAGTGATTGCTGACAGATTTTTAAATAATGAAATTCCTGGTCTGTGGGAAGTTGCTGCTAAATGTCTGGAGCTAAGAATAAGCATTTGCTGAATTAATACACCGATGTACTGTCTAGTACACTTAGAGCTTTTTCTTCATTTTAATTTGCTTTAGTCAATATCTAATTCATTTGAAATGGAGAACACAATGGGGAGTTAAAAAAGAAGAAAATTTGTTTTTCCTGTATTAAAATGAGGTGTGATCCTGAGACTTGCTAGTTCCAAAATCTCCAAGGATGTGGTACTCAGGAAAATAATTGCTCCACCTTACTTTCTATTTAATAATTAATGTATAAAAAAAAAAAAAAAAAAAAAAACAATTGGTAAGCATAAAAAATGGGAAAAAAAGAAAATATTAAACATCCATATAACTGCTATAATTATTCCATAGTTCTTCAAATTCTAAATGACCATTTGCCAAAAAAGGGTATGAAATTTAGATTATAGATTACATTTAGCTGCAAATCAGTAAAGCCTATGGGTTACCAAAAAAAAAAATTGTTTCATTAAGAAAAAATGGTTACAAAATGCATATGCAAAGTTAAGTTCTAATTTCCCCAATGGCTTTTATTTCATTTAAATTTCCTTAGCACCATTGACAATCACTTTCATTGTAGAGCATGCTCCTCTTCCTATTTTTTTCCAAATCTCCATGATGGGAGGACAGTTTCCAAAAGTTCACTCACCTCCTTGAGAGCAAATCAGAACTGAGATGTGATGTTCAGGCAGTCATTAATTTGGGTCAACAATGAGCCCTGCAGAGGAGAGGACCATGCCTGTTGAGATGCTTTAGCAAGAACATGGCTACCAGGTCATGGGAAGGGAGTGCTCGCCTCTCCTCGGTGCTTTTGAGCTGCAGCTGGAGCCCTCCATCCTGGTTGGGACCTCCACGAGTGGAGGGACTTTGGTTATCTGGAGCAAGTCCAGTGGAGGACTCCAGAGATGGTCAGGAAGTACCGAGGAGGAGCAGAGGTTGTTTAGCCAAGAGAACAGAAGGCGAAGGGGGAATCTAATTCCTTCCTTCAACTAGCTAATGACTAATTAGAGAGAAGACAGGCCCAGGCACTTCTTGGAGGTGCACAGCAACAGAGAAGTTGCAGCAAGGGAAAGTCTGACTAGGTGTGTGGGATAAAAATGGTACCATTAGAGTAATTAGGCTCTGGAGCCCAAAGAGGCTGTGGAAGGTCCATCCAGGGATACTTTCAAAGCCTAATAATGTTGTTCCTACTTTGAGGAGGAGGTTGGAATAAATGACCTCCAGATGTTCCTTCCAACAATTGCATATGCTCTTAATTTTTTGCTTGTTTAACACTTGGACTTGAGGATTTTGTGTATTCTTCTTCCTCTTCGGCTTCATAACTGGGGAAGCGCTGTTAATTTTGTCCATCGTGTAAGTGAGTTATGGGTCACCTGCCCATATCATATTTGGACACAGACTTGATTTCAGCTCCCACCCTGCCCCAGCTGTTGACTTGTGCTCATTATCCTTCCTGGTGGGACTTACAGCACAGTTGGTCCCATCACACCCGTGGCCAGGTTCTCTCCCCCTGCAGAGAGAGCAGCGGTGGGGTGGGATCCGTGCTCAGCTTTGGGGTTGGGGTGGAGTAGAAATTTCCTTTGCAGTCCCTCCTTCACATCCCAGAGAGCGCTGCAAGAAATTATGATGGGAACCGGAGGTTTTGTTTGTAGTTCATACACCAAATTTGTCACCAGTTTATGTGGTGTAACTTAGTGAAGTCACCTGATTGAGCCCAGTTGGTTTAGCAGTGACTATTGATGGGTTTTAGCACTTAAATGGTTTGAAAGGTTTTTTTTATATTTCATTGATACCTATTTCCCCTGTCAGCTTTATTGCAATAAGGTACACAGTATAGAAATATCTATTCATCTGTAACATTGCTACCCCTGCTGTTGTTTTTTAAAATGGGAAACAATCCATATGAACTATGAACTTTTAACTAAAACTTTGTTAATTTTTCAATAGAGCAGAAATAATAGCATGTGAACAAATGTTTCTCTGGATTAGCGCAACCTTATCATGACAGAAATTGTCTCTCAGATCTCCACCGAAATAACCTGAGATGAGAATATATGTTAGTTCAGGAGGTTTAGAAGCAAGCTGCTCTTAAATCCTCTGGCAGGTTATTTTTGTTGAACTCGTTCCATCTTCTCACCCATGAAATTCTTCTGGATACTTATCAAATATCAAATAAAAGCATGTTAACTGTGTTTTCATTTATACTTTTTCTTTCTCTTTTCCCTTACCTAAATGTGCTATTAATGAGTTGAGTTAATTCATAAGTATTTATTCTTTTTCTCCCCACCAGTCTGAGTCATAGGAATTTTCCTGAGGCATAATTTTGACTTCTGGGACTTAGCAGTGTTTCCCAGATAGCAGTTACCATTCAAGGTCTTGTGACTGATAGGCAAAGAGTCTCCAGTGTGCTGTCCAATCCATTATTTATAATCAGTATCAAATCCATGGCCAAACATGCATTTTTATCCTCTTACAAAAAATTACACAGAGCAGAACCTTATTTTAAAATTTTCTCAAAAGGGGAAAAGAGAAAAAAAAAAAAAAAAGCCTCCTTCCCAAAACGAGGACTGTGAAGCCTTGTGTTTAAAATTTTAGCTCTTAGGTGGGATGACTCAGCAGCCAAACCCAGACACGGGTCTGTTTATTTTATGGGCACACAGCTCCTACCATCTGCTCGGCGCTACCTGCCGGTTTGCGAACAGCAAAGGTCTGAACCTTGTAAAGATCTGAGCTCTGCTGCCAGCTCCAACGAGCGCTGACAGTGGGCAGAATGGAAAAATGAGTCTTCCTGCCCGTATCTCTGGGACTTGGATGCCCATGAACTCGAATTGAGCTAAACAGACACAATGCCATCACCCCCTAACCTTCCTTGTGCTCTTTTCTCATGCACCTCAGCTTGAGACACGCAGGATATTGTGTTTCCTCCCGAGGCAGTGTATCCCAAAACCTCCCTAAAGAACTAACGTTCCCTTTGGAGAACATGCCCGAAGACCGTACGGCGAGATTTTTAGTTAGATTAGGTCTCAATGTAATTTGCAGTGATTTAAGGCTTTGCAGGTAGTCACTGGAGATGTGTTGCTGAATCCAAGCATCAGCCCTGCGGTAAATGTGCAAGATTCTCCTGGCTCTGACCCAAAGAGCACGTTATACAGTCCATACAGACCTCTTATTTCTCCTGTGTCCTTCGCTATTTGAAAACCTAGCCTAAGAATTTAATTTTATTGTTCGTATTTATCGCATTATCATATCAGCATTCAGCCGAAAGCGTGCCTATTTGTTCTGCTGAAAGAACGCGTGCCATCAATCAGCTTACAGATAATATTGTAAAGGAAATTAGAACAGGGCTTATTAGGTGTAGTCTGGCTTGGCTCAAGTATCTATGTTCTCCTAAAATAAATATCACAGACCATACGTTTGTAAAGGTCAGCTTTATGACCAGCTGCGGGGTATGAATCAAAACACATAAGCCGGTAAGAGCTGGCCAGAAGTGTCAGATGTCCGGCCAGCCACTGACAGCCAGACCCCGAGCACCCACTAAAAACCCAACTCAAATTATGATACGGCACAGAAACATCAGTCAGGGATCCTCCCGGTTTCCGAGCAGCCTCCTGGCACTGGCAGGGGTGGAAAGAGGCTGGTGATCAACCTGTTTTAACAGCCCCTGGGTTTGAGGTTGGCTCTTCTTTGCCATCTTCTCTGCCATCAATCCCACCTTTTCTTAGCGGTAGTTCAGCAGAGCGTCTATACGCAGGCTTAACTGGAAGCATAAGTGTCTGGGACCAGTCTTGTGCCTAAAACTGAGCCCATACTTCAGGTCTTTCGTGAACAGCTCTCGGAGCTGTTGCCCGTTTTACACCCTGCAGAGTCATCCCTCACGGCTGACAGAAACACGCCTGCAACTTAGTTGCTCAAGAATGCATAGGAATTGCCAGAATTTATGATACCCCCTTGTTAAAATACCACTCTGTTTATGAGTCGAAAC
Source organism: Gallinago undulata (assembly GCA_026546715.1). Classification (NCBI taxonomy): domain Eukaryota; kingdom Metazoa; phylum Chordata; class Aves; order Charadriiformes; family Scolopacidae; genus Gallinago; species Gallinago undulata. The sequence goes on from JAOTQQ010000012.1 coordinate 119,517,418, forward strand.
CAAATACGGAGATAAGTTCCTTTATCTCCAAAAAAAATAATCTTTCCAAGCGTGGTATTTCATATTTCAGCCTAAATATTTCACATTTCAGCCTAAATATTTAAGTTTCCTATTAAACAGAGGGCGGCTCTTTCCAGATTTGACAATTCTTCAAATTTAAGCAATTCTTAATCTGAAGTACCAGCTCTATTCTGGATAAAATCCAGAGATATTCCCATCTGAGGAGAGGGTTTCACCCCTTTCAATGCGCAACTGCATTCAGCTTTTTTTTTGCCACCATTTTATCAGCATTCTCCAACAGGAAGGCTTTTTGGAAGGATGGCACCTTAAAGGCAATTTTATGTAGCAAAAAATGCTTAGACAGAAAACATAGATTATGCAAGAATGATTTTTAACACTTCTTTGAGGTTCCCTTTTTGCAGAGTTTCCATTTTAAAGTATCCAATGAAATACAATATAAACCAAGTCCAGTGAATTCAATGTGTATCACCCTATAGTAATGGGTTATTTGAGGTATTGCTGCTTAAAACTGAAAGACTAAATTTATCCTTTTCACTGGCTCCTACTTGTTTGCACCTGAGAGTGGAGGAGTCTGTTGATGTTGAGTTGTAACTACAGACAAGCCGATAGGTGAAATATTTGATATCTGGGCTGTCGGCTCTAGAAGTGTAGGCACTTGGGCCCAGATATCAAATATTTCAGTCCATGCATTTTTTGTAAACTTGGGAACTGCTATAACTGCGATACTTAAAATCAACCTTGTCTATACGTCAAGAATGTGAAATTGTGTAGTCTGTAAACTTCCTGGGCTATTTTCTCTTTCTTCCATTTCTTCAACGCTGTGAAATAGCCCAAAATTGGCGATTTTCATGTAGTTGTTTCTGTTATACAGTGATTAATTTCTTCCCTGGTTTTGGTGGTTTTTTTTTCCTCCAGTTCTATCCCTGTGCATTTAACTGATTTCTAAAGTCTGCCACCCATTTCCCCCGTTATTACAGCAGTTCTTGCAGGACGAATTGCTTCCCTCTCTGTTGTACCTCTGACCATTCCGCTTTTTGGGAACACTTTCTCAGGGACAAAGGCTGTGTATAAATAGCCATCTGTGAATACATTCACGTCAGCAGCCCCTGGGGCCACGCATGATTCAATGGAAGGTGGTCCAGTTACGAGGGAGCGGTGCAAGAATTAGGATCCGCCCTTACGGGCAGCATCAGCCCGGTTCTAAAAGGAAAGAGGAGATTTTTGTTTCAGAAAAAAATGCAGCGATTCCAAATCCCCTGAGTGAACCTCAGGAGCACTGTCCCCGTTTAACAGCTGCACTCGTGTGCAAGTTCAAAGCCTCGTTCCTTCACGTATTTCCCCAAAAAGCAACTAAGATGTGAGGAAGAAAGTACTTCCCCGTATTGGCAGTTCATAGAATCATAGAATCACAGAATCATATGGGGTTGGAAGGGACCTCTGGAGATCATCTAGTCCAACCCCTCCGCCAGAGCGGGTCTACCTAGAGCACGTTGCTCAGGAACTTCTTCAGGTGGGTTTGGAATGTCTCCAGAGAAGGAGACTCCACCAGAGACTCCACTCTCTGGGTAGCCTCTTCCAGGGCTCTGCCACCCTCACAGGAAAGAAGTTCCTCCTCATGTTTAGGTGGAACTTCTCATACTCAAGTTTGTGCCCTTTTCCTCTTGTCCTGTCACTGGGCACCACTGAGGAAAGACCGGCCCATCCTCCTGACACCCTCCCTTGAAGTATTTGTATGCAAATTTTCAAATACTGCTGAGGTGTAGGAACACAGATTAATATTTCCAGGAGTGTTTAGGAGCCCGGGTCAAGGCTGGGGTTCGTGACTGCTCTGCTCGGAAACATTTCTCAGCATTCAGGTCCAGTTCAGCAGAAATAAACTGCTGCTGCTCTATGCTGTTTCCCACAGCCAGCTAATGGCAGGGCATTTTGGAAGACGCTGTGTGACATGGCCTCCTTGAGTGGCACAAATACAAACACAGGTTGGGTGGTGAATGGACTGAGAGCAGCCCTGAGGAGAAGGACTTGGGGGCGTTGGTGGATGAGAAGGTCAGCATGACCCGTCAATGAGCGCTCACAGCCCAGAAAGCCAACTCCACCCTGGGCTGCATCCCCAGCAGCGTGACCAGCAGGGCCAGGGGGGGGATTCTGCCCCTCTGCTCTGCTCTGGGGAGACCCCACCTGAAGCACTGTGTCCAGCTCTGGAGTCCTCAGCATAGGAAGGACATGGACCTCTTGGAAAGGGTCCAGAGGAGGCCATGAAGCTGCTCAGAGGGCTGGAGCACCTCTGCTGTGAGGACGGGCTGAGAGAGTTGGGGGTGTTCAGCTTGGAGAAGGGAAGACTCCAGGGAGACCCTATAGCCCCTTCCAGTCGCTAAGGGGTCTCCAGGAGAGATAGGGAGGGACTCTTGATCAGGGAGGGGAACCATAGGATGAGGGGGAATGATTTTAAACTGAAAGAGGGGAGATTGAGATGAGATCTGGGGAAGAAATTCTTTGCTGTGAGGGTGGTGAGACACTGGA
>JAOTQQ010000012.1:119546773-119562013 GCA_026546715.1 Gallinago undulata
CTGCCCCATCCCTGGAGGGGTTCAAGTCCAGGCTGGATGGGACTTGGAGCAACCTGGTCTGGTGGGAGGTGTCCCTGGGACAGGGCAGGGGGTTGGAACTGGATGATCTTTAAGGTCCCTTCCAACTCTAACCATTCTATGATTCTATTTTTAACAAATTTGTATTTTTTAGCACATAACTAATACCAATCAAATCTACTCCTAGAGGAACCTGTGAAATTTTACAATTTATTTCTGCACCATCAATACTTAGGTGTGACTCAGTGGTTACCAACTTCAGTGGAAAGATCAGGTTTTGTCTGACAGACCAAATACTTCATCACCTGATCCAGAACGATTGCTACCCGTGTACCTTTTTTGTAATTTTCTCTTTTTTGTCAGAAATAAAACACACATGATATGCTATTTTTTATTTCCAAATATCAAGTATTGAAGAGTTTGTTTTGTAAACACATGTTTACAACAGATGCTGACAATAGATTTCATTAAATGATGTGTTACACAGCTTTGAAATTATTCTAAGCTCTGCTGAGAAATAAATACCAATTAAAAAAAACCCATACAGGAGCCTAAAGTATGCAAAACAAACCGCATAAACCAATTAGTCTCTTTTTACCACAGCACCCACACACTCATACAGTCAGACATACTCTACAAATTTCCTTAATACTCTACACATTTGCTTAATAATGAGGTTTTTAAAAACTAAACAGTTACAGGCAGTGTGCCCACTCCATGCTCCTGTCGTCCTACCCAGACCATCGCTGTTCTGCTTGAGTCGTTTGGTTGAGGTACGTGCTGCAGCCAAGGGCAAAAGTCCCATTTGCTCAACTGGGGAAAAGAGCAGGTCTTTTATTTTATTTTCCATACCAAAACTCAGTTTTGGATGACTTTGTACTTTTTTTTTCTGTTTTGTTTTGAAATTTCCTTCCACGTTTTCAAATATGGAGTTTGGTAAAGAGGTAAAATTTCTGACCTATCAGTCGGAGGGGTACCTCTCAGGGCTATTTCGGATACAGATGCCTCTTCTGCATGAGCAGTCCAGGCACAGAACGCAAAATACTTACCTTGCAGAATTCAAAATGGAAGGGAAAAAAAATTTGTCTTCAAGATTTTAAAACCAATCTCTGTTTTAAATCACAGCTCACTTTAAAGTTGACCAGACTTGGCCTTTTTCCTTTGCTAGAGGTAGAATTTGCTCTTATTCTACCCCTCTCTTTCTGGTATTCCATGGAAGAACATTAATATTTCAGGTCCGAATCATCAATTTAATTTAAACGCTTACTAAAGTTGCTTGGTTAAAGGGTCCCAGAATTTAGCCCAGTGTTTCTTATCGTTACTATAGAATTTATTTTCAGCCTCTGCTTAAGCAAAGCCACTAAATAAAGATGCTACAGCAGGATAACTACATCCCACATGAGATTTCTATGGTGGGCGTAGCTTTAACCTCAGCCATTAGCACTGGGCCAGATCCTATGCTGCCTCCTGAAGTGACTTTCCCACAGAAGAGCTAGGATAGGAACTGGCCCACCAGGAATCACAAAACACTGTCTTTGCTGGAGCAGCCCAGACTTTAAGAACAAAACCACATGCAGTTGCATCACTGACATGCCTTGAATATGTCGTTTAAGTCATAGTGAACACATCATAAAATACTTCAGTACCTATTAGCACCACAGTGTTGTTTAGTCATTTGTCCAAAGATTATCAAGCTGTCTCACCCTTCCTCGAGGTGAACAAAGTTTTGGATGCTTTTGGTAGCCCTTCGTGAATTCCACAGCTTTTTACCTATTCTAGATCATGAACAAAACGTTGTTACAGGATAACATAGTGACAACTGCTTTGAGATAGGAAAAACAAGAAAATACAGTACACACAACAGATAATTATTGGAAGAGTAGAATGGAACCTGAATAAATAAGTATCTCTTTCATAACACTTGAAACCAAGAAAAGTTTGGAGCTGCTTTGGACTTGCAGAGCTATGTCTATGTTTAAGACAAAAGAAAATAGCTTATTTGAAGGACTGGAGAGGGGGTTGCTAAAAACTACAGTTATTAACTGTCATTAATGTGTTGCATATGACTATGGGATATGGACAATGTTAACTGTCCTCCATAATTTTAAGCAATATATTCTGTGGAAAAGATAGGGAAAATTTCCTTCCAAAGGATCAGGTAGGCTTTCAAACTTTTGGCCGCATAATAAAACGTACTAGTGATATTCAGAGTAAAGAAGATGAATCACGTGAACCCTGGTCATACCTAGTCCCCACGCTGAAGGTTCCACGGCTGTACTCTGTGACAACGTTTACACGTAACCTTTTCGAACTGCTATTTGTAAAACAAGATGTTATAAGAAAAAAAGAAAGCCCTAATTCTACACCGAAGAATGAATCTTCCACCATGATGTTGACTGTCCATCTGCTAAGCACTCTAAAAGATAAAAATGTCTGTAAAATCAAAGTCCAATATGTGAAGAACCTGAAATATGTTGATACAGGTTCTAAAAGGGGCAAACACTCCATCCAAAGCAACCCCAGTTCAGACTGCAGTCCAGGTAAATCTCTTATTGGGTTTTTTAAGCCCTTGGAAAGCAACCACAGCTGGATGGCTTCAGCTGGGGGAACCCGGACCCTGCATCTCCCGTGTCATTATAAAAGACACATTATTGAGAAAACAGAAAAAAGCTAAATCTGTTCAGGAAATATTTTGTCTTTGATCTCCGAAAACAGCAGTAGCCACCAGCAAACAGAGTATAAAAAGCTAAACAAGCACTTGATATCACACTTGCTGAAGGGCCAGCTTCTTCATGTAAAGCCCAAGGTACTGGCCCACTTCTTCAGCCCCACCATCGGGCCGATGAGGCTGAGAAACTGGCTCCAGAATAGCCATAAGACACTTTGGACCTATTTCTCATCAGTTTTACTTCAATATAACAGCACGGAGAGCTGTGCTATTACAGAAAGTGTAGTAAGGCAGCAATAATTCAGGCATTTTGGGGCGAAAAACCCGCAGGAACAGTACGGAAGGTGATGAGCCCTCTCCCAGCCACCAGCAGGTGGTTTCTGTGGGATACTAAATATTTGTCATCCGAACCTCTGGGTCCAAATTTTGCCAAAGAAGGGCACAACCCAAAGCTGCAGCGTTATTTGGGCAACGTCATTGGCTTTAAGGTCAGAAAGATGCCCTTGTTTAATTTATCTCCCCACATAACACACAGATTTTCAGCCAGAAATTAAGAAGTGAATGTGGCAGGAAGAGATGGAATGCGTCTTTGAGCATGTCCACAAAATATTTGGAATTTTAATTCTATTTGAAAATGAAAGCTTTCCTCCAGTGCCACACGTAAATGCCCCAGGGGAGCGTTCGCGTGCTGCTTTGTGCTATTCTGCTGAAAACAATCACTGAATCCATGGGGAAAAAAAAAAAAAACAACAAAAAAACAACTCAGCATGGAAATTACTCTTGGGTAAAGGAACTCCTTTTTGAATGCAGATGGGATCCGGTCCCACGCATGCATTATTTTTAAGTGTATTACTTAAGTATATAAACTTACACCCATATTTAAGTGCTCTGCTGGATTAGAGCCATAATAAGAGTAGTACTTAATGCTACAAATTAAGAAGCTATATTTTTTTAAAAAAGAAAACGTGTTTCTGAAAACGCTACACTGTTTTTAACTAATTTAGGGGCTTGCAAACTTACATTCCTACTACCTAGGAGGAGATTTGGGCCCCAACTTCACCTACAGGACGGGAAGTTCTGAGGAACCGCAAGTTACTCCATGCGCTTTTAAAGACACAACAGCTGCTCAAAGAACTGAGAGTTTCCAGTCAAATATCAGCTGTGTCATAATTTTCAACATTTCTTACAGCTGCTCACACTGTACTGAAAGGAGACAAAACGCCACCAGTCCCAAATTGTACCATATTACATTCAGTATGCTGAGAAAGGAGGATCAAAACCATGGGGCCTAATTTCTCTAATTAGAAATTAGAAGAGTTCCACTCTCCAGATATTCCAGCCAGGACCACAGCCCCCAAAAGCTGTACCATCTCCTGAGGATGCTAGACTCATGAGCACTCAAAGCCGTGGTGATGTCCTCTCTGAAGTCCTACTGAAGGTTCTGATGTAAAGGGAGGGAAATGGTGGGAATTACAAGCAAATGGAATTTTATATTCCCTGGTCCAGAGGGTTTCAGAGCAGGAAGACAGCGTGGTCTCCTTCACTGGCTGATAAAGCTCCATTTTTTCTTCTGATGAGTTGGTTTAGCACCATCAATCGACCAAGACTGCTGCTAGGGATGGACGCCCACAACTCCTCTGGAGGTTTTGCTTCCTTCAGCAATGACCACCTCCAAAAATAGTGTTTGCTCAACAGGTCTCAGTACTTCAGTCAAGGTTGGCAACGCCGGAATTGACTTCTTTAGGAAGCTGATGTCTTTCTCCCATGTGTCTTTATTGGCTCAGACTGCTCCAGCTTACTCACAGGAAAACCTCCTTCAGGAATCAATCAAAAACTGGCCAGAATTTGGGATTTCTTTCTTTCAGAGGATGCTGATTTAATGAAGTGATTTTGCGGACATATAGTCATATTGTGAAAATAATCTATAATCAAAAGGCCTTTGAAAGTATTTAAAGAAGGCTTTTTCAGTATTTCTGAAGCAAACATCTTTCCCTCTGCATTCCGGTTTCCTAAATGTTTTTTAAAAAAATGCATGTTTTTTCCAAGTGCAAGTGTCAGGATTCCCTAAAAAGCAGGTGGTCTCCATTCCAACAAGCTCCGAATTTCCGTGAAATCGGCTCAGAAGCGGCAGGAGTTGCAGATGTGTCACTTCTACCACCCTCATTCCCTGCCATCAGTGTCAGCTCCCGACGGTCCCACGAGCCTGATCTCCTCCCCCTTGTCATTCCATGGAAGAGAAGTGCAGGCACGGCATGAAACAGAATAGATGAGGATAGATGATTCATTTCCAGCCTTTTACAATTCCCTAAATGCACAGTTTCTGAGGTATTTGGAAAGATTGTCGCTCTTCACCTCCTCCTGTGCTGATTAAAATGGGTGAGTGACTGAAATGGGCAGCAGTTACACTTCTCCCTTCTACTTTGCCTCGCTTTTTGCCACGGCAGGAATTTCTTGGTGCCAGGAGCATTCGAGACTGGAGCAAAAGGAGACACTTTTATCATCTCTTCTGACCTCTTATGGCAAAAAAAAAGTAAAATAAAATATGCCAAATACCTTTGAGCTGAAGAAATTCATTCTTTGGGATGAGAAGCTTAGAAGCTGACGACTCAGGTGGCACAGGACCAGTGTCTGGTGGCTTGATCCCAAAAAGCTATTAATAGGTATAGAACAGCAGGAGGTGATTAAAACGTTATTCCTCTGCCTTGTATTTTGGAGTAGAAGTATCTGAGTTGGCAGCCACGGAGAGTGGCAATTGTTACAAGCCACATAAAGGGACCGAGACGTTCTGAAATAAGCAGCCACCGGTTCAACCAGCCCAGTGGGAAGCCCCATGTGCTGGTCAAGGAGAGCCAGGAGATGAGGGAAGGCAGCCAGCAAAGGAGAAAGAGAGGGAAATCTACTCTTCCCAGGACAACTCAGTGGATGACAAAGACTTTAATTTGAAGGACTTGGTTCCATATAATGTTTGATCATTAATAAATTAAATCACTGATAAATTTAAAATAAAAACAGGAGTAACTGTTCAAAAATATGTAGAAGTTCTGCTGTCTTCTATTTCTTTTCACATGAGTGTACCCCCCCATCACAAAATCCAAACCTGCCTATCACTGAGTCCTCTTAAAAGACTGCTTTTAATTTCCTAATTTCCTAAATTTCTATGACTTTCCCTGCAGGGCAAAATACAACTTTTGACTTCCTAGTGTCCACCTGAATTCATTCTCTGCCCTTTGAGACATCATTAGTACATGATAAGCATGGCACTACAAAGCCTCCAGAGAAAAAAATGAGATGCCAAATACATTTGATGAGAAAGCCTCAACATCTCCTGGGGACAAAACTCACTACAGTAATTTGGAATGAGCAAAGGCCACATCATGTCCCGTGGGTCCACACTCGTAGACAATCTCTATTCTTAGCTCTTCCCCTGGAAGGGCAAAGGAGAGATGACCTGCATTTCCATTCACCGACGTGTTCAATGAAGCTGAGAAAAGGAAAGGCAGCCAAGTGTGGGACAAACCACTGTGCCAACTGTGACCTCCAGACCCGTCCCACCAGCCTGCCCAGCATTGGGCAGTAAAAGAGGCAGAAGTGTGGGGAGGAACAAGAGGGACCCATGGAGATGGCGTCCCCTCCCTAGCTGTCCTGAGTGCCAGAAGCAGAGGGGAAAGCCTCGTACCGGTGGGCAGGGCTGCCTGCAGCCCACCTGAACTTCTTATGCACAAACTTGAGTATAAGAAGTTCTACCTAAACATGAGGAGGAGCTTCTTTACTGTGAGAGTGGTAGAGCACTGGAACAGGCTGCCCAGAGAGGTGGTGGAATCTCCTTCTCTGGAGACATTCAAACCCACCTGGACATGTTCCTGTGCAACGTGCTCTAGGTAGACCCGCTCTGGCAGGGGGGTTGGACTAGATGATCTCCAGAGGTCCCTTCCAACCCCATATGATTCTATGAAGGATGTCTCTGCTGACTCCTGCAGATAGTGGCACCAGCCCAAGCCCCACACCATCCCCGACTGCCAGGGGACCACTGGGTCCCCTCGAGGGAGAGCAAGGCCATTCACTCTCCCTCAAGATTTGCTCACCGAAGCTGAACTAGACCCAGCACATGTTTCTGAAGGACAGCCAAGCTCTTCCTATCGAGATATAACTGCTTATTTTTCTTCTTCAGGAAAAGTATGGATTTGGTGCGAGTAACGGCCACCCAAAATAACATTACAGAAACATGCACATATCTGCTCTGGTATGTGTGCACGATTCCTACATCTTAATGTTATTATAAATTAATACTGAAGTTTTTTACCCCAAGCATTATACTTTCCTAGCCTGTGCACTTTGTGAAGAATGACTACATCCCATCAAATGAAAACTAATGCACACTTTGACAGGATAACGATATTACGACTCAACATTTCCCCGTGTTACCTGATGCGTAACTTTTGTATGGCTTAACATGTTATTAACAGTACTTTAAACCTTATGTTCTTTTCTAATTTAATGCTTATGTCTGAAAATAGCCCCTTGCAAATTCAGTTGCAGTAATGTCTTTAAAAGCAAACTTCAAACTTAATTTGGTGCACATACAATTATCCCAATAAGTTGCATAGTTTATACAAGTTCAATTGTGCTTTGTAGCAGAACTCACAGTAATTACTCATCTCTTAAAAATACGATTTGCGGATATGAAGTTGACAATACATTTAAGTATTTTTGTGACGTCTGGACATCAACAATATGAAGTTTTGTCCCCCTTCCACTGACTTCTGCTGTTCATAATACCTCACCCTTACAGTGCTATTAGATCAGAGCATGGACATTTAATGGACACATCTGAAATAATTACAAACACAATTTTTAAAACTCCATCGTCGGGAGGGGAGAAATAAGAACTTGGGTTGGTTTGAGGTATCCAGCCCTCAGGAACATACCATGGTTGTTTGCATTAAGCTTTGTTGGTTTTATCACGTACTACATTAAGATTAAAAATAGAAGGCACAGGTGTTTTACAAGGCGCCGTAATTAAGTCAACCAACAAAACTAAATATTACATTACCAAGCCAGGGGTCTATATCTCAGCAGTGACTTCTTCCAATGCATTTTCATTTGAGGAATTTATTGCTTCTGAAAAAGGGCCGGGGTACGTCTGTGCTACGCAGTTCATTCTTTGTGCCACACCGATGTCTCCTCGGGAACTGAAGGTAGGGCAGGATCTAGTCCGTGCATAGTTTTGTTGGGGTCCAGCTTGGCCAACCATCTCGCTCACAGTGTTCACCGGGGGAGCCATCCACCTCCGTCTCTGCAGTTGCTCTTCTTTACACTTAATGGAATACCAGGCCAGGAAAATAAAAAAGAATCCCACGAACTTGAGAGCAGCTGCCAACCCAAAGTAGACAAAACGAAAGGAGGTGACATCGTATTCCCAGCAAGATCCTTGTACGCCGCAATCCTGCTGCCAAAGCATGCACGTGGTGTCAATAACAGCCCCAAAATAAATCGGGGTGGGAATGTAAGCTGGAATGAAAATAGCAACAGAAATAATATGTGTTAGCTTATAGTGGAGAACTTCTAAAGAAACTCTACGCCTTAGCCAAACAGGTCGAGAATTTTTGAGATTTCTACACCGCTGCTCTCACATGAAATGCAGAACGTGGAAAGCTGGTCAGCCAGTCTTCCTACCAACACATGAAATGTACCACAAATGGGAAAGAATTCAAGCAAAGAAAACAGCTTACAACAGGTACTGCTTCAATCTGTTGTCTCCAGACAGCTCTTCTTGAGCTATGTGTCTCCCAAAAGGAAATCCAATGTTGCCTCAGGAAATAAAATACAGGAGTGGAGCTAATTACAATGCCATCTCCAGAGTGTTACTTGCTGAACATCCATTGCCCATGAACTCGGAAAGCATGAAGGTTGTTGCTTTAGATTAGGGAGGAAAAGCCCCAAAGACTGCAAAATGTTTCTCTTAATGAAGCTGGATGGAAGTGGTGACACCACTAAAATTGTACGTTTTCTTTTGAATAGATCTTCCTCAGAAGTAGACTTGAACTTCTACGGTTGCTAAAAATGCAGCCAGCTCATTGAATGCTCCTGCATTCTCCAGAAATACAGCACCATTAAGACAAGTCAGAAACACCCCATCCCTGGAGGGGTTCAAGGCCAGGCTGGATGGGGCTTTGAGCAACGTGGTCTGGTGGGAGGTGTCCCTGCCCAGGGCAGGGGGGTTGGAACTTGATGATCTTTAAGGTCCCTTCCAACACAAACCATTCTATGATTCTGCAATCCTTTCCCAAAGAAAACTTCCAGATGCAGCCATATGGGCTTCTACTCTTGTTCTCTTAGAATAAGTCTTGCTTGACCTAGTCACTTCTCTCATAGATGAACACCTTGAGTCCTACCTTTATAGGTAGGACTGTAGAAGTTCAAGAGCTTGAAAGAAACTATTTTATGGACTAAAATCTTTTAACATGTATCCTTTTTGCTTTGGAAGATTTTAAATTAGACATTAAGTAACAATTGCTTCTTAGGCTAAAAATGCAAAAAGCAATTGCTGTTGCTGAAAGCAATAAAAATCTGTTTCTAAAAAAAGAAAAAATCCTTGTAAAACAATATTCAGTAAGTATTCATTTTTAAATAAAATTTGAAACTGTAAAAATTCTCTTTCTGGGACAAAAATGATTTTCTAGAAAGTCAGTAAGAAAACAAAACCAAAAAAAAAAAAGACATTAAATACATTCAGCAGTAACTGTAAGACTTACCAAGAGTTCGTAATAAAACAAACTGCATTCCTAGTGCAAAGGGCCGCTCCCCATCTTCCACAGACCTAGCAGGAGACAAGAGAACTTCTCTGAAGAGACAGTCATAACAGATAATCATTGCATTATGCTCTGGCTCTACCTACCTCCTGGCCTTTTTCTGAGCTGTAAAAATCTTTCTGAATTTCTTCCATTTAGTTTCTAATATCGTTAACTCTTATTGCTAGGAAAACATAAAGCCAGCCACTCCTGATCCTGTTTAATTAAAATCTCAGTCACACCTTTTAACCTTTCTTTACCTATCTAAGGCCTAAAGAATTTGATCCAAACCCATTAAGGAAATTTAGAGAACCCATCCAAAATGTTATGGTTTCTCCTGGTAGGTTCCTATTACTTCCCGTAACGTCTTGCTCTATCTTCTTAATCGTTTTCAGATAAATTAGAATTAATGGAGAATTAAACTGCTGAAAGCTGGACTCAGCTTCAGAATTTAATAGATTTCTGTGTTGCATAAAAACTTTGGAGCTACTTTAGGAAAAATATCAGTTGAAATGTCGAAACAGTCTCATTAAACACTGTTCCTTTTCAACACAAGTAATAAAGATTTCTTCCATTTGTTTCATAGGAAAAGCGTCACGCATTTGAAAGACTAAATACAAGGTAACGATATTCCACAATGCAACTACAGTTTCAGTAAACCATAAATTTTCTTCTAATTTAAAAAATACTTTTACATCTTAACCTAGAGGTCTAGAAACTAAGATAGGCAGCTTTTAATGACATTAAGATATAAGATAAAAACACACAACAAAACTGCAGTCAGAGGGGTGAAGATGCAATAGCAAGGTTTTGAAGTCAAGCACTCATTTGAAAATTGAGAAATCAGGGAACCAACCTGGGCCACAAATCTTGGTCGATGGACTATGCACAATATGTGGTTTGGGACAGTGGGCGTCACTGCTCATGTGTGTGGACTGCATTATTTATTTTTACTGAACATCACAAAACGCTGCTGGAGATGTCCCTTATGCACCTCACTGTTAGGAGGCTCACTCCAGTATTGATGTCCATGGGCTGTACTTTACCTTTGCATAATTGCAGTGAAATGACAATGGGTTTTTATTATTTTTATAGAATCATAGAATGGTTTGGGTTGGAAGGAACCTTAAAGATCATTCATTTCCAACCCTGGACAGGGACACCTCCCACCAGACCAGGTTGCTCCAAGCTCCATCCAGCCTGGCCTTCAACCCCTCCAGGGATGGGGCAGCCACAGCATCCATTCTTACATGATGCTTTAACTTGTTCTCTCTTTATAGCACCTGGAAATCACTGGGCATTTTATGTTTCCTGAAGTGGATTATCATGCTACATAGTCCAAATACAAGCAAGTTCCACCCTATCCACCTCAGCCCTACCCTATTCAGTTTTTAAGGATCCATAAGCTCGAAGGAGTTTGGCACCGTTGATAGCGGGCGCAGCAAAAATACCTGAAAAACCATGACTGAGTTCTCACCTGAGTGTCACAATGATTGCTGAGGGCTGGGCGCAGGCTGTGATAAGGGTAACAATGAAGAGAAATATCAGGAATGGGATAAGGGTGTTGCAGGTTCGGTCACACTTCCCGGAAACAGCGTAGCCGTTCTCGTTCAGGTAGGTTTTGACAATCACCAGCCGGAGCTGACTGCGCTGGCCCACCGTCGGCGGAGTGATCACCTGGCGACTCTGGACACAGGCACATTCCGTGTAATTTCGGACCTGAGGTTGAGTGGAAAAAGCACATTTCCCACGTGAAAAACCGGCACGAGAAAGACATCGCGCAGAAGACAGGGTACAACAGTCCCACAGTTCTTCTGGATCTCTGGCATCATCACCCCAAGAACAAGTGAGGTTACCACTCGAGTATTTTTAAAGCTGGCCACAACTTCCTGTGATGAGACTGTCACAGAATCACCAGAATCACTGTCTTTCCTTTGCTCATGACTTCCACTATTTAGGCTGAAGCTTGGAAAAAAATCTGGAATATTTTTGAAAAATTCTGCTGAAACAATTCCATCACTCCATCAAGGAAGCTGGGGGAAAATATTATTTCTGCTGTATCACACAGACTGTGAGGAAACACTCTGAGCAGCACTGACAGCACCATAATCTGGAATTTGGCAGGTTGTCAGCATCCACCTTCAGAAGGTGTCTTCTGCCATCTCAAGGAAAGTCTCCCCAGATTCAGCTAAAGAGAAACAAGCTGCACTTCACGCTTGGAGCCCAGGACCTTCCAGTTGGATGTGGACGTGGGTGGGATGCACAGAGGAGCAAACCAGAGAATAAGGAGAAAGCAGAGATTTAAGCAGTGAGACTGAAGGACGTGAGGGATTCCTGAAGGGACAATAAGCCTGAAATTAGGATGAACAGACTGAATCACAGAATGGTGGTGCTTGGAAGGAACCTCTGGAGATTATCTTCTCCAACCCCCTGCCAGAGCATGGTCACCCAGAACAGGTCCCACAGGAACATCTCCAGGTGGGTTTGAATGTTTCCAGAGAAGGAGACTCCACCACCTCTCTGGGCAGCCTCTGCCAGGGTTCTGTCACCCTCACAGGAAAGAAGTTCCTCCTCATGTTTAGATGGAACTTCCTCTGTTCCAGTTTGTGCCCATTACGTCTTGAATAACTGAATAATGAAATGGCATATCATAGGCAAAGGGACGGTGATTTGAGCAAGATAAGGAAGAGCTAGATCTGAAATAGTCTCTTGTCACATTTATTCTGCTACTGTTTTTAACTAATTTAATGGCAGAGGTTTGCAGTGGATCAAAATACTTAACCACTAGAGAAGAAAGGTCAGGACCCATGTGATGCTACAGCAAGGAGTTTCTGGTTTCAGTCTTTGCACTCATAAACCTTAGGACCACACATGCACAGAAGCTACAAGACCATCTTAAGGTTGCAAATTTAAGCATTGGACATCAGGAAATATCCCAATGATGTTTGTTTGTCAACTTTAATGTATACCTCTGCATGTGTTTGTTCTATGACATAGCCTCACATTTTTTTCCCCTGGGATTTAGCTGAAAATCTTAATGATATATCAATTTATCCAGTATTTTACCTCCCATTTTCAAAATGTGGCTCCAGATACCTTTTTTTCCCTCACACTACACTTATTCCACTACAGAGTGACTCATAGTTCATATGGATTTTTCTATCACACTCACCATTCTAGCCTAGCTCTTTCATAAAGGAGTAATTTATCTTCCAAACAGTTACAAGATGAGGCACTGACGTTGCTACCCCCATTTTGTAGCTAAGAAACCGAAACAGATTGAAAGTTTCACAAATGGGAGTGACTAATTTGAGACAATTGGGATCCTTTTTGAACATGTTCCATTATATACAATTTAATATATTCTAAACATAACTTATCATGCCTTCAGATGCAGATTTAGGCACTCAGTGCTTCTACAAATGGCACTTCTGGTTATTGTTCATGTCTATCATCCAGAGTGTGAAGATTACAAGATTAATGACCAACTAGGGCAAGTTTTGTTTAAGCGACATCACTTAGGAATGAAGGCAATGACAGAATCCAGTTTCCCAAGGAAGGCTTCTGGTCTCCAGTGCCACATGAGCATCTGCTTTCTTCCTACAGTCCCTCACCTTAATCCCAATCCTTCCGAATGCAAATGCCAAATAGGCATCCAAGGGAAAACAGACCTCTTGGTTCATCACCAGAGAAACCAAGTCCATGGACTGAACGAGGCAGACATGACACAACAGAGATGCTGGAGTACAGGAATATACACATATAAAACAGGTATGAACTCTACCACCATCATCCTTTTCTCTTACTGCTATTTTTCAAATGGTCTAATTTTGAAACTATGTTAACTAAATGTTATAAACTTAAATCTGAATGTTATAGGTTTGGAACATTTTGGGTGTTATACAGTGGGACAAGCTTACATTTGTGGTTTTAAAATAATAAGCTAAATCAATAATATGAATAATATATGAAACTAATAAATTAAAAATTTGAAAAATAAAGCTTTATTTAATGAAGAAATGCATTTTCCCACTAAATTCAGCCCTATTCTCTTCACCATTAGCTACCAAGTTAAAACTTCAGGCCATGAAGGATCCTTTTTTAAATCATAAGAAGAGATAGTATGCTTCAAACTCTGTAGTGAAGACCACACACTCCCAAAATACCTCCCTACCAAATGAACTAATAGTGCCAGTCTGATGTCAGGTGAAACGTGGCAAACATCAAATCTATGTCTCAATCCAGCAAAGCACAAATAAGATTTATGTAGACACTGAAAGGCTCACACCACAGGCTTTTCCAATCAGGCCAAAACAATTTTCTATAAGAAACCAGCAAGATACTCTAAAAAAAAAAAATCTATAAAGGAAACCAATCTGTTCTCAGTGGCATCTATGTACGGACCTGCATTTTCAGACCATTACCCAGTCAGCCTGAGCCAGCACAGCATTGGACCTAACAGCCTCCTGCTCCACAGGCTGGCTCAGGACTACAAATCAGGAGATGGATAAGCTTTCTGGAAAGCCCAATCACATCCTGAGAAAATCAATGTTTACATTATTACCTGTCTTTCTTAATTATCATTTTCTAAAGGACGGTTCTGTAATGGAAGAATTTAAGAGCTTGCTTTTTTTGTACCAAACGAGCATGGCCATAATGCTCTGTTGATAGACAGGTCAGAGTCTACTTTTCAGCTGTTTTCTACTACCCCATCCTAGAAACTGCCAAATTTCCATGGGGTGATTTTACCAGCAGGATGCCCTTCTCCGGTCCAGCAGAACTGGAAGAGTGGCCTGTAACAGGCAATGTATTTCCAAGAAAATAAGTGGATCATTAACATCCTTTAAGTTCTGGTTACTTGAGTTCAATGACAATCAGTTCATTTAGCCTGGAGGAGGGTTTAGGGAAGGACTACGAGGATGGTCAAACTATTTTATAAGCTCAGAAAATAAGACCTATCACTGCACTGGTGCAGGTGCAACGGCTACTTACATGGAATGACCAGGCCGACACAGACACCAATGACTTTAAACATTCAACAGAAGTTGAAAATACTTCCAACTACCTGAAGAGTTAAGTTTCACTGAATTTCACTGAATTTTTTAGAGTTGGAAGGGACCATAGAGATCATCTAGTCCAACTCCCCCTGCTGAAGTAGGATTGCCCAGAGCACGAGAGCATTGCAAGTTCTTCATTCCATTCACAGAAGGAGCCAAAAAAAGCCCCAAACGACTCTTAAGAGTAACACTGAAGAACTTGGAAAGAGACAGAACGACACGGCTGCCTGTGTTAGCAGAAAGCTGGATTAAGTGACACTGACTGAAGGTCCCCTCTCCAAGCCCTGCAGGAGCTGCAGACATTGCAGGCCACAGTCATCAGAGATCTCAGAGTCGTACTGAAAACAAAGATGATGAGGGGCCTAGAACATCTCTCCTATGAGGAAAGGCTGAGGGACTTGGGACTGTTTAGTCTGGAGAAGAGAAGGCTGAGGGGGGATCTGATCAACACCTGTAAATACTGAAAGGGTGGGTGTCAGGAGGATGGGGTCAGTCTTTTCGCAGTGGTGTCCAGGGACAGGACAAGAGGAAAAGGGCACAAACCTGAGTATAAGAAGTTCCACCTGAACATGAGGAGGAACTTCTTTCATGTGAGGGTGGCAGAGCCCTGGCAAAGGCTGCCCAGAGAGATAGTGGAGTCTCCTTCTCTGGAGACATTCAAACCCACCTGGACACATTCCTGTGGGACCTGCTCTGGGTGACCCTGCTC
>JAOTQQ010000012.1:119570028-119596416 GCA_026546715.1 Gallinago undulata
AAGCTGTGGCTGCCCCATCCCTGGAGGGGTTCAAGGCCAGGCTGGATGGGGCTTGGAGCAACCTGGTCTGGTGGGACATGTCCCTGCTCAGGGCAGGGGTTGGAACTGGATGATTTTTAAGGTCCCTTCCAACCCAAACCATTTTTTGATCCTATGGTGCAAGATAAGGGAAGCCATATTGCTGGTTGACAGAAGGTTCCTTTCACTGAGTTCAAATATCAAATGTGCCTTCAGAGACAAAGCTGGGGCATGGAACAACAGGTTCCAAAATGCTGAGATGTGTAATACAGAGGTGCCCTTGACCTCCTTGATAACAGAACTGCTGATGACATACAACAATGGCAAAACTGCTTGTGCCCAACACAAACCAGCAGAAAATCCTTGCAAATGTATTCTAATCTCTGCATGCCTCCAGGTGCCATCCACTTCCTCATAGCTGGTACAGTTAGAAAAACACTGAGTTATGAAACATGCCAAATTACGAAATATCATTGCCTACTTTGCTGAGTGCTGGTATTCACATACTTCTACGTTAACTCAAACCCACCTTATCCTTCTCCTTTCTAATCATTTATGGCTCAGTTCATCACATGATAAAAAAACAAAATCAAAAACAAAACAAAAAACACCTACTTTTTAAGTGTAAAGAAAAGAACAGCAGAACTGAACATATTTGTCCAGAGAAGAGTCTCCTGCAGAAGATATCTATGCTGCCCAAAGCAGCTGAGATGTCTGGGCTGGTAGCTCAGACCCAGCATAGCCACACTAAGGTAGAGCATCACGCAAGGCATTTACTCTGAACCATTTATGCTTCTCCTGTCCCTTCCAGCCTGTTGGACTGGTTTTGATGTCCATAAGGCCACGCTGCATTGGAACTGAAGAATGAAGTATGTGAATGAAGAAAGCATGCTTTCTTGTTACAGGTACAACAGCATCCTTTGATGTCGGAGTTACAGAGTTGCCTACCAGGTAAAGGATCTGAAGCTACCAAATGACCAACAATCAGGATTAAGAGAACGTTTGTCATGTCAGGTATTCAAGATAAATTTACGTGTAGTGATGCTTCTTTACTATCATTCTGATAATAAATTGGGATTTGATCTCTCCATTAAAAAAAAATCATATAGGGCTGGGACTGCAAACTCCTGAACCGTGTGATATACCATGCTGGCAATTCTCAGTTTCTGGTGGCACTACAGTCTGAACATACTGACTTTCATACTGGTTTCAAAGAGTTGATAAACCTCAACACTTTCAAGAATTTTGCCATTACCATCTCTCACCTCTTCTCTCAATAAGAATAATTAGACGAAGGCGGTAAAAAAGTAATGCTACCACAGACTTTCAGAACAGCTGTGAGTAGATGCCTATTTCAATCCGTGCTCTGTATTTACTGCAAATGGTATTACTTACTAAAAAAAAAAAAAATTAGATATTCTTAGTATCTAAAAAATTAGTATCTAAAAAATTAGATACTCTTAGTTCCAGTGTGAAGGTTATATGTTCACAGAATCATAGAATGGTTTGGGTTGGAAGGGACCTTAGAGATCATTCAGTTCCAACCCCCTGCCCTGGGCAGGGACACCTCCCACCAGACCAGGTTGCTCAAAAAGGGTTACAATAGTTTGCCTTGTCTTCAATTTAGAAATAGATTTAAATTAAATAGCACTTATTCACAAACAGAAACTACAGCCTTCTCATTTAGCCAGGCAGAGACATTCTGACCTGCCCCACAGTTCAGTTAATTGCTGTACGAGATTTATGTTTTCATTGCTAAAAATTTTCATTTCTTCATCTACGCCCCCAGGCTGTCACAAACATCAACAGAGGGTGGACAATCACAGCGTTCCACCCCCATTCCCACCCCCGTCCTCTCCTCCTTCAGCCCACTCTGCTCAGACGAGGATCTCTCACCGTGCTGCTCCCCAGCACCAAGCTTTAGCTCTGGGCATTAAGAACACAAAGCAATAAACCAGCTTCCCAGCAGCTCATGACCTTCCACCGCTGGTTCTCCTTTCCCTGGGATTAGGGATTTGACAGCAAAGTAGTCACACCCAGCAACACGCAATGCAAAATATTCCCCGTGTAAACAGAGACTATTTTCTTCCTCCCTCGCTTTCCATTTTTCCCTCTTTTGTTTTTCACTTGGCTCGCTCACCGCCCCACTGTAGGGGTTTGGGTTTTTCCCCTTTTGACCACCTCCTTTCTTGCTTTTTTCTACACTGTCTTCCAAACCTCAAAATAAGAAAGAAAATAAAAGCTCACCATCAGGCTTCTGAGGAATTACCTTCCAGTGAAACACCTCCTCACAGCTTTTACCAGGCTGTCTCCCTTCCAAATATCCCTCATTTTGAAAGAAAAAAATACCCTGCCATGCATTTCTTAAATGTCCCAGCCTAAATCCCTCGCTCCCAATACCTTCCTGCACCCACACCTTCTTTTTTGTGACATTTTTCTTCGTTCTCAATATACCTTTAATTTTTTTGATCTCCCCTCCCATCTTGATGACAATCCAGCAAGCGCTGGAGGGCATCCATAAAGCTGGTGAGGGGTTCAGAAGCAGCACACACCACCGATGTTGACAGCACGTGCTCAAGTAATTCCTCCAAAATAAGGACTGTAGACCTAAGAGAGTATTATGGTGATAATAAACATCCTCTTCAGAAAAAAATCTTTATAATCCCTTTAGTGTTTACACTGTTTTAATGAGCAGAAGACGTGTTGAAACACCAACTAAACTCTGAGCAACCTACCGAGGATATTGTTCTTATTTTCCCATAAAAGTCACTGGATTCCATTCGAATGTGTTGTCCCTACCCTCGAAAAGGTGAGTTGTTATATCAGCTTCGTTACAAACGAAATGTCAAACGAAAGGGCCACGTAGTAACACTGTGTGTTTATAACACAATATTTCCCAAATTCTCATTTGAACATGTGGCTTCTTCCATACATCGCCCATCAGCATTTTTTTTTACATTTCTTTATCAGGATTACTGGGGGGAAAAAAAAAAAAAAAAAGAGTTGGTTTTGCTACAGACCATTCCAAGATACTTACCCGGTCGTGTAAGGTATATTTATTCCCCCTAGATTGATGCTTTCACATCCAACGATGAAGAGAGTTGAAAAGCAGAGCAGAGACACCCCGCTGCAGATCATGGCCAACTTTGCAGACTCTCTGGCACCCAGTTTCAATTTTTTTATAATGTAGCCGCCCAGGACAATACCAACCCCAGCACTCGGGACAATAATCACACCTGCCAGGGAAGAAATCGAGCAACGTTAAAACAGGACCTACAGAAATGGTATAAAACATAAACGTTGGTTTCATTCCCTATCTAGATGACTACAAACGCCACACTAAGATCTCCATTGTCTGATTCTCTGCTAGCAAAACTGAGTCAGACTTTTCAAACCTCTGGAGTGTTGTCAAAGAATTAATAAAAGCCTCCTTATGATATTACCAGCAGCCGAAGCGCTATAAGAGAACTATTGTGCTCTACCAGCAGAAACATTGCTTTGTATTTATTTTAGAACAGGGAGGAGGGATACACATCGCTCTGGTTTGATTACTGAAAATGTGAAGAAATCCAGATTTGGACCGAAACCTTCTCTTCCTACTCTCATGATGAATCCCAGTGAAGCCCAAGTGCTAACCTCAGGCAGGACCCCAGAAACCTTCTCTCTTGGGAGCTCACGCGCGAGCCTGGCTGCAAATTCTGCCTTTTTTGGGTACTTTTACTCAAACTGAAGAGCACTTTTTCCTCCATTGGCAGCCCCATTCACAGCCACGTGGAGTGCCAACTGATCAAAACACGACGAAAGGAATTAAGATACTAGAACTAGTATTAGGATAAATTTAAGACACAAAAGGCACGTCGCTCTGCGGTGGCAGTTCAGCATCATGTCACCGGGGTGTCCTCACCCCCCAGGCCCCCAGGTGAATGTCTTGCACTTTGTTGCTTCCCGTGGCTTTTTGCCTCTCACTGACATGTGAGAAGGTCCTTAAATAAGGACTTCGTTAATAAAGATGTGTTCCACATAAATATGGGATTTGAACAACTTTTGGCACCTGGATCTAGGGAGAGGGAGCTAAATTTTATAACCCAAATTCTTAAAGATGTTGGTCTCCTTTTTAAAGGAGCCGGTAAGACGATCACTTGCAAACTTGCTTAATATTATTGCAAAGCATTGTTATTCTCTGCCAATTTGTCTAAAGGTGAAGGGGACATTATATTTCTCAAAATTTTGAGATTGTGAAAGTAAAAATAAGAGGTAAAAATAGTTGCCATCTTAATTATACTGCCATCACCAATGGCATTATGAAATAAAATGTCATTTCAAGAGGAAGATTCTTAATAATAACCCTTCACAGACTCAAAACCAGTCTTTCTCAGAAGAGCAGAATTTAAATGTATAAGTCCTGGGGGAATTAAATGATTTTCACAAAGTTCAAAGCTGTTATCTCTCTCGAGCTGTTATATCTCTCACTTTCAATGACTGAATAAGAACAAGAGGAAAGAAATAATGCAAATCCTTTCACTTGCACTGAAAATGTTCTCTCTGGGTGAAAATGGTAACTCAGCCATCAGAGTCTACCAGGCATGCCCTGCTCTCCGAAATCTGTGTCGGAGAAACCCACATCCACGATGAAGGCAGACTGAGATCACTTGCAATGTGATTCTAAAAGACACTTGTCAGGTGAACCAAATTCCATGGACCAAATCCACAGCTACATCAGTTCTACAAACTTAGGATCTAGCCCAAGGTAAGGGTTTACTGATGATAAATTAACTTTGCTATTTTATTCTTCTTCCTTCCACCTTACAGCTTAGCTTTGAGTTCTTAGCTTCTTTTGGACCTGAATTTACCTTTTCTTTCTTATCCTCTTGAGGGCACAGATAGTGGAAAAGCCTCTCCCTAGAACTGAGAATCTGTGTGTCTGTGTCTAGCACCTTGTCAGAACCGAGCATGTAAATATTCTGTCATCAGGTCAGCGGTTCTTCCATTAGGGAGTCCTATCATGTTGCTGTTTCCTTCCGTCCGCTGCCAAACCATGAAGATCAGAACAGTAAAAATGAGGAGAACATCATGAGCAAATTGCTTGCCAAGGCACGCTCTCATTGAGGAGGATGGAAAAGTAAGGAAAAGGCTACAAAGGTGAAGTCTAGAGGCAAATTCCTCCATGCAAAGTGGAGCTGGGGATGGAAAAACTCTCTCCAGGAGAAACTGAGATGGGCAACGAAGATGATTCAAGGATTGGGGCATCTCCCTTATGAAGAAAGGCTGAGAGAGCTGGGACTCTTTAGCCTGGAGAAGGCTGAGGGGAGACTTTATTAGTGCCTCTAAGTATCTAAAGGGTGGTTTGAAGGAGGAGGGAGCCAGACTCTTTTCAGCAGTTGCCAGTGAAAAGATGAGGGGCAATGGGCACAAGTTGGAACATAGGAGGTTCCACTCAAATATGAGGAAAAACTACTTCATGGTGAGGGTGCCAGAGCCCTGGAACAGGCTGCCCAGGGAGGTGATGGAGTCCCCTTCTTTGGAGATCTTCAAGCGCCGCCTGGATGCCGTCCTGAGTAACATGCTCTGACATGCTCTGGGCAGGGGAGTTGGACTGGACGATCCCTTCCAACTCTAAAGATTCCATGAAACTCAGTGAAACTGGGAGAGCAGGAGCAGATTTCACTGTTAGTGGTGAAGGCAGCAGAGAGAAGAGCTCATTCCCTCTGACGTGTCAAGAAGCCTGACAGGTTTCTTTCCCCCCCGAGTCCAAACTCCTCATCCTTCTGCCCCTCTCCCTCCGCAGGGCACGCGAGATCCGAAGTGATGCTCAGAGAAACGTGGCCACCGCCGGGCGCTCCTGGACGGGCTTCCAGGGCAAAGCAACGCAGGTACCTCCAACCAGGACACACACTCTGCTTTTTCAAAGGCATTTAGAGGAATAAAGCTTAAGATCTGATACTAAGCCGTTGCGTGGCCCTCTCCTTCATTTTATGACAGTTTGTGCCAAACACACCCCTGGCTACAGCGTTCCCAGGCAGTATCAGCTTTCCATCAGCAGGCTTTGTCCTTTTCGTTGTTCTCAGGACGCTGGGGCTCTTGAGGATTTTCCATTGGATTTTCCACCAGCGACTAATGGTCCAGGGAACTGAAAGCTGCAGTATCTTCTAAGCCAGCTACACCTCCAAAGGGAATATCGCGGAGATCTCCAAACCAATTCTGTCTGGGATACGTGTTACACCTTGTCTGGAGCTAAAGGTAGACTGAATGCGTTCATAACCATTTCAGCAGAAGCTAACAGAGCAGTACTTCATAACATACAGTGTGAAGCTCTTCCAACTACAAATTATTTGAATTGTAACTCTTTTTTATAAGTAAATCCACTAGCAAAGCACCTGAAGTTTTAACCTGGATTTGTCCAAGATCTAACTGTAACCAAAAGTCAAAGTTCTTTATTTTATTTTTACTTTTTTGGACTTGAGAAAGCCTGGGGGCTGATTGCCACCTGCTCTACACACAGGACACAAAACTCCAAACCAGACAAAGCTGCCACGCAAGAGGCACAAGTGCAAGACGTGAAGCTTGGCACATGGCATTTTTGCTGAAGGTTAAGGCCAGGTTTGTTTAAAAACAGAAACAAACGGAGACTTAATTAAAGAATTCCTGCTTATGAATTGAGACGGAAAATGACCAATAAAAAATTTACATCAGTAAGATAAAGAGATTCAGCAAGCACAAATACTCAGCTGGCAATGTACATATAGATCATAGATGTAGGAATATAAATAACATGTAACTCCTCCCTTTGCTAACCAGAAGCCTGTAAACTGAACATGCCTTTTATTAGATTAGCCTTTAGCAATCTAATACAGAATCTCCACGTTTCCTTTTCCCATTAATAATAATTATTTTTTAATCCTACAAAAGGAATTAATGCAATTAATAACAAGTGCTGAGTTCAATGCTAAATTGGGGTTGCAGTGCTCACTTGTCCATGTTGCACATCCAGCAATTTCATGTTCTTCTTCTGGTTCATTATAATAGCCTTTATCAAGCAATTTATAACAGGGTTAATAGCTTCACACCACGAATAGGGTCATGTCATTTTTTCCTCTTTTAACATACTGGCTGCTGCATATCTTGTCTGGCAAAAACGTGTCTGATTTGTCCTGAGAACGAAGCGAGTTATGGAGAAGCAATCCCATCAAGATTCATTACAGCAAAACTCCTACGCGTGTGCAGCCACCCAAAGCTTCAGATGGAATCATGGCCCCGTCAATCAAAGGTTTCCTCCTCACATAGAGAACACAGGGATTTCATGGCCTGAAGAAAATCGGATGAGATTTTCTTCAACAAGCTCTCAAACAGAAGTTACCACATGGTGCTTCTCTGATATTTCCCCTCTGCACCCTAGAAAGACTCCTCGCTTTTCTTCCAGCCGCTGCAGGTGACAAATGATTCCCATGTGAGGTGTCCGTGTCTTTCTCTCTCTTTCTTCTACTACTTTTTGTCTTCTCCTTGGCTGATGGCCCTGGCCAGCTGCCCCCCCATACTTCAGCCCTGTTCCCACATAACTCTCTCTCCACTCCATCGCTCCTTCTCAGGTACAATATCTGGAAGTACAGGGGTGAGCAAAGAACTAACCTGCCGAGCAATTACCAGCTATTTCAAATGGGAAGCACTATGGAGAAGTCAAAAAGAGGCACGTAAAGACAAGAGGCTTTGATGTATCTATGAGAGAAGAAAGATTATCTGCATGACACGGGCCCCAATTCTGCACCACGTTCTGTGCCCCTTTCCCTGGGCAAGTTCCCATCTCTCCCTCCTGTAGAGCAGCATGAAACTCAAAATTTTGTGTATTGTAGCTCTGTTAGAAGTTGGACTTGGCTGCACATGGTTGCAGCAGCAGGGGAAGCAGGGTCGCAAAGATGCCCAGAGGGCTGGAGCACCTTTCTTATGAAGACAAGATGAGAGAGTTGGGGTTGCTCAGCCTGGAGAAGAGAAGGCTCCAGGGAGAACTTAGAGCCCCTTCCAGTCCCTAAAGGGGCTCCAGGAGAGATGGGAACGGACTCTTGATCAGAGCCATAGGATGAGGGGGAAGGGTTTTAACTGAGAGAGATTTAGTTGAGATCTCAGGAAGAAATTCTTTGCTGTGTGGGTGGTGAGACACTGGAAGAGGTTGCCCAGAGATGCTGTGGCTGCCCCATCCCTGGAGGGGTTCAAGGCCAGGCTTGATGGGGCTTGGAGCAACCTGGTCTGGTGGGAGGTGTCTTGATGATCTTTAAGATCCTTTCCAACTCTAACCATTTCGTGATTCTATGAAGTGCCTCACCTGCAAAAGAGGGGCCTCAGCCCCCAATGGCAGGTGGGAGAGGATGTGGGGAGCTCTCCTGACTAGCCTAGATCATTGTGCGCTCAATGCTACTAAGGAAATAAGGAGAAAACCACCAGCCTGGAGAGGAGAGATAACTGAAGGATGGGACAGATAAACGACGTGTCACTGTGGAAATAAGAAAGATTAGAATATTTTAAAGATCAAAGTAAAATTCACATAAAATAAGGGCAGCCTTAAAAGATCTCTTAAGGCCCACAGTAATGCCTGTGGGTCTTCTAGCTTCTTGTTGTTGCATTTTTCCTCCCTGAAGACCATTAACATGTCTGACTAGGCTTATGTAAAAAAAAACCCAGCCCTTTAACAATATAAATGGATTCACGTTTCACCAAGCACATATAGGAAACACCAAAGAACAGCCCAAATATCTAAGCAAACACACAAAGCTGGATCCCACCACCTGTTCTGACAAGCGCATTTTTTTTGGTTGATTCCGACATCGATCCATGTCATTAGTCAAAGAACACCAACTCTTTCAACGTTACGCTCCACGGCAGTGCCTTACCAGTGTAGATGCTGGCGTTGGAAG
This sequence comes from Gallinago undulata, assembly GCA_026546715.1. NCBI lineage: Eukaryota > Metazoa > Chordata > Aves > Charadriiformes > Scolopacidae > Gallinago > Gallinago undulata. The sequence continues at coordinate 119,578,947 of JAOTQQ010000012.1, forward strand.
CTGGGATGCCAAACTGTGACTCGATGAACTTGGGAATGAAGGTAATAAAAGCTGTGACAATGGCACTCTCAGCTGTGTATGACAAACTCACGAAAAGGAATGTCATGTTGCTTAAGATCCTGACAGCTGCTCTTGGGAGCTCTATAAAATGACAAAAATGACAAACAGATGTTATAAATAATGAGCAAAAAGGAAAAGCAAGCTGAAACAAATTGATTTTCTTTGGGATGGGCTGGCAGTAATGGCTCACGAGTGTCTGGCTACGTTTGCTAAGAGCAAAAAGAGAGGGCACACGATCTGAGGTCTGTTTTAAGAAAACTGTCTGAAGACATGGGGTCTTCATAGCAACACTATCAAGGAGAGAAAACCAGTGATAAAATGTAGTGATTTTGGAATTATTCTCATGTCTTGTTTTGAAATTTCCTACAAGGTACCACACATCACGCTGCTGAACCGACAGTGCTGTGCTTTGCTCGCCCCAGGAGGAAAATGGATGACATTCTCCCCCTGTAACTCTCTGCTTCAAGGACCACGCTTGGAAAGCTGCAATAATAGTGCTATTCCCTTCAAAAGGAAACAAAAAGATTTTTAATTAAACTTTTTCCTACATGATTTAAAAGTATTTACAATAGGCGCAGACAGCATACTGACAAAATAATGTCAACGGTATTAACGGATTTCGACAGTACTTACATACAAATTACATTCTCAGAAGAGATAAAAAAAAAACAATTAAAAACCAGAGCATGTCATTAACTTAAAATGAAAAAATATTCATAGATGTTGCATTTATCCTCAAACCAAATATCAAAACCCCGTGACACTCAGCACTGTAGTTAACAGAAACACTTAAATACTTTTCATTCAGTCCTGCAGCAATGCCAAACGATCATCACAAGATAATGATAACTCTATTATCGACTTAATTTTTTCAGATTAGATGGTGTGATTTTAAACTTCCTTTTTTTTTTTTTGTTTCCTTGGCACTTCTACTGAGATCAGATTTTCTGTTCAACAATTATATATAACCCACTACGGTTTGGGATTTTTTTTTTTTTCATTTGCTTTTCACTTCACGCAGAAGCTGAAAGCCGCTTGAATCAAAGCCCGTTGAATTCAACGACAAGAGTGCCCTTTAGAAATACGTCGTGTTGAGTAAGAACCCCTGAGTGAGAATATTATTGATGTTAAAAGTTGTGGCGTTCAAAAATCTGTCTCGCTTGCTCCGTCGACTCCAGTAGGTTATCTGTATAAAAGCAAACAGAATTTAGACTCTTGTCATGTCAAAACTTGTCAGGCTGCTAATTAGCACTTAAGTTGTCTGACTGCACCCAGTCTTAGCTTATGCCAGTCGTCAAAATTTATACTGAATTCATTACGAGTACCGGGTTTATAATTTTAATATAGCCAAATGCTCTCTTGCTGCCTCAATGAAGAAACATATTGAATGTTAAATACAGAACTTGAGGGAAATAAGTAATGAATAAATCATATTAAGAAGCACTCATATATTTGAATCTTAATGTTTTTTACCACCTACAGCTTTTTTTTAAAAAAAAAAATATGTGGCACTGTTTGCAACAGAAGAACAGAAAGAAACAAGATAACAGGAGTACGAGACCATGTAATATCAACATGAATATATGGAAAGTGCAGTGCAGCTCTACACCTTCAGGAACCACGTTACAGGAGCAGGTACAAAGATAAAATAGTATCGGGGTTTATTGGCACATTATGCCAAATGTCCAAAATTGCCCCTCTGCTCCATCCTGCCCCTCTGCTCTGCTCTGGGGAGACCCCACCTGGAGCACTGTGCTGGAGCCCTCAGCACAGGAAGGACATGGACCTGTTGGAACAGGTCCCAGGAAGGGCCATGAAGATGCTCCGAGGGCTGGAGCCCCTCAGATGTGAGGACAGGCTGAGAGAGTTGGGGGGGTTCAGCCTGGAGAAGAGAAGGCTCCGGGGAGACCTTAGACCCGCTTCCAGTCCCTCAAGGGGCTCCAGGAGAGATGGGGAGGGACTCTTGATCAGGGAGCAGAGCCATAGGACAAGGGGGGACGGTTTTAAACGGAAAGAGGGGAGACTGAGATGAGATCTCAGGAAGAAATTCTTTGCTGTGAGGATGGTGAGACACTGGAAGAGGTTGCCCAGAGAAGCTGTGGCTGCCCCATCCCTGGAGGGGTTGAAGGCCAGGCTGGATGGGGCTTGGAGCAACCTGGTCTGGTGGGAGGTGTCCCTGCCCAGGGCAGGGGGGTTGGAGCCAGATGATCTTGAGGGTCCCTTCCAACCCGAACCATTCTATGATTCTATTTGGTGGCAGCTGCTCACCTGGGCTGAAAACATGTGGAAGAAAATAATAAGAGAGTAACTTTCAGAAGATGGACATCACAGAGAGAAATAGCATTTTATTAGGATGATGAACTAAGTACTCTGTGCAGAAATGAACTGAGAGTCCTTGGCCAATATCTTTGCGAAAACCATTATTTTAAAGGGCCTGGTCCAAATATAATAATATATGGTAAAGTTTAGGTCTTCCCAGTAAAAATGAGTTCAGGAAAATGTGTGGTTTAGAATTTTGGATCTAAAGATACCGAAGAACTCATCATGTAAAGAACTGCAGTGCTAATTAGTATTTTTCTGTGGTGCTCAGATGTAGAGCTGTACTTTCTGTTGACTCCTACTTGCATCTAATCTCAGCACTCAGTCTAAAGGTCATTATTAATTTCAAAACTAATTAGTATTTTCAAATTGGATTTCTACTGATAAATAGATAAAACTCAGCGTCTTGGAACAAGTACAAGTTGTCTTTCTCCCACGTGAAGGATTCTTCAGGGAAAAGCTCTCCTGATTACTGTAATTTTTGGCAAGAAATAAAAAGCTGATTCCTGCATGCTGCACCAACACACACCACCTGGAGCAGCTGAGGGTGGAAGCTCTTTGTGATTTATAAAGCAGAACTGTCTGCCATACAAGGAAAAGTTGCCCTACAGTAAAGAAATAAAAAAAAACTATTCAAAATTTGGTTTTCCCTGATTTCCACCTTAGGTTCATAGTCAAATCCTGTGTGACACAATCTGTATTACACTTCTAAATTAAAAAACCTACAATAAATTGGCACTGTAAGTATCTCATATCTTTCAACCACACTAATTCCAGCAAAAAGCAAGAACGCTAAAAACTTCAAGCAGCCTTTGTACTACATAATCAATCATGCATTTAAAATATTTCAGTGTCACATTATTTTTGTGTAACAGCCATAGGCCTAGGATTTGATTTCAAGGCCATTATTGAAGCTGTCAGGTTCTGATTTTTAAGAGCTCTTCAAAAACCATCTCTTGCTTTTGCAAGTGCCTCAGAAACAAAGCCACGAGAACTTGCAGTTTCCCGCATTAGGTTATTTGAGCAAATAAATCTCTATCGATTGCATTCCAAAACCTGAAATGATCTTTTAGTACGGCTGTAAACATATTTACTCTTCTATACAGCAATTCAAATCTTAAGAATCTTCATATTTTTTCTTTTCTTTTTTTTTTTAAAAAAAAACTAATATGTAACAGAGGAAATTAAAACCACCTTGCTGACTGGTTTGCTAGTCTACTGACAATTTTCTTCCTTTCGTGGTCTTTGACAATATTTTTTCTGTAGTCAGTATTCATTTTCTTTTTCTCATGTGCTGGACCACTGCTTGACCCATGGTAAGGGAAAAGCATAAGAAAAATATGCAAGCAATACAAAAATTCGCAAAGACAGCAAAACTCTTAAAACACTGTAAATGGAATTTCAATAAAAACTCAAATCAGTCAGACTTCACCTCCTTCTTTTTTAATAATTTAATATATTTTCCTTTACTCCTGTTCTTGTGCATCTAGCCCAAGGTGGTGCAATGAATACAAGCGGGGGAATAAACCACCCCAGTCTACAGCACTGTCCCCTTGCAGTCCAATGAAACCCCCTGGAAAGGTGATGCAGGTAGTAGCCAAAGGACCTTCTTTCTGCTGGTGCTCCACGTCTGGTCAGCACTACCCATGTCTGCAGCTTTGAAGGAAGCTGTCTCCACACCAAGATCCCAGGGGCAGCTTCTGCTCTCAGGCAGCACAAAGGCAGAGCTGAGATTTGAGGCAGAATTCCAGTGGTACCCAGGACCAGGACAAGAGGTAATGGGAACAAACTTGAATATAAGAAGTTCCATCTAAACATGAGGAGGAACTTCTTCACTTTGAGGTTGGCAGAGCCCTGGCAGAGGCTGCCCAGAGAGGTGGTGGAGTCTCCTTCTCTGGAGACATTCAAACCCACCTGGACACGTTCCCGTGGGACCTGCTCTGGGTGACCCTGCTCTGGCAGAGGGTTGGACTGGATGATCTCCAGAGGTCCCTTCCAGCCCCTACAGTTCTGTGATTCTGGTTTGTTTATCAGAATGGAAATGAACATTTTCAGTCACACATGACTACTTCAAATATATTCTGTATGGAGCTAATCACTAAATTCTAGAATAATATTTTGCCATGTATTTAATTTCATTATCTACTCACATACCCTTTAATCAATGTCATTCAACTCAATTCCTCAAGTATTTTTAGGACATGCCTTAACTACCTGGGTGGTGGCCAGACCGTTGAACGGCCCTTAATATCCCACCAAGAGCAGGAAGGTTGGGAGCAAGTTTGATCTGATCATTTCTTTCCTTAACTTGATTTGGAGCAGGTCCTCGTGGCTCCAGCTAACGCTGCTCATCACTGCACGGGGCCGTGCCAACCCCTTTCTATTTTGAGCTCCTCAAGATGGCCAAAGAAAGGATGAGGGGGAGGAGGTGACTCCCTCAAGGTCAGTGGCCCAGCAGGATCTCCAGCCCACGCTCTGCTGAACTCCCTGACATTTACAGCGCTCCCAGACCACCGTCTCCTCCTCTTCCTCCTCTGATCCCTGTCAACTCATCTCCGGGTCCTGCTGAAACTCCAGTCCAGCTCCTGTGATGGGGGAGCACTTCCATGGACTTACTCTCCAGCCACGAGCCCCTCAGAAGTTCCTTCTACCTTTGCTGGTGCCTTGAAAAGTGTTATTATCCCGTCTCCATCCCCAGCGGGGACAGAGTGGGAAGGGCACAGGACAGCTGGTGGATGTGAAAAGGCAGACAGGAATATTCCACATTTAAGGAAAGGGCTGTACACGGGGACAAAACTCAGAAGGTTAAAAAGAAAACCAAAGACTACGAAATACAAGTAATTAATTAACACCCTTCAGATTAGATCAGCACATTTTAGGTACTATGTACATTGGTTTTCTTTACACTGCTCCTTTATCCAATTGCAGAGTGGTAAGTAAAGGGACTGTGGATACAATTTCCATGGCATAAAACCCTAATATTATCTACGTAATAAATGAAAACAGTGGGTTGGTCTGCTCAGCTCCAGGATTTATCTGCACGTATGGGATTGAACCGCCTTTTCTTCATTATACATCTCCTCTAGCTCACATTATCTACACTACCTCTATTTCTCCCAACAAACTGCATCAAATTTTCTTCCTCCTGTGACCTATTTAATGTTTTATTTAGTAGTTTTGATACCTGCATACAAAGGAATCTCTCTCTCGCTTTGTTTACTTGCAAGTCAAAAAAAAGAAAAGACTGAATTTCAAGCCTCTGCATCTCGAAACATGAAGAAAAGCAAAAACATGTACCTGTATTTTCATCTGATCCCAGCTCTACCATGGGCCAAAATAAAGCTCAGGTCACTGAAGTTGGAGGTTTGCAGCTGGAGCCAGTTTTGGTTTATTTTCTTCAGCTTGTACTGGCAGCCCCTGCAGGAATAAAGACCCCGTCCTACTCCCATCACACCTTTCCAATTCCTTTTCATTCACCTAGAGAACTAACTTCTGCTAAATTAGGACAAGGTACAGCAGGACAAGAATCATTTTTCCAGGTTTCCCAGATCAGACACCACCGTATCAGAAGAGGGAAACAAACAGCTTCTTCCACAAGACTTTCCTTACCAAAGCTGTAGGGATTTTACAGATTTAATGGCACTGACCCCTGTCACGGCCGACTACGCCATCAGTGATATTTATTACTACAGAACAGAAGAGGTGACCTACTAAATTATCAAGTCTCCCAGCTACTGCCTAAGTGGAGTTTCTGCCCATCGTGCTAGAAAAAGACGAAGCCCTGAAATTCAATGGGAAGTATAAAATGTACGTTGTCTCTCAGAAGCAGCAACGCTAAATGACTTAGGATCACGCAATCCTTTTTTCCTTCCCATTATAAACGAAATTACCTCAACTGAGAAGCTTCAGGCATAGATCTCGTTCCATAAAGCTCACTTCAAGTTGAAAAATAATTAAGTGATAGTGCATTCCTGCTGCAGGCCCTCTTTCCTGGGGTAAATGACACCTAATGGGAAAGCTATTATCAGCTTAGAGCAACGTATTTTTTTCCCCCTGCGTTATCTCAGCTCGCTCCGTATCTCTCTGACACGTGGAAATACAAGGCTGCCTTGCACTGCTCCACGGGGTGAAGTTTCTCTTCCAGAGGAAATGAGAAGTTTTGATTATGAGAAGCTCGAATTTGGTGGCTCCGCTAATGCATTTATATCAGGTTTTGTAGAAGATGTGGTACACATTCAGGCAGATATATATAATTAAAAAAATACATGGTAAAATAAGATATAGAGTAGTTTTTATTTCTGTGAAAGAAAAAGTACTAGAAAACATTCTTCTAAAAGTATACTCGTGTATCTGCCGTGCCTCTAGTGACACAACGTGACCTGGAAGGTGAAATTATGTACAGAAACAGAGAACCATCATTAATAAACTCATCCAGCCATGGAGTTTGTCTGAATATCCGTATCTTTTCCAGGCACACCTACGGGATGAAGCAACCCCTCTGCTGTGGCGTTGCCTGCAATGACTAGGAAGGAGCCCAGCAAGAATGAACTTCCCTTTCCCACTCCCCTAAGTCAGTGAGAAAACCCCAAAAGGAGCAGCCTTGAGCTCCTTTTTGCCAAAAAAAAACCCACAACTGACTTTATGGATTATTAGGGGGACTCACAAATAGAGGGAATAGACAGTCTTCAAAGAAGAGAGTAGACAACACACTTTTTCTTGCTTCTCCACCACTTTCTGAGCTACTTTGCAAACAAAGGGAGAACGTGGTTCTGAAAGATCTGATATTGCACGTTTACCTTGCTTGCTCTGTGCTAATATAAAATCACCACAAGCAAATCCTGGTCTTCTGTTTTTTCTTCACTTAAAGAGTAATTTTAGGTAGCCTGAGAGTACAGATGTAAATGCAAGATAGAGCAAATCAACATGCACGTGAGCAAACATTCCTTACACCAGTTTTAGTCTAAAACCAGCCCACTGGTTTTGCTGAGCCTTGCCCACTCAATATAAAGAGTGACAGCGATCAGAAATGTGTCATTAAAAAAATCTACCATCTTTCTAACCTGGCCAATGAAAAAAGTAACATGTTCACATCAACAAACAAACACTTAAAATTTTAAGTTCGAATTATATCTAATGGTACAAATGACGGGTCATGGTTTCTCCTACTCCCATTGCATTCATCGGGCAACCACGGAACAGCACAACCAGCATCTGTGTCATGGAATCCAAGGAGGACACAACAGCATCAGCGACACAACAGCATTAAGGCACATTCATTCTTGTCCTTCACTATTCAATGCTATGATGCTGTCAAGCTTATACTGTCAACTCCAGATGTATAAGTTTCATTCACATAAATTAATTTTTAACAACACTGCCCTTCTTCCCACAGCATTTTATCAACGATGACCACCTACTGTGAAGTTTCACATTAATGGTTTGCTTAGAAATAGAAATAAAAATCTCTATTGCTTATCAATCTTTTGATCTCTTCTTGTTTCAAAATTAGCACAGGTCTTCTTCTTCCTTCCCAGCCTTCTGAAAACAAATAGCTTGCAGCACAAAATAGCTAGCAAATGAAACAAACAGTTTTTCTCAATTAACTTACCCAAAGGCATGAATGTAATTGAACCCACAGACTAGGATTCCTTTTACTCGTTTCACACGTATTTTAGAAGAGCACTTTATTCCATGAAGGACAGCTTGAAGGAAGTATGACAGTTACAAACTGCAAGGTGCACAAATATGCCTGATATTAGAGGTCTTATAACTACGGGAAATAAGCTACCTGTTTGTTACAGGTGCACATTAATCACTTCAAGGGTTGAAGTAAATGGATCTTACACTCATCACTGCATTTTGCAGTTTTAGAGTATGACCATCTATTAAAATCTCAACAGCCAAACTAGTGGTAAATACTGAATATCCAAACTCTGCCTTCAATTACACTCATTCAGTCCTGCTTACAAAATTTATAGCATTTCGAAATTAAAATCAAACTTCACCTTTAACATTCTTTCCAAATCCCATAGAGGCAGGAACCGCACTGTCTGCTTGTATTTTGCTATTTGTTTTCTCTTTCATGACTTCGTCGTCACTTGAAACATCATCAGAGTTCATCTTCTTTTTCTTTTTCTTTTTTTTATGCCGAGGAGGGAGCTTTTTCGGAAAGGTAAACATGGGAAATATCACAAGGAGCATTGCAATGGCACAAAGGAGAAATCCACTCCACCTAATGCCGGGAGACAGGAGCAGAAATAAAAGGGAAAGCATTACATGAAATAATAAAAAAAAAAACCACAAAGTGATTATTATAGGCTGTACTGGATGAAAATACCTATTTGCAAAATTTAGAACATTAAGAGTAAGGGATTGGAGTTGGGGAGAGCCTTCCCTGCACTGAAGCCCTCAATTAGAAGACATTTCTCTTGGCCTGTCTATTGACAAAGCTATTTATCCCAAACCCACCAACTATTATGAAATAGGACCAGCTTTGAGTTCTCGTATATTTTCGCTTTGGGTAATTATTCACTCCCGAGTGTTGATACTCGCACAAGAAGCAAAAACATTTGGCCTCATATTTGTAACGCAAAGATATTGCAAAACTGTATTTTTAAACGAAGGCAAATTTGTATGCGTGTGCATTGATGGGGGTGGTGAATGGCTACACAAAGAGAAACACCCAACGAACAGCCATGTGTGCCATCATTTTTGTCAGAAAGACTGTACAGGAGGCTTTTGCGAGGCAAATTTTGAGGGACTGAAAGTTTTGACCAGTTTTGATATTATGTAAAGAGAAAATCCTCCGTTCATTCATTTCAGCCGATAACACACACGGATTAGAAAGCAGATTTTTAGGAGGATTAGTCAGCCCTATCAGGCAGGGAATAAATGGGTAGACCGTACAAAAATGTAGTAGCATCCTTTCCAGGAGCTCAAAGGCAGAAGGTGCAAAGGCACCAATCCAAGGAGTGATCCGTGGCAATAACACACGGGAATCCGAAACCGCCCACTCAGCAGAAACCAGCGAAGGAGGAGGTTGGGGGCCTGTGATGTAGCAGGAGATGGAATTTGGATCCGAAGGGACCGTTACGGCAGCACACCGAGTGCTGGAGATGTCACAAAGGCAGCGCTGGATGCTCTGCACCGTCTACGCTTCCCATCTGCCTGGAGAAATATCAAAGAATTGGAAAACGGGCAAAAGACAGTATGAAAAAGAATAAGGACGCCTAAGGATGGGAAATGAGAGGTCAGAACAGGATCTGTATTAATTAAAAAGCCCGTGATTTTCTGTCTGTCAAAGAAAATATGGAGGAGAATCTCTCAAAGGCATCTAACACAAGCCCTACGACCTCAAATAAAAGCAATTAAAGCTACGGAAGGACCAGACGGCGCTGGAGGAATTCCTTTAAACTTCTTGTACGGAATGCTGATGAAAGACTGCAGGGGGAGAATCAAGTATTAAACAGATTCAGAAACAGGCAAACACTCAGAAAAGTGTCAGGGAAAGAAAACTTGATTCAAAGCACCTGCCAGACCGCCAAGGGCTACTCCTCGGCTAATGAGATCCCCGTGTAGCAGATTAGCAGTTCTCAAAGACCACAACGTGATGGATGATTTCTAACAGACATCCCCGGCGTCACCACATTCCAGTAAAAAGCAGCTTTAAAGATTCAATGGGCTGGCAGAGGCTGTCGGCCTGTAATTTAGCCCTGAGCCCCCGCAGAAAGCCCAGGTGTGCAAATCTCAGGTGTGCAAATCCCAGGAGCACAAACCCACCTTCCCTGAAACTCAAGGAAGAGTCAGGTCAGAAATAATCCTGAGAAATAACCCCTTACTTTTGTTTGTCAGGTTTCACAAGAGATAAACCGAGTTACCTGCCCTGCCTATATGGAATATACCTCTTCGAAAGGAAGAGCTTAAGTAAAAAAAGTAGGTTTTACTGTCATTTTTATTGCCATATGTCATAGTTGTGGGACTTACTACTTCATCTGTAATCATCACCTCCCTTAATAACTGAACTTTTCCACTGGGTCCCTGCGATAAGTTATGTCAGGAACCTTACAGCTGGAAAAAAGGAAAGACACTAAGACACTTCAAAGGAGACAAGACTGGGAAATCTCAAATAGGACTTTCCCACTAACTTATCTCAACTGCACCCTACTTTCTAAAAGCGTGTCAGCTGAAGTGAGCGCCGGACTCCTCTTATATTTCAAATTGGTAGATTACATAAATAAAAATAAACTTGGCTACGCAGCACTTCCCACCAAGGAGAAAATGTCACAGTCCCAGAAAATAGATTTCAGTGGAATGAAAGTCTACACTTCCAGAGCTCCCTGAGAGCGGGCAGCCAGTGAGCAGCCAGGGACAAAGGAGCAGTCCTCATACCATCAGAGTCTTTGCTTCAATGGGCAGAAAAAGCTTCAGAAAGAGAAAAGAGGACGCGGTGCAGATGCTATGAACACCACCAAACTTTTTATGAAAGGCCACCACAGATTGTGAAACAGAGTATCAGAGATCTTCATAGAATCATAGAGCGGTTTGGGTTGGAAAGAACCTTAAAGATCATCCAGTTCCACCCCCCTTCCCTGGGCAGGGACACCTCCCACCAGACCACGTTGCTCCAAGCTCCATCCAGCCTGGCCTTCAACCCCTCCAAAGATGGGGCAGCCACAGCTTCTTTGGGCAACCTCTTCCAGTGTCTCACCACCCTCACAGCAAAGAATTTCTTCCCCAGATCTCATCTCAATCTCCCCTCTTTCAATTTAAAGCCATTCCCCCTCGTCCTACTGCTTTTGATCTGATGGCAGGGGATAGTTTTTAGAAAATAAAGAGAGAAAAAAAAAATTGAAAGAGCCAAAATGATAAAGTAATACTAGGAACATCCTTCTTCGGGGAAATCCAGTCTCTACATGATGGAAAGAGGAAACTGAACGACTTTTACTTCTTTATGCTGGCTAGACTACAATTTCCCTGCTGAGATCCTATTGACAACCAGTTTCCTGCCCTTACTTCAGTCTTATTGGCATCGTTTCTGCTGACACCCAAAGTAACAGCAAGATACTCCATTCAGGTGACATTAAATATTGGAGATGCATAAAATGTGTTTAGCTATTTGACACAAAAATCTTCCAAATGCCCAAACTAGGCTCTTTTCCCGATTTTACTTGCAAGCTCCAATACAGCAGACATTCTCAAAGCCTGCCTACAGACATGGTTGTAAGAGGTGAACTTCTCCCAACTCCTTGTCATGGAGCTCTGTGGTTATAGCATTCCTGTAGGACACTGGGGGTCCATCTCTGGCACTGGGCACCCATCCCTGCCACTCACTCTTCTGAGGGAGGGCAGTTAAACCTGTAATTCACAAGCAAGGAAAGGCATTTTTTTGCCTGTCATAGAATCATATGGGGTTGGAAGGGACCTCTGGAGATCATCCAGTCCAACCCCCTGCCACAGCAGGGTCACACAGAGCAGATTGCACAAGAACGTGTCCAGGTGGGTTTGGAATGTCTCAGGAGAAGGAGACTCCACCACCTCTCTGGGCAGCCTCTTCCAGGGCTCTGCCACCCTCACAGGAAAGAAGTTCCTCCTCGTGTTTAGGTGGAACTTCTTACACTCAAGTTTGTGTCCATTTTCTCTTTTCCTATCCATGGGCACCACAGAAAAAAGACTGGCCACATCCAGTTTCCCATTCCCCTCTCCCCACAATTCAGAGAACGGTTTTGAAAAATGCTCATTCCTTACCAGTTTCCAATGAATCGGGGGTCACTCTGGTCAATATAAACAGTTGTCCTAGGATCAACGTAGAAACCAATAAGAAGTCCTCCTAGCAAGTATCCAGCTGCAGGACCAAGTGCTCCCATCACGTACATGATGGCTGAGGAAATAAAAGGTCAGAGTCGTACATCAATAAAATGAATGTTTCGTTAGTTATTTACCCATAAAACCCCAAAGTAAAAGATGCTTCTTATAGCAGGGAGCTTTTTGCCCTAAAACCTTCAGAGCCCTTCTTTGCAACCTCGCAAACAACTTCTACATAAGTAACATCGCTAAGAAAATTACTGTTTTCTCTATATTTTCAGTCAAATTATGGATGGAAGTATATACTACTTTGGTATTTTGGATGGACAGCATACTTGACTTTGGCAATATTTTTCATCTTTGGTAACATTTCCTTTGAATGAAAACAAAATTTAATGCATAAATAGAAAAAGTCTAACTAATGGTAAGCAAACAGAAAAGCAAAGGATGTGGACAATGTTATTTCTGTCTATGAAAATGGTGAGGAAGGACCCAAGGAAATGCAGACCTATTGTCTAACCTCAGTTCCTGGGAAAACTGGAGATTACACTGGGTGCTGTTGAAAGGCATTTAAAGAATAATGCAACCATCGGGCACAGTCAACACCATTTCACAAAAGGAAAGTGCTACTTCACTAATTTCTACAATAAGGTATAATTTCACTATCCTTCTATGATAAGGTGACCTGCCTTGTGGATAAAGGGAAGGTGGTGGATGTAGTTTTCTGGATTTTAGGAAAGCTTTTGACACTGTCCCTCACAGCATCCTTCTGGACAAGTTGTCCAACCGTGCGATGAGAAGGTTCTCGGTGCACTGAAGAACTGGCTGAAGCACAGAGCTCAAAGTGTTATAGTGAACGGGGCTACATCTGGTTGGCAACAGGTCACCAGGGGTGTTCCTCAGGGTTCAGTTCTACGGCCAGTTCTGTTCAATATGTTTGCCAATGATCTGGATGTAGGAGTTGAATGCACCATTAGCAAGTTGATTAGCAAGATGACACCAAACTGTGAGGTGCCATTGACTCTTTTGAGCGACAGGAGGCCCTGCAGAGGCATTTAGATAGATTGGAGTATTGGGCAGTGATTAATGGGATGAAATGGAATGAAGTCCAAATGCTGACTCTGCACTTAGGATGGAGTAATGCCAGTCACAAGTATAAACTGGGAGAGGAGTGGCTGGGGAGCAGCCCTGCAGAAAGGGATCTGGGGGTGCTGGTCAACAGGAGGCTCAATAGGAGCCAGCAGTGCCCTGGTAGCCAAGAGGGCAAACTGCATCCTGGGGGGCTTCCAACCCAGTATAGTCAGCTGGTGAAAAGAGATGATTATCCTTCTTGTGTTCAGCCTTGGTGTGGCCTCACCTGGAGTACTGTGTGCTCTTCTGGCACCACAATTTAAGAAGGATGTGAAGGTCCTTGAATGCATCCAAAGGAGGACTACAACGCTGGTGAAAGGGCTGGAAGGAATGTCCTGTGAGGAGTGGCTGAGGACTTTGGGCTTGTCTGGTTTGGAGAAAAGGAGGCTGAGGGGTGACCTCATGGCTCTCTACAGCTTCCTGAGGAGGGGAAGTGGAGAGGGAGGTGCTGAGGTCTTCTCCCTGGGATCCAGTGATAGGATGGGCCAAAGCTGTAGCAGGGGAGGTTCAGACTGGACATTAGGAAGCATTTCCTTACTGAGAGGGTGGTCAAACACTGGAACAGGCTTCCTAGAGAGGAGGTCGATGCCCCAGACCCATCAGTGTTTAAGGGGCATTTGGACAATGCCCTTAACAACGTGCTTTAACTTGTGGTCAGCCCTGAATTGGTCAGAATTGGTCAGGCAGTTGGATGAGATGATCATTGTAGGTCCCTTCCAACTCAAATATTCTATTCTATTCCTTCCTTAGTGCATCCTGCAGTACTCATCCTTTTTAAGATGCTTCTGCCCTGCTTCCCATACTGTCTGGCAGTAAGCACAAGAGGGGTAGTAAGGGATGGTCTCTGCTGTCCACTCACATGGCTGGTACCACCAAACCCAAGCTCCAGCAGCCTGCCACCACTTGCTCAGGTGCTGCCAATCCACCATGTAGCACATGAAAAACCAGCTGATTATCTAATTCTCTGAAAACACCACCTTCACCACAAGATCTTTATCTCCACATAGTGTGGACCAGTCACTCCCCATGTCATTATGCAGGCTCCATCCTGTTTGGTTTCATCTTCAATCAGAGGTGCTGTGTCCTGGACTGCAGGGTCTGGGGAACCAACTGAGCTGTTAGAGCTTGGGTTTCTGCTTTATCAGTTATAGTTAGTTATATCTCACAGACAAAATAAGGAGAGAAAAAAAAAAAATCACTAAATCTGCCTGGTTAAACCAAAATAACTTGTACATTTTCATCTTATGTTTTGAAATAAGAAAAAGAAAGAAAAGAACATTCTCAGAGTGAAAAGGGGCTGCTATCTGAGAGCTAGATTGCAGGGGGAGGGAAAAATCACAGAAGCCACTACAAAATGTAAACTGCTTACAGTAAAAAAATGCTTCCAGACTACAAATTGATTAAACAGATTTATCACTTCTAAGTTACTCTTTCTTAAACACATTTTCAGGTTTTATGAAACTGCAATTTCAAATAATTAGATTTGCTGAGGTCCTTTTTGCATAATGGTTTCCAGAACCGTGTTCACTATTTAAATTTATTCCAGCCATGTTCCCTTCTGGATTGATTGTAAACAATTCTCTGTATGCCTAAAACGCTCCATCAGACACTGTAACACTGCTCCTTAGCAGTAAGTGGTTAGATAAACCCCACATTAACTGTTATTTGCAAATTCCACATGATAAGGAGGGGTGGGAACCCAACCTCCATCCACAATAATAAATTTTGTTCTGCAAATGTTTGCTTGGGAAATTAATTCAAACAGCTACAGCAAACTCAGGTCTCTACAAAGTTTACAGAGGAAACACAAAGGAAGTAGAAGAGTGACCTAATCCATTCATTTCGGTATTCATTAAAAAAAAAAAAAATACTTATGCTGCATTTATTCAGCTTCAGTCCCACCACTGAGCCAGGCAAAATGCAGCAACTGCTGAGGCTTAGAAGAACTACTTAGGAGACAGTGCATTTTGTACACCTGGTGACTTCAGAGGGTCTTCTTCTTAAGCAGAAATACTGCACAGCAAAGATAAAAATAACACCGTCATCCAGTAGAGACGGGAACGCTGTCCACCCTTTCAAACGTGTTTTCAAATCACTACAGGCTGTTCGGGCTTCAAGATTCTTTTTAACATAACTTACAGATAACATGCAACTTTCTGGATCTTTCGGAAAACACAGAGTCCCCTGGTCCCAGGCAGAAGGAAACCTGTGAACATCCCAGTTCCACAATGGCCATTTTGAAATTCTTTCTAGTTTAGTTTCCTTCCCATATCATTTAGTGATCTTGGTCTGTTTCAGAATCAGGAACCTCTTTTTTCCTGGACATTGGAGTACATAGCTCTGTGAGGGCTGTGACCAGAATTTCAAGGGTCCGAGACCCTGGAGCAGCCTGCCAGGATGACACTTGGAGTTGGCTATCCCTTCACTTCCACAAGGTTTGGAGGTTTGGGGCAGATTCTTTCACGTACCTCATTTTGAAATATCACAACCTTTTACTTGACATGCTATTTAGATATTTTGATAGATTTTGATAATTTTTTTTTTTAGATATTTAGATAGATTACTTGACATGATATTTAGAAGTCATAGAATCATAGAATGGTTAGAGTTGGAAGGGACCTTAAAGATTATCGAGTTCCAACCCCCTGCCCTGGGCAGGGACACCTCCCACCAGACCAGGTTGCTCCAAGCCCCATCCAGCCTGGCCTTCAACCCCTCCAGGGATGCGGCAGCCACAGCTTCTCTGGGAAACCTCTTCCAGGGTCTCACCACCCTCACAGCAAAGAATTTCTTCCCCAGATCTCATCTCAATCTCCCCTCTTTCAGTTTAAAACTATTTCCCCCTCATCCTCTGGCTCCCCTCCCTGATCAAGAGTCCCTCCCCATCTCTCCTGGACCCCCATTTAGGGACAGGAAGGAGCTCTAAGGTCTCCTTGGAGCCTTCTCTTCTCCAGGCTGAACAATCCCAACTCTCTCAGCCTGTCTTCATAGTAGAGGTGCTCCAGCCCCCTGAGCATCTTCATGGCCCTCTGCTGGACCCATACCAACAGGTCCACATCCTTCCTGTGCTGAGGACCCCACAGCTGGATGCAGTGCTCTAGGTGGGGTCTCCCCAGAGTGGAACAGAGGAGTAGAATCACCTCCCTCAACCTGCTGGCCATGCTTAGATCGTAGTTCTACCTCTGACACAGTCTGTAGATGAATAAAAATGCCTTGGTTCAGACACAGTTAATTAGTGTGCAATTAAAAGTACTATTTGCCCCCATTATACCCAGCCATGATTATTTTAATTCCTTTGAAGATTTGTACCTGAGGAACTTCTCTGCCTCACTGAGTATGCCCTCAGCAAGGCATATTATCTCAGGCACAACATATCACCAGCAGGGCCATCTAGTTCTGAAACTGGAGCTGGTGATGGGTACCCAGGCTTAGCCACAAACATCCATCACAGCTGAGATGCTGGATGGGAGAGAGAACGAACCAAAGCAACAGCAATTGAACCACCCATGGATTTTACCAACCCAAGTGAAGAAAGAACAAGTAATGCCATTCTTCTCCACTGAAAAGTTTCTCCTGGGACACATTGCAATGAATGCTGCCATTTGTACAACATTTGACAAAATGCTAAAATTCTCTATTGCTTCTATCCATAGGAGATTCTTCTTCAAAGACCGCTTCAGGTAAAGCCTATATCAGCAAAGTCTCTGTGACTGTAGTAAGAAGGACTAAATCCTCCACATGTCCGAAAATCCTTGTGTTCATATCACACGCACGAAATAATTTCATTGCCGAAGATTTTTATTTTTTTTTAATCTACCCACACTGTAAAAATATACTGAGACAGAGGTCATAAAAAGTACTTTGAATGTCCTTTTCCTCCTCTAATCACACTAAATGACAACTTCAATACATTTTGCATATGAGAATATGTAACACATGTCCTTATGGCATCCTCAAATGCAGGCTACGAAGGGTTACAAAGACAATGAGGGGCCTGGAGCATCTCTCTGATGAGGAAAGGCTGAGGGACTTGGGTCTTCTTTGCCTGGAGAAGAGAAGACTGAGGGGGGATCTGATCAACGCCTATAAATACTGAAAGGGTGGGTGTCAGGAGGATGGGGCCAGGCTTTTTCCAGTGGTGCCCAGGGACAGGACAAGA
>JAOTQQ010000012.1:119596839-119607863 GCA_026546715.1 Gallinago undulata
GTGACCCTGCTCTGGCAGGGGGTTGGACTGGATGATCTCCAGAGGTCCCTTCCAACCCCATAGCATTCTGTGATTCTATGATATTGTTAACCCTCTGACTGCATCTTTTTATATTAGTAACATTAGTACCAAAGAACATCGCAAGCACCATATTGTGCCTAGATGAACAGAAAGTACACAACATTAGCAGGGTGACAACAGGCTGCCTGGTTTCTGGGTTCTAAAAAAGCCACGTTGGTTTAAAAACTAAAAAACAAAGGCATCCATTGCCCAGTGCCTCTCATCTCTGTGTGCACACACATGTCACCACACAGAGTTTATCACTGGATGAGGAGGAACAGTTCTGAAAGACCCCATTGTTCAAATCTTGGCAGCCCGTCCCCGTAGTACAACTGCTCATTTCATACATGTGTAAGGCGAGCAGAATTTGAACTTTATTCTATTTTCAGTGACAGTTTAGAATTTGCAAAATCCTGCAAAAGCTAGAGAGTACATTCTGGAGGTTCATACATATCTATATTTGGACAGATAGATATGTGTGGGTTTTCCTGTCGGAATAGTATGGCAATTTTGCTAAATTCTGCAGGATACTTTTCAGTGATGTAGAGCTATAATCCTTTTATATCTGTAGACTTCAGATTTTCACTCCAAAAACTTAACTGTCATTAGCACGAGGGTATCAATTGGGAAACAGAGATATGAAAGATAAAATTAGTCCCCCGTAGTCATGCAGTAGAGTAGAAAGTCCAGAAGTATAATTTCCTTCACCAAAGCAATAACTCAGCATCCTACCCACTGAACAACACTCACCCTGAAAGAACAGCACAAAGGAGAACAAAACCAACAAAAAACACTAGTGAATTTGCAAGAAAACCCTCATGTTACTTGTTCCTTAGAATAGAATTCAATTTCCTGGGTTGGAAGGGATCTTTCAGATCATCAAGTCCAACCATCAACCCATCTGGGATTTTGCAAGCAAAAGGAGCATCACCAGCCTATGGTACCACAGCATCCTCCCTAGTCCTACTGCAGCACGTTTCCCTGGAAAGCTGAGCTGTGCTGTCACTGGAGAAGAAGCAGCAGATGATCTCTTTGTGGTACAGAGCAGGTTTTCATCCTCTCACAGAACAAAGCTGTCAGGCAGGGGTATCCAACGGGCAACACGTCTCAGCTCTCCCCTGTTCCTCTCATGTCCCAGCACTGCAAGGAACAAGCATAAAGTAGCTTTCTAAGGGACATTGGTCCCATTCATAAAGGTGTATTTACCTCAGCCTGTCTAATTCACCCACGCAGAAGTTACCAAAAAATCCTGTAAGGTTTAACCACTCTTCTGAGCCTGAGGACACAAAACAGAGAGGAGCTGTGAGCAAAGGCCAGGAATCCTTCTCCAAAGCATTTTAAGTCAGGAAATCAGTTCACTTCCTCCTTTTCTTCACGAGCACACAGACAAGCCTATCTATACATGCTTTAGGATTTATTTTTTACTTTAATGTGGTTATTTGCTTAGGAAAAAACAATGCTTTGAGCATTATTGCAGTTCAGATAACAATGTACAGATCAAACCTTTAAATCATTTCCTTTCAAAATCTATTAGCGTTACCGGGACTTTAGAAGTCTCCCAGCTCCAGTGCTCCACTCAAAACAACAAATAAAGCAACAAAACTACCGCAGTAGCCTCCCTTCATCTTTGTATAGAATATACTTGCCACTATTTTCACAAGCAGATTCCACAGATGTGGGAGACATATTTTTTAGAGAAGTATAACTAAAGCATAATTTTACATGCCTACCGTGCAAACTAAAACGAATGGCTCAGTTTACCACTCCATTAAAAAATGCTGAAAGTTAAATACAAATATGTCCAGTGATTTGCCAATGCCAGATTTCAGTAGTACTCTTTTTTTTTTTACTTTTCTCTTACAGATTTATTATTAAGATATCATTTGTTTCGAAACAGACATCATTCCCTGGCTTAAACAGCTACACTGCTTTATGCTTTCTATTCTCCATTTGTGGTCATATTCTAAAACATTACAGTCATTTTCACAGGATCCAATTCTAACATCACCAAAAAACCAGGAAAATAAGCCCAAACAAAGCAAGCTATAATAGGCTGCCTATCCCAAAGCATCTCTCTCATACACCTTCTCACTGCAACGGGGCTCCCAGTCACTCGCCACAGTGACTATAAAGAAATTCATCTTAAATCAAAATTTCACAGGACTCAGCACTTCTCTTTGGGTGACACTATCAACACATGCACAATCCAAAATCTGAAAAACATTGAACGTGTTTTCATGTTGTAAACAAAGAAGAAAGTCTTGCTCCTGTACCGTGTTATTTCAGCCTTAGAGAGACTCAGCTTAAGAAAAGATTGCCCCAAGAAAAACTAGTCCAGTGCTTAAAATAGTCTTTATTTCTTTATTCCTACCACCTGAGAACTGTGGAAGTAGAAAGCCAAGGGGCAACTGGAGACTGTCCCATTCTTTAGAGGCAACTGTTTCATTTGGAAACAAAAATATTACTTCCTTTGTTCTTTTTCTTGAAGATCTGTCTTTTCTCTCTTTATATTCACCTATAAATAAACATTTGCTGATAGTATCACCAAGCATGACACGTGGTTAGTAAGTAAATATGGAAAAGACACATTTGCTGTAAGAATTCAGTGAAAACAGCTGCAATTTCCGAGCGCGGTTTCCTTATCAGAGTGGTTAACTGAATTTAGACACCATGCATGAGGAAATTCTTAGATCGGGTAATTAAGCAAATCAGGCTTTATCAGCTTTATCGGTTCTTAAACCAATTTGAAGGCACGAACCTTCCGGCGATGGTATTCCCAAAGGACATTCAGCTTTCCCTATGGAAAGTCCCCACTGATGCAAATGGTTCGTGTGGCCAAAGCTAAAAGCTTGTTTACTCTTGTATGATCAGAACCTGAACTGAAAACAAAGATGCTCTGACAGTATTTCCATGGACTTAAGAGGCAATGGTCCCCTTGAGAATAGTTGGGTTTTTTTTTAAAAAAAAAAAAGAAGTGTCAACAACTACTTAAAGGCAGGAATATGAGGGCAACGAATACTGTTTCTCTTAAATCTCCGAGGTGTTTAAGAGAGGAATAGGGAAAGTCAATTTGGAAACGTCCTGTTCCTGAAATGGAGCTCTCAGACAGATGCACTTGCTAGTTGTGCCGAACACAGTGAGAATGTCCAAAGATGCACTGAAATGTAAAACTTTGCTCTTGGCTGTGATTTTCTGGAAATCAGTTCTCAAAAAAATGTCCACAGTACCTTCAAGTTTTTCAAGTCTCTATCAGTACTCTCAAAAAGGTCACTAGCCATGAGTTCCCAAGCACTGATTTTTCAAAAGAGCATGTTTCTTAGGATCTTTTCTTTTGTGGATACCTTTAACTAATGGAACTAGACAAACATTGACTCTTCATGTAAATACCTACTGAGTGACTCATAGAATCATAAAACAGTTTGGGTTGGAAGGGACTTTCAAGATCATTGAGTTCCAACCCCCTGCCCTGGGCAGGGACACCTCCCACCAGACTAGGTTGCTCAAAGCCCCATCCAGCCTGGTCTTGAACCCCTCCAGGGATGGGGGGTTCCCCTCCTGGAAACCTCTTCCAGGACAACCACCCTCACAGGGAAGAATTTTTTCCTAACATCTAATCTAAATCTCCCCTCTTTCCATGTAAAACCTTTATCCCTTGTCCTATGGCTCCCCTCCCTTATCCCCTCCCCATCTCTCCTGGAGCCCCTTTAGGGACAGGAAGGGGCTCTAAGTTCTCCCTGGAGCCTTCTCATCTCCAGGCTGAACAACCCCAGCCCTCTCAGACTGTCCTTTCCTTGGTCCTTTCTGAATTCCTGAGGTGTCAGCATCCCAAAGTTCCCTTCAATGAACCGTCACAAATATGACGTTCATGTCCATATAGAAAACAATCTACCGTGTATAAACACTAACCCAAATCTGAAGCAAGCTACTACTCCAAATTATTTTAAAAGCCTTTAACTTCCCAAATCAAAATAATAACTAGTCAGATTATTTCATTGTCTTATTTTCCATTCTGTTTTGCTTTCAAACCCTGAAAGGCAAATCCACAGTAGTGAATTCATCAGTCGCACTAGTAGGATCCTACAAGTTATGGGGCCACTCTCACGAGTGGGGCATTTCTGCACTACTACTGGCTGGTGTTCCCACTAAGAGAACACTGAAGCTGTCGGTTATCTTTGAGAGATACTGGAACAGCCTCTTGACTCATAGTCATTCTTTCCGTTAAGTCACGTCAAATGGGAATACCTCGTCTCTGCCTTTTAATTGCTTGGCTTTTTTAATGGGTTGGCCATTGAAGGTGCACACACATATTTAATTTTCACTGGGAACTATCCCCAGGCATGTGCTTACAGACTCTGTTGATGGCAACTTCATAAAACTAATTTAAATTTCTTCAGTATCACTTCTAACTAAACTGGAGCGAGGCTGGGCTCTTCATTTGCATCTCATCCGCTTTACTTTAGGTTATCATAAATAAAAAAAAAATTCAAGCAGTGAAAACTGAAATTTGGCCTGGTCACGAATAATCAAATGAAAGAAAGGGATGGAAGTATTTTTAAATCCCATAAATTTAAAATTGCAGTGACAAAGCTGAGGTCCACAGCTGCAAGACCAACAGAACCCAACCCAGAAGAGCACTTCAGAGTATTTGTATCTTGTCTTGGTTTTAGATCATGTTCAGGCAGAGTAACAGCATAAGGAGGCAGGAATATATCAGTCACATCCTCTTGTTTCTTTTTGCTGGGAGAACGTTTTTCTTGGAGGAAAAGCATGGGAAGACCCTACTGAAGTTTTTCAGGCACAGGACCAGATTAACCAGAAGTACCAGTTCCTTATCAAAGTCTATGTAGATTAAATACCTACTTCTTTACTGGTTATTGTGCATGCACCAGGTAACGGGACACATCAATATCTGATTTTCAGAGGCAGATTTGACACACATTTTGCATATTTCATCATTATCCAAAACCAGACCCTTTGTGCCAAGGAAATAAATTGTGAGGAAAATGCAGACACAGACCAAGTATCTATTGAAAGGGAAGGTTAGGTGCTAATAGTCAAAGAATTTATATATATATATATTCACTTTTCCTTTATCCCACCAGCAAGACAAGAACAAAGAAGGGGGAAATTACTTCAATCGTGTTCTCTCAGAATTAATTTCCTTTCAAAAATTGGTTTCTGCCTAGGAGGCACAGGTTAATTATTGAAAATGTTGGTGATCCTTTTTCCCTTGACTACCTCTTGGCTAATAGACTGCAAAGAAGGGCAAGCCAAATAGCATTCCTTCCTGTTTTCTTTGTAAATTGCACTTACATTTTTCATCTTTCAACTGAAACAAGAGGAATTACAGTTCATTACTCATATCTGACTGAAAATCTGCCTGTAAGCAAAAGGACATTATTCCAGTAATTTGCAGATGACCCTGTTAGCTTTATTAACATTTATCGTCTTGCTTAAGAAGTTGTTTTCCTACATTCAAAAAGGCTGAAAGCCGCAATAATCTTGATTAAATAAAAAAAAACAAACCCAAAAAACAAACAAACCATTAAATAACAACTGGCAAAGTGAAATGCAGAGCCATATAGCCATATTTGAAACCACACTGAAAATATTATTACAGTTCAAAAAGTCTGAAAAACATTTGCATCCACGTGTAACAGTTATAAATAGCAGAGGGCATTTATTTTGGCTATAGGACAACACCATCATCTTATGAAAACCACCAAAGTTTCAAAAGTTGCTCTTTATTCTCATAGGAACAAAAATTGTTGGGCACTTGCATGAAATCAGAATTATGCTGAAATGTTTCTGGGAAAAAAAAAAAAAAACTTGAGCTTTGGGATCTGGGCAGAGGGTCTCTCCGTCTCTGTGTCTCCACAGAGGGATCATAAGATAGACATGAGAGTTCAATCAACTCCATGTTTTGCTTGGAGACCTCAGAGTGTCCTGCCGCACCACCAAAATACATTTCTTCACCATTCCAGCACAGCCTCCTTACCAACAACAGATAGGTGACAAAAATCACAGGCTTCCCCTGTCTTCTCCACCACTGCCCACAACAAAAAAGCATTTGGTTTTGATGCATAATGTTCTTAATAGCTCTAATTATAACTTCTAATAGAATTAAGGCAGGAGAAGTAAAACTACGTAGAAGAAAATGGTGCTTAGCCAGATCTTTCATAGAATCACAGAATCATAGAATAATAGAATCAAAGAATCACAGGATGGTTTGGGTTGGAAAGGACCTGAAAGATCATCGAGTTCCAACCTCCCTGCCCTGGGCAGGGACACCTCCCACCAGACCAGGTTGCTCAAAGCCCCATCCAGCCTGGCCTTCAACCCCTCCAGGGATGGGGCAAATCCTTGACAGCCAGGTCTAGATACCTATGTCTTAGATTGATATTATCTACCAGGTCTTGCAAGGAACCTTGGCCATGACAAGCCTGACTACGGACCACATGGTCTTACTATCACCAAGCAGCAGAATATTCTATATTTCCTTGTGGCAACAACAAATACGAGGAGCACTGTGACCTTCCAGGCCCTGGCTTGGATTCACTGAACTAAAAGCCTCCTGGGATTTAATACCTTGAATTAAAGAAGAAATAACCCAGAGTTAAGGAAAGGGTTACCTTCATCCTTGTGTAGAAATCCCATCCTGCAAAGAAACGCCAACAAAAAAATGCACCAGCACCTCCTTCCTTTCCCATAGTTAAGGAACTAATGGGTGCTCCATGGAGAAACATGGAGATCTCCTGAGAGATCCTGGCTCTCTTGACACAGTCCCATGAAATAGGACAGAGAAGCACAGAGCTGCTGCTGATGACTCCTGAAAAGGCCCTCCTAAACCAAACAGATCAAGGGATATGAATTTTCAGAGATATACAAGAAATGCAGAGAAAAAGAAATGGAGGTCTCAGAGACTCATGGAGAAAACAGGGGAATGCAGTTTTCTAAGAAGCCAAAAGGAAGGAAAGTCAGTCGTATTTTTGCTTCGCATGGAAAAGCACCACAGGCACCATTTGTTAGTAACAAATGTTACATGGCTTGGTTTGGTTTTGTCTATGTCAAGTAAAAATAGCTTGATTTTTTCACATGCTAACTTGTATCCCTACATAAAGGTCAAAATAATGCACTGTAAGTTAAATATTTCAACCTTATCAAAACCATACAACAAAATAAGTCAATATATTTCAAAAATCAAGATTTAATTGAATCATAATTTGCCAGAGCAAAACCATCAGAACATCTTTATCAGGGCTACTACAAGGCATAGTTTAAACACCAAGTGTAGCATTGAAAAAGTAATTACTCTTACAAAAGCTTCTCCTTAATGGTAATATTATAATTACATTTGTCTTTCTTTTTACGATGGAAATTGTCACTGTGATTTAGGGCTCAATTTGCAGGTCATTCCCATTCACAGTAAGATATGCTAATATCTTAATAAAATATAGAAGTGGTGCTAACTTGCAGTGTTAGCATTTTGAAGGGACAATTATTTATATTGCAGAGATCCTTCCAAGATATTTCAAAGCACCATACATGGTTGATTTACAAAAACGGGAAAAAAAATAAAATCAGCTTTCACTAATTAGGTAATTTAATTATTCAGCTGACATGTTTTGAGGGAAATTGGCCAACATCCTTTTATTTAGTCTGCGATTTTTTTAAATAAAGCCTGTTGGTGCTGTTGCTTGCTTCTGTGAGTAGAATTAGACGTGACGGCTTTGTTTCTCAACTACTCAGATTAGCAGATTATTAAACATATTGTTATTCTCCAACAGAAAAAAAAGGCTTTCACATTTAGCAGACAGACATGGAAAACGTGGTGGCTCGAGGCTACGCACAAATGACTTTCGGCCAACTTTCATAGCAGTAACTTTTTTAACGGGATAATTATGTTATGTTCCTAGAGATGTGGCAGACTCTCTGCAAGTGGTTGATTTTAGGCTAAATGGTTTTATATAAATAGAGCTTTGCATAGGGATAACACTGTAATGAAATCTGATTCAACACAGATGTCAGGGTAAATGAACATAACGGTCCTTTCTGGCCCAATAAAGCATGAAATCATCCCACAATTTCTCTTCTCTTCTATAAAACAGCGGATTTTGAAGAAACAGCCATCATCCTTTGCAAAGGGTGCCAAGAGACAAGCAAGATCTTCACCTTTCCATCCCAACCACCCTGCCTCAAGACATCTCCGAAGACCTGAAGCAGGGAAGGGAAGGACCAGAGGTGGCCCTATGCCCTTTATGTATTTCACCAGTGATTCAGATGAGCATTTAGCAGAGGTAGCCCAAGAGTGGGTGGCCTTGGCAGTCGAGGAACCTCCAGGCTGTCCTGAGCCACCTTGGGACATCCCTCCCTGCCAGGCTGACTCCGAGAGAACCGGAGGGCAACAACGCCCCAGAAAAAGCAGGAGCCGTTCCTGATGCCTGAACACCCTAAAACTGCCCAGCCTGGCTTAGGAACTAAGCTATTTCCAATATTTCCAATGAAAATAAAATATATTTCATTACTAAGATGTTGCTTACTCAAGCAATTCAGTGGACTTTTTTTTTTTTCTCTCTAGTATCTTTGTCCATTTGCATCCCTTCTCATAGGGAACAAGGTTTTGGTTATTTACATGAGGAAGATTCAGTAGGAAGATTATACTTATGTCCACAATCTGCAAACTATCACAGCTTTCAACCAGTTTGCCACAAGCAAGTTATTTTTTGAAACTTTAGGCTTAATGTTTGCAAAGAAAATTAAATTTGAGCCCTAAATCCCACTTCAAATTCATTGCAAGCCAGATCCCTTGACTTCCTTCGGCTCCTTGGGAAACCTTAACCTCAGTTATTAAATTATTCTGACAGAAAGAGGGAATGATTGACAGGGAGGTCCTCAAAGAATGATACTGGAGTTGCTGGGAATAACGGTGACTGCAAAGTGTGACCAGTGGTCTCTGCTGCTGTCAGAGCTTTTCCAAATCTAATGAAAATCAATCTGGCATCTTGCCACTCCCTGGGAGGGTTTTTTTCCAGCGTGTGACAGAAGAGAGATGTCTTGACACACTGCTGGACCCTTAACTACATTTTCAGGCTCGTACTGAGAGATTTGCCAACAAAACAAGCGGGAGCACGAAGCTCACGGGCAGGGGAAAAGAGCACAAATGTTAATCACCAAAAAACATAAACATCTATTACTCCTTCAAAGAGAAAATACAAAACACGCAATACATTTCTATAGTGCATGTTATACTCAGCTGCTGTTGTAATGCATTGTACTGATAATTTTAACAAACTATATTGTCGTTACCCTGGTTTATGGTAGTATAGCTTCAATACAGCCCTCATAAATATTTATTAAACACCTATACTTAAAGATGTGGTGTAAGCCTTATTCTTGTCTCCTATAAAACAAGTGAAGTTATAACGTAAAAGTTAAAATAATCAAATGTGAGAAGACAGCAATAGAACTCTTGAATTTTCAATCACTGTTTAAATCATGCTTTCTTCTAATAAACTCCAGAAATCACAGAATCACACAGAATCACATGGGGTTGGAAGGGGCCTCTGGAGTTCATCCAGTCCAACCCCCTGACACAGCAGGTCAGCCCAGAGCAGGTCCCACAGGAACGTGTCCAGGTGGGTTTGAATGTCTCCAGAGAAGGAGACTCCACCACCTCTCTGGGCAGCCTCTGCCAGGGCTCTGCCACCCTCAAAGGAAAGAAGTTCCTCCTCGTGTTTAGGTGGAACTTCTTACATTCAAGTTTGTGCCTATTTTCTCTTTTCCTATCCCCGGGCACCACTGAAAAAAAAAAAAAATCTACAAAAAAAACACCAGAGAAGCATTCTATTGTAGTCTACTTGCCTTAAGAAAAAAAAAAAATCTCTGGTTATCACATTCCCATGAACTAAAAATGTTATGTAAATTATTTATAAGGTAATATAACACGCTCAGCGCCATATTTTTACATCATTGAACAGATAATTGTATTTGAGACATTCTTATCCCTAATCTAAATTGCACAAGTTTAATAATTTAAAAAAAAAAAAATGCCCCAAAGTTTGCAAGTCTACCTCTGCCATCAGTGCCGAGACTGATGGCAGACCGTAAATGCCTCAGACAAAGCAGAACGGGTTAAAAAAGGGGTCTTTGCAGAACTTCAGAGAAATGGAGACCTTCATCTACTGTAACCTCCTTAGACAGGCAAGAAGTTCTTCTGCTGTTTTATGAAGTATATCGTGGCACCGCTCATACACAGGACACGGGAATCGAACATGGCAGAGTAAATTCAACCTGGAGACATCTCCCGCCGTCATTTCCTCCTCTCCTCAACCCAGCGGCTCAGCGAGGTCGCTGTGCCTTACACCGGGAGTAACACATCCTTGTCTAGAGGCCATTAAAACCAGCATAAAACCTTGTCAAACACGTCAGGGCTGCTCCGTCTGTGCCCCGAAAAACAGCACAGCTACTCCCCCTTGGCTCCCTGCTTTGCAAGTGATTCGCGGAGATTTCCTGAGCCGGAGATTGTGCCCTCAGACCCGGGATGTCCTGCTGGATGAAGCGCAGTTAAAACGCCCAACTCGTGCAATAAAATCACTCAGGCAAATGGCTCTTTCAAAGGCTAAAACCGTCGGGAAAAACTGAGCCACTAAAAGATCAAAACCCGGCAGTGATACCACCAGCAGAGACACGGCAGCAGGGTCAGAGGCGTGTTCTCAGCAACTATAGCCAAATAACCAAACCGAAACGTTACTTCTCAGTTTCACACGTGTGAAACCACGTGTAGAAAGCTCTAACAGCCTGCATCTGAGAGCAGCAGATGTCATCTACCTTGACTTCAGCAAGGCTTTTGACACTGTATCCCATAACATCCTCCTTAGAAAATTAAGGAAGTGTGGGATAGATGAGGGGGCAGTGAGGCGGATTGAGTCCTGGTTGTGTGACAGGACTCAGAGGGTTCTAATTAA
>JAOTQQ010000012.1:119635492-119652584 GCA_026546715.1 Gallinago undulata
TAGGTCTCCCCGGAGCCTCCTCTTCTCCAGGCTGAACAACCCCAGCTCCCTCAGCCTGTCCTCGGAGCAGAGGGGCTAGAAAAATCTAGGGGCCCAGCAGCCCTGTGTGGACCCAGGTGTGCCCCAGAGTACGAGTCCACCCAGCCAAAGCCAGGCACCCCGATGGTTAAATTTTCCTTTCTTATTTTAAAAAGAATGTTTTGCATTAATTGTTAACTTATTATTAGATGTCTGTAGGGAACATTAAGACACGGGTGTTGTGCAGGGCTCGAGGACACGCCGTGGAGTGTCGACCTCAAGGCTCTCATGGTAGGCTTGAAGTCTGGGACTGCTGCTGGGACAGCATCGCTGGGACTGCTGCTCCCATCCCCAGCAGGAGCAAACACCAAGTTTCTTATTGTCCTTCCTTCTCCTCAGAAACCCTTCTGGCTCACAGGGACCGTGTATGTACAAGAAATGCTGCAGTGCCTTCGCTTTCAACATGCACCACTACCCGCGGTGAATGGAATCAAATACTTTTACATATAAAACGGCTACATAAAATTAATCCTAAATAGTTTTAAAAGGAAAGCCTGAATAGAATAATGCTCATAAAGCAGATTTTCACTCAGAATTTTTTTAGTCTGTCATTGTTGTCCCTGCGGCTATTATTTTGCTTTTCATGCCATGACACTGCTGGATCTCAAATGTCAAAAAATGGGCCTCCTATCTGTCACCTAAAGGAAGAGCTGCTCCCAGCACGAGGACAAGGCAAAGTAAGCAAAGCTTCAAGGGCAGTGTTAGCAGGCCTCTTTAAATGTCAAAAATCTTATTTAGAAATACAAATATTACTCAACAAAATAGTTGAGTAAGAAGAGAAAGAGAAGAAAGACCAGTAAAAACTATGAATACTTACATGCACACACACACACTCTACACTCACACCAGTAATAAATAAAGGGAAAGATTTGAGCTGGAGACTGAAAGGAAGGGTGGGAATTCAATGGAGCAGTATAAAACCACTAGAGAAGGCAAACCAAGCTGCAGGAGGCATTCCAGCTCTCTCCTTTTATGGTGTCCAGTGCTGGCTCTTTTACCACTCATCATGGAAGCAGGAATTCCCAAGGACATGTGTTGGTTTGAGTTCTGGGAATTAGTAGATGGGGGGCAGGGGTGAATTCAACAAGGGGGGTTTATTTAAGTGTTAGCTTCACCCACAATATGAAATGCTGTTCAAAGGGTAAAATCCTGGCCTCACAAAAATTGATGGTAAAATCTCTGTTGCCAGGCACTTGCTCTCCAGGTTATTGTCTCATTTGGCCCATTTTTTTTTGTCTTCTGAGAAACAGAGAACCCAGGGAAGTTATGGATGCCCCATCCCTGGATGTGTTCAAGGACAGGCTGAATGAGGCTTTGAGCAACCTGCTCTAGTGGGAGGTGTCCCTGCCCATGGCAGGGGGTTGGAACTAGACGATCTCTTCTGCTGGCCCAATTACATTTCAGCAACAAGAATATCATTTGAAAAGAAGGATAAATACAGCTCCTGGAAGTAAGACTTGACAGCAAAAAGCCAAAATACATTTGTTTTTTTCAACTGTTTAAAGATGGTAGAAGTTAGGGGTTGTAGACTACGAAATCCCATTGTCCATCAATCCTTGAAAGATTTAAATCCTTAAATTCAGCAGTATTTTGAAATGTTTACTATCATTCAGAAATGTAAGGTAGGAAAAAATCTATCTTTGGATGTTCACAGAATCATAGAATCTTAGAATGCTTCAGGCTGGAAGGGACCTTAAAGATCATCGAGTTCCAACCCTCTGCCCTGGTCAGGGACACCTCCCACCAGACCAGGTTGCTCCAAGCCCCATCCAGCCTGGCCTTGAACCCCTCCAGGGATGGGGCAGCCACATCTTCTCTGGGCAACCTCTTCCAGGGTCTCACCACCCTCACAGCAAAGAATTTCTTCCTAAAATCTACTCTAAATCCCCGCTCTTTCAGTTTAAAACTATTACGCCTTGTCCTATGGCTCCCCTCCCTGGTAAAGAGTCCCTCCCCAAAGGGGAGTAAAAACCAAAGAAGTTGACAGCAAAAAGCTATTCACACTCAGCTACCTGAGGGGAGAAGTTTTACATGTTGGGTCTTCATAAAGAATTCAAACAACAGCCGTCAGGTGCAAATGAGTTCCTCCAGGTGCCACTCTCTGAAGCTCCACTGCCATCATTTACAGTCTATCATGTCTTCCTGCATATTTCCGACTTTCCTACCTTGCACCCATAAAAAGGGAGGACGAGAGAAGTCCCCAGCTTTAAAATACTCCTTCTTGGAAGACCGAGAACAATTTTGGAACAGAGGACTTGATAATTTGCCCATCACTCACAATCTAAATGACAATGTGCAACATCAGCCTTTAAATGTCAAGGTCGTTTGTGGGTTTTCTATTTTGAGTAAAATGGCTCCTGCTGTTTCCATGGTTTCACCTGAAATATGTACTGAGCCTCATTGTTAAGAACCTTGAAACCCAACCATTCTAATAAAAAATAGACATCCTCTTCTTTAGGTAGTTAATTTGAATTTAAACACAAAGCAGTCTGTATTTACCCTGGATGGGTTTATGGATCTCTACATTGCATTTGTGAACAAAAACAGATGTCTGGATTATCCAATTTACCCTTCTTTTTTTTTGGCATATTCCACAATTATAGCTTTAATTATTTCTACAGCGTAGATTGTTCCTGCAGTAAAACGATTCTATGATTCTATGAAATATCAGCTTTATAGAAATAAACTATTTCAATGAGAAAACATAGTAGCTCCCAGTCATAATGAAAACGCAAAAGAAACACAATATTCTTTAGAGAGAGATTCTAAATGGTTAGCATTGCTTCAGATTGTATTCTATATGTTCACATTCAACTGTGGAAATACTAACAGTTATTAGAACTGCTAAATTTTCCGGGATAAAATAGTCATTTTCCCATGATGGCTGTTGCTACTTAATAACTATTAATCAGAAACAGAATGCTGGAAGGAGACTGCAGAATGACTCAGATGAATAAGGCAAGGGATAGCTTAATGAATTTTAAAACCTCAAAATGCAAAATTAAGACTGTGGATGCTGAAGACAGATTTCCATATTAAGGCCTTCAGCACTGTTCATGTTGAGTTGCCAGCTCCAGTGTACTCATCTTTGCAATAATACTGGCATAAACACTGTGTTTTGTCATGAAAATGTGGCTACAGAGATGTAGCTCCACTGATGTAGATAAGATTGGAGCAGACACTGCATAGCAAGGGGGGCTGTTGTCTCATTAATTGGACACCTTTACAGCCCAATTTTAAGCAGAATATACAATATAATCAAGTGTTGAGCCAGGTCATTATTTAAATCTTCCTTTCCTTTCCTTTCCTTTCCTTTCCTTTCCCTCTTACTTTCTCTCTTTTTCTTTCTTTCTCTCTTTCTTTCTCTCTCTTTCTCTCTCTCTTCCTTCCTTCCTTCCTTCCTTCCTTCCTTCCTTCCTTCCTTCCTTCCTTCCTTCCTTCCTTCCTTCCTCTCTTTCTTTCCCTCTTTTTCTTTCTCTCTCCCTCTTTCTTTCCTCCTTTCTTCCTTTCTTCCTTTACCTCTTTCCCTCTCTCTTCCCTTATTTCTCTCTTTCTTTCAAAACATATCTATTAGAAGACTGTCATCAGCTGAAGCCATCATCATTCACATGACACCAACCTGTGGCATTTTTCTCATTTGCTAGTGACTGGTTTTGCTGCTGTAGAAGACAGAGAAAATTTAAGAACATTGAAGAAAATTGCCATTTTACCTCTGATAATTTACAGTTGCATGTTATGGAAAGTCTGTTCATTTCCCCCTTATCAGGCCAAGAGATTTTAAAAGCAGCGAATGGGACTCAACTCGCTGAACTATCGTTGTCTAGGATTTGCCATCCATGCTGGGATCATGGACTCAGAAACACAGAGGGAAGGCAGTGGTTGTCCTCTAGATATCTTTTTGCTCTTTATACATATACAGTGAATAGTTAGTTAATCCAATATGAAAATGCTTAGAGTGTTTGTACAATCACGTAGCTCTGAACATTTTCACCTTAGTGTCAGCAGGATTCTATACAAAACTAAAATGGATGAGGGCTTAAGACTTTGGTTACCTGTTTTATAATCTCAATATGTTAAGACTATCTCTATACCCTTCAGTGTTACTGTTTGGCTGATGGATTTCTTACATATGGGATTTTTAAGTCCTGAGTTTTTTAGTTATCAGGAAAAAAACCCACAAAATTTGTACACCTGGTGTATTTTCCTACTCTTATTTAGCCAGAAATCCTAAAGAAAATTATTTTCAAAGTACGATGATTAGTGTCAGGCTTGCTTACATTCTCCATTCCTCCTATCCATCCCTGTTCCCTTTCTTATCCAACCTTCCAAAGGGGTCTGTCCCATTGCTCTGAAAGCTGCTCTGGAAGTCACCTAGTAGGTGTGCAGGAGGACATCCAGGTCCTACAGCATGTGGGCTCTCACAGAAAGATGAATTGTTCTCACCAAAGAGACATCATGATATAAGGAAGTATTGCATCTCATACAGCAAGTGCACTGGTTAACTTTACCTTCTAAACATGCAAGTTCTGTTATATCCTTTCTTGTACCTCAGGATACAAGAGAAATGCCCAAGTTAGAAAGTATTCCCAGCACTTAGATGCTTCAAGTTCCTTAAGTTTAATAGCTTTAATAGCTGAGAGGTTAATGGCTGTAAAACACTATCTACAGTGCTCTAAAATAACAGAAATGACCGAAGGCTGCCATATCATAGAAACATAGAATTGCCTGGGTTGGAAGGGATCTTCCACATCATCTAGTCCAACCATCAACCTAATGCTGATAAAAATACATCACTGAACCATATCTCTAAGCACTATGTCTACCCATCTTTTAAACACCCCCAGGGATGGTGACTCCACCACTTCCCTGGGCAGCCTGTTCCAACGTGCAATAACCCTTTCAGTGTAAAAATTGATCCTAATAGCCAAACTGAACCTCCCCTGGTGCAACTCGTGGCCCTTTTCCCTTGTCCTGTCACCTACTCTTTTTTTTTCTTTTATTTTTTCCCACTCTTCAGCTGGAAAAAAACTCTTTCAGCTCTTTCTTAAAGCTCAGGATACGCTTTCAATGGCACATCAGCATCTTCTGCTGGTTTTGCAAAAGGCCGTACATTGGGTTCTTTGGATCAGAATTGCTGGCCCTGGGAGAACAACATTCTCTACAGTCACTTACCTTGTCTTGCCTGCAAAATAAAATCTGTGAGTCAAGAGTTTCCATCAAGAATTGATAAGGGGAGCTTCAAAGCACTGTAGACAGAGAGGAATTTCAGACACCCCTTAGCTATACAGAGCCCTTTCTCTTCCCTGAAAGAAGCCCATACGGTCGGTGCTCTGCTGCCAATTCAGCGAGTGGTAAGGAAGCACAGATTTTTAATCAGCTGTG
This sequence comes from Gallinago undulata, assembly GCA_026546715.1. Classification (NCBI taxonomy): domain Eukaryota; kingdom Metazoa; phylum Chordata; class Aves; order Charadriiformes; family Scolopacidae; genus Gallinago; species Gallinago undulata. Next base: position 119,640,953 of record JAOTQQ010000012.1, read on the forward strand.
TTAAAGCTCCAGCAAGCCTCTGTTGTTGCTTTTTAGCATTAAAGACTATAAATATTTTGGAATATATTTCGTATGGATAACATGAAAATGCTTCTTAAAAATGTTGGCATTTTCCGTCCTATAGGACATTTTAGTGTCTAAACGTAGGTGTCAGCGTATGATCTAAGTGTAGAAGTTTCTGCTCAAGTCACTAAAGATAAAATACTTGACTCACTTGCCAAGTATAGATGTCACGTACCATCGGAGACACCTCAGGACAGCTGGGAGCACTGCACAAAGGCAGCAGAGGTGGCGCAAGCTCCTCTGTAGAGGAGACCTGTGACTTTCCAAACTTCAGCAGGAGATGAGGCAGGTCACTCAAAGGGCATTAGATTCCTCTTTTAGGGCAAATTCAACAAAGTTTGGAGCTCCTCATGAAGGCTACTCTTTAGGGGTGACTTGAAGAGGTCTCAGCAGTGAGTAGTCAGTCAGCTGCAGTTCCCACTGAGTATAACAAAGTTTAGATACCTAATTCCCATCTCATTTACCTACATCTAGGTACCTAAATTTGAGCATCGGTGATCTGAATCTCACCATGGGCATGCAGATAAGAACACAAAGTCTTTGGGAACTACAGAAGCAGCATTAAAACGGATTGTGTGACAGGGAAGTCCGATATTTCAGGGAACGGCAATTTCCAGAATTAGATCCCACCTGGATTAAGTTGATGGACAAGATCCCACTCCGGCAAAGTATTTCTCACTAAGCGTGAGTTTGGTGAGTTTGGTCTTTATTCAATGAAGCATTGCAGCATATTCTGGGAATTTATCATGCACTTATCAGATCTCTGCTGGTTCAGGGCTCCAGCTCAGTCTACGTACACATGATGTCCTACATGTCACACGTGCAATGCAGGCACACGTCTTTCAACGAGGAGTATTTGAGGTTGAATTTAATTTTAAGAACCTTGCAGACCACAAGGCATAGGCAAAAGAGATAAGAAACCTGTCTGCCCAAGAGATTTTTGTGGGTTTTTATGGAAGCTATGAAATATACTGAAAAATTACAAAAATAAATGGTCATGTCCTTATAGAAGAATCCATTTCTGCTATAAAAAAGATATCATGGAAGAAAATATTTGCATTTTAATCTCTTCATAAAAAAATTAACTGCTCTTGTTATCAAACCTAAGTATAGCTCTTTACTAGAGCTGGAAGGATTCTTTCTTGACTAAGTTCTGTAGACCTGTCTGAGGTCTTCAGCCTGATTTACTTTTTCAGGATGTACCTAATTAGCTTAGAACTTGGAGGAGAAAAACTGACAAACTTCAAATAGAGATATTTTAGATCATGTTAAAAAAAAAATCCAGAGCAAAAATGACAACTTTCCCAAATCAAATGCATGGTTATTTCAGCTGCTTTTAAAACTAAAGCCAAGCTTTGCTTAAGGTGGTCTCGTTCTTCCAGCCATCATTGGATTTTTAAGTTCAGCTGAACAATGTGTTCCCAATGCATTTTCAATTAATAAATTGATTGTCCAGAAGTTTTTCTGGTGTTTCTACTGGAATGACTAGAGGGTGCTCACTTTCTCACCTTGTCAGAATGCTCCCCAGCCTGGTTTTTGCCCAGACTTGGTAGGAGACACACAGTTCTGTAGTGTAAACGGGCTGTTCATCTCCAGAAGAGACTCCACCACCCTGTCCCCTCCTTTCACCCTGCAGAACCAGTGCAGAATGACGCCGGGACTGACCTTCATCATCATCGAGTGGGAAGAAAGAAAAGCTGTTGAAAAGATGTGTTTTCCAGTGCATCTGCACCTCTGACTATTTTACAGATTGAAGGAGGCAGCCCTGTTCCAGCTCTTTGGACTTTGTCTTTCCTCCTCTATAATGGGTAGAGAACCCTGGCTGTCCTTTCTCCTTTAACTTCTCTTACCTCACTTCTCCAGCCTACACCTTTTCAACAGTTCCTCCCTCCTCCTTTGACCTCCTCGTTATGGGGTCAACTCAAAATATCTGCCCTCCCCTCCCTTGTTCTTCTCAATCCCTTCTCCTTTCCAATCTCCTTTCCCACTACAGCTTTTCCTTTCCAGCTCAGCACCGCTAACAAAAAGGACTGAATTCTTGAAATGTTTTCTTGTCGTGCAATCTTCCTTCCCAGGGGCATCCTGGTTGCTTGTTGGGTTTGGGTTTTTTTCCATTAAGAAATCATTTCTCTAATTTACCTGACTCAGCCAAACATCAGGTTGTTTCTCAGATTGTGTCATCCAAATCCACGAGCTCCATAAGCATGAGAACAATCACCCATGCCATTTCACACAACATTACTATCGTAAATCAGTAAAACGCTGTTAATAATAAAACCCAGAAACATGTTATAAATTTACCTGCAAAAGTAGAAAAGCACCCAGTGAAGGATGGAGCTAGCAGGACCCGAGCTTTGGTAGTACCCAGTAAGGTTCTAATGCTTAATGGGAGCTTTTACTTGTGCTGTGCTGTCTGCTGTGGCTGATTAAGTCCTGGTCCTGCAGCTGTGGCTCTGGCATTTTCAAGCCAAATCCTCCATCAGCGTTAAAAAGTTGGGCTCCCCCCGTAAACCAGCTGACAGGCTGATCCAAACTGAACCTGCAAAAACATTAACAAGTTCCAAAAGCAGAAGCAGATGCTTGGAATTCGGCGCTGTTACTATTAGTAGCTGTTCTATTTGAGGAGAGATGGACCCAGTACGATGAAGAGCTAAAAATAAGTTCAATGACTTGCATGCTTGGCCACTCTGCTTTCTGTCCCTGTTATCTAACGTGCTCACCTCGGAAGAAACCCCTGATTTAATTAGAAGTACCAATCTGGGATCCATGCACTTACATAAGAAAGCACCTTGGGAAAGAATTAAAAAAAAAAAAAAAAAAAAAAACCAGAACAAAAAAGACTGTTTTACCAAGAATGCTACCGTTTTACCAAGAATGCTCTCCCCAAATACTAATTATTCATGTTTGTTATAATTACAGCATGGAACTGCCCAGCTAGCCAGCTCACGGTTTTGCATATGCTGAATTACAGTTGTTGCAGGCAATTAAGGCCAGAACCTCTGTGAGGCTGATCATTCTGCAGAAATATTCTGGGTTTCCTCTAGCTTTCATTCTCCCCTGCTCTAATGAAACTTATTCTGTTTTCTAAAATATAGTCTGGCCATAGCTTTTAATTTTTTTAGAGTCAGATGATCTGCCAGAAAGCTGAAACTCTTTTAGCTTCTATTTTTAAATCTCTGCATTTGAATGAGGTTTTGTTTGGGTTTTGTGTGTGTTGTTTTTTTTTAAACTCACATCTGCCACTTTAAAAAAAAAAAAATAAAAAAGGCAAAGGCCACGGTTCACTTCATTTCGGTGGATTTATCTTGACACGTTTTTGCAGAACACATAGGACATTTGGGATTAAAGTTACCCCTTGTAACCATGTCATTAGCATTGTAGCAGTGTGCAGGCACTGATTATGTTCTCTCTGCCTCGCTCCCACACCTCTAATCTCACAGCTGACCTGATTTATATCACTAGCTTCACGTGGGCCTCTTTATATTGAAATCCAGAAGAGGGGAAAGGGCTGAGATTCCCTGAAAATAACTCAGCTGGCAAAGAGATTAACCCGTTTTTAAATGCGGTTTTGCCTGTTGCTGAGTGTGCAGAGTTTCATCCATTTAAGGACCTAAATCCAAATACTGCTCGGGAAGGGAGAAGAAAGGAACAGATTAAGTAGTAGCCCAAAGGGATTGGTCGCCAGCACAGCGATTTAGATGATTTGGGGGTCTTTTGGGAGGGAGGGAGAAGAGTGAATTAGGAGGTAACATCTCAGAGCGATCATTCTCAGTAGTTGATATAAGAAAATTCTCTTTTCCTTTCCAAGTATCACTCATTATAGATTACTTTGGAAAAGCATATGTACCCTTAAAAGCATTCCCAAAGCAGGTGCAATCAGTCATCAATGTGAGAGGTTTACATAATCTCACAATTACAGCGAGGGAAACAATTTATGGAGGAACATAAACAGGAGGCATGATGCCCCTCAGGCCTTTGTCAGAGGATTCCCAGCAAACAACTCAGCTGCCGTGGAGATTAACCACTTTCTAAGTGTACTCATGTGCTTCTGAGCATGAAGAGTTTTACCTATTTGGTGGTCCCAGGTCTAAATCCAGATTCTTCTAAGCTTGAAAATACAGAACACCATTGAATCCCATCAAGACCATTTTCTGCACTTCTATAAAAGGCTTCTACAGGAGCACCAAATACACAGGACTAGGTTTAAAAACAGCACATTCACACATGCTGCTGGAAACAGCAAAACACATGTAGGGTATTCCCAGGGCTGGGGTGGATGAGATGTGTGGATGCCAGATGTGTGGATAAGACCTCTTTGCACATTAAGACCTCAATATGTGGGGGAACCATGGCTGGGCAGGCCATGGAGCATCCACAGACCTTCAGCAGGCCATGGAGAATCCATGGAGATCCAACTGGGCTGCCAAGGGCTCGGCTCACTCCCACTCCTGGATCTGCTTCCCTCCTCTGAATTTTAAGTAAGTCCAGAACATTTATAGCTCTGGACTGTATTTTAGGCACCGTGTTGTCAGCCCCAGGAGCATACCTGGATGTAAACCTTGAAGGTTCTGCTTGGTCGGCCAAGGTGCAGCTTTGTAGAGGAGAGGAGGGAAATGTCCTTTCCCAGAGTTCCAGGTAAAAGGCAGTAGCTGTGTCTGGAGCAAACACACTGTGCTTATTTGGTGATTTCTTACAGTGGCAGGGCAGTAGATCACACCAAAAACACTGGGCTTTTCTCATTTTTTACCTATAAATATCTTCTTAAATTCCCAGTAGTCCAAAGCAGGAAAATGGCTTCTCCAGGAGATGACTCAGATAGACCCCTAACATACTTAGAATAATTTCCAGTGCCTCTAAACCAGATCAGAACCACATTAAAATTAATATAGGATTAGGGAAAATTTGGTATGACCACAACTTTTATCAAAATCCATTAAATCATCCAGCCTGAGACTGTGGGAGGAATCTCGCCCTTGTCAGCCAGAAAAAATGATCATATTCCTATCAAACCACTTTCTAAATGAAAAGTGCCAAGTTCATTTTTGTACCTGTTACTATTGCATGTTTGGAATGTCATAGTAAATATGTGCAAAATTCCTTCTTAAGAGAAACTTCAATTAAATAAAAAAAAAAACAAGACGAGTTTAGATGTGATACAATGAATAGCAAAAAAAGAAAAAATGGAGAAGATCAAGTAACTTTGAGACACTTCATCATGTGTCCACAGCCAAGAGGTTTTTCAGACAGTTCCTTGCTATATAGATGTAAATATACAAATATTATGGGGTCTCTGGAGGGTAATAAAAGAGACAGACAAGACAATATAATGATCACTTCAAAAATCTATTCTACATTTAAGTGGATTTAAGGTTGAAAGCACTTGTCAATAATTCAAGGGTAAAATACATTAAGGGCCTGTTGTAATTATCCAAAGCTCAGGCAATATAAACTGGGAAACTGAGAATCAAGGAACTGATTATAAAAAAATCCAGCCATGCAATTGTCAGGGCTTTGTGGGTACTGTATAGCATTATCACAGGGCAGAGTTGAGGCTGCTTCTGTTGTGCCTGCTTTGTCTACACCTATGTTGATCATTTTAAATGTAAAATAACTATATATTTAAATGTAGTTATTTGCTGACCCTGGTGCCCCTCTACTAAGAGGCAATCAGCCTCTCCAGGAAAGCAGCACAGTGACTGTCAGAACACAAATAAGGTTATTCCCCCATCCATGCAAACATAAACAACATACTTCAGTGAATTAGAGCAAGAAAAATTGAATTAAAAGGCAACCCCTGGCCCCTGACAGCTGGGACTCCCTTCCCGCCCACAGCCCAGAACAGCACATCTCTTGTGTTTGAAAACGGCCTAGAAGAAACCAATCTCTGCGTAAAATCGGGGAAAACAGGCTGGAAGGGATCCCAGGGGTCCTGCCTGCCATATTGCTACCCCCTCACTCCATGAAACAGCTCTTTAGTAGGTCACTGTCACCGATACCAGCAAAAGGGATTCGGTGTTTAAATGAAATTACTGTCTCTTGATTCCCCTCCTTGTTAATGCCTTCTTAGCTGTCACTACACCTGTAAAGTAATACGTCCACTTAGGCAAAAATACCTTTGAATATAAAGAAGTGAAGAAGCCCTCTAGGGAAAGGGCTGAAACTACAGATGACGTAACCCAGTGAAATAAAACCCGTGCTACGGGCATTAGTCCATTAGTCACCCATCTTGCATGTGCCCAGGCTTTTCAAAATGACAGAGGATGCCTCTGGCACGTTTGGCATTAGAAAAGAATTGTGATTCCACTTTTGACTAATTTTCTCAGTAGTGCAGGTGATGTCCATACCCTCAAACAAATCTGGGCAGCTGGAAAAAAAAAAAAAAAAGGAGAAATAATAATACCCAGCTTTCTGCTCTGTCCACCACCATCACTCACTGCACATCCCAAACCAATTCACGTTTTCTTCCTGGAGAATGTACTGATGGATCAAACCAAACCAAAGAAACAAAAAATCTCCACTTGAAATGCAGCTTCATTCAACAACATGGACAAAGATTGTCCCTGGAAAGTGCCAAGGAGCTAGGTGTCTCACACAGAGCATATAGCTGATGGCAAAACAGGAACAGGAGGGCCAAAAATTGAAAACCATCCCCTTGTCTGTGGCTGTACAGTTACCAGGATTTTAAAAAATGTTTTGGATACTTTCCTCCCTGCTATCATAGAATCATAGGATGATTCGGGTTGGAAGGGACCTTCAAGATCATCCAGTTCCACCCCCTGCCATGGGCAGGGACACCTCCCACCAGACCAGGTTGCTCAAAGTCCCATCCAGCCTGGCCTTGAACCCCTCCAGGGATGGGGCAGCCACAGCTTCTGTGGGCAACCTCTTCCAGTATCTCACCACCCCCACAGCAAAGAATTTCTTCCTCAGATCTCATCTAAATCTCCCCTCTTTCTGTTTAAAACCATTCACCTTCAAAGAATCATAGATGCATCAGGGTAGGTTTAGACTGGACATTAGGAAGAAATTCTTCACAGAAAGAGTGGTCAGACTCTGGAATAGGCTGCCCAGGGAGGTGGTTGAGTGACCATCCTTGGATGAGTTTAAGAGTCGTTTAGATGTGGTGTTGGGGGACATGGTGTAGGGAAGAACTTTGTAGAGTAGGGTAGATGGTTGGACTCGATGATCCCAGGGGTCTTTTCCAACCGAAATGATTCTATGATTCTACGAAAGCTGACCCCGTCCCCTTGGCTTTTGCTGCACTGTTTAATCCCAACAGCCTCGCTTCCAAGAATCAAGGAAAACCAGTTAAGAAGAGGGTCCCCTCTAACGTAGCCATTAAGGGTATTGTTTAATGGGCAGTGTGTTTCTCCAGCACCACAGGGATGCTGCTAGAAGAGCAGCGGGGCTGATGCCCTGAGCTGCTCTCGTTTCCAAGAAGAGCATTCGAGATAAGCTGTTTTCTCCAGTGGCCAGAGAATGTTTAGTAGCCGTGAAGCCTCTTTGTGCTCGGCTGCAGGTACATTTACAAGAGCTCACAAGGCTGAGTCGGTGAGTGGTGTCCTCGGGGGTGATGCTTTCCAGAAGGCATTCGCTGGAGCTGCGATAATAAGGAGGACACAAACGAGCCGGTGACTACATTACCATGAACCTCCTCTAAAGGCACAGAGCAACCAAGTAGAAAAGAATTCACAGCTGAAAATCACACAGAAAGATACAACTGGCAAGTCTGGAACTGGGAATTTTTCTCTGCAACTGCATGTCCTGATAGTAGGTCCAAGGTCCACAGGCCAGAAGCGACACAGGTAGAGTTGAACCACCTGCAGCTCTGAGACAGGTTTGATTGATTAACAGAATCACAGAATCACAGAATCTTAGTGGTTGGAAGGGACCTTTGAGATCATTGAGTCCAACCACATTAAAACAAAACAAAACAAAATAAAACAAACCATGCCTTCTGTCCTGTATGTGATTAAACTCTGAAGAAATGGGGTTTATGTGGTGTGGCCATGAGACCTCGTGCCGTGCAAGGCCTGTGACTGCCTCCCTGCATGATGTGATGCTGCCTAGGGGATGCTCAAACCACATCCAGCATCAAATGTCATCTAGATCCGTAGCAGGGCTTTCTCCTATGCTTATCTATCCTAGTCCTCAGAGGAAAAATAGCACCCAAATTCTTTCCCAAGCTGGATGCAAGGAGGAAAGAGATTCAGGAGGTGTTTGTTCAGGTTTGGGGAGGCCAGGATGGTACAGCAGTAACACACAGGTAATGCTTCCAGCACAGACTCTTTAAGAAGTATTCTGCAGGAGTAAGATGAAGAAGGATCAGGGCCTTTGGGCGAGATCCAGCATCAGCAGCACCCACAGAAAGCTCCTGCTCACCTCAATGGACTCTAAATTAAGCCCTCAGGCCCTGAGAGGCAGCTGCTTGGAGAATAATGCTGGGTCATGGCTAGAGACCAGGCACTGCAGTCCCGGGGGTTGCTGAATATTTTATGATACGGTTATTAAAAAACATGTGTATCAGAACATCTCTCAGTTTGGCTATCCATAACCCTGGCTGCTCCTGGGGAATCGAGGGAGGATATTAACAAAAGTGGTATTTCAGGACTGCAGGAGCCTGCCTCCAGTAAACCAGCACCAGCGAGGGGCTTTGCTGGATGCTCTTGTTGCTGTCACTTAGGTATGGGGCTGCTTTAGTCTCGGCTGCAATAAATACCCATAACAGATTATCCAGGGCTGAGCTGGCCTGTGGATGTCCCCAGCCTCCTGAGGACACATCAGGGCAGGTACCTGAGAACAACCACTTTCTCCCAGTCTTGGGGTCAGGGATTTCTGGGCACGAAACAGAAGGAAAAGGCTCCTGGAAAGAGACCGCTGCAAGGAGCTGGGCACAGTGAGGGCGGGTTCTAAGAGGCAGCTCAGGGTACAGCTGTGATTTCAGATCATCCAAACTGAATCAAGCTGTTCCCAACACAACCTTGGAGGTAACACCATTAAAGAGCAGCTGGATAACAATCTACTTCAAAATTAGCAGCAACAATAGCACAGTTACTTAGCGTTTCTTCAAAACAATGGGCAAACAAGCCAAATCACTGTTAATTATTTTTTAATGACTGTTAAAGCCTGCTGTGATACGGCATGCCAACCAGTTCATTGTTTCTCAGACTCTTGGTGAGAATAGCAATGTCTACTTGGTTAATTCCAGTCCTAACCTAGCTGACTTAAGGTGAATAACAAAGAAGATGTGGGAACTGAAGTCTGTATTTATTAAAAAATATAAATTCCACAACCTTTAATTATCACAGCTGATGAATTTTTGGTTTTGCTTTGTTAGCCTTTGTACCTTTTATATCAACGCTTTGTAAGACAATGAAAGATTTCACATGCAGATGGATGTAGTCAAAGACCTTATCTATACAAGAGCTGAAAGTACACGAGAGCTGTAGAGTGCCTCTGATTTCTTTCCCAAGCTGATCCACTGAAAACAGAACTCTTTGGGATAAATATCACACGAATAACTATGAACTCCACCTTGAGATGGTCTGTAGAAAAACCCCATGTTCCAGAGAAAGGTAGTTTAGACTGTAATACAATGGTCTGCAGTGTCCACTAAACCAAAAGTGCCAGCGACAGTGTTAAGACAACTCTTTCATCTGGTAACATCTGGCCCATGTTTATACTTCGTGCCAAGGAATGGTATGCAGGGATGCTCTTGCTTATACTTACTGCTATAACAACCAAGGGCAGCTAGTTCCGTTATTTGCCCCATTGGAGGGTCAGAAATGAAAAGGTGTAGAGGGCTCCCACCTGCAGGGAGGAGCAGACACGACAGGTGACCCCAACCTGACCAACAGGGGTTTTCCATCCCATCCACCCCATGCTCGGTATAAAAGCTGAGGGATCGCAGGGTCAGCTCTTTCTTCAATGGCCGACATCTGAGGAGGACACTGTTCATTTGCCTCTGATCCCAGTCTGTGTATTCCTGACTCCAGAGATGGAATGGAGTTCCCATCCGTCACTGAATCCAGTCTGGGACTTCCCCAGTGCCTGCCAGTGGTGTCATTCCGGGAGCTTGACACGGTTCTGTATATATTGTATCTATTTTCATTATTTCCTTTTTATTTTATTATTAATATTTCATTAAAGTAGTTTAGTTCCTTCTCAACTCACAAATCTCTTTATCTCTCCTCCTCTTCTCCTTGGAACGAGAAGTGAGGGGAGAGCATCTGTCGCCCATAATTGGCCAATTCATCCTAAACCACTGCAGTGTGCAGCTGGGGGTCCCATCCAACCCCCCATGACACAAGACGAAACAACCCAGAGTCAGGAGCCTCAGGTCTCTCTGTTCACCCACGTGTAGGTGGAAAGAAAAACAAAACAATGCTTCCCATGCACGTATCAAATAAGCCGGTCCCACGTTGCCACCAGCCTCTATGCTGCCTCCAGACAAGGGCCACCTGGGGCAGGCTGCTGGCCTTCCCTTGCCACCCCAGCACGGAGGGAGCTGAGACCTTCCCTACATCATCAAACACATGAGAAAAGGACCTGTCCCACCTCAGCCAGGGCAGGCAAATCTAAGCCAGGATCCTGTTAGCTCCAGCTGTGGGAGTGCCACGGGAGTACCCCAAGGGCTGGTTTCACACCCACCAGCCCAGGGTGAGAAGTGGTGCATCCATGGCCGTGTGATGTTGCACCTCAGTAGCTGAACCTGTGGATGCAAATACACTGAGCATCCCTCTTAAATGAACTGTATTGTAAAGGTCAGGCAGGACAGCTCCTGTGTGCAAGTCCTGGGTGACAAAGCTCCTCCTTTACAAAGCAATCCCTCAATGACCTCCCTCGGTACCAGTTACTGCCCTCACACAAGTTCCCTGGCTGTTCTGGCTGGCTGAGCTGAGGCAGATGGTAGCTCGTCCATCTGGACACCATCTGCCTCACAGGAGCACCGAGTCATGCCAGTGAGGGCTGAAGAGACTCCGTACAAGCTGTCATGTGAAGAACCACCCATGCAAAGAAAATCCCTCGGAAATCTCTGCAAGGACACCCCAGCCCTTGTCCTAAATCTCTGCCACCACTGCTGCAGTTATGCTGGCTCGGGGCACCCAAAGGGTCTTGCCCCATGTTTGCAGTGATAGAAGGAACCTCGTATTTTTTATTGTGGTTCACTGTGTGCAGCTCTGCCAGGTGGCAGGCTGGTCACTTTGAAAGAGGTCCTGGTCTGCCTCACAGCTGACAGGCAGAAAGGAGATCTCTTCATTTGTCAGATGGAAAAAGCAACAGCGAGCCTCTCTTGTGGGCTCTAAGGAGACAAGGAGGTAGTGTGTGCTCTTAATTATAGCCTCCAGACTGGATCATAACCTGGGAAGCAGAGAACAGGAGCAAACAGGTAGTGGAGCCATAGGAGGAGGGGGAATGGTTTTAAACAGAAAGAGGGGAGATTTAGATGAGATCTGGGCAAGAAATTCTTTGCTGTGAGGGTGGTGAGATGTTGGAAGAGGTTGCCCAGAGAAGCTGTGGCTGCCCCATCCTTGGAGGGGTTCAAGGCCAGGCTGGATGGGGCTTGGAG
>JAOTQQ010000012.1:119655942-119670455 GCA_026546715.1 Gallinago undulata
GTTCAAGGCCAGGCTGGATGGGGCTTGGAGCAACCTGGTCTGGTGGGAGGTGTCCCTGCCCATGGCAGGGGGTTGGACCTCAATGATCTTGAAGGTCCCTTCCAACACAAACCATTCTATGATTCCGTGATTCTATGTACCAGACATATTTCTAACTATTATATTTTGCCCCTTTCTATTTTAGATTTGGAGTGTTGGGCGTCTGGTCCAGAAGTCTGCTCTCAGATGTCCAAAACACATGCGTGAGAGCTGCTAAAAGTTATCTTCACAGCCTGTGATACAGCGCTGAGTGCCCTCAGCAAACCATTTGTATGGCCGATTGTGCCTGTTACCTGCAATAGATATGTTTGTTATATCATCTCGCCTGCAAGTAATGCCCTGAGAAGATGGTATTTGCATAAACATGTCATAAACAACAGCAAAGTGAAAAAATTACTGGAGAAATTACTTCCAAGTTCATACCTTTGATCAAAAAAAAATATATATATTATTTAGGAGAGATGCTGGAAATATATCATCAAGGGAGATTTTAGAGTAACAACCTAAAATCATATTAGATGCCTGTTGTTCTGGTGTTTGAAGAACATGAACATTTATTTTTTTGTAGATCTGCTGTCTTTCTGAGATCTGCTACCCATGCCAGGGAGTCAACCCAAGTTCCTTTTGAAGTCATGCACCAAAGTTGTCCTTGGATCCACACCAGGCTATTCAACTGGAGTGAAAAAGATCTTCAACCAGTTCTGGGAAAAGGGAGGATTAGATTCCTAATCTTTACCCCAAAAAAAAGAGATGTGCAATGACCCTATTTCACTGGCATAGAGGGAAGACCATCTATGATTAACGAACGCCAGAGTCAGCAACAGTTTCTTTGACACTCAGGTTTTGAGACTTTACTGAAACAGTGCAAATCATTGTGCAAATCATTTTACCTCATACCAAACAGGCTAAGATGAATTATTTTTTAAATATGTGAACACTCTGAGAGTGTCTTACATTTGGGAAGTGGTTGAGGCACCATCCCTGGAGGTGTTCAAAAGACGGGTTGACGTAGTCCTTAGGAATATGGTTTAGTGATTTTTGCCAGGGTTAGGTTGATGGTTGGACTAGATGATCTTTAAGGTCCCTTCCAACCTGGACAATTCTATGATTCTATGATTAAGTTCCTGCTTAGAGACTGTAGACCCTTTAACAAAAAATCTTTTCCCCTGAAGAGTCTAGGATATTTTTTTTTAATAGAAGAGTACCTGAGAAAATTCACTTTAAAAGCTGAAGGCAGCAAAGGAAAAAAAAAAAAAACGAACAAACCACCTCAGTCTATAACTGCCACTGTCCTGATTTTGTGGCATTTAACTTAGACTTTCCGGCACTGAGGGCTAGCAACATTAATTTGTGTTAATTTGCAACATCTGCTTGCATTTATGTGTAGGAAAAGCCCTGAGCAGGCCAGTCTTAGTTATCTAAATCTTGGATTTGCGTGGTTGAGGAAAATCAGTGCCGGGGGCTGAGGATACACCAAATGCTCGATGCTTCCAGCCTGGGCGAGGTGTGGTGGCCCGTGCTGGTCCATCCAAGCAGCGTTGTCACACGTGAGGTTACAGAGCTGTGGCTTTTTCCTCCCTGCCCTCTGCAGTTATCACAGTTTTTGCCGTTAATTTGCAGTTATTGCCTTTCGTAGCTGCTCTCAGCCAAGTCATCGGGAGCAAGGCTTGCCTGTACTTTTTAACCTCAACCACACACACACACACACACCCCCCCAAAAAAAAAATAGCCATTTCGATATTTGGCCAGAAGAGGGCAATATGATGTCACCTAAAACACCCAAAGGTCACGGTAGCTCCGTAAAGTCTAGAAATTCATACCGTGAAATAAAGAGAGGGGGGGGAAGAACGTTTTATATCAATATAACGTGGCATTTCTGCTCCCTTTTCTAACTATATTGTATTTCCCTGCTCCATATGGTTTGCAAGCGTGTCCCGTTGGGGCTCACCAGAAGACCTCTCAGCCTCCTGACTGCCAGTCCGCTGAAGCTTCCACCTGAAGGTCTGAAGTGCAGTGATTTATCCTCAGAAAGCAGGGCTTCATTCAAAGCATACGTACAAATATACTTGAAGAAAGGAAGGAACGAGCAAAGAAATTCATTTTGGGCGTTTGAAGGCTCAGAGAAGAGAAAACCTCTGGGTGGTATCAGCACACCGTTTTATGAGAAGCGTTGGCAGCTCAGAAACTACCTCAATGAGTAGGGAAGTAGAGTCAAGTCATTTCTGTTCCTGTTCTCAGAGCGATGAGGGCAACACAAGGTTCCCACAGTGGAACTGGGGGTCAGGAAGAAAATTGAATGACACAGACAAGCACAGGTGCTCCACACCCAAGTGTTTCTTTGGAAGCACCTCATATTCAGAGAACTTTCACCAAATCTGGGGCAAATTTCCCGGCAGACTCTGCCGGGGTTTCAGTCGAACATTGGCCCACCACACATGGCCTTTATCAAGAAGATCACCCCAGGGTAGTGCAGACAGATAACATCCTCAAAACAATTTTCTGGTTTCAGTCTGCCTAGCTTTTTTTTATTACAAAAGTCAAATCTTGCAAAATTTGACATTTCCTACAGAAATGTTGTGTGCTGACTAGCTATAAGCAAAATACTGTAGCTAGATTCTTCTAAAAAATGTTTCATATGACCTTTAGTTGTCCTGAATAGCAAGAGACAAAGTAGCCTACTCCTGCAAAAACACTCTACACCATAACAGCCATGGCTCGAGTAATTAGCAGTTTGTGTGCTTCAAAGAGCTGAAAAGAGTTTTACAAACACTAAGTAATGAAGCACATCAGCTCTACAGGCTAATACAGTCAAGGGAAAGGAAGGCTCAGCTGACACAGGACAGAAATTCTCTTCTGGAGAGCACAGCATGCACCAACTGCAGGTTGGTTCAAGAGAGAAAAATACTGTCAGTCCTGAAAAATAAGAGGGACTTTAGATAATCATAGAATCATGGAATCACAGAATGGTTTGGGTTGGAAGGGACCTTAAAGATCATGGAGTTCCACCCCCCTACCATGGGCAGGGACACCTCCCACCAGACCAGGTTGCTCAAAGCCCCATCCAGCCTGGCCTTCAACCCCTCCAGGGATGGAGCAGCCACAGCTTCTCTGGGCAACCTCTTCCAGTGTCTCACCACCCTCATAGCAAAGAATTTCTTCCCCAGATCTAACCTAAATCTCCCCTCTTCCCTCTTTCAGTTTAAAACCATTCCCTCCCCTATCCTGTGTCTCTGCTCCCGGATCAAGAGTCCCTCCCCATCTCTCCTGGAGCCCCTTTAGGGACTGGAAGGGACTCCAAGGTCTCCCTGGAGCCTTCTCTTCTCCAGGCTGAACCCCCCCAACTCTCTCAGCCTGTCACACGTAGTTTGACCTAGATTTTCGTTTGAATTGCTCCTCAGTTTTTTTAACTACTGTAAAACCAAGAACCTGCTCACTCGCATCAGTTATCAGTTGTCCCATTGTCCCTCCAGAAGTCACAGGAATGCCTTCATAAGCAGCAATGATGTTGTATTTATGCATTTGCACCTAAATAAAAAAGGGCTCAGGCCATGTGGGCTAGTTATAAACAACAGTAACAGAAATCATGGCATATCCCTGGCAAGGTTTGCACTACCCGAAAACTCAAAAGTCATTAACAAAGCCAGCTCTTGCCTCATCAGGTGTAAGGAGGGTTTGAAAGCTCTCAACAGGAATTTGACAGCATTTTGATGCAAACACCTCTGGATTAGAGTGCCCAAGAAAGACCTCACCTAGAGAAGGTGCAGTCAGAAGCAGCAAGGAAATGTCAAGTGCTGGTCACAGCTATTGAAGGGTGAACAGTCTGCTGGTCATTCTGGTAGACAAGCCCACACAACCCACATACCTTTATCATTTACCCTGTACCAAGATTTGCCATTTCCTGGCTTCATGGTGCTTACGCAGCCACATAGAATCACAGAATCACAGAATGGTCAGGGTTGGAAGATCCTCTGGAGATCATCCAGTCCAACCCCCTCCCACAGCAGGGTCACCCAGAGCAGGTCCCACAGGAACGTGTCCATGTGGGTTTTGAATGTCTCCAGAGATGGAGACTCCACCACCTCTCTGGGCAGCCTCTTCCAGGGCTCTGCTCTCTTTGCACAAGAACTGCAGTGTGACCAGAGGGAAAAGCCCCCAGCCAATGCCCTCTCCCTTGGAGGACCATCCAGCAGCTCCCCACCAGGTAAAGGCACTGGCCTTGCCCAACAGACATAGACTCGATTCAACAACAACGTGGAGAGGGACACCAGTGGATGAGGGAGAGTTGAACACCCAGGTCACCCTTCCATTGGAAAGCAAGCTTAGCGTTATTTATAAAACCTCACTATCCCTAGAGACACTGTCCTTTTTACTTTTACCTAATACAGTTTACATATTTTTATTGGTTTCTTGCATTTTGCTTTCCTTATCTTGACATCCAGAACCTGAAATCTACTTTACTAGTTTTTATCTCCTAGTGCAATAAACCTCTATTAAATTTACTGGAATCATGAAATTTAAGTTTGCCTAAAATGTCTCAACTCCAACTTTCTTACTATTTTGAGGTCAGTTTGTACCTTTATATATGTGTATATATAAATATATATATTTATATATATATAATGAGCTAACCAGCCACCCTAACACAGCCATGTATGACTCAGTGGTAACACTTAGAATTTTCAGGGCTTTGAAAGACAAAGATAATATTTTGTATTCAGCACAGATGACTCCTTAAAGACTAATTGCTGTTAGATTCTGGTCAGAATCTCCATACAGGGATGTAGCTGAAAGGATATTTGTTAACTGATAATAGTCGGGCTATCATACTATAAAATATTCAGGACAAAAAAACAAATGCGAGAAAAAAATGTCATTAAAGTTCAAGTAGCTTTATGTAAAACTGAGATAATATTGCGACTTTAGCAA
The DNA here is from genome assembly GCA_026546715.1 of Gallinago undulata. NCBI lineage: Eukaryota > Metazoa > Chordata > Aves > Charadriiformes > Scolopacidae > Gallinago > Gallinago undulata. The sequence goes on from JAOTQQ010000012.1 coordinate 119,660,908, forward strand.
TTATAAGGTAAAATCTTTGAAGCAAATTGTGCAGAATCAATGAAAGTCAAGTCTTTGCTTTTCTATTCATTTTTTTTAACATTTTCTGCATATGTATCAATACAGATGTAATATTTCTGGTTTATTGTGGCATAACAGCCATGACAGCTAATAAATTATTTCACAGATTGAAAAAAAAATATATATATATTTATAAAAGATCCTGGTGTAGTGGCTTGTGGGAGCCAGGAAAGTACTAATTCCAGTCATTGACCAATGTCTGCGGTCAGATCACTTGACCTTCTCGTTCTGCAGTCATCCTCGCTGGAAAATGTGTTAAATGCATCGCCCCTGGAAAACGACAGTGTGTGTTCGTGCATTAACGTGTGTTTCACCCCATATAGGATATTGTACTTCCCCCTCCCCCCCCCTTCAGTTGGCAGTTTCTGGTTTCCTAAAGTGTTGTGCAGAATCCTGTGCAAGTGATGTTCTACATTTCCTAAACCTTTTATATCCTTGAAGTTTGAGAAATTAGATAGGATTAGCTTTCGTCTCTTGGATTTCTAAAGACATTTCAGGCTTGTCTTTTATCTAAATCATTTTATGGCCCATTAATTGAATAGATAATGTTTCTCCGCAAAGTCTGAAGGGTCATTTAGCATTTTCAGCATGACTATAACAGGAACACAGTGTATTTTCAGCCAGAAGGTTAATTTTTAAATTTTTTTTTTACAGCTTGAACAACCAACAAGTGAGCCAGCCTTCGATATCCGCTGTTCTTGATAAATGTAGATCTTTCTGCTGATATTAAGCAGAACAAAGAGCTTTTTGCTTAAATTGGCACAGTGTCTAATACCATGGCTGCAAGTTGTGAAAGGGCAATGGAGGCATGAACTATTAAAATGCCCCAAAGGCCTAGCCACTAGCTCCCATGAAACTCAGAGAAAGTTTTCCCATGTTAAGTAGTAAAATACGTGGTTTTAAAGAAAAATCTAGTTCTAATATACAATTCAACTCAAAATCAGTTCTGTGAAACAGTTTAATCTCTGCTAACGGGCTTTTTTAAGCATCCAGTTGATAGTCCTGCCCAAGGAATCACTGCCATTAGTGGTCGGGTGGCTTGAGGAGCCTTATTGGCTTATCACAGCAAGTCAAACAGCTACCTTGAACTTTTTATCATTATTGATAGTATTCTAAACATTGGGCAATATTCAAAATGGTCAACCTAAGCTACATGGAATCTACTGGCCCATTACATTGCACCATGTGCCAAGGAAAAGGGAATATGCCCCCTCCTTGGGATCCTTCTGCCATTGCAAACTGGGACCCACTCATGTAAGGTCTTGGAAATGTGCTGAGCTGCAACACACCCCTTCCAGAGACACATGGCCAGGAAGATAAAATCCTCTTGATTGACTAGGTGAAGGGTTGTGTTTGGAGTCTGTAAGACTTGATCTTTCGGGAAATTAAGGAAAACTAGGACTGGGGGTTCCGAAAGGTCTGCAGGACTAGCGTTTGGCCAATAATCAGCCTTTCTAAAGTTAATGAGGCTATTTACATTCCACAATACTGCTTCTGTGAGCAATCTTTGCACCTGAGCTGGCTTAATTTGTGGTGGGTCTTTAACTTCTTAATTTTTTAGTAGCTACTTGTGTGCAGGATATTTTTTAATGAGTGTGCACTGGGGAGGAAGAAAGGGAGTCATTCTTATATAGATACCTGTAACTAGTAGTTAACGGGTACTTAAAATATTCCATGGACACATTCAACAGCTACAGCCTGAGAGTATGGCAGATTATATAGTTCATTGTATGGTTTTAAATCATGAAAACTTTGGGGTGTGTTTGGAAAGGCTATATGCTCTGTTGGTGAATAGCAAGTAACTACACAATTTCTAGAATTAGTCCCTATTGTTGCAACTCAAGAAGCAACGATCATTATTGTGCACTCACGTTCCTCCTTCTCACGGTACAGTTGCTCCAGTGGCTATTTCAGAATTCACGTTGCTGGCACATGGAAAGTGTGCTATCTACCAGGACTCCCAGATCCTTCTCCTCAGTAGTGCTTCCCAGAAGATCCATCCCTAACCTGCATTGGTGCCTGGGGTTCTTCTTCCCCAGGTGCATGACCCTACATTTGTCCTTGTTGAACCTCAACAGGAGGAGGGTAAAAAAATTCCTACAACCATTCTACCAAGCAGTAGAAAATGCGGTGCATCTTTCTTTACCTACATTGCATGATTTGTGGTAAAACTAGAATTTGGGCAGTAGAAGGAATTGCAAAAGCAGCCGAAGCAGGAGTCACTGAACATCCCAGAGACATCTTTACAGCCGTGGGCATATTGAATTTCTGCTCATGGGCTGCCTATTCCAATTCTCTTTCTTTCACTGCCTCCTTTTCTCTCCCTCTGCTGTGCTCCCCGCAACCGAATGTCACCGACAGCGTTTGCTGCCACCCCGCAGCTCACTGCGCTGGCCTCTGCTTTCCTTCTCCTCCTCTTGCCCTCACTGCACTTATCTCACCCATTTGCATTGAAAGGTCTCTGAGACAAGGGACCATCAAATATTGTGTTTTCCCACCACCTTTAGGCCAAGTTTGGTTCCTGAACTGATTTATAAGGTGCTAATCCACTCACTAGAAGAATCCACTGAGTATCTTAACCGATAGTGCTTTTAAAATAGGTTATAGCCACTCACTGCCGAGTTTGAGACCAAAATAAGACAATATATCAACTTCTTGTGACATTCATAAGAACACTTGCAATGTACCTTTCAAATGCCAAAATAAAACAGGCTCTTTCTCGTCATTTCTTTTGTGAGTATCTCAATGGAATCCATTTTATTTTGCAATGAGCACAGAGGACTGAAGAGCTTTTGGGGAAACATTTGTATTGTGAAATGAAACTCCTCTCTGTCTTTCATCGAGCGCGTTAGTAATGTGTCTGTCTACACTGTTTCAAAAATGAAATAGATAGCTGATTTGTTGGTAACACGGTGAAAGCTTGGAACTGGACATTAAAGGTTTTGATGGGAGAAAAGCTTTGAGACAAGTCAGAATCAACCTCCTGAGAACTTGGAGGGAGGCTTGTGGCCTCCTGATGAACACGCAGTGAGCTCCTGGACTGCGTGAAAGTAGGAAGATCCTACTGTACATAGGCAGAATTCAATTAGAGGTGAGTAAGAGATAAAATACATGAGTTAAAAGATAAGTGATTTTAAAGAAGCAAACCCATCCCACTAAGAATGTGAAATATAAAGAAGTATGAGCTCAGATACACCTTTCTTTCTAAGGATAAGCCTACACTGCAGTCAGAATTGCGTTCCCACCATGCACAGACCTCTACTTTTAAACTGGCAAATGCAGATGTTAATACCCACAGAGTCCAGCAGGAGCCACCAAATACCCAGGACGACACTGAGTTCATTCTTCATTCATGACACCAGTGGTCTAAGCTAACACAACACTAAGGTCACCATTCATTTGTTACCCCAGTGGTCTAAGCTAACGTGGTTATCTGCAGCTAGGAGATCTGGGATGACATCCTGGAGACTCTTCAGGTTCCTCCGTATTGAAACTTCTGCCCCCCAAGGCAGATGGCAATGGAAAAGGAACAATGGGGGAAAAAATTGCACAGTTTATATAAAACTCTGAATGCAGTTATGCTACTGTTTTCTCTGTTGGCAAAAAAAAAAGGTCTTGAGAAGTTCCCGGTTCTCGTTTTTTCACCCCTCGTGCCTTCACACAATGTGCTTCCCATGCTGGGAGTTAGAGCTCATGCAACTCTGGGGTAATGCTGCAAACAGAATCACCATGAGGAGGAATTCCAAAATCACACAGGGAGGGAACTTCCCAAACTGGCTTTGCCAGCAGAAAAAGCAGAGTGCTTTTGCCATATGTCTAATTTCTCCTACCAGAATTGTTGTATTTATATGAACGGAGTTTAAAATAGATCAGCTTGGTTACTGTAGGAGCCAGGATAGGAAATCTTGATCCCCTAATTAGACTGTTGTTGTAGATGAATTTAACTTCTATAGTCTCATTTCTGCTTATCTGAATCAATTTAGCAAGCTCAGGCTTGCCTGTGCTATTATCCTCAATCTCTGAACGGTTACCAGAGAACAGTGTATTTGGATGAATCACTGTAGACTTTGTGAAGTGCAGTACCTATGGATGCAAAAGTCCCTACCCAGGACTTTGCATCATTTGGTTCATCAGAAAAATCTGACTTAAGCAAGACCTCTGAATACTCCATATACACACCCTCCCCTTTTTATTTAAAATGCGTTATTGCCATTTATAATTTTATTTCTATATTATTGTTGAATCTTATCTTCTAACTCCTAGAAGCTAGACTTGCATAAGCCTGTGTTACCAAAAATTTGTCGCGCTGATATTTATACAGCTTTGATAACAAAGATTTTTTTTTTTTATAAGCATGCAAATAAGTATCTCGTGTAGAGCTGGGCCACGCACAAGCTTTAGGGTGAAATCATTTCTGTTGTGTCTTCATTTGAATTTCCATATTTACTTAACAAAAGGTTTCGCTGGGGCTTTTCAGTCCATATTTACATAGATCCATCAAAGATGGCATAGTTAGACGCAGGATGTAGTTGAAAGTAGACAATAGCACAGCAGGGTTAAGGTATTGGGCTGCAGCTAAAGTGTTTTGTTAGGAAGATCTGATAAGTGCTTAGACTTTTTTGCTAAAATAAAGACCCTAACAACAGTGGGAATTCAACAGGGTAATCACACTTAATGCAGACTGTTTAGAGCAATTAGAGGTGATTGGCAGTGTCTTAAAGCCCTTAAACAGAAACAACATATAAAAAGAACTGACCTCAATTGGATTTCAGCGGCGTTGCCAGTTGCAGCCTAATGCTTTATATCAACTGGGTTAATGCACAGAGGAATAAAGCATTTTTTTTATTGGTCCTGTAGCTGTAAAGTATTGTTCCTGAGACTTCCTCTGTCGTGGAAATATTAAAACCACGTGGAAATATTAAATACCCAGGCCTAGCAGTAGCCAGTGAAAATAAAGAGTTTGTACTTGCCAAGGGATACAGCTCTCTTCCCTGATATCCATGAAGTATTTATCAATGAATGGATCAGGAATGCCACAGGGCAGGCAGGGAGACAGTGACAGATGATCCAATAGCAGAATGGACTGCAGAGTGTGTTTTTAATGCAAAACCAACGTTTGTGAAGGCTCGTTTTCAAACAGATGTGGATTTGAGCCTATAGATAACAGTCAGAAGAGATTTCTAACCCACAGTGGATGCAATACTCTGATTTAAATCTATGCAGACATACCGAAGTCACGGAAATAAGACTGACTCTTCACTTCCCAAGGCTTTAGTTTGAAGCTCTAGGTGGAACTTGATGATGCGATGAGTCTCCAGGGCAGTGATACACATCCTAGGGGCTTTGGCAGGGTATATTTCTGTGATAGTGTCTCTGGGCCCAAATTTGTTAAGGCAAGACACCCACTGAAATTACCAAATGTTGAATAGTAGTGTGTCCTGGGTAGATATGCTATTTGAAATGATAAGGTCGTGTCCAGAAACACAAACAGTTTAAATTCTGATGGTCCAGGTCAAAACTCCTATACTCTCAGCTGAAATGCTGGGCTGGAGTAGTCACATGCTCCTAAATTGTTGCAGTGCAGAACCTGAGTGGTTTAAAAGTGAGAACTTTCAGTTAGGAGGCAGTAACTTCTTAAACCATGCCATCCTGGTCACTTTTCAATTTCTAATGCTACCCAAATTTTGTCTGTATTTAATATATTTATATTTACACAATGCATTTATGTTGGTATAAAGACGTCTCGTATTGGTCTGACTTGGTCTATTCTCAAAAACAATGATCTATATTAGTATATTCTTACCATTGTAGTGATATATGTGTAATTATGGGTGTTGTGAAGAGGTGTGGGAAGGGAACGGTCCCCCCAGCCAGTGCTTTTTGGGCTCTAGGAGGGGGCAAAGCTGAAACCCCCAGCTGGATAAGGAGCTTTGGCAGCAGAATATACACAATATAGCTCATTTATTTCAACAAGTTGCAAATAATGAGCAAAAATAATCATAATCCTCTACCAGTTGGAATGCACAGTGGGGTATATGCCAAGAGCTGCCTTCTGGGTAAAATCTATGCAAAATGAAGCTTTGCCCACTGGCTTTGCATTATGGCAGATAGATAGCAAGGAAAGGTACTGGTTTGGCTTTCTTAGTAGGAGCCCTAGCTTTTATCAACAGTCATAATAATCCCATCTACCCAGGGGTGGGAATTGCTTCAAACAGATAAACTTCTGGTCTGAACCACTCACCCTTACTCCCTCTATGTCCAGTGGAGACAGCATAGACATCTCCATAGAGATATTCCTCCCACCCTGAGAAGGTATTTAAACCAGGTTTGACAAGAGGATGTCTACAGCCACCACCAACGAGAAGGTCATACGTGTTAGCTCATCCCAGGCACTCAGCTTTCGGTGATTAAAGTTCAGGTGAATGTTTGCTCAGGGTGGCTAGCACAGCCCTGAGGTCAGTAGCATTTTGCCCCTCTTCAGTGGAAGGATCTGCCCTTCAGGGCTCGTGAACATCCCACCCATGCAGATCCCTCGTCCTTCAGCTACAGGCACTGGACAGTCTTTCCTCTGCTTTCAGGCCCAGTAGGACTGGCGTTTTCTTTTCCAGTTGTACACAAACCCCCCTGCACACATGGGTAACTCCCGAGCCATTTGCCTGTTCCCCTGTGCTCCTCACTGGTCATAAGTCAGATGTCTGAAATCTCTGATGGTGCATCCATCCATCTCATCAATAATGGAACAGGCAAATGACATTTTGTATAGTTTCTACGTTAGGATAAATAATGTTCCATTAATTTTCTATGTAAGACACCAGAAAAAGTGAAATTAAAGGGCAAGCCCTCAAAAATGAAGAAACACACTCATTTTGGTTGTTTGGCTGGCAGAATAATTTTTGAGGCTTTTCACTACACAAGGAGCTTTGCTGTAAGTTTTGTTCTCATTTTTTAAGCATAAGCTGCAGGCAGAGGCTTATGGCTACTTAGAGTGTTAGTTAATTAAAAAAAAAGCCTTTAAATTAACATCCTTTCCCTTGCCATGGGGAGTAAACTGCCAGAGGATAATGAGTTTTATTAACTCTCGTAACGACAGTGTTGATTGAGTCCAAATATTGGATCCATTATTCGTCAGTCCCCAAAGAACCACCTGGAGAAGCGAATGGGTCAAGGATTAATTGATGGGTGCAAGGTTCTCTCCTTCTGGTCCTGGTTTTGTTACTGTGCCATGTATTTGTGCTGGACAGGAGAGCCAAGGTGTTTTAAGACCAAGTTCTTTCTGCACAGCACTCACCAACTGATCTCTCTTCTTTGGTCCGGCTACAGAGCCGGTGACATTCCTGCAGCCTTTCAGCAGCCCCCAAATACTGCTACAAAAAGTTCTGGTCTCAAGTGGGAGCTATTAAGGAATTTTCTCACAAAAGTTTTGGATTGTTTTGGTTTGGTTTGGTTTTTTGTGGGTTGTTTTTTTTTTTTGAACCTCATGCTAATTTGTGGAGATGGAGACATTACCTGAGAATGTACCCCCCTCCAGGAAATTCTCACCAGGAAAGGACTCTCCAGCCCAGGAATTTGGAGAGTCATCTCCACCCCAGACTAGGGAATAGATCAGTGATTAGGGCACTTGGCTGGGATGATGAAGACCTATTCTTCCTCTGCCCCAGCTTTGTAGCCCCGGGCTACTGCAGGAGGAAGAGAATTTTCCTGAATCTCCTCCAAAGGCTTTCCACTTCGGATAAATAAACCATTTCTTGCTGGGTGACAAAACTTCTGTCATTTCATAATGCAGATAAATTTGTCAAACATGTGGCTGCTATTCCTTGAGCTCCTAGGCAGAGCTTTCCACAAATTCCCTCCTGCCTGCACCGTCAGTGACATTTGTCTGGCCCCATGTTCAATGGAGTGAGACAGGCAAAATAACAAGTCTACAAAAAGGAGGAAAAAGAAACATTTCTGGTCCCTGAGTTGCTTCTCTGTGGGGGACCCAAGAAGCAGCAGTAGCATCATAAAGGAAGCGGAACACAGCCAGGAATGAAGGGATGAAACTGCTGTGTTTGGTGGCATCAAGTGATAGCCACGTCTTCACATCTTCCTGCTCTTGTGTCCCTCTTTTTAGGGCAGGAGGAAGGGATTGGGTTATGATTTCTTTTATTCTTTTAAAAGTACTTGGTTCCACCTCACTGAGGAAAAGAAATATTGCTTAGCAATTTGTCCAGAGAATAGATTTGGGGGGGGGGGGGTCTTATCCAGCAAAGGGGCAAACCCCATGATGATCAATTTGGTGTCAGAGATATTTTCTAGCCCATAAAGAACAGGTAACCCTGCAAGCTCTAAAAAATGCCACAAATTCAGAGGAAGCAGGTAAAATTAATTTCTTCCACCATGGATTTCTGTTGGATGTGGGTGAATTTTCAGGAATTTGCTTCATTCCCCACATCAGACCCAACCACTGTTTACCAGTGGCCTCACCCTTGGGTGAACCAGCAGCTGAGACACGTAGGTTCAGGGAGGGTCTCTCCCACCTTTCCAAAATTAAACAGATACTCATTATTTCCTGCCCCTTAAACTGTCCATAAAGTGAATTTCACTCTTGATTTAGCTCATGGTCAAAGGAAATTTGAGAAGCAGAACTGCTTCTGTTTAGATGGTGTTTTTCAATTACAAACTTATTTATCAGTCATCATTTCCTAGTTCTTTAAAAGAACGGTGGTAAAAAATGATGCTGAAGCAGTTCAATCCTTTAGATACAGAGAACTGAAATGCTCAGTTTAAAAACATAGTGTGATATTAAAAATAAGCAGTGAAATGTATGCATATAAAAAAGCTTTTAAAATTATGCACAAAATCCTTCAGAATAAGTTAAGTATCAGAAACAGTAGACCTTGCAGCGCTTTGCACTGTGTTCCAGCAAATTCAAGTCAGCGCCTGCAAAATCCAGGCAACAGAGCTGAACAAAGGTTTTCAAGAAATATGTCTGTTAGTTGTACCATCTTCCCATCCTACTAAGAACCAAACGATGGGATAATAAAATTCTTCAAGTGTCTAAATGCAAACTTTTTGGGAGCTCATTTCCAAATGGCATTTTTGCTATTTCCCCAAACAGCTGTAGCTTAATGTTGTCAGTACTCTGTGTCTTCTTTGAAACTCAGCCTATTGTGCTCATACAGCGGATAAAATAAATCCCCATGAGCCACGGTAAGTTCATAGAATCATAGAATTATATGGGGTTGGAAGGGGTTAGGGTTGGAGATCATCCGGTCCAACCCCCCGCCAGAGCGGGTCTATCTACAGCATGTTGCACAGGAACTTATCCAGGTGAGTTTTCTCCTTCTCCAGAGGAGACTCCACCACCTCGCTGGGCAGCCTCTGCCAGGGCTCTGCCACCCTCACAGGAAAGAAGTTCCTCCTCATGTTTAGGTGGAACTTGTTGTACTCAAGTTTGTGCCCAATTTCCTCTTGTCCTGTCACTAAGTACCACTGAGAAAAGACCAGCC
>JAOTQQ010000012.1:119670555-119681836 GCA_026546715.1 Gallinago undulata
TGATCCCTGGGGAACACCACTTGTTACAGGCTTCCAGCTGGATTCTGTGCCCCTAATCACAACCCTCTGGGTCCTGTTTTTTAGCCAGTTTTCAATCCACTTAACTGTCCATTCATCTAACCCACACTTCCTAAGCTCAGCTATGCTTAGCTTCTTGGCACCACCATTCATGGCTCCACATCGCCGAAAGGCAGGTGATAAGCCAGTGCATGATATCCCAGTATAAAACATCCTCCTCTAATCCGCTCCTTCCGATTCCTACCCAATGGTACGCTGGCATATCCTGGACCACACTGGAAAACTGACCCGATTTTCTAAAAATTAAATACATGAAAAAATGTTTTTAAAAAATACTCAAAAAACGCCCAACAACAAACCCATAAAGCAATCAGTAGCAAGAACACCGTAGAAGGCAAGACAAAGGGGTTTAATGGAGTTGCTGTAACAAACTTTGTGCCTGCTTATCCTCAAGAGGTTGAGCAAACCTTCCACTCAGTGCAGCAAGCCAGGCTCTCCTTAAAATAAGCGATGTTTCTGGATATTAACACTCAAAACCATCTGCAACTTGGAAAGCTGCGTGTATTTTAGACCAGGCAAATCCTCCAGGGTAGCCTTGTTTCGTTAAAATGGATAGAGAAGCAGGTTAAAGGGTCTGAAGATAAATAATAAATGAGTGACAGCTCAAGACCACAATTAGGCCAAGGTTAATAAGCATCAATTCCAAAGGACGAGGGATTTCTCTTTAGTGGTAACCACCACGTAATAAACGTGCTGCTACAGACTTAATGGATAAACTCACTTGGTATTGCAGTTGATTACAAGGCAGGAGAAATGTTATACAGAGGAAAAGCTGTCTGTCCTTCTGTCACACAATCTTAGTCTTCAAGAAGGCATCTGCCAGGCAAAACTAGCTTTCCATGTCTGTTACTGATGACACACCCCCCCCATTCCCGACCCAGAGGGGAACCCCTTTCTGTGGCAATTTAAAATCTGCTAACTAATAGGAACTACACTAAATTCCATCCCAGCTAGACTCAAGGCAGCTGAAGCAACCTGAAAAAAAAATATATATATTTCCAAAGCAAAAAAAGGTGAGTTAAATTAAGTCTTTTTTTTTTATTTTGTTTCCCTTCCTCTCTTCTATTCTTCCTGTTTATTTGATTGAACTGTGGCAAAACATCCCTCTGACACGTCTGGCTCCTCCTGAGCATATTAGCTTATCTGTCCCTTAATCCCATCTTCCACAAAATCAAACACTGTGACAAATCACGGCATTTCATACTGCTTTAAGTTCTTCAACTCTAAATGTCTCACTGTCATTTTACCTTTGTTAAAGGACACAAGTCTTAGAGACAAGATAATGACAATGTCCATATTTATTACGTGAGACCAACGTAGGACAAAAAACGACTAGTAAGAAACAGAACTTTAAGATGTCATTATTCGTAAACGACAACACAATGTCAGGAAAAGCTTTCAGAAATGAGGATGTAAATTGCATAATTAGTCAGGACTGACTTTATCCCTTATTGGTCCTACAGCAGTGGAAGTGTAACTTCTTACTAATGCTTTAGAGCACTTCAGCCAAGTGCAAGGTTTCGTTAAGTTGACTCCAAAAAAGCCAGTTCCCCGGTCCTGCCACAAGCCTGTTTACCCTAAGTCAATAAAGTTATCCTCAAACTCACACTCTGAATCTAGCAGGTATCAAGCCAATTTTTTTTTTTAGATGAAGCATTGGAGTTGGGAACAATGGCTCAAAAGGTACAACATCATTTACGTGGGAATCTAACAGCACAACCACCTTCTTTTGCTGATGGAAAATGCTTAAGTAACATAGATGCTCTTTTACCTATCAACCGGGGAGAGAGCTGGTCTTAAGCCATGAAGGTATCTTTGCCTAAAACTCTAAGAATAAAGAAAATATGTCATTGTTCTCTCAAGGAAAGGAAGTGCTAGGAGTAACACATAGATGTGATCAGGTGCTTTAACAGAAGGATATGCTCCAGATACCAAGAACTTAAAAGATGAACTTTTTTCTTATTAAATAAAACATTTGTTCATGAACATATTAGCCTGGGAATATAATACTAACGCTAATGCTAATGGAAATATCAACAATAACTACTTTTCTGAAGGTCATTCAAGCAATTATCATTACTACTGTTGCTGAAGCAATGAAGGAGATAGTGGAGGAACTAATACACCACTTTGAGTGAAAACAGTCTTGTCAAGGAGGTGGCACAAGGCTGTTGTGCTACTGGCACCTCCAGAGAAATACCAGGTGGCATCAGCTCAGGTAACCAGCATGTCTCAGCTGAGTGAATACATGGATTATGGCCTCATTTCACCAACAAGAGGGACATTCACCCAACACTCAGTGACTGAAAGATCTAAGTTTCCACTCTGTTAGAAGCCCAGTGATTCTAAGATACAAATAAATACTGGAAATAATAGATCATCATTTTTCTAAGGCAATGAATACTCACAGCATTTGCAACTGCCCTTTTAAAACAGGGTATAATATTTCACATATCACTCTGTACAGGAAAGTGGAGGTAAGAGGCAGATGCCATCACTAAACTAGGCATGAACAGACAACAAACATTAACCCCATGCCATGAGCACGGGCTATTTCCAATAGCGCAGAGGTAGTAGTAGCAACCAGATATAATTTCGAAAGGCTGGCTCACACCTGGCTCACACCACTGTGCCCTGCCTGCCCGAGACAGCAGACTGCAATAATTATTGATGATTACCGTGATAAACTGAGCATTAATGATGTATGATGGTGTCAGAGCTTATGTTACTCTGTCACCTACCTATAGACCCCGCGCACTTCCAACAATAGTCATTACATTCGTGATTGATGCATTTGCTTTGCACCCTTTCAGATCAATTCAAAAGACAAACACCTATGGGTCGTCTTTATTATAAACCTGGCTAACGAAACCCTTGCTGGTGGTCTCAAAGCTTAGTATTTCCTCATGGTGTTTTTATTTTCTCCAGCTCTCTGAGGCCATATATCCCGCGTACTCGGAAGAACGAACGTGTGGACAGGACTGCCTCTTATATCAACACAAGGATGATCTAGCCCCACACGAGAGGTCGTTTGGGTGAAGACAGTCTACATTAGGGTTGCTCACCAAGGGGTGAAATAGCTGGATAGTTCAGGGACTGCTAATGTTTTCTTTGAAGGTTTTCAGTTCTGGATTACTGCTGTCTAGAAAACGAGTCATGGTGGCACATGCAGCACTTGCAGTTACAGCCTTTTATTTTTTTCCAGTGCTGGTGGAAACCTGTGCTGTTAATTAACCTCTCATTTATGGTTGCTGAAACTGCTCCTTTGCTGCCGTGGGGACATCAGTATGGGCATACCCTGTCACTTCCAGATCTGAAAAGCAATGAAGTAAAGCCATCCACGTAAACCTTGGGGTTAGCTGCATGTAGCATCTGGGGCCTGAAGGAGATTCTTCTGTTTCTTTTGAAATGAAATTCTTTGGGAGCAGGTTTAAAAAGCAGTAAAAGGAAGAACCCTTCCCACATGATATAATTACACTCATTGCCATGGATTTTTTTTTTTTTTGGGGTGGCAGCAGTGAAAGTTGCTCCAAAACCAACTTGATAAACTCACAGTAAAACTGTTCCTCTGAAGACTGTGCCAGCAAGCAGAGCTGAATGCAAACTCAGCTCGTGAAAACCCTGAAATGCAGGTGGCAGGACACCTGAAGAATATATCAGGAGTAGCAGTTTTGTCTACTCATCTTCTTTTCCTATATTTTCACCAAACGTGGAGAAAGGACCACTCAGAGATATAATTTCTTTAACCTCAGATCTGTAGTAGTACCTTGAGCACCAGTATTCTTGTGTTACCTCCCAAGAAAGACAAAAATGTATGTGTAAAGGAGACCTGAATTATTTCTGGAGATTGCATGTGTTTGGACTTGAAGATCTTATTAAAATACAGACATTTTTATTTCTTTTTTTTTTTTTTTCCCCCTACAATTGGAGCATATCAAGGACACTTCGTGAAAGATGTAACATTTCACAGGAAAGAAGTATTGATATATTTCCTACAAAATGGTTGCCAGGAGACTTGGTGTATTTATTATGGACTTCTTCCAAAATATTGACTAGCAGAGCTGGTGTATTTTCTACAGACTTCCTCTGAAGTGTTAGCCAGCAGAAGCATGTAGGAGTTAGCAAACACAAGGAAATATATTTAAAGATGTCTTTATTTTTAGTCTTCTTTTTCAGTATCTAGCTCTTTGAAGCCAATGTTACTCCCTGGTCCATGCTGTGGGTTTTCCAAGGCAAATAAGATTTGAAAAGTAGAATCATAGAATTGCCTGGGTTGGGAGGGACCTTTCAGATCATCGAGTTCAACCATCAACCTAACTCTGATAAAAAAATCCCATCACTAAACCATATCTCTAAGCACTATGTTTACCCATCCTTTTAATATCTCCAGGGATGGTGACTCCACCATGTCCCCAGACAGCCCATTCCAATCCTTAGGAACCCTTTCTGTGTAATTTTTTTTTCCTAATATCCAATCTAATGTATAAGAGTGTACATATGTAGGGCAGAAAGGGAGTCTTTAAAGATAATATCTTCTTCACACGCAGACGGTAAAGATCATTGGATTTTCCTTTATGATTTCAGTAACTTTTTAATCTTAATTTCGGTGATTGTGCATTGACAGGCTCATTTTCATCTTACAAGCAGCAAGTATTAACAAGTCGTGTTTCAGTATAATCTTGATAAACCCCTTCCTAAAGAAATACTATTTACTCTGGGTTACACGTCCAGATCTGACATACCATGCACTGTTAGCCAGGATTTTATGCTGGGAAACCTTTTTTTTCCCCATTCAGTTCCATCTAAAAGTATAGGCAAGATTACCTGAGCACTTTTCCTTAAAACAGAGAATACTCACTGCAGGCTAAATTTATAAATCAATATAATTCAAAAGCATGGATATAATCCCCTACTACAGAACGACGCCTACTCTGATTTTCTCTCTAAAAAGCTGGAAAAAAAACCCAAAAAACAGACAAACCCCCCAAATGTCATATGTCAGGCCCTAGATTATGTTCTAATTTGTAGATATATATTTATGAACAGAATATAATTTCTCAAACTGTACTATTCCAAAATATATATTTAAACATCATTACTGCATTAGTGAAGCTCACTCAATCTAGACTTATTTTCTAGCAAACTAATCTACTTTATTTTTCTTTGTTATAAATGTTTTACTACATTATTTGGGGATTTTTTTATTTATTTATTTCCTAGGCAGTTGTGAAATCAAAATCCCCTCAGGAAAGGACATAGGATGAGAATGTCAGCTCATGAAAATTCAAATGCTTCAACCTACTCCTTTACTACACCCATTTCTTCAGTGCCAGTTTCTTTAAATACTTCTCTGAATTTCCCTCCGAAAGACTATTTTATTTCTTTTTATGATAAAAAAAAAAAGAGATTCACATGTGAAAATCTTAGTTTTGAAAACAAATTGCTTAAAGAAGATACTTTTTTTCCTGAAATTTCCAGAAAAATAACAGATAGATTGACACTGGATGTTAGTAAGCTGCTACTTCAGCTCACTGTGGCTAGTTTGCATCAAAATATCAGCTCCATCAGTGCCTATAAATGTGGAAGACACATATTAAATGTTATTTTTAGGCCATTAGTGGCTATTTCTTGTATGCTTTTTTTTGCGAAAAAAACCCCTCACCTGCATTATTATTAATCAAACAGCTGCAAAATACAATCAGAAAGGCCATAAAATCTGTTTCTTAATGAAACCACTGAGGGTTTTTTGTGGTACTTTGATTACTTTCAGGAAAGAAACTGAGTAAAGAAAGTTTGAGATTCAGCCTTTCTATAGTAAGCACTCAAGAGGCTGCAAAATAATGCTTTCACATTAATGAATTCTTCCTTAACAAACTTTTTTTTTAAATTTTTTTAATGAGGTTTGTAAACCATGTTGCTTCATTCCATATAGCAACCGTGGGATAACAGTCCTGGGCAGAAAGAGATTATGCCTTGATATTTCCAAAAAAAAAAGCTAAACCCCAGCCTCTCCAAGCAAACACAAATTTCTGGGCCATTAGAATAGGAGGAGTCAATTCCTCTCGCATGTGATTTATAAATTCATCCAACTTAATTTGCTGATAGGAAGCTGAGCACTGTGCCTGGGCCATTTGGTCTGATTTATATCAGAAAAGTGTACAAAAGAAAATGGAGCTTCTCTATCTTGCTCTTGTCCTCCTCTAGATTCCTGTTACTATATAACAGGCATCCTTTTCCTTTAATTACCTTCTTCACGGCCTGAGAGCTTTGATGACTTGATTAAGCCTTGCAGTGCAGTTCCAGTCCCTACCCAGCTGATTAATTAGCCCAAACCTTATTAACTTCCTAATTCCAATCAATAATGCACTGATGCTGAACTGTGCAAGGGCAAACTAAGGATAGCAATTTTATCCGGGGGGCAGAGCCACGTATGGTTTGTTCTTTTACTTCTTCAAAATCTAAACTATGGGTCAGGAATATCCTTTGCATGGGGATGCGTTTTGTCACCTCCTGTCACACCTGAGCCACATCTGCAATAAAATTTGTAGAGATGGAGGTGTATTGGGTTTAGCTGTTGCTGATGGAGGATGGTACCCAGAGTGCAGGGGTTGTAGTCTCCCCCACGAAAATGCTACTGGCACTGGGAAGGCAAGGCAGACCCCCTCCCACAGCCTGTCTGGAGCCAGCTGGTGCATTTTATTGCATTTTAGTGATGCCAGCAGGGGTATTTCAATGCCAGGGGGTTATTTCAGCAGCCAAAGCAGCACCCAGCCGAGTCAATGCAAGTTTTAACTACGGCTGGCTGAAAGGGAGCTGAGAGGTGGTGGCACTTTCTCTTGTGACCCTCAGCATCTCTGCCCCAAACTCTGTCACCTCCTGGTGCTGGAGGCCCAAACACTATCCAAGTCTTGGAAAAAGGAAACGATGGTGGGTTTTTTCCTCCCCTGGCATCATCTCAACCTGCAAGCAGGAAATTCAGCACGACTGGAGCAGCTGCGAAAGAAGTCTTGTGAGGAGAGGTGGAAGGAGATGGGGCTGTCCAGGAAAAATTTTTACACTGAAAGGGTTATTGCACATTGGAACGGGCTGCCCAGGGAAGTGGTGGAGTCATCATCCCTGGAGGTGTTTAAAAGATGGGTAGACATAGTGCTTAGAGACATGGTTTAGTGATGGGTTTTTTTTTCAGAGTTAAGTTGATGGTTGGACTCGATGATCTGAAAAGTCCCTCCCAACCCAGGCAATTCTGATTCTATGTCAGGCAACTCTTTCTCAGGCTGCCACTTTCCCACTCATCAGTTGCCCATTGCCACCATTTCACACCTTTTCATTAAGAGTCTATGTTAGACCTAACTTGCACAGTCAGTAGTTTGGTTCTTTGCTTACTTTTTTATTATTATTTTCTCACAGCAACATTGACAATGAAAATGGCATTGAAAGGTCTCCAAAAGTCTGATTCAGCAGTGATTGTACCTTACAGTAGCTGTACCTCTTGTTAGGAAAACCATTACTCTTTTCTTCCTTCAGTTCATTTGAGTTGGTCCAGCTTTCTTCTACTGCTAGGAGGGGAGAAAAAATACCTCTTTACCATTTTCCCACCTGTAGTAGATAGTCCTGGCAACAGCAAAGACAGTAAAAGGTACAGTTTAGAGAACACTTCTCAGCAATGCAAACTACTTCTGGATTGCACGCGTGGAATTTAGCCCAAGAGCTGGTACCTCAGATTGATGCTTGCTGCTAACTATCCACCGTTTATTCTCCAAACAGAAACGCGCAACTTCCAGACCAAAAGCATCTGAATAGCAGACCTTAAAAGCACTGTATTGTGCTCAGAATGTCTACAGGAGGGGAGCTGCACAGGTAGGATAGCCAGTGGGAGGGCAGAAGGGCTTCTAATTAAATGCCACTGTTGTTCTTATTTTCACCAGGTTTTCATTTTCTTAATCACAGGGGCAGATTTTTCTTTTTCTTTTTTTTTTTTTTTTTTCTCATTAAAGTCTGCCTTTCCAAACAATCTCCAGTACCAAGTACCTCCATTACACTTTCGGCAGGCCGCTGACAACAAACCACAATTCTCTGTACAATACCTTGTCCGGGAGGCAGTGGGTATCAAAGCCTCTTAATAGCGCTGTGGCCGGGATCAATTGTTGGGCTCTATAGTGCAGGGGGTGTCTCCTGAGCTCCTTTCAGCTGCCTGCCTTTGTGTACAGTATCACTGATGGGGGAGTGACACTTCTTTCTTAGGGAACCTGCCATTAGAGAGGCTGCTTCCAGGCAAATCCGGCTGGAGTGGAGTGTTTGGAAAACAAAACAGGGGCAGAAGTGGGCTTTTATCACGTTGGGTCAGGTGGTTGATAAGGAATCAGACACTTTTCCTGGCACTCAATAGGAAACTCGACAAAAGCATTTTCATTCCTGAAGTACTACCATTTTTTCCTCAATTTTTAAACATAAAAAGGCCTCAGGTTGCGCCGCGGGATGTTCAAAACGGATATTAGGAAAAAATTTTATACAGAAAGGGTTATAAAGCAGTGGAACAGGCTGCCCGGGGAAGTGGTGGAGGCACCATCCCCAGAGGTATTTAAAAGACGGGCAGACACAGTGCTCAGAGACATGGTTTAGTGATGGGTTTTATCAGAGCTAGATTGATGGTTGGAATAGATGGTCTTAAACGTCCCTTCCACCCTAAACAATTCTATGATTCTATGATAAATACCTGGCATCTTACTATCAGGGTAAATTCCCTAACACAGAATTTAAGAAAAATTCCCAAAATTCCTTCATGTCTCTGTGTTTGCTAGAAGGTTTCCATTAGCAAGCCGTATTTGGGTATCAATGGTTTCAAGCTACCTGCTACAGTTTCCAAAGTGTAGGAAATCAGGTATTTCATGTGGCTGTGCTGAGATTTACACAGCCAGCAGCGTTAGGCCAGAGCAGTAATTGTGTGAGGGTTATCTGGAAACAAAGCTGCAGAGAAAGCTTCAACACCATGCAGAGGACATCTGCGCTGCAAGTAGACCTGGTTTTGAACAGCTCCTCCTATGGTGCCTACATAAAATCCTTCTGCAGCTGTGTCCATGAGTTTTGAGACCAGCGTCATGCTAGGGGTATGAATTACATCATGAAGATTTCATCTTTACTGATGGTGGTCTTTAATGAAGAAGCAGAATGTGGTTTTTGTCTTGCATTGACACAGTCCTCCAATGCCATCCCACAAATCCCAGAATATTAGGAGAAATCAAGCTGTAGATGGGGACACGGATGGATATGTGAGAGACAACTGCCCATTTATTTGTATTTTGAGTCACATTGCCCTGGAAGGAACTTATGAGGAGCTTAATGTTACCAATGAGCTTGGTCTTGGTGGCCAAGTGCCAGGAGCTAGGAAGAAGCTACTCTATGAGAAGACACAACTCCTCAGCTGTGCCTCAGCTTCTGGCCTGCAAGCTGGAAATGAGCAATAATGGTAAAAAACCCCATCAGAGGGCTATGAACTCCCACAAGGAGGTGAGCAATACCACCAGCAGGCAGTTCTGCACCGCTAGAGAAGGTGTGAGGAAATAACGCTGCTGCAGATTTAAGGTACAAGTGGAATTCCACCTTAGCCCAGATTGTGAACACTTTCTCCCTCCTGCAAAAGCTCAATTAATGTGTGTCCCCAAATAGGAATAATAATGTTTTGTTACTGACACTGGAGCTCTGTAGATGGGTCTCCTACCCTGTCACCACCGGCACAGGACCCTGATGGTGGCTGGTGGGACACACTGCTCAGCCTGGCTGGTCTCCCAGGGCATTGGTTGAGGTAAGCATTTAAACAGCTTCCAAAAATCCTTTCACTCATTAAACTGCACTAAGCAGATTTGTATGCTCTTCAAAATGAAGTCACAGAATCATATAATGGTTTGGGTTGGAAGGGACCTTAAAGATCATCCAGTTCCAACCCCCTGCCATGGGCAGACCCACCTCCCACCAGACCAGGTTGCTCCAAGCCCCATCCAGTCTGGCCTTGAACTCCTTCAGGGATGGGAAATCCATACCTTCTCTGGGTACAAGTCAAACCTGAGGAGAAAGGAGGGTGCACCTGAACTGATTGTCACCTGCCCTGGGACACACACCGAGGCACGCCAGCATGTCTATGCTTGGTCGGGTCACCCGCGCCTAATGAAGGTCCCTTCTCCCCCATCATCAAGGCGTGGTGGGAAGCAATGTGACTGCAGGGGTGGTCTTGGCACGGACAGTTTATGGAGAAGTGCAAGTGGAACTCTTGCCAGATACTGGGGTCAGTCAGGGACTTTGAGCAGCTAAGCCCCAACACCTACAGAGTCTCCAATCCACCTCACCTGATTCTGCCCACGGCCCCATCTTCCTTCTGTTCTCTCAGACATGTTCTGCCCCTTCTCTCTTTCCTCCTCCTCTCCTCTCCTTGCATTGTCTTAAATTTTCTCCCCACCCTCCATCACTCCCTTGACATTTACCTTGCTCTGATAAGCTGCCTAAAAAAAACCCAACCTCGTTTTCACAGGTATTCAGGTGGTGAGTGATACCTTCTACCTGCCCTTTTTTTTGTGTCATTATCTGTTCCTCTCCCTTTCCCATTACCCCTCACCCCACTCAGAAACGTGCAAGCCAGATAACCATCACAGGGACACAGGCAGCAATCCAGCCGGCAGACAGCACTGAGAGAGCCATCAGCTCCTGATGCCAAGCCCTTACGTACACCCCAAAGCACTGTGGAGCTGAGCACAGATGGCTACAGCAAGAGGAGAAGACAACATGAGTTTGGCCAGGCAGACAGAGACTTCCATCCCTTCCCCAGGGTCACTCTGAGAGGCTTTTTGTCCTCTCCTTCCCTTCTGGGCAAGGAACCGATTTGCAGGGATGATCTCTTTGTCCATGAGCGTGTTGGCCACCACTACTGACATTGGGCCATCCTGCCTCTTAAGGGCACCATGCCCTCAGGGACTATATGGTGAGGCTCTTCCTAATCATTGTCTGGGAATACCTGAGGTGGGAATGCTCCTGACACCATGAATGGCATTATCTGATGGGGTATGCTTTGCCCTGCAATGCAACCAGACCCTCACCTGGGGCAGAAGAATGTCAGGCACCAATACAGGTTAGGCGAGGACGTGCTGGAGACAAGTTCCAAAGAGAAAGATCTGGGGGTCCTGGTAGACAGTAAAATGACAATGAGCAAGCAGTGTGC
>JAOTQQ010000012.1:119694372-119704842 GCA_026546715.1 Gallinago undulata
TTGGAGCAACCTGGTCTGGTGGGAGGTGTCCCTGCCCAGGGCAGGGGGGTGGAACTGGATGATCTTGAAGGTCCCTTCCAACCCAAACCATTCCATGATTCCATGATTCATTCTATGTGCCCAAGGCCCTGCACTAAGGAGAGCCAGAAGGGAGAAGGTTCAAGGGGACGTGAGGATAGAAAGGGGGATGAAGGTGACGGCGAGCGTATCCACAGGGGTGAAACAAACCCCAGCCCTTGCTGCAGAGGCACGGAGGAGACTGGGGACCCCGAGAAACAGCTTTCTGAGGGAGGGGACAGCCAGCCAGGGCTCCCCCGATGAACAGTCTCTCTTGTTTAATGGGCAGTTGGGCACCAATCAATATTTGTTCACGGCATTATCTTCAATTCACTAAGCTACTGTCTGCTTTCTGCCTTCCCTCGGTGGTTAACCACCTCCCTCTCCCCCGAGCATCCCCCGGGGAGCACAGTGGGACAGGGGGATGGGGACAGGCGTTTGAAGAGTGAGGAGATGCCGGAGGCAGCAGATGTCGGTGGCCAGGCCTTTTGTTCCCTGCACTCACCAGCCCGAGCTCTGGGACCACCTTTTTTGGTTGTTTTTTTGTTGTTTTTTTTTTTTTTTCTGTTTCACCATTGTCATTCACCAAGGAGGGGCTTTTCAGGAGCCTCACACACACTCTCCCCAGTGCCCCAACAAACACACACAGATTACCCTCACCCTCTGGTTTCTATTTAGATCACTTTCCATTTAACATTTAAAAAAAAAACCCTGACTCAGTTAATGCAAAGCACTTAAAATCAGCTGGTGTCCTACAAGGTGGCTGATTCAACCCAATGGCTTGGCTCGCTGTTCCCCTTGGCAGGAGCTTTTTTAATCCTAGTTAAGGAGAAAGAAGAGCCAGGTAGAGTTTCTGTAGTCCTTTGCCTTGAGGAACGCGGTGAGAATGAGCCCCCCAACCAGGGAAACCACCCTACAGGCACTGCTTGAGCCAAACTGAGCTGGGAACGTGGGTACCTATTGCACATAGTGCATTAGATTAGATTTAGATTAGATTTTAGGAAGGCATTCTTTGCTGTGAGGGTGATGAGACCATGGAAGAGGTTGCCCAGAGAAGCTGTGGCTGCCCCATCCCTGGAGGGGTTGAAGGCCAGGCTGGATGGGGCTTGGAGCAACCTGGCCTGGTGGGAAGTGTCCCAGGGGCTGGAACCAGATGGTCTTCAATGTCCCTTCCAACCCAAACCATCATGGAAAATGTCGTTTTCTGTCCCATATTTGATGATGCCAAGAAATGGGAGAGGTGGATCTAGTCCAACACCCAGAGCCACAGACCGGTGCCCCGGAGAGATGTGGGAACACCCTGCTTTCGGCAGCCTCAGCTCAGAAATGGCCAGCAGGAGCATCAAGTGCCATAGGGTCTGCTCAGGAGGCACCTAGCAGCTGGGCCTTCCCAGCCCAAGGACTGAAGTTGGCCATTTTGGCTTGGTCACCAATATCCCCCCTTTGATTGAAAAGGGGCATTCCCTGATCCGACTCTAACCTTTCCTAAGCCCTGTCCAGAGAGGACAGCAATATGTTTGCACCGACAATCACTGCATTTTTTCCTGGCAGGAGGCTGAAATCTGCCTGCCCTCCCTCCTGCTGCTTTATTTCTCCCCCCCCCCATGCTGGGAAGCCTGCTGCTGGCCAAATGCCACCCCCCCCCAGTAGCCCCCAGCCCTAGCACAGCTGGGACTGGCTATTCAGAAGGGGAGAGGAGGATGCTGTAGGGTAGTTAAACTCTATAGGGGAGGTAGTTAAATGCCTTTTTTTAGTGCTCAATCCGGATCCATCATCTGGCTGCAAGTGGGAGTGAACTCAATCCAGAACTGAATGGCCTGGGCTCCTGTGAGCTACTGGGGACACTTAAAAGCCCAACCCATCGAGACACTGGGTGCCTTTGACTCCTAATGCAGTCAGCTGCTACCCAGCGGGGCAAGGACTGCAATTCCCAGTAAGAGACAGTCAGACCCCATTAACGACTTGCAAATAACGCAGAAAATCACCCCTTCACCACAAATAAATATACACCTCCCCGGCTGCATCACCCAGAAACCACATCACCTCTTAGCGTACACCGACCGCAGCCTCCAATAATTTATTTTCCTCCTTTCTATGAATCTCATTGCAATAGTCTTAATAATAATTAGCATCGAAATTTACATGTACAAGTTAAATGTGCAAGACAACCGGCACCTTCCACCACAAGCGAAGCTTTACACGCACTTTGAGCGAGGAATCATCCAAACCAGGAGAGGGGTGCTGAGATTTTGGGACAAGACACAGATTCTTCCAAGCAGAAGAAAATGCACACAGTTAAAAGCTCTGCAGAAGATGGACCCACCTTAATAAATAACCCTCATTCACGAGAAACAAGGAGATGACCTGCACGGGAAGCCAACCATGCATTTCATAGCACTTTAATTTAAACTTATTTCATCAACAAGAGGCTGATGATTTCACCAAATCCTGAGTTATTTACCTGTGCTTCAGCGTGGTTTGCAGATGTAAACACCGTGATAATTTTCTGCTCAGGAGCGAATTTGACTCGTTTAGAGCTCACCAGCTCAGGCTTCAACATGTACAAATTACAACTGGTGTATTATAGGAATCTCTGATATTAAAATAAGCAAAAAAATTAAGAGCAAAATGGGATATTCATTATACCCTAAACCCTACATGAATGTACAATACTAATGGCTTGTTCATTTCAGATACTGCCTAGTGCTGGGCCTTAATTTTATTTAAAAGTAAGTGGATCTATAAATATTTTTAATGTTTTTACCATGAAAACAATGAGGACAGAGAAACTTAAGGTAAAATAAACCATACAAAATTAGTGCAAATCAATATTTATAGATACAGTATCTGCATAATATAATTAAATGTGCAAGTAACATTTTTTTTTCTAGTTCTAGGTTGTACTTAAAGAGATTATCAAGGTTGGCACAAAATAAAAGCTCTTATCTGTGATACTTATGTGCAAAGTCTTTGCTAATCCTAGTCCATCTAGGATATGAAGAGAACCTTCAGTAACATCAAATCACCCGTGTTAATTAACCAGCTCCAGCAAGGGCTTCCATTACCCCTCCTGGGTGCAAGACACAGCCCCCATGGGCACAGGGAGCCCCTCTCGGATGCCCAACCCCCTCCCCATCGTGCCAGGCACTCTGCACCAGTTACAGCAGTGGTCCTTAGACCACTAAGCCTCCATCAAGGTGAGACATCATATTGCCAGGGAGTGCTCTTCATAGTTATTTTGGAAATACTTATGATCTGGGCCGAAGTTTGTTCATACAAAAGGATGGGACATCTGAGGTCAGAATCTGAGGACATCTGAGGACATCTCCAAGTCAGAATGCAAAAGAAACAAAGCGAGCTCTTCAGAAAAGGATCCCAGAGTACATCTTCTTACCCATAGCTAAACGAACAGCTCTTTCTATAGAAAAAAACCAAAACCCTAGCTTGCATTGTCAGCGAGAAATGGAGGGTGAGACCTCCCATGGAAGTTTAGGCATTCCTGCAGGCTGGGGAGGGAATTTCACACGCAGAGTTTTAGGGGTTGAGCTGTGAAGTCCTGGCATCATCTACCCTACACCTCAAATCTTAAAATATAGGATAGGAGAAAGGTTTTAAAACTTTGTGCCTTGAGAACATTTTTTGAAAGCGTTCAGGAGTGACGGTTCAGTGGCCACCATCCTACGTGGAGCCAGCAGGAGTGGAAGAGCCTTCATGTCGAGTCTCACCGCTAAAAGCCCACCTGGCCAGGACTCCCAACTGTGGTAAATTTCTGGACCAAAGATGGTTATGGGACAGAAGAGCCCAGTGGTGGGATCATGCCTGCTGCTGCCCTGTGCTGAGCCCACAGCACAACACCTCTACGAGGTTTCTTGACCCTTAGCAACCCACCCAAGAGCTCACTGGTGCCCGGGCATAGATTATCTTCACATTTGGTCTTCTAAACTGTGAGGAGGCAGAGTTGATCATCTCCAATATCTGCTAGGCCTGCAGATATTTCATCACCCTCTGCCCCTTCTCCCCCTGGGCTATTTGGGGTTTAGCATCCTCTGGAAGAGTCGGTGTCTCAGTGCCCTGGAGCATCCCATGGTCAGCTGAAGGATGGAATAAAATGCCCCTCTGCTGGTCCAGCAATCAGGATCTCCAAGGCAGTTCACGCTCAAATAAAAGTCGTTAAGAGACTTGCAGGTTGAGAGGAAGCAGACCCCATGCCTGGTTGTGCACCCACGCCAACCAAACAGGTTCAAAATAACACAGGTTTTGGGAAAAGCACTTGGTAAAAACGCCCCTCTCCCAAGCTTTGGTAGGGCCAATCCCCAAAGATGTGGGGCATAGAGGCACGGGGGACACTCCTCACGGTGACATTCGTGCACAAAAGCTCAATGGGAGGTGGAATTCTCTCCCACCTGCCTTTTCCCTTTTTTTGGGGGGGGGGAAATTAGGATTTGGGAGGGGAGGAAGGTAGTCCGCGATGGGCTTCATCCTGGTGTGCGTGCCACCAGGGTCCTCAGGAGAGAGTAAACCCCCCTGCACTCGGAAATATCCCCCGGGCCCAGAGGGACTGGACGTATCCACGGAGCCACCACCGTGAGGGTCACCCCCACCTTCTCCCGGGCTTTACCGGGGGGCGTGCACCTTCATGTGGAAGCGGTAGTCCTCCTGCTCCGGGAAGTGCTGGCCGCAGACGGGGCAGGAGCAGCCCTTCTCCTTGCCGTGCGTGCGGCGCACGTGGCTGTCGTGGGCGGCGTGGGAGGCGAAGGCCTTGCCGCAGTGCTTGCACTTGAAGGGCTTCTCCCCCGAGTGCTGGCGGATGTGGGTCCTCAGGATGCTGGAGGCCGTGAACGCCTGGGAAAGGCCGGGATGGGGGAAACAAGGGTTGGGGGCGAGGAACGGGAATTAAATCTCTAGTCACATATCGAAGCCCCAGGCGCGTCGAACCCCCGGGGCACCATCAGAAGCGTTGTGGCCTCAAGAGGAAGCCCCCAGATAGCTCACATCCTCAAATCGCTCATATCCATTTAGTCTGAGGAAGAGGAGGCTGAGAGGAGACCTTCTCATGGTCCATAACTACCTGAAGAGGGGTGTAGAGAGGCGGGGGTCGGTCTCGTCTCCCAGGTCACGGGAGATGGGACAAGGGGAAATGGCCTCAAGTTGTGCCAGGGGAGGTTTAGATTGGAGATTAGGAAACATTTCTTCACCGAAAGGATTATGTATGGGACATTGGAATGGGCTGCCCAGGGAAGTGGTTGAGGCACCATCCCTGGAGGTGTTCAAAAGACGGGTTGACGTAGTCCTTAGGAATATGGTTTAGTGATTTTTGTCAGGTTTAGGTTGATGGTTGGACTAGATGATCTTTAAGGTCCCTTCCAACCTAGACAATTCTATGATTCTATCCTCAAATAGCTCACATCCTCAGCCAACTGGAGAAAAAAACCCAACCCAACCAAAAAAAAAAAACAAAACCCAAAACTCCCAGCAACAGAAGCCACCAACTGTTGCGCTCAGCTCAACAGATATGGCTGAGCCTGCGGAGTAAGATGATGCTCAGAGAAAAGGTTTCTGACATAGGGGCACCAGTAAACACCAGTAAACACCTTCTACATGCTAGTCAATACCATCCCTCATTAGCTTTGCAGCTCCTCTGTGTTTGGGAGATACAATGCAGGTTCCTTTCCAGAGTGGAACCCTTTCATGTTCACGTACACTGGACTGGGGTTCAGCTGCCAGAACTCACCCAGACAGTCAGCTCAGCATCCATCTGTTTGGGTTTCATTTCCCCCCCTCCATCATACTCTGTTCTTCCTTCGATCAGGCATTCCAGCCTGGTTTCCCTTCCTCACGAGTACCAAAATGTGCACAACCACACTTTGTCCCCTGTGTAAAGACTCCTCTCGTTTGTTTCCCAGCCCCAGAAATGATGGCTATGTCCCAGGATAGCTGCATCCCATAGCCGGAGGACTAATGGATTCACCTGATCCAACCTCCAACAGCCCTATCAGAGCAGCTGGAGGCTGGTCAGGGGGCCCATGTGTCCTAGAGATCTGCTCACGGAGCGACCTGTAAAGCTCTGCCATCTCTACCCGAGTTCAGAAGATTAAAGGATGACATTGTCAACTGAAAGAGGGGAGATGGAGGTGAGATCTCAGGAAGAAATTCTTTGCTGTGAGGGTGGTGAGACACTGGAAGAGGTTGCCCAGAGAAGCTGTGGCTGCCCCATCCCTGGAGGGGTTGAAGGCCAGGCTGGATGGGCTTTGAGCAACCTGGTCTGGTGGGAGGTGTACCTGCCATGGGGTTGGAACTGGATGATCTTGAAGGTCCCTTCCAACCCAAACCATTCTGTGATTCTACGATTTCATCCTAAACTCTGCCAAGGTGTCTGGGAGAGAAAGATAATGGCCACAAGGAGAGTCTGTCTAAGGTTCTTTACTACAGGACTCTTCAGCTCTGTGTTAGTGCAGCCAGTCATAAAAAAAACTTCTCTATCTCCAAAATAAGGAGCACCTTCCTACATACTGACGGTGCTTCTGGATTGCAGGGACACTCCATAGCAGCTGGAGACCTCCCGATATTCTGGAGACCTCCCAACATTCTTCCAGGAGCAGCATCCACCCTCCATCTGTCAGGAGACTCTCACGGGGAGAGCTCTCCTGAATCCTCCCTGCTGTGAAGGGTAGTAAAGAGGGGGAGCACAGGTCCCACGGGTGCTGTGTAGCTCCATTCATGGTGGGTTTCAAAGGAAACCTCCCTGGCCCAGGTGCACATCAACAGCCCAGTTACTCCCAAGGTGAGCAACGCACCAAGTCGCATCGTGCAGGTTTAGCTCGTGGGCCAGATCTGTTCGGTGCACTCCAGAAACGTCGTCAGAAATATCAAAAACCTACCCATCCCTTGATGAAAAAGGGGGATATCGGGTCTAGCTGTGTGCTTTGGATGGTGCTTGGAATGCTCTCAAGCTTTCCTAGACCTTACCCCCCACAGCAGCCCTCCCAGTTGGGATGAAACACAGATTCCACTGGAATCAGCTGGAGCCCACGCTCTGTTTCTCCATCCTCAGCCAGCCCTGTCACTTCCACCATCAGCTGTGCCCAGAACAGACACTCATCCGGTTATCAATTAAATAAGAAGGTATTTTCTTAAAAGAAAATGGAAGAGAAGGAGAAGAATTGAAAAAAAAGCAGACAGACAGACAGACAGAGGGATGGAGGTTCTGCCTCACCTTGTTGCAGTAGACACACTTGTAGGGGCGCTCCCCGGAGTGGACCCTCATGTGTTTGTTCAGGCTGGAGGACTGAGAAAAGCTCTTCCCACACACTGAGCACTGGGGGAAAGAAAAAAAAAATAAAAAAAAAAAGGATTAAGTTAAAAAGAAACATTAGCAGAGAAAAATTAGATGTGTGCATGTATTTTCCTATGTAAAATTATGTATATGCATGTATTTATGTATTTATCTATATACAAACACAGTAATTTAAGCAAGAACTGTTTGAAATGGTTAGAATTTTCATCTGGTTTTGCAGCAATTTATTATTGGGTTTTTTTTTTACAAAAAGGGAAATAATGCAAAATTTCAAAGCTTTTTTGTGCCCAGTTAAAAACATTTCATTTAACAGTCCATCGGAACATGAACAGAAAATAAATGACTTTCAGGAATCAGAACCTGAAAATTTCTGCAAACTTATTATTTCCTTAAAAATGCAAACGAACCTCTGGGTGCTATTTTGAACTTTCACTCACCAAAAAAAAAAAAAAAAGAGAAGAAACTTCCTTAAAAAAACCCACTTTTGAAATAGTGTTTTCCCAAAATGAGGCGGTCACAAGTCATTTCAGTCACTCGCACTGATTTAATGCAATTTGTAACGAGCCCCCAAAACAATTTCCCTCCCTACAATAATTGGCCAGAAATTATCTTTCATACGTTCAAAATAAGCCAAGCCCTGACCGATGGTGAAAGAAGGTTGATTGTTTTACTATTTTCCCATTATTGCTTTCTGAGTTGGTCTGTTATGGTATAAAATGCAATACATTCAGAACAAGTTTTATCTTCCCACTGTTCTGAAGTCTTTCTTTTGGAGGAGAGGAGAGGGAGGGGAGAGGAAAAAAGGGAATTGTGTATTTAATACATCATATTTAACAGAATTACATTTTCCATCAGTGCGATGTTCTGAGGTTGCAATATTGCTGATTTAGTTATAAAAGTTTTTCCTCAAAAATTCACGTTATTCCAGGATGATCTATAAAAGAGGTATTTGGAGGACTTGGTGTTTTTTCAGGACCAAATTTGGATTTGGTATTTTTTTCAGGACTGATTTAATTGTGCCATTTCAAGCACTGAAACTTGTCCTTCCCAAGCCTTTAGAAAAAGTCTGATGCTGGTGCTACAAGCGAGGTGTTCAGGGGAGAGGAGGGACGTATCTCAGCAAGGATTTGCTTTGATCTGTTGAAAATTTGCTCTACGTTGGGTGTAAAACTTTTAATTTCTGTTGTGTCCCACAGGCACTGATGTCTGTGGGTTCTGGGGGTGAAAGGGGGGAGGTAGGGATGGTGAGACACGGTCTTCTCCTGATCCTGGAGAAGTGCAGCATCTTCATACACAATTTAGCCTCCCGCTTTGTAAGAAAAGCAGCAAACCAACAGGCAAATTAAAAAAAAAAAACAAACAAAAAACACAAAACAAAACAAGAAAAACAAGCCCAGAAGAAATAGGTGTTTTGGGTTTTTTTTCTCAATAGGCTTTTTTTGGGTTTTGTTTCTCAATAGGCTTTTTTGGTTTGGTTTTTCAAACCCTCCACTGAGGCTGAGAGTTTATTTTTCCCAATATAAATCAGTTCAATTTCTTGAACTAAACTCTGCCGCACCGGACAAAATTCTGGCTTTTTACAGGAAAAAAAGGTCGCAGCAGGGCACTGCTGGGGAAACTGGAGGAGGGGGAGGGAACCCCACCAGCATCTTCCCTCCACCCAAAAAAAAAAACCAAAACCCCGAAAAACCTCCTTAATTAAAACAACCCCCCCCCCATAAGAAGGAGGCACCGAGTGAGTGGTGGGGCTCACCTTGTGGGGTCTGTGCTTCTCGTGGACGTGGAGGACGTGGATCCTCAGCCGGTCTCTTTTCTCGAAGGAGCGGTTACAGAGGTGACAGGGAAATTTGCGGTCCCCTCGGTCCACGCAGCGGGTGTATTTGAGGTGCTTGTCCCGGTAGTACTTGTAGGCGAAGACCTTCCCGCAGCGCTCGCATTTAAAGCTCTCCCCGGCTTCTGTAGGAACGGGAGGGGGGGGAAAAGTGCCCCCCCACCCCCACCCCCCCCCAGTTACACCACAGCAAAAAAAAAGGGGCTCCTTTCCATCCTCCTTCCTTGCCGGAGCTGGTACCCGACTTGGGAATTTTACATCTCCGCATTCTGGGGGTATAATTAACCAAATTAATCCAACCTCCTTGCCGGAGCTGGTACCCGACTTGGGAATTTTACATCCCTGGATTCCGGGGGTAGAATTAATTCCGCCTTCCTATTCCTTGCCTTTCTCTAAGGGAGGGGGAAGGACCTGGGCTCCACAGCCTGATAAAAAAAATCTTAGTTTTTCGCCACCGACTTCATCAAAGACTCGATTTCATCCCTGGATCCCCATCACCATTTGGCATTTGGGAAAAGCCAAGGCAGAATCCCGCATCCAAGCGTCCGTATCCCTCCCCCCCCCAAAAAAAAAAACGTGGCCAGGTGTTTATTAGCGACGTCGCCCCGAAATGTCACCTCCCGCCCCCAAAAAGGAAAATAAATCTGCGCTTCTTCTCTATCGATAGTTTCCAAAACGCTGTCGAACAAGAACACGTTTATTTGGTTGGCTTTTTTTTTTTATATATTTTTTTTTTTTTTTTTCAAACTATTCTCAACAGCTGAACTTCGGAACAACACGGGAAAGGCTTCAAACGTTTACACATCCTTTTCTGGCTTTAAGAAAAGTCAACTTTGGCTTAAAAACCTTAGAAAAATGAACAATTTACCACCTGTCTGAGCCAAGCACCTAAGGACAAAACAGCTCTAAGGAATTTTCGTCCAAAAAAAATTTCCATGCCAACGTGCCAAACGCTTCTCTCCCTTGCTCTTGCACCCGTTGCCCCCCAAAAACCGCTTTTCTTCTTCGTGCAGAAAGTTTGCTTATAAGGCCGTGGGGTTTTCTGCGCGTTATAAAGCATTTAATCGCGGATTTTTAAGTGCGTTTTGGCATTTTTTTTTTGTTTTTTTTTTTTTTTTTTCCTGCGAGCAATACATCAGCATGATCGAAGCCTCGTTTACCCAACAGCGTTAATTGCACCGAAAATATCAAGTCAAGAGCGTGCAATCGTAGGACCCAAACCCAGGAATGTGTGTGTCCCCCCCCCAAAAAAAAACCCCTCTGCTCCCCAAAACGGGACACACACTCC
>JAOTQQ010000012.1:119780182-119795504 GCA_026546715.1 Gallinago undulata
TTCTCCTCAGAGCTGCTCTCCAGCAGGTCACCCCCAACCTGTCCTGGTGCAGGGGGTTATTCCTCCCCAGGTGCAGCTCCCTACACTTGCCCTTGTTGTATTTCAACGCTGTTTAGCTTTCACGTGGCGATTCCTTCTGTGCAAGCTTGGTCTCGCAAGGCTAGTCTGAAAAGAAGATCTGAGAACTCAAAAGGTACATTAACCACTAGGCTGATAATCACCGCCCCGCTATCCCTTCCCTGCGCTACTGTAAAGCTGAGATACACAACACAAAACCTCTTCAGAAACTGGCGACGTGTGAAAAGCTGGAAAGGAAAAAAAGCTGCAGGAAAACGGAGCTGAGATATAAAATCCCATTTGGGAATGCTTTGGCCCAGCAGGTGATATCTCGCTGTACGTGAATCAAAGGAAGACAGGTGGATGCCATCCTTGAAAAAATGATCCGGCAAACAGAAAGACACGAAGAGTAGAAGGAGAAAAAGAAGAGAGAAAGACCTGGAGTTTAATAAAAGGTACTCAGGGGACTTGAGAAATAAAAACCCCACGTCTTGTACTTGAAGTCAGGACAGGTTCTTCAGCACTCCTACTGACAGGGTCAGAGGAGACTGCTCGGTGAGGGAAACTCCTGAAGAGGCTTCAGGTGATCTCCAGGATTCTCCGCACCTACTGCATTGCTGATAGCCAGAGAAGAGGGTAAAAGCACAAGCAGATAACGAAGGAAAGGCAAAGCCTGAACCAGGAGATGTTCAAGCAGCGAAACGTAACAAATAGTCTCTGCTTTAAAATGGGAGCTGTTTACCTGCTGAGACTGAGCTTAGCAGGATGGATAAAAAGAGCTTTAAACTAAGGACAAAGGTTTCATTTTTGTATCTTGCTTAATACCTGGAAAGAAGAAAGAAATTGGCTAAAGGGGGACAGAGCAGCCAAAACCAATAATGAGACAGAAAACCGCTAACAGAATGAGAGGAGTCAGGCAGCCGACAAGATTCAAGGAAAAGGAATACTACAGGTACGAAAAAAAATCAGATTGATAGCAAACAGTTCAACTGATTATAAACCAAAGAAGAAGAGAATCCAGGCTCCTTTTACTTGCTGTCAGAATTTTGTTGTCTTCAGATAGGAGAAAACATTCCCAGCAGTACATATACAACCAAGATGAATTTGTCTTAAGTGCTGCAGTTGTTTCTTGAAAATAAGGTAGGATTCTAAAATCAATCAAACACTATTTTACTAAATATATTTTCTTAAGTACAACCAAACAGCTTTACAGCTTCTTGGCTGCTTAGCATATAATGGAACATTTATCCCCAGTGGTCTTTACACTTGTCTAAAACAAGCTTTTTTTAATTAAGCACGTGCAAATGAGAACTTACTGTGCTGGTACACACCTGTGTGCATTAGGAACACATCTGCAACATATAAACCCATTACTCTTGAAAGAGTAACTTAACATAGACTGCAAGTAACAGGTGAGCTTACACTTTCTGTACCATGTAACACAACCATAAACCCCCTCCACTTCATATCACTTTTATGCTATAAATAAAAAAAAAAGGAGTTAATTTTTCCCCCAAGTCCTTGAAACACAAGTCTCAAATCCCCAGCGGTAATATGCACTTTAGATTTACATGAATACAACTTCTGTTTCATCTTCATGCTAAATTCACTGTTTTTCATCTCCTCTGGACATCCACAAACCTCTATCCAATCACTGTAAGATAATTTGGTAAAAAAGCCCTCAGTAGAAAATTAAGCTTTTGTAAAGAAACTTGTCTTCATTTTCCCCAAGTACTAAAAATATTTCAAAACCCATTTAGAACTACACACAATGGTTACATCTTCCAAATATCTTAAATTCTTCTAATGAATTCAGTTACAGGCATATATTTATAACTTGCTTTCAAATTGTAATAAACCGAATCTCTAACACACCACAACTAAAGAATCTTTGAAGTACATACTGTGAGAAATGATATAAAGATAACAGATCTAGCATTGCAAATATGTATTTGCATATAAAATAGATCAGGATAACATTGTACTAAATTACATAGCATTACTAGAGAAAAAAAAAAAAATCTATTACTTTTTTCAGCTACCAGCCCAGCAAGCTTGACATGGGAAATGAAGACCAATCTGTATTTCTTCCTTCCTCATTTTCATTCCCAGAACCTAAAATAAAGTCTCCTTGTCAAATCTCAGTAGCAGCTACAAAACCTGTTGCTTTCAGTGGCTTTACAAGGTATTTATAACTGACTGTGCTTCTCTAAGTAATTAGACCTGAGTGTGCAATTCTATTTAGAATCACAGAATCATAGAAAGGTTGGAGTTGGAAGGGACCTTAAAGATCATCAAGTTCCAACCCCCCTGCCATGAATTATTATTCATCTAAATTATAGATGAAGAAGAAAATTTCTGAAGCATTTTTTTTTCAGAAGCCCAAACTCTTCACTCAAACTTCTAAGTAATAAAACTGTAAAATAAGTTTTCACAAATTTAATTTAATCTGCCTTTGAAGAAACGTGGAGCAGACCTACTGTGCAAAAACCGAGTCATCTTAATTTGTCTGTGTTTGTGTACAATCATGCAGGAATTTCAGGACACAGGTATTCAGTGTAATACTAAAAATCAACAAAACATCTTAACTGTAAGAAAATATGATTTTTAACCTGAGTCTCGTGGCACTTTATGCAAGTATAATACAAATTTCATGACTTAAAGGAATAATTTCAAATATTCCAATCTTTGTTTCTAGATCCAGAGATGCTACTAATGACCACCTTGAAGGTCTCAGTGCTTTGTGATGCCTCTTAGAGAGGTTTAAACTCTAGTCTGTACCACATATGAGCTTTATGTAAAGACCCACACAGCTATCAGATGGTCTAATTCTTCTCACCTGGTGCAACAAATCAACATCATAAAGAGTAATTTAGTATCTTTATTGCTCAAGGGTTGCAAACTATGTTTACTTGTCAAAATAGACACCATCCATAGCATTTTAGTCTGTCTTTAGAATTGTATTTTCAGTTGTTGCTGCAACAGGACTTTTTGAGCTTAAAAACTGAGGTGCAGATGCAGCTCTGGTACCATTATTTAAGGCCATGATAGCTTAAATTATTTACATGTAACCTGGTCTGATGAGTCTGAATATTTTTTAACAATATGAAGCTTGTTTTTACAATATTGGTCCTGAACAAGAAAACCCTGGATTTGTCAAAGTTGCCATTAGTTAGAGCCAGATTTTCAGACCAGATTTTCAGTTCTAGAACTGCTGAGAGAATTACCAAGAGGACTAACCGATTTTTCTCTGTGCACCCACTTCACAGGAAAACACAATTTTTTTTGGTTCTTTTTCTTTCTCAGGTAAGGATAAGAAGAATTGAATGGTCAAGATAAGAGAGAAGGAAGAAGAAAAGAAAAGAAGGGGAAAAAAATAACCTCAAAAGCCAGCAACATGCAAAATGAGGATGGGGACTGTGCCAGGTTATGGGGATACTTCTAATATGGGGCACAGCAACTTCACTAGAATATACATTTAAAAAATTACGGCAACCTAATAGCAATAAGATGAGAACAAGCTGAGAAATAAGAACACTCCTGAAGATTGAAGGCAGTTGACACCGTTTGACACTTCCCACTTTCCCTTTAGCTTTGAATAGGCTGATGTCTAAAACTGACAGACCTACTTATCTACTTGTTTTTAGAAATAAATCTGTATCTAAATTATGAAACACGTAATCTCCGCTTTTATAACTTCACACATCCAGTATGGAAAAGGAAGCCTTATTATCCCACAGAAATCACAGAAAAAGTGAAAGATGTTAATTAGAGTGTTTGAAAACC
Source organism: Gallinago undulata (assembly GCA_026546715.1). Classification (NCBI taxonomy): domain Eukaryota; kingdom Metazoa; phylum Chordata; class Aves; order Charadriiformes; family Scolopacidae; genus Gallinago; species Gallinago undulata. The sequence continues at coordinate 119,784,026 of JAOTQQ010000012.1, forward strand.
AAAGGAATCGCTGCAAACACAAGTTTATAAAGAGATTGCAATCTTCTACGTTAAAAGAAAAACCATAGGCACCTACTTTAAGAATTTAAATCTGCCCCAAACACCTGCAAGTGCTACTCATGCCCACCCAGGTAGTCCTGGGCCACAAACCCGCCTCCAAAAATGTAACATTTCTAAAAGATTTGGGGTTTTTTTCCCTTTAAATAGGAAATATATCCAAAGAAAAGAAATACAAAACTAATCTTCTAGACAAAGAACAGGAAGAAAACTGTCACGTTCCCTGGTTTACATTTATAACAGAGTCCTATCTAGAGATTAGAATAGTTTCAAATCTATTGTAGTTGAGGATATGATGTCATCATTTAAGGGACGCAGATAATTTAGCCCACAATATCTATTCATACCAACGAAAGAAAGCAAAAGTGCGGATAAAGAATACTTTCATACCCCACTCTCCGGAATTATTCCTATTTTATATGGATTCATCATCCATGTAAGAGTGTTTTCTCTGAAAGCCACCCTCTAGTGTGGCTTTCATGGGACTGACCAACTTACCCTCTCTCTAGGCAATTTCGGAATTTTCTGTGAAGCTTATTTTTAAAATACCAAACGTGATACTTAACACACATCGTTTACATGGCATCACAGCATTTTTCATTACCAATTAAAAAAAAACTGGGAATGCGCTAAAGAAAAGCTGAAGAGACTTTGCCAAAAATAAAGTAACAATCAACACAGAAAACATTCAAAGTCAATTAACCAGTCTTCTTACCTTGTTCTTTTATCTGACGAATTTGCTTCACAGTTTCTTTCAAGATTGCACATTTGTCAGGTTTAAAGTTAAAGTTGTCAATATCATTAAAATTTGCAAAAATCAGCTCTGCGAGTTCTTCTATGTATTTATTCTCTTGCTCACGATTGCGTTTCTCAGTGCTTCTTTTAGGGCTGAAAGAGGAGTTTATAAAAACGATGTATTTAGTGTAAGCTCATTCGCCTTCTGGTCAGCTCAGAGATTATTTCAAATGGTTTGAGAGTAGTTTAAGGAAAACAGAGAGAACTGCCCTCTGTCACTACAAAAAACATAACTTAAAAGTTTTTCCAGCAGAAAGGCTTCCTCTGAAACAAGCAAAGGAGCATTTAAAAAGACATTACTTATTTTTTTTCAGTAGCCACGTTTTTGTTTCAAAAGAGGATTGGGATATGAAGTTCAAAATAGAGGATTAACTGGTGGGGAGGTGGGATTTGAACATTTATGAGTATCCTTCCTCATCATGTTGAGAATCCAAGCAGTATCAAATAACGACAGTGTATAAAAAAATAAAAGAGCTTAGAAAGTTAAACCACACCATCCATACTCCCTACCTCCTTGTGAAATTACAAAAGACAGCATCTAGCTGAATGATGCTAAAACAATTTAAAAATTGTTTGTGTTGGTAAGCCCAATACTTTAAGACTGCAAAATATTCCTCAATCCCTCGTTATGATGTACAAGAGAGGTGGTAAAAAACTCCTAGCTTGCCAGATGAGCGACTGAAGACACTCTGCAGTGATTAGCCAAAAAATACTTTTACATAGCTCCTGTATTATCACCCACATTGTGTATTTTGGCACTAGAGTGGATTTAAAACAAATGAGAAAATAATATAAAAAAAGACCTCCCCGCTCTCCATCCCCAAACCCACAGAACTGCTGAATCAGAGCAGATTGGTACCGATTTCTCTATGCAAGAATGGCAACTTTGTCATTTTCTAATGATTACAAGAAATACGTGCACGTGTAATGCTTTTTCCTAAGTCTTTCTCTTTCAGCATCTTCAGATGTAAATGCTCTAACCTGGGTCCAAGCTGATCGGGATCCTTGCGCTTTCTTGACTCTGCCCTGGATGGGTCAGAGGTATTTTCTCCCATCCCACTCATCTTGAACACATATCAGCAACTAAAAGGAAGAAAAGTGCAAGAAATGGTTAGGGTGGAAAAGTCACGAGTTCTTTATTCACATTTCTCAAGTTTCTCATTCCACGCTCAACTCCTTTTTTACTTGGCAAATATACCATTTGAAACAAGAGCTTGTCTGAAAGGTACCACTAAAAATCCCGTGTTTATGACCCTACAAAATGCTATAAGCAAAACTCTTTCAGAGGAAAACTCTGGGCAAAGTAAAATGTTATCATCTCGTTGACTGCTACCAGGTCCGTAAGAACGGAGAAGTACGTTTAGTGCCGGGGCTGCTGAATTTTCATGGCAATTTTGCAAGGTCGAATGAGGAAAGACAAAGGGAAAAGCCATAGTGCCACACAACAAGAAAAAACACGCCGGAATTGAAATACATGAAATGAAACATGCACCCCAGATGCACAAAAAGGCAGCACATGCAGCTTTAGTTAAAAACCAGAAGAACGGTGTAGAATATCGCAGAAACACGACATCTGTCAGCACTAGAGATCACGGAGGAAATGATAAATATTTTGTACATATAATCTGCCTCCGAAGGAAAATAACTTGTCGAGCGATGGTGTTAAAACCACGCTGGCTTATTATAAATCTGGGTATTGGAAATCCTGCCCTGCTCCTGTTGTCCTGAGCACCCTCAGGAGCACCTGAAACTCGCCCACCCCAGATGAGATGAGATCCCCTCAATAAATAGGGACATTCTAGAGGCAGAAAACACTATTACAGAGGGCACAGGGAGATGATGGGAATGATGAAAAAGCTCACACAACACAGGGCAGGCCCAGCTGCCACCAGTTTTGTAAGGGTCATGGCAAGGAGATACTGCCAGAGCTTTCAGGGAGCTCCTGTATTGTTTGGGATCAGGCCAAAAATAAACAGGAGGGCCATGAGGGAAGGGAATGTCTCCAGGAGGTGATTCGTCCCGTGGTAAAATAAGAGCCCGAAATTCCACGATCACACCGGCGTAAAATGGAAAGCAGGTAACAAAACAAGGGGGTCCATCACCTCCTCCCAGTCCTTCATTCCCACCCCACCAGCTCCCTTCCCTCTGCTGGCCATGCATTGAACCCAATGAGGGAACTGCTGGGGGTTAAAACCACGACCACCTTCTCTTTTTCTTTTTGACACTGGATAAAATTCAGCCAGAGCCTGCAGTGGCGACAGAGGTTCATGCTGGAAATTTGACTTTTCCCAATGAACTGGCTGAATGAAGATAACAGACAGAAACAGCTTTGAGACTGGGATCCAGGCAGTTCTGCAGGGATGCTGAGAAAGGCAACTTACTGAAACATCAGCAAACAATTGAAAACTTGGAGCCTTCACAGATTCCGAACCGAACACCATCTAACATTTTTCTGAAAAATATTTTCTTTTTAACCAGTTTAAGGAGAAAGTAGAGTCATTTCCTTTTTTTGAGATACTCATCAGGTTTCACACTAGATCATCCCTGAAACAAATAGCTCCCAACTGATCTTTGACCTGCATGGTATCAGATCGGACATGAAAAATACCTAGATTATCTTTTTATCAATTACGTCTATAGATAAAATCATAGAATGGTTTGGGTTGGAGGGGACTTTAAAGATCATGGAGTTCCAACCCCTCCTCCCACTATACCAGGTTGCTCCAAGCCCCATCCAACCTGGCCTTCAACCCCTCCAGGGATGGGGCAGCCACAGCTTCTCTGGGCAACCTCTTCCAGGGTCTCACCACCCTCACAGCAAAGAATTTCTTCCTAAAATCTAATCTAAATCTCCCTTCTTTCAGTTTAAAACCGTTCCCCCTCTTCCTATGGCTCCACTCCCTGATCAAGAGTCCCTCCCCATCTCTCCTGTAGACTCCCTTTAGGTACTGGAAGGCAGTTATACCTATAGATGTACATACACACATATGTATATACATACTGTTGATGTTTTGAGAACAACGCACTCCAAGGAGAGCAAGGCAGTGCTGGTTCTGCAGTGGAGCAGAGCTGAGCTCTCAAAGGGAAGATGTACCATCACACCATCCTGGGAACTCCCAGTGACCCCAGTCAGGGCACTCACTCACAGTGGCAGAAACAACGCTGACCACACTGCTGAGCATGAAACATCTACCACAGCCTCCAGTGTGACCTACGACACTGGATGTTCCTTAACAGCTACATATCTTCACTCATTTCTCATCCCAGCATTCACTCACGTTCTAGTTTATCTAAATACAAAAGCAGAAACACACCTTTGTCTATCTGACAAGGAGCTAAGGACCTTCTCAAAAATACACAATTTCTCAAGTATGCAACAGTAGAACTCCACAGAAGGAGCAATTTACTATTAAGAAAACTGTGACGTTAATTAAAGAGCAGTTGTGAGGAGACAGCAGCTCCCAGCCTCTGCCAGTGGAAAAGCTGGAACCGTCCTTGGGACTCTGTTCCAATGACTAAATTTTTCACTGGCCAGGGTGAGAAAAAATCATCAGCGCAATGAAAGCCGAGATTCCCAAGATCATCTGATCTCTGAGCCAGACTCAGATGGTGACCTAAAGCCCAGAAGAAAAATTAGGCTGGGGAATCCCTTACTTTCTTCTGCTTCCCAAGCAATACCTGAGAAATGTAAATTGCAGAACTATTTTTCTTGAGAGAGGCAAGCACAACGATTAATGAAAACCTGTCGAACATCCAACAGTCGTCTTCTGTAAGAGGAGTAAGAATTAAAGCCACCTTCACTCCCCCTTCCTCCCCAAGAAAGCAAAGGGGAACAGTTATTGACAGTTTTCCCACCTACTTTGTCAGGCTCATTTGAAAGGGAAGTTTATTTTTGCAGGAACCAAAGTTTCACTGGTGGCTTCATCGATGCACAGCTCAATTCTTGCATTCCCACTGATGCTATTCTGTAGGAATCCCACTGGGTCTATGCTACCAGCCCTTGGAGGAGGAGAGACTAAAACTCACCTCCCTCAATAAACATCCTTTTGTATTTAAGGGAACAGAAGTGGTACTGTTATGAAACGAGCACCTTCTCCATCCTCTCTGAAACATACTATTGGGTATAAACAAATTGGTTCGTTATTATTATTATTATTATTATTATTATTATTATTAATTTGCACTTACAGGTCATTTTTCTAGCAGCATTATCTCTTTGTTCTTAGAATGAGTTACCTGTTTCTTTTTACTCATAATAAGCCTTTCTGGAAATCTACTACCTACTACTGATGTTTGCTTTCAGCTTTCCCTTGGTCTCAATTAAAAATCACGTTCTATACATCAAAGATCTTATAGGCTCTGCAGCTCCTGTGCTGTCGGTACCAGTGCTCCAATACAGAATTCAAAAGCCAGAGCTAGGTGCCTTGGGAAGTGGAGAACAAAACAGAAAATACTAAGTCAATCTAAAAAAATCTCACAGGCCAAAATGAAAGTCACTCAGCATCAAAACGATGTGCCTTCAAAACCTTTCTCCCTAGAAATTTAGGGGCTAATGGGGATAGGTAAAGTTCTGTTATTTCCTTTGGGATTTAGATACTAAAATTCTCTCCTGAGCTGGCAGAAATGAGGAGGAATCATAGAATGGTTAGAGTTGGAAGGGACCTTCAAGATCATCAATTTCCAGCCCCCCCTGCCCTGGGCAGGGACACCTCCCACCAGACCACGTTGCTCCAAGCCCCATCCAGCCTGGCCTTGAACCCCTCCAGGGATGGGGCAGCCACAGCTTCTCTGGGAAACCTCTTCCAGTGTCTCACCACCCTCACAGTAAATGAAATCTAAAGGAATTACCTTCTAGAAGCTGTGGGTATATAATCTGCTGCCCTGTTCTTCCCTAACACCACGTACCAACAAAACCAGCCAGAAACTGGGCAATGGAAATTAAGTTCCCTCTTCACAGAGATGTTTCCAGCCTGTATTTTTCAACTGGCAAGACACCTCCCCGGTAGCCAAAACTGGATGTTTATGAAGCAAAGAGGACAAGGTTAATTAACTCTTGCCGTGCAATTGGAATCTTTAGGTGTGTGTAGCCCATACAGTCCAAACTCAGGGGTAAGTAGTTCAAACACCGTCTTAAAACGCAAGGGACTGAGGTTTGAATCCCTCAGGCTGAGAAGTAGGGAAGCAAATCCACATCTACTTCTCACACACGATTCATAACAAGTCAAGCAGAGTCAAAGAGGTGAGCACCATCCCGGTTTCCTTGTGCCTTTTAAAAAGAAAACAGCTATTTCATTTCTTTTACATGAGCTAATTCACATTCAAGATCTATGCATGCCACTAGATTAACATCTCTAGAGGGTCTAGGTACCTCTATAGCACAAGCAAGGAACTGAAACCACATTTTTCAGAAGAAATTACTTCTGGGCACATGTAGTACCGAAGAACAGGCACTTAGGAAACCAAGCGAAAAAAGGCTAAAACCTCATGAATTCAGATTGAATTGATAGATGAATTTCAGACAGACAAATGCGTGTGGGTCAGGAGCAGCTGAATTGCCAGCAGTGGTTCCTAGTTCAGCCCTAATTCCCTCCAGACACATCAATTTATCCATCTCAAAATCTCTTGGTTATTCATTATTACTAATAGTCTTAGAATACACACAAAAATAATAACATTAAATAAATTAATATTTTTAAACAAGATCATTTCACAAAATCACATGGGGTTGGAAGGGACCTCTGGAGATCATCCAGTCCAACCCCCTGCCACAGCAGGGTCACCCAGAGCAGGTCCCACAGGAACGTCTCCAGGTGGGTTTGAATGTCTCCAGAGAAGGAGACTCCACCACCTCTCTGGGCAGCCTCTGCCAGGGCTCTGCCACCCTCACGGGAAAGAAGTTACTCCTCATGTTGAGATGGAACTTCTTATATAGTTCATTTAGGAACTTTTAAAGTTTTTCTTAATATTCTCAGCCTCCTGAACTACACGAATAACTTCCCAGACCAAAAAATTAAAACTCTCAAACTTGAAGTCTGAATTTTTCCAGGAAACATAACAATTCAAAACTGAAGCCACTGCGAGCAGAATGACAAGTTAAAGGTTCAAAGTTTTACTCCAATAAACCTCCCCTACAGGGAAGTAGCTTAGATTAGAAAGCAGCATTCATCCTGCTCCTCTGATCTTTTTCTACATCCCTGCAGGAATTTCCAGAAAGAAGAAAGGTAAAGAAATTGAACAGTTTGGTTCATTTAGTGCTTTAGAAGAAATGGAAAAGCAATATTAGCTCTACCGTATGTCCTCTGAAACCAAAACCAGGGAAAAGGGGGTAAGGCTTATTTAACGTGGTACAGAACAGGAAAAGGATTAACCAAATTGGGAATTAGTAAAAACAAAGGCAGCAGCAATCACCGTACCGAGGAGAGAGACGGAGACAGATGAAATAGCATCGGGACGTGTCAGACGGTGAACTAAACTGGTTTTTATGTGAAAGAAAATGTCCTGCAAAGCTGAATTTGATTGAGTATGTGTCTCGCAGAATGAAGTGTCATGCAAGACCAGGCACTCCCTTTTTCACTGTGTAAGTTGTCTGGGAGTTGTCCCGCACTCCAAAATCCAACCATCCCATCCCACTACGGATAAGCATTTTGCCTTCAGTGCCGGTAGCACATTTTCCTTCTCAATATTTATTAAGGTTTTTTTCCATTTGTCCTACAAAAAAAACCCTACAACGATAACTAAGGGCAGAACTTCTCATGCTGAGACACCCCTCAGGTTTCAATTCCACTGGGCATCAACGAGGAGCAATGGAAAGATAAACACACTCACGGCAGCATTTTCATACAAGGAAGAAGATAATTAGAGAAGCGGAACTGTTATTACTAAAAATACCTAAAGAACTAATTTTAGGCTCCAACAGATGACCTGTACCGACAGGACATCTCAGGTAAGTAAATACTTTCTTTGTTTTTACAATTAACACCAGAGGTGTTTTTTTTCCCGCGCTCTGTTTCACTACCACAGGCCTAAGCATTCAAAATACTTGCAGACAAAATCTGCCTCTAATTTTTCCAATTGTTAAATGTAAATCATGAACTCTGAAAAACTAACAGAATAAACTCTCGGACAGTATATCTCAGTAATTACAGACATTGAGACCTAACCAGTTTCTACCAGATGGTGGGAGATTGAAAAGACAAAGCCTGAAATAGGCTTCAATTCATTTTTTTTCTTGCTATCAGTAAGAAAACAATGGTTTCTGCTCTCGCCGTGACAGCACATCCTCCTTCACATCCTCCATCCACCAGCACCCGCTCTGAGAGCACACAGAGAGACTTAACCTAATTATAAAGCAATAGTAAACATGGTATTTTTACAAGACATTCATCTTTCAAAGGGGGGAAAAAAATAGAAAACAATGTAAACCCAAAAATAAAACACGTGGGAGAAAAAAAAAGAGAGAGAGAGAAAAATAGAGGCCTCGCTAAGGAAGAAAAAGAAAAAAATCCAGCACAAATCAGTTGTGTGAAATTGAAACATCTTCTCCACTCCTCAAATGGCACAAAGGAACGTGGCAGAGGGAGTAAGCCTTCCAGCACCCGTTCTCAGCATCAGTGAATCCAGTTAATCATCCAGAGTCAGTGCAGAAGATAATGTGCATTTTATCTCTTATCAGGGCAGGCCATCTTCCAAACAAGGCCTGTTAAACTGTCAGATTTATTATAAGCCTAACAAATGCAGTTAAAGAATAAATGAGGATTACACCTTCAAAGCTGCTGTTTCAATCTGAAAAGTAGCAAACAAAAGGTGAAGTACCATAGAGAGGACAATCAGGTAGCAGTACTGTCCTACCACCCTTCCCACACACCAATACATGTATTCCGTGTAGATACAGCTGATAAATATAGAAATGAGTTATTAAAGCCACTGTTTTATTGAGTAATAAACAGCAAAAATACTGTTTACTGACCAAAGCCATTACAAGTCAGTTTGGCAATAATTTTCTCTGAACAGCCCAGTTAAAAAAATATAACCAGCTCATATTCCTGTGGTTAATTATAAACTCAAATCCATTATAATTCATAGCTTTTTCCTGCGAAGTTCTCATGACTAGAAGCTTTCAGTCTCGGTTTCCAAATTAGTGATGTAGTCCGTGTAGCATTAATTCTGGCAGAAGCCAGAGGAAAGTTGGAAGTCACGTGCAACTTCTGATTCTTCCTATTTTTTCCTGCTTGAGAACTTTTTATTTTTTTTTTCCCCACTGGCTCCATTGCAGAATTGGAAAATATTTAATATTGATACATATTGCAATCTCCTGCCCTTCTGAAGACGGCGATACTTGCCGGCCACTTTCCCAGGCCTCGAAAGGAAATCGCTGTCAGAGGCAGGATAAGATACCAGATCAGAGACTGGAGCCACTGACCTTTTACTGGTGAGCCACGGCAGATCAGGAGGAAGGGTTGCTTTGATTCCCAGCACTTTCCATTGTAGCGCCCCTCAGAATCCCAATTAGCTAATTGAGCCCACCCATCCCACGCACGGCACCGCGCTCAGAAAAGCTCAGCCTCCTGGAGCGCAAACTTCTTCTTGCATGGGTATTTCAACAAATCCAGAGTCACAGGTAAAAGTTCGGAAAAGAACACAAAAACAGAGGTGAAAATCAAGAGAAAATAAAGGAGCAGGACAAAAAAAAAACAAAAACAAAAAAAAAGACCCTATTGTGGTAAAATTAAATTAAAGCAAGCGATCCACTGCTAAAAAGTTTGATGGAAAAGAAAAGTTAAAGATATATGAAACCATCCTCCTGCATCCCTGGTACACATAACCCACGTGTTCTACATCCAACTACTATATCCATCCTTCCTCACCGAGCACCTGGAATAGGGATATACCCCAAAGAAAACACCGCCAGTCTGCCAAAATCAGCATGATGTCCAAAACCTCAGTGGGTGATCGGAACCTCATATTAAAAATACAAATTAACCTACTCAAGGGTATGCTTTTTTCCTGAACAAGACCACCCCCTTCACTATAGATGAACCGGCCTAAAATCTTTGCCACCCTACGACAGTCATGCAGTATAAAGCAGGAATACAGTTTCCATAAGGAAGGGGGTAGCAGGAAGCTGAAAAACTCTTAGTCACCTTTAAAGGACTTGTCCTAAAATCTGACCTGCACCTTTAGCCTTTTCTATATAAAAATAACACTTGTTACTTAGAAAACACAACTTCATTTGAAAGAGAGCCCGGTACAGCTAACATTAAAACAGGATTTATGGTAATATTTACTAACCTCTGCTTTATTCTTGAACTCCACACACTAGAACTAAGAAAAGGAACATCATTTACAAGCAAATGCCATTGAGCCCGTGTACAAGAAGAACAGAAAACCGTCTCCAACACCTACTACTCACATTTTTGCGCAGTCCGCAAAAAGCCCTAGCAGACTATAAACAAATGTTTAAGCCGAAGGCTCCTTCCTCAACAACATCTTCTCCCTTACCCCCGTGTAATGGCTTTAGAGTGGTGTATGAGACAGTAAGAAGAAGACGTATTCCATTTGCAGCCTGAAAGCCAATAACGCTCATGAATTTTTTAGCTGAAAGACACTTCCAAGATGCCACTGGGAAGACCGTCTAATAAACACATTAGGCTGCAAATGGGCGGCAGCAGCTCTTTAACACATACTGTAACAATCAAATAAATGGCTAATGTTAATGTTCTGCGTTACAAGCTGGTATTTAAGAGGACCTTCTTGAGAATCCACCTAAATCTTGCAGGAGAAGGAGGTTTTTCTCAGTTACTTGAAGCCACAGGTCTGAGAAACCCCCTGGTTCTGCTTGAGATTTCGCAAAAAAACCCTGTGGGCTGACCCCAGCAGGGCACCACGGCTCCCACCCTCGGTATTCCCACGGGCTAAGGCTCTTAACGGAGCCACTCGCTCAGCTCCTTACGGATTAGCCTACGTCAGCCACCTCTAATATGCCCAGGAATAGCAAGAGTAGGCTTTAATAAGACAACAGAGGGGAAAAAAAAAAAATATCAAAGGAAGAAAGTACCATTTTCTTTAATATAACATACAAGAGGTTTGGCTCCATTTCCACTTTTAAATGGGAAAAGGTCTGTTTTCACCAAAACGCTGTCAAAGAGGAGGAGGCAAGGGGCACCAGTGTGTCGTGGTTTCAGCCGAAATCACTGCAACCGGACCGACAGATGGCCCTGCCCCCCCCCCGAAACGAGAGGAGAGGAAGAGATAAGGAGAGACAGAGCAGTTTAGAACAAACTAAACTACTTAAATGAAGAATTAATATTAAAATAAAAAAGAAGAAAATCATTAAATAGATACACTATATACATAACCGTATCAAGCTCCCAGGATATCAGTCCCGTCACCGGCAGGCACTGGGGAAATCCCAGACTGGACTCAGCAACAGATGGGAACTGGATTCCACCTCTGGAGTCAGGCATACACGGATTGGGACCAAAGGCAGACGAACAGACAGGGTCCTCTTCGGACATCAGCCATCCTGGTAGAAGCCACAGGAGGGGCAGGAGAGGAGAAGAGGAGGGCTGGCCCTTTGATCCCTCAGCTTTTTATACTGAGCATGGGGCAGATGGGATGGAATACCCCA
>JAOTQQ010000012.1:119826967-119839910 GCA_026546715.1 Gallinago undulata
TCTCTTCTCCCAAGGAACAGGCCATGGGACAAGAGGAAACGGCCTCAAGTTGCACCAGGGGAGGTTCAGACTGGAGATTAGGAATAATTTTTACACAAAAAGTGTTATTAAGCCTTGGAATGGGCTGCCCAGGGAAGTGGTTGAGGCACCATCCCTGGAGGGATTTAAAAGCCAGGTAAACATAGTGCTTAGAGATATGTTTTAGAGATGGTTTTTATCAGTTAGGTTGATGGTTGGACTAGATGATCTTAAAGGTCCCTTCCAACCCGGACAATTCTATGATTCTATGTTCTCCACGTGTAAGTGCAAAATGCCCAGCTGTCACCCAGGGCATGCTCAGTCCCTGGTGAGGTGGTGACAGTCACTCTTGGACAGAGGGGCAGGCTGCCCTCTGAATTACACACACAGCAGCAGATCTATCTTTTTCTACTCAATACACAGTATTTCAAGTAATTTGTAATTGCTGCTTCATTATTTCACTCATTATCAATTCTTTGCTGCAGCAAGTGTATGTTCAATTTTATAGACACTGAGTATGGGGAGTAACACAGTCCTCCCGCCATAAATCACAGAAAATCATTATTTCACTGGACGATAATTTTTAAAACACCATTTAAAAACTCTAATAAGCAGCAGGATGCTTCCTGTGCCTTTTCTCTTACTTTGCTTATTTATGTTAATTGGATCTCACAAACCAAACTCCTGCAATGAGTACGAATACATAAATCAGTGCTCTGCTTTTCCACTGACAGCCATTTTCCGAGGAGATTACAGCAGGAAGGCACCTATAGACTGATCATACTGTTCAATCGAAAAGCAAATGCACATCCAGTAATTCCTGATGATAAAATGTGGTAATTCTTACTTACAAACAAAACCAACCCACATTTAATTTTACGGTGTTTCCCTCCCGATTTGTTTCCTGACACACTGCTTGAGAGTCAAGTGCCCCCTACAAATCCAAGATATTTAGAGTGAGGATAACCAAAATCCTCAACACAGAGAAGCATCAGCCTTTGTTTTGCCTTCCAAGACCACAACCTCTCATTTTTGACCACTAGATCAAACACTGTAACTACAAAAACTTGCCAGCCTTGCAGTGCTAACAGAGAAACAAACAATTACGGACCTCTGAGGTGTTGAACTGGAAGAAGATTAACTAAAGATTCAATTTATAAGCCCTTTATGCAAAAATCTCCAACTGAAAGAAACACCAAAGCTAAAATTTCAAATTCAATTACAGCTGATTTATTGATTTCTCCTTGCTTAACTTGCAGAGTAAACAGGGTGTATGGTGTAACTCATGCACTCCTTTAAAAGCACTTCCCCCTGTTGCCGCCTTCCTGCCTCAACTCAAGGCACGGTTTCGAGGCGGCAGACGAGCTAATCTGCAACTACAAGAGGCTCGGTCCTGCTGTCCCCTCTTCCAGGTCATCTTCGGCGCAGACATTTCTCCAACTTTGGAGTTAGCGAGTTCAAAGAGCTGAAGAGCAAGCCAAGTGACCCAACCATGGGCAGGGGGGTTGGAACTCGATGATCTTTAAGGCTCCTTCCAACTCTAACCATTCTAGAACGGTGGCTAGCTGATGGCTGCTTTGGCTCCCTAGCCACCTTACCCCAGAGTTGTGGTGACAGGGACAGTGGCACGAGGGAGACAGGGTAATGCCTTGGCAGAGAGGGTGCAATCCATGCTTCTGGAAGACATAAGACCAAAGTTTGCTGCAACTACGCTGTACTTTTAGGGTTGGACTAGATGATCTGAAAGGTCCCTTCCAACCTAGGAAATTCTATGATTATTCATGGAATCATAGAATGGTTTACGTTGGAAGGGACCTTCAAGATTGAGTTCCAACCCCCCTGCCCTGGGCAGGGAAAACTCCCACCAAACCACATTGTTCCAAGCCCCATCCAGCCTGGCCTTGAACCCCTCCAGGGATGGGGCAGCCACAGCTTCTCTGGGCAACCTCTTCCAGGGTCTCACCACCCTCACAGAAAAGAATTCCTTCCTAATACCTAACCTCAATCTCCCCTCTTTCAGTTTAAAACCATTCCCCCTCATCCTATGGCTCCCCTCCTTGCTCAAGTGTCCCTCCCCATCTCTCCCGGAGCCCTTTGAGGGACTGGAAAGGGCTCTGAGGCCTCCCCGGAGCCTTCTCTTCTGCAGGCTGAACAACCCCCAACTCTCTCAGCCTGTCCTCCCAGCAGAGGGGCTCCAACCCTCTGAGTGCCTTTGTGGCCTCCTCTGGACCTGTTCCAACAGGTCCATGTCCTTCCATTGAGGGCTCCAGAGCTGGATGCAGTGCTCCAGGTGGCATTTGTGCCATCTCCACAAAAACTAGCCCTATGTTCAGCCCCTGTTCTCCAAACAAGGGAGAACACAAAAAAATCCAATTCATGGGGTACAGTCTAAAGCTGCCCAATTACCTCACTGAGCAACAGTCTCAAAATCTCAACTTTGTCCCTTTTTTTTTTTTTTCTGACTGAAGCCTACTGTTTCCACACAGAAGCACTCAAGCCCAGATCTTTGCAAACTTCGCCCCAAAAGGAATGTGAGAGTTTCTAATAAGGGGGAGGGGAAGACTTAATGAAGGCAGCTCGGATTAGCTAAACGATACATCATAGTGGTATGATTCTGCTGTTAAAAGATCGTGCAGATGTTACGACGGAGGCAAAGAAAGCCTTTCTTTAGCTACAGCACAGCTGCCGCGCACAACTTCAAAAAGACTTGGCACAGGACTTCAGCCCACAAAACTTCCCCTTCATTTCATGCACGTCATCTGAAACTTCTGCGAGCTGCTCCAAGGACAAAACTGACACTCGGGTTGTTTGGAACATCTTATCAACAGCGGGGAAGCTCCTTGCGCTGCCAACGCTCACGTGGACCTTCACAAAACTCGACTGCACATCTCCAGTTCCTCCTCAGCCCAGCAATCCCTCAAAAGCAATGACATCCCACACTGCTGTCACTCCTATTTGTGCTTGCGTTATCCTCTACTTTAAAGAAGACAATGGAACTACCACGTAATAAATGCATATTAGGGTTTCAAAAATAGCCATGATAAAAAGTGAAGGAAATTAATCTGTTGAAGTAACATTAGAAAGTATTATCAACTTCCGTTCACATCCTTCGTTACCTACACGCTGAGCAGCTCTGAGCAGTCACCCTGACCACAAAGCTGAAAGTCACATCAAATATCTGTGCTTAGTGCTGGTCTTGTATTTTCCACATGGTACATGCACTACAAAGAAAACCTATATTTGCTGTCTAAATTAAAAGTTCGGCTTCTCCCTTTAAATGTGTCGAAGTATTACAACTAGTTCCATGTAGTGCCCGAGATGGGCTTGCATTGGTTTTATAAATTTAACAGTAAAGCACAAAGAATTTGATCTGCACTAACATTACACTTACTTTCAATGATTACATTGATAGGAGATACCAGAGAAACCTAAACTACTTTAACATACGTGTACGTGTAGGAGATTAAATTAGAGAATCTTAGAAACTGGTTTTAATTTCTCCCTTTTTCTTCTTTTATTAACTCATATGACATCAGCTCGTTGACTCTTACGACATTCTTTGCTTCTACAATGTGAAGCCATAAACTGATTTGTCACCTACAATATTTTTCCCACAACTGTGAAGTTACTAAGAATAATTAATCCAAATGAGAAAACGGCAACTAAAATTCTGTTAGCAAACTTTGTAAGTAAAACAGAGTAGAAACAAGGAAATGCAAGCAGAAACGTACCAAAAGAGCTTTTAAAAAAAATTACTCAATTACTTCATTACTGAGAACTTGATAAAAAGCTAGAAACCCACGACTTGAAAGAATATTAGTAATGTTGATTAAAAACAGTGACAAAAACTCACTGAAGCAAAGGTAAGGCTTGAAATGCTAGAAATATTAACCACAGTATTACTGTATTCATGAAAACATAACACTTCAAAATGACCTATTTTAATAATAGTTAAAAAAAAATGAAAGAATATAGGCACTACCCCCCCATCTCTACCGCTTGTATAAAACACCATCTACTTCTCAGAATTAGTAACAGACTCGTGAAACCGAACCAATTTGTTCAACAGATGTTTCAGTTAACCCAAAGGAATTTTACTTTTCTATTGTAGAAATAGAGCACGCCCAATAAAATTCCACTATTATTAGCAGCTTTCAAACTGTATTAGCTCAGAATTAGCTTTCATTTCCATTTTTTTCTTTCTTTCACCTCACAGAAAACATTTTTCCATGCACCGGATTAGACGTGCCACCGAAATAAAGTAGGCACATTGATAAAACAAGTCGCCCTTCTCCTCCCCCTGCTTTATGGGATAGGCAGGAACGGTAGAGTTTTTATTTTTCTTGGCCTTCCTCTCTCCCCATTAGCCGATAATCTTCTCTCCTGAGCAGCTCTGGGCCCACAGCTCCCCCCCCCCCTTCCCCTCCCAGTCCCAGTGCTTTTCCTCCAGCGGGCTCTGCCAATTGTGCCATCCTTTCGTAACGGGCGCTGCGTTGCATCACTCTTAATTGCAACATCATTTTTCAATGCTCTAGGTAAAGCAAATCATTTCATTTTTAACTTCTGCTCATAAAATGCAGATTGTTGTTTCCCCCCCCCCACACACACACCTTTTTTTATTTATATGTTTAAAGATTTAAAGAACAATTTGCACTGCACAGCAGTAGTCAAAAAATACCTTGGGTTTTCTTAGAAAGCAGCACTTAAAAAATGTTGCTGGGTACCTAAAGTACCACTGCAGCTTTTCACGGAGCCATATGTAGTAGATCCCCCCCTGAGCAGGCTGGAAGGAAATGTGCATTCTTACTCTGGGTATTTAATATAATATTTAGCCATTAGCAAATCTTTGTAGCTTTTACTGCCTCTCTCTCCTGCAATGGAGAGTAACAGCTTATCTGGCAAACACGCTCACTACGTTTCCAGGCACCGAAGACACGCTCTTGGTTAATTCATAAGATCTGATCTAATGGTAGATATTTTGCATTCAGGTTAGCTAAGTTAAAACAATATTTAGCTTAACCAATGCCTTGGCCCCCCAAAAAATGCTCTGTTATCTACTGATTACAACAGCATTGTAGCTAGCGATAGACATCCCCCTAGGAAAATACAAACCCCGAGCCTGAAGAAATGCAGATGAAGCTCTGACCTCCAGCTGTTCTGATAGTGGGCACTGCAAACACTGTCTACTTTGTACCTGCTACAATATCCAAGCAGAGGAGGCGTGTGCCTGCGACGAATGATGAATTTACGTGTCCTTTTGGTTTTATGTCCGTATATTATCTGAGTTCACAGCATTAAAAAAGTGCTGTGCTTCTTGCACCCCGACTCATATTATGTGATAAAAACTTCTACGCTAAAACCCGCCTGCAGAGGCAAGCCCTGACAGGAGGAAATGTCAGAAGTTAAGTTTTAGAGAGACTTAAATTTTGCCTTTTGTTTTCTTCTGGGGCACGGTACACACCGCAGTTATGTCACACCACTTCCACAGCACCTCTGCCTCGTTCAGCCTGCAGAATTGCCACTAATCAAACAGTAATCTGTTTTACTCCTGGTATTTGACCTACGGTCCAATACCTTATTTACCACACGCTACTCCAATTTTTTTTGGACGATGGAACAAGTAATTTCTTTGTGAATTCAACAGCGCAGCTGAGTACTTCATCAACATAATGGTTAGTCCTACTGTTACTCCTTTACTCCTAACTTAGAGTAACTGTTATTCCTAACTTCCTAATTTAAGCTTTCATGTCAAAATGATTCTCCAGTTCTGAAGACAACTTTGTCTCCAGCTTGGCGTAACTCAGACCTCATTTTTTTACAGCACTTCGCGTTACGTTGTGCTTTATATAGCACTTTCAAACCTCAGCCCCCACTGCCTCGCTCGCACTTACCAGTGCTCAGCACTTTTCCAAATCAAATCCAAAGACCTCAAGACAGCAAGACACAGATACATAACAAAGACACGAGAAAAACCAGGATTTGAGCGACTCACCGAGCATCACCTAGGAAGTCTGCGGCACAGCCAGGAAGAAAATCCCGTTCCCCAGCTGCGCAGAGCATCAGAACGGCCTCTGCCTCCCTCGCACGTCCCGATTCCTGCTGGAAGTGAGGCAGGGGCACTACAGAGAACAGCCTTCTCCACCGCAGCAACCAGATTCATTCCCAGAGCAGGTCCATCCTGTGCACGGAACGAAGCAGGGGTCCTGTGGAAAAAAGACAAACAAAAAAAAAAAACAGCACATCAGCGTACAGTTAAATACAATTAAATTGGAAGGCTTCATCACAAGAGGTCAAATGAAAAGAGTTTTGCAAAGACAAGCTCGGTTTGGACATTTCATGACTTGGACTTTTTTGCAAACGAAAAATGTTTGCATTTGTCACTTTTAGAAACAAAGAAATTGAGTCATCAGACCTTGTACGACGGGGTCACATTGACACCTACAAAAAACAGTAGTGGGGTCAAAACTGGTTGCAAACACAAACAAGTTCTCTGCATGAGGATTAAGTGTAGGCAACGGTTAAAACCATATTCTCAAGGAACTTCTACTGAAATCAAAAGGTGTTTATTTATATTCAAAGATCTTTATAGAAGGACCTTCCAGAAGAAAATTCTCTGCCTGTTTTCCTCAAGTCGATTCAAGCCCCAGTGCTCTTTGTTCCTACCTTCAGCGCCTTTGGCCAAGTCTCTCCTCATCCCCACTCCCCAAGGCTTTCCATCTCCTCTGGCTTGGTCACTTCCAGCCTTGGCTAGCAGTACCACACTGTCCTCTTGACTCCCCCTCCTTTGTTCCCCAACACACCATCATATTAACTCTCCCTCTCACCCCAGGTCTGTCTCCTCCGGTCCCAGTCTATGGCATTTTTTGGGCCAGGACCACAACAGACCCCCCGTGTGTCCGTGTCCCACTTCTGGCTCTCAGGTGCTGGGGGTTCAAGGCATCGTTTTCATCCACCACCTCAGTCTCACCCTCCCCATCCAGGCCATAGAGCTCTCAAGACGGCACGAGAGAACTCTGATTTCTTTAAAAGGTTACATTTTGGTTAGATCTGAGATTTTCACAGTGCTGAAAAAGGCAAAGCTGTGACTCATCAGTTGCTTTTCTTCCCCAGAACCTATCACCAGCACTTCCTGCGCTACCATCTAACTCCTAGCCTCTGCTTTGAAGGGAGGGACACAGAGTATTTCCAAAAAAAAAGGGTTTATTTTTAAGAAATATTTTTTTCACATGTTCTTACAGATAGTGAAATAATTTTGGCAGAAATAAAAAAAAAATATATGCTAGAGGCAAATGCCTAACCCCAAAGGCTAATGGTTTACAAAGTTGTAAAACACTTCAACCAGATTCCTATACAGGTTGGGCAGAGAGAGAGAGAGAATGGATCGAGAGCAGCTGTGAGGAGAAGGACTTGGGGGTGTTGGTGGATGAGAAGCTCCACGTGAGCCAGCAACGTGAGCTGGCAGCCCAGAAAGCCAACCCCATCCTGGGCTGCATCAAAAGAACCATGGCCAGCCGGGGGGGGAGGGGAGATTCTGGCCCTGTACTATGCTGTCATGAGACCCTATCTGGAGTAGTGTCCAGCTCTGGGTCCACCAACATAAGAAGGACATGGGCCTGTTGGAGCAGGGCCAATGGACAGCCATGAAGATGTTCAGAGGGCTGCAGAACCTCTGCTGTGAGGACAGGCTGAGAAAGTTGGGGTTGTTCAGCCTGGAGAAGAGAAGGTTCCAGGGAGACCTGAGAGCCCCTTCCAGTCCCTCAAGGGGCTCCAGGAGAGATGGGGAGGGATCCCTCTGGATCAGGGAGCGGAGCCGTAGGATGAGGGGTAATGGTTTTAAACTGAAAGTGGAGAGATTTAGATGAGATCTCAGGAAGGAATTCTTTGCTGTGAGGGTGGTGAGACACTGGAAGAGGTTGCCCAGAGAAGCTGTGGCTGCCCCATCCCTGGAGGGGTTCAAGGCCAGTCTGGATGGGGCTTGGAGCAACCTGGTCTGGTGGGAGGTGTCCCTGCCCAGGGCAGGGGCGTTGGAACTGGATGATCTTTAAGGCCCCTTCCAACGCTAACCATTCTATGATTCTATGATCCTAAGTTGGACTTTCCAAGCATGTAACCGCTGTTTGGGCTTAGGAAGGTGTCTCACACCAGCCACAAGCAGCTGGATGCTCTCAGACACCCTGCATCTTCTCAAAGACACGTGCATCTCTTGCCTGCAGGACTGCCCTAAGCGACGGCCAAAACTTCCACAGGACACCTACCTGCTCGGGGAACCCACATTACTCTGAATTTCCACCTACGTCCCACAAGGGGGTAATATTGAGCTGAACAAACTCAGGGCTGAGCTACACCGAAGGAAGGGCCGCTCTTACGGCTGCCACCGGGGCCACCGGGCCCCTCTTCCCAAGGGGTGTCACTTCTGGTGACAGGGGACTCGCTCAGCGGCGCTGCCAAGATCTCCACCTCACTGCACACATCTGGGTCACCTCCACGCAGACAGCACGTCCCACTGCTTGAGGGACAAGGAACTTTGAATATTTGAGGAAGAAGCAGAGCTGTGTTAAGCACAATGGGAGCAGATCTCTCCGCTCGTCGTTACCACCCTCCAGTCTGACCTTGCCACGGGAGTCAAGAGACCTTGGGAGCATCCAGCACTTTGCAAAATCTCTTTCCTAGCAGCTTCCAGACTAAAAAACAGATACATTCCCTTCCCTCTTTGCCCAGCTGTGCATGATGTGCCCTAGAAAGAGCATCCCCTGTTCTTGTGGCCGTTCAGGAGAGGATTTGAGCAGCTCACAGATAAGCACGAGCGCTCAGGGTGCGGTTCCAGGGCAGTGGAAGCTGATGTAATCCACAGTGGCTGCAGTACCTCCCTCCTCCATGTGCTCCTACCCCTTCCCCTGAGCCAACTCCTTTTCTATTTTTCAGCTGGATCACCTCCCTGGCCTGGCTCTTTGGCTCAAGAGTGGTGGCAGAAGCTTGTGACTGGTGGCAGGACCAGAGCAGTCCTAAATTCAGTCTGAATATTCAAGAGAGTGCCTTCCTTCTGCCCTTCTCCCTGAAAGACTACTCCTTGTTGGGATCTTCCTCCGGCGTGAGGGGAAACTGGCTTCTATGAAAACGTAATGGGAAAATCTGAGAAATACTAAATCTGCTGGGATTTTCTTTTGTTATATTCCTAAACATGAAATTAGTTGTTTCGACCAGAAATAGAAGTTGTGGAAAAAGAAATAAAAATACATCCGATCCTACATATGCAAACGATGCTCTAAGTGAGATTTAGCACGTTCGGGAGCCCTCCGTGGAGCTCTGTGAGGACCCAAATCAGCTGGCACTGGGGGGGTTTAACTTGTCAGCACAGCCATTTTTCATTCCAGCGGTTGGGGAAGCATGGGAGAACCATCAGGCTTGCCCTTAAGCGGGGAGCTGAAGAGCCCAGAGGGTCTTGAGGACATCTTCAGGCAGAGGCTCTGGTGGGATGTGCCTCTCCATCCCTGCAGCCAGGGCCCCCAGACACAGCTGGGGCCTCCGGACGCTGCGCGGAGCCTTGGGGAGGGGGAAAGGGACTCGCCATCTGCATCTCAGCTGCTCTGCAGACTGGGGGGGGGAAAAGAAGTGCTGCTGCTCTGCTGGCATCCCTTGGAGATCAAGGGGGGGCTGATGGAAACGAGCTGGCCTAAGGCAGCCTCATTTGCATGCTTGTTTTATAACGTTTGCAAGTATTGATGTTAAAGGGGAGGGGACGACCAAAAGAAAAAAAAGCCACCACCCTAACCAGTTCAGACTCTCAGCTGGGACAATGCACAGCTTTAACCCATCTTTAGCCAGCAAAGATGTTCTTCCTCTCTTGAAAGGGCAGCCTGAGCAGGAGGTTGGAGGAGCCCAGGGCAAAGGAGGTTCAGCTTTTCCCTTCCTCAAAGAAAGGATGTTTCTGTCCCATTTTCCTCTCAGCATGTGGGAGGGACGCTCTGAGGCTCTTCTAAGTCATTGATCCCTTTCTAAACGAGCCAGAGCACTGCAGCGTGACCCGCAGAGCGGCAACCGCAACTCAGGAAATTCGAATCAGCTTTATTCTCCTCGGAGATATCTGCTAAAACAGAAGCAAGGCACTGAGAGTCAGCGGCAGAGCCCGGGGGGCGACGGGGGACTGTTTGACAGCGCTGCCAGGGAAATCTGAATGGCCTACAGGGAAGCCTGGCTGCACAGAAAACAGCCAGCCTTGCCACAGCGTTAATTGCCAACATCCTGGGATGACATCTTAGTTGGGATCCATTCTCGGCAACTTCGAACAGAAAGTACAGCTGCTGCTGCCAGGGCTGGGGTTTAGGCCTCAACCAATTCCCACCAGAGACAATACAGCCTCCAAAACAAGCTGTGCCCGCTTCCCTCACTACAGGAAGGACATTGAGGGGCTGGAGGGTGGCCAGAGGAGAGCCACCAAGCTGGTGAGGGGTCTGGAGAGAACCCTCACCAAGCTGGTGAGGGGTCTACAAAGGAACTGGGCATTTTTAGTTTGGAGAAGAGGAGGCTGAGGGGAGACCTCATCGCCCCTCTACAACTACCTGAAAGAAGGTTGCAGAGAGGTGGGTGTTGGCCTCTTCTCCCAAGGGAACGATGACAGGACCAGAAGAAATAGTGTGAAGTTGGGGCAGGGGAGGTTTAGGTTAGATCTTGGGAAGAATGACTTTCCTGAGAGGGTGGTCAGGCACTGGACCAGCCTGCCCAGGGAGGTGGTGGAGTCACCATCCCTGGAGGGATTTCAGAAATGTGTAGACGTGGCACTTCAGGGCATGCTCTAGTGCCCGGGATTGTTAGGTTGTGTCTGAAGGTCCCTTCCAACCATGAAGATTCTGTGGTTCTGTGATTCCCAGGCAGGCAACATGCTCCCTGCTCCCCGGAAAGTTGTCCATTTTTTCTGCCTCCTCCCTTCCCTCTCTTGTCTTCCCTCTGCTGCCTTTCAGCTCTCACCGCCTGCCAGAAAACACCAAGCAATTCACACTTTATCCTCTCCCCACTAATTAGAGGGGGAGGAGCAGGACGTGGCTGAAGCCACCCTTGCTTTCCATGCTCAGCAAAGGCTCTTTGTGGGATGTGTTGCCCCGTGAATGCCCAGGGGCTGCGGCAGCAGAGCAGGAAGGAGGTGCACACACACACACACCTGTACATACACACTCCTGCAAGGGCAAGAGAGAACAGAAACAGGAATGTCTTCAACGCCAGGAAGTCCGGAAAGACCACAGACACCTCGGTGGTAGGACACACCGGTGAGGCAGAGGTACTCTTTTCTTTGCCTTGACTTGCCTTGGCTGACTCAGATTCCAGTAAGCTGAGCTGCTTTTCATTTCCAGTAAATGGAAGAAAACCCTGTTATCGTTAGGAATCACCAGCGTGCAGAGAAAAGACAAACACCCTCCAGGAGGGGAGGGGGTAAAATTTTGAAGAGCCTAAAAACTTTATAGGTCTTGCAGTTGTATTAGCTCCCACCCTGTGGGACATTGTGGAACAGGGTTGTGCCTTTTTTTTGTCTCTCTCAGACCGGGGTTATTTTAGATGAGCAAATCCTTAAAAACCAGTAAAAGTAGAATTTGGTTTTGTTCTTAAGCTTTCAAAATAAAAGATGCTGTGAGGCAACTGAGGGTAATCAGATGCAGACATGCAGACCATACGCAAATGCAATAGCTTGTACGAAACGTGCACATAAGCACGTGCCCAACCAGGCTAAGCCCTAAGTTCTCTGTTAAAGGCAAATACTCAGTGATTCACTGACACAAGGTCAACACCACCCTGGGTTAGCCTGGGACCCAGATCCAGTACCATAACTCTGCTGAAGGGATGCAGAACTGTCTCCCGAACACGTGGATCAGCAGTAGCCCAAGGGATGGTAACCCTTCCACAGAGGTCCTATTCTGCTCTTTAAACTTCAGAAATTAACCTTAACTCTGAAGAAGAAGGTTTAATAGATCTTCCTGTATGGATTATTAATAACTGCATAAGATACTTCTGGCTTCTCATTATTTCTCAGACCACACTGACTACTTGGCCTCAAGTGACATCCTACAGGAATGAGGTACACTGTCACATTTGCTGTGAAAAAAATATTCTTTAGTTGTTTTTGAGTTTTCTGCATATCTCCTTATGCCTGCATATAAAATAAAGGAGGAATTTCCTGATCTATCATCTCTAAATCTTGTATTGTTCTATGTCCTTTTATCTTCTTCTATTTTCCTCCTTTCTAAAACAAACAGTCCAAATTTTAACAATTTGTCTCATATATGAGATTCTGTTTTCCTTGTCTCCCTTCTCTAGATTTCTTCCCAGAGCTGCCATCCATCTGGGGCTGGACATGTGCACTCTTGAACCAATCTGAAAGGGCAAAGGGAGTCTTGAAGACTTCTCTGGCATTATTGCAAACATTGAGAAGATCACAGCATCTTTACAGAAAATAATAGAACACTTTTATATCATTAAACCAATTCTCCCCGGATACTACAAAAGACATGACATTTTATTAACTAAAGACATACTTGCAGATGTGGATCAATCTCAAATATTGTCTCTCCTCTTCGCATATCTGTTATCAACCAGGGGCCTCCAGCTCTACAAAGAAAGAAAGAAAGGTAATGAAACAAACTGGCTCTTTAGCTAGTACTCCCCAACAGAGTCCTCACAATCCACCTGTGCAGGAAAGAAGCACAAGACAGTGCTTAAAACAAGCCTAAAAGCCCCTCCATGTTTTGTATACATCCTGTAGCATGCATTTGTCCTTTACATTTCCCAAGTCCATAATAAAAGCCCTCCATGACCTCGCTGCTCACCAAGTCAGGGAATTGTCAGAGTTGGAAAGGACCTTCTGTAGATCCTCCAGTCCAACTCCCCTGCCAAAGCAGGGTTGCCCAGAGCACATCACTCAGGGCTGCATCCAGGTGGGGCT
>JAOTQQ010000012.1:119878034-119903866 GCA_026546715.1 Gallinago undulata
CCAGGGATGGGGCAGCCACAGCTTCTCTGGGCAACCTCTTCCAGGGTCTCACCACCCTCACAGCAAAGAATTTCTTCATGAGAGCTCATCTAAATCTCCCCTCTTTCAGTTTAAAACCATTCCTCCTCATCCTATGGCTCCCCTCCGCGATCAAGATTTCCATCCCCATCTTTCCTAAAGCCCCTTTAGGTATTAGAAGGCTCCTATAAGGTCTCCCCCAGAACCCTTCTGTTAGCTCAGCAAATGGAACACATTTCTAAAGGGAAATGCTTCAAAGAAAAAAATATATATGCATGTGTGTAAGCCAAAAATAAGTAAAAAGCTCAAGAAAATAGCTAGCATGAGCTGGAGCAACTGCTCCAACTGTGGAACTTACAATTCTTATTAAAAAGATGCCATGATTTTATTTTGCTTCTGTGAAACAATATAAAATGTATACTTGAGTCCTCTAAAAAGCTGTAACTCCATAAAGCAGAATTTAAGAAGTAACAAACCATTATCAGAATTTTTTATTCTGGCTTATCTTAAAACAGCTAATGTGAGGTTTTAGGAAACACCATGTACAAACATCATGAGAGACGAACTATACAAATAAACTTTAAGAACATTTCTCCTTGCAGCCACTCGGAACACACAAAAAATAAAAAAAAACCCTGCAGATTACTTTACTAAATCAGGTTTAAAAAGGTCTTCCATATATACTACTGGTACCCTTGGAATTCATTATTTCTTTTAATTCCCTCATTAAGTTCAACAGGATTGAAAAAAATCTTGCTTGGCTGACAAGTTGTTTGTTTTGTTGGGGTTTTTTCCAGCCATCATACAATATTTTAGCATCACAAAAATTTCAACTAATACCTTAAAAAAAACATCCAAGTGTACCCTTATCTCAGTAGATCTCCTCCAAACGCCAGCCGAAAACAAACACTATCCCACCCACAAGTTGTAATTAAAGAAAATACTCTTCATATCTATTTCACCTCAACCTGTTAAAATACATAGTTCTGCTGCAAAGTTGAGGAATACCTTGACCTCTCGACTCTAGGAGACTCATTCATTAAGGTTTTCTACAAGAGCACACAAAAATAATAGTAATTTCAAAAAACAAAGAGGGGGGATAAATAAAAATTAAAAAGCAAGCATTCGGGGTTGTAGCCTTGAACCTTGTTTTAATGTGAAAATAGGTGAATTCTGAAGTAGTTTTGACAATCAGCAGAAAAATGTTAGCCCCCCTCATCAGCTGGAATATATATACCTGCTCTGGCTGAGCTCTTTCCCTCTTAGTATTGTTGAATTCTGCCCAAGAGTTAACTAAAATTAATTAAAATAACCAGGTTGTATCTATCAAAACTACAAAAATACATCACAACTACAGCTTAAGCCAAAGACAGGTAAATTCATAGCAATTTGCAGAAGTAGGTCGGCTTTTTAACCCTGCAAAGAAATTAAACGTTCTAATCAGCGAGTGAAGGCAGACAATTCTCAAACCTGCCTGCACCCAAATACACGAATGGAAAGAAAGGAGATGCAGTAAAACCTGTTCCGACACGCTGTACGTTAGAAATCTGACTCCCAGATTTCCTAGGAGCCAAACTCGAAAAGAAAGACGCAACGAAAAGCAGGTTAAGAACAAGGTAGAACAAAACCCATACGAAGCTTCCACGCACCACGGTCTTGAAGAAACCCATTAAAGCAGCATTTTTTTGTAGTTTAAAAAGGTCAAAAAGAGAAAACTCGGGGGATTTATTCTTGATTTTGTCTTTGAACACAAACACACAAGCCCTTCACATGTGTCCTTGGATCTTAAATTAAGCATACCTTCCCTACAGATCACGAAATTGGCAGTATGAGGCCAAAATGTTTGGCTAAAGCAAGATAACTAAACCAAACATCCGTAATTCAGCAGAAAACATGAAAATGTTAGGAAAAAGAAAAGGACTTAAGAGTACCAATAGTTCAGCATAAGGATTTGAACTTTATATATGGCAGTGTTCTGAAATGACAGAGCCGAAGAGTGACAGCACAAAGAAAAATTCCAGCAAAAAGTCATTTCAAATACAACCAAATGCACAGGAAAAAAACCCAACCACCCTACTTCTCCTTTTGTGCACAGCCCTTTCAAAGCTGCCTTCGCAATTCCAGCTCTGCTGGGCTTATTTGTAGGGTGACAGGTAATTATTTACGTACAAATTTTAACAGCAAAGATGGACAGAACATACCGTTAAGGCAGTTGAAGCCTGCGCCGATATTTTCCAAAGCACTCCCGATGTGCAAAGTTTCTTTCCCAAGAATTCCCACTAATTTACAACGGCAGAGGAATCAACCCCAGACAGCTGGGCTGGGATTTTACTCTGCTATTGGGTTATATTACATTCCTGGTGACAAAAGTTGTTGACATTAAGGTTGAATAGTAGAACTGGTGTTAGAATAAAAACCGTCTTGCATATCCTTCCAACATTTTTTCACTACTGACAGCACTTGAACGGCCCAAGAACTTTGTTTAAAAGTTTAAGTACAAGACGGATTTCATAAAATGGGATCAAGTTTTCTACTCTGCCTTACAAAAGGCTGATGTTTTATTTGCCTTTTATCGGTGTAGGCCAGGGGTACTTTGTCATTGCCTTTGAAATGATCCACCCATTTCTTCTTTACTTTCCTGTTCCTAGGAAATTTATAAACTCCAGGCCCAAACGTTTCGAGACTCATTTTCCCCCAAAGGCCGTTCCTTAGCAGGACAAGTTCGCATACGTGGCCAACCGCTCCATTAAGGAACAGGATTAGTATCCGAAATCCCATCGACATCTACACCACCGTTGAATGGCATAATTGGAATTACCGCGTCGTCACTCGTCAATAGGCCCCCGATCAGCCCCGAGCATCGCTAACGTGGGGCATGAGAACAAGAACGGGGCTTTAAAAACTCAGTTGTTTTCCTGAGAGGGTTGTCACTGTTTCGAGACGTGACTTGGAAAGCTTATGAGGTGCAACTGAGAACTTACTCAGCTGGAAGTAATAGAGTGATACTTTCACAAGAGCGTTTAAAAACCAAGCGTGCAAGTGATGTAACACCAGGAGATAGAAAAAAGGACAGGACAACAAAGCGTGGAGGAGAGGAATAAAACGCATTTATGTGAAAAGTAGAATTGTTACTCAAAAGGGTTGTTTTTTTTTTTTTTCTCTCCCAATTCTCTTGCCTGGTAGTAACAGTGCATATTTTAGTACCGTCCATTTGCGCATTCCACTTGGGAGACAGCTAAACACTCATTTAATTTGTACAACGGCGCTGGATGCAATAGCCTCATCTTTCTGCGTCTGCCAGAGTTTATGACTATTTATTTACTTATTTACTTGGTTATTTGAATCACAAGACTCTGGACTTTTAACAACTTCTCCTGACCAAATCCTGAGCTATTCGGAAAGTATATAAACACTTAATTCACAATATTATGTTGAAACACGACCATACATATTGTCCCTAATAAAACAAACACAGAAATTCCTAACTATGAAGCCACCATTTTAGCTCTCAATTTAGGAGATTTGGGACCAGAAACCTAGACTGTACTTGCACATAAAAAATAAGAGCATGTCTTAATTTAGACTTTTCTGGCTATTACTGATGTAAACAGTGCAACAGAAATTTATGTACTTTTTTGAGACTGCAATGTTTTAAAATATGTTCTTAAAGAACAGTTATAAAAATATCCATCATAGTATCTGTAGTCAAATATACAAATTAATATATTTACAACTGAGCTAACATGCCATAACAGTTTCTTTGCCAAAAACATTTGTCACTTGAGTAGAATAAACAAGTATCTTAAGTTTTTAAAACCTTCTGCAGTTCAAATTTCTCATTTTACTGCCCTTCTACATCCACATGCTTCTCTTCATTTATCTCCATGACTATGTTACATTAAAATGCACATAAATTCCGCATTTGGTAAAGGGAGATGAGAGCAGATTTTTCATAAAACTAAAATTCTGAATAGTGTTCAAATATATGCAGATAAAATTACCGGGTTTTGTAAAGCCAGCAGAAATCAGGTCCTATTCATTTTTATGGTTTCTGTTACCAAAGGGAAAACAAAGAAAGAGAGCGTTCCATTCCTTTTCTGAAACGCAAGAAAAAATGAAAAGTCTCAGAAGCACAATTCAAAGTGGTGCTCATTTGAAAGCCAAGGAAAAATATTTTTGAAAAAGAGAAGAGTTAACATTTTAAATCATAATTTGAAAGCTCTTAAGGGAGAAGTCAAGAGAGAGAAGGACAGGATTACAGCAATATTGCACACAAACACTGAGAGTCTTGTGAAGAACAGCGGAGCAAAATAAGTTGAGGGGGGGACATTATGTAAAAGGAAATACATAAATGAGTCAACAATTAAATTTATTATTTTAAAAATACCCATGAAATTTTGTTCCAGCACATTCAACAGACTTGGAGTTCCTCACCATCTTCCTGCTGTAACCATGGGTCTTTTTCCCCACCATTTTGTCTTCTCCAGAATCAAATCTCATTTGGAAGAGGATCATAAACTTATTGGGGCAAAACAAATGGCACCCCGTGTCTGTTCCTTCCCATGCATTTCCCCACCACAAGGAAGTGGGGAGATGGGAGCACTGCTCAGCCACAGACTGCTCAACTTCAGACGAGCAACACTCAGATTTTTCTAAAAGACAGCATTCATCAAAAACTATTAACTTACCAAAACCAGTTCCTTTGCAAGAACAAACCAGTTCTAAGAGACTCCTGTTATAATAAGACTCAGCATGAACCTCTGAGTGAGGATGAGTGTATCACCCCACGACAACGCACTGAACAGCCCTGGTGCTTACTACAGATGGTTGAAACCCTAATCTGAATTGGACAAGCTGGCAATTTTACAACTTGAGTCCTTGTCACCAAAGGAAAATGCCACAGCACTGGCTATTTGTTACTTCAGAATCTTTCTTTCACCCACAGAGTCTGAAAAACTTCTGAAACCATAGTCTCACCCTCAAATATCACAAGCGTATATCAGATATCTCACTATTTTCAAGAACAGGACAATAAAAATATGGCTTAGCCTCATTCTGCATAACTTCTGGTAATTGTTGAAGTCTTAAAACCATGTTTCTTACCCTTCACTCCCATTTTCTAAGACACTCTGTTGAAAAGGGGCTGACAACTGGTGTGAAAGTAGAGCAGGAGCTATGGGACCTTATGTTTAGGTCCTCCTTGGAAGACGCTTCCCAGGTGCATTAGTGGCAGAATGGCCAAACCCAAGAGACAACTCAAGCTTCAGCAGTGCTTCAACTTGTTTGTCAAGGATTCAGAGACTGCCATAAAATAACGTATATGATCAGAATCTAGCTAAATCCGTGCAAAAATGTAAATTACACATTTGATTATGGATAACAGGGCTCTGTCTGCTCCTTCAAGCTGCATCACAAGAGTTTCTGAAGGGCCACCATAAGGCGATGAAAGGAAAAATACAGCGTTGAGCTCCTCAGGTGGTCAAAAGCTTCTCTATCAGAATAAGATGCTTTCAACTCCTTTTTCTAAAGCCTAAAGAATGGTCAAACCTTTTCAGGTCACCTTTTTGGTAAGCTTTTATACTTTCAAGGCTGCAATTTAAGCTACAAGTTCATTGTAAAATTTTAATCTACTAAAATATAAATGTGGATAGAAGAAAGACAATTAAGCTTCATCTGCAAAAAATATGAAAGCTGCCAATAAAAAGTGCACACATGTAAAATTAAGCCCATAAAAATATATAATGAAAGACATCTGGCACAAATGCCAGCCCGTCGCATGCTTGTTTTGTCAGCTGTCAAATCACAGTAATAAAAGATGCTAAAAGGCACTCTGACAGCAACATTCCTGGTATTTTAAAGAACAATCATAAAAGACATGCAGCTATAAGAAAATACCTGCATTGCTACCAAAGTAACCCAACGGAGCTGGTGGTTTTTGGCAAAATATTAATGCTTAATGCTTCTGACTGAAGTCTGTGCAGGACAGGACCCAAATTATTTCTCTTCCACACAAACCTTTCTGTGAAAAGTTACCTGGAGTTCTGAACAATTACACACACAATCCTATCTAGAGTTATTGTAAGTAAATACTGCTCCCACACAGAAAATGACGTAGAGTTGAGACACGCTATTCATATACACTTACCTTTGTCAATAAAAAAATCCTTTTTAAAATATATCTAATGGGGGGGGAATCTTCCCACTGATTCTTTTTGATTTTATCTCAAAAAGTGAATTATTTTGGTATGTTTTACTGATAACAAAAGCCAATGTTTTTCCTCCATGTAAAACACAAGTTCCAGATACTCTTTGTAATTGTGCATAGAATCACAGAATCATAGAATTGACTACCTTAGAAGGGACCTTTAAGATCATCTAGTCCAACCATCAATCTGACAAAAACAAAAAACCACATCACTAAGTGTCATGCATATGAAGCACTAAACCAAAAAAAACCTTCAGGCCCTGCTGTGGTCCACCCTGACCCACAACAACGAGTTAGAAGGAAATAAAAACCATTCTATTAATATAGGATTTTGAATTTCATACCTTTCTTTACAAAGTATGATTAAGCAGTGGTATCATGGAACAAAAAAGACTGTCTTGAGATGATGCTACATACCTGAAGATTTTATATAGCATTATAGTCATCATGTCCTGGAAACTGAGGGAGCAGTAGTAATAAGAGTTAGTCATAAAGACACCAACCTAGTTTCCTGTTAAATATATAATCAAGCTGCAACAAAAACACATTACTTTTAAATAACCATTCCTTAAAAAGCATGACTGAATTTTTTTCTGCTGTAGTCAGGAAGCTAAATCAGACTTGCATTTCTTCACCTACCAGGCACACTGTGCCATTTTGCTTTTAACGCTGAGGAAGGCGAATGAAGAAAATTTTCACTAGAAAGTAAGTTTATTACAGTTTGATTGTTTGGGGCTTTGTGGTTTTTTTTTTTTTTCCTTTGTAAAGTTAAAATCTGCCTTGATATTATGAAGTAGAAAAGTTTTAGCCTTTCTTATACTGACTCTGCAGTGAGAAAGGGAAGGAAGTCAGGTGAGATGAAAGGGATGAAACAGACTCCTGGCTTTGAACGGACCTGGCGAGTCCCACTGGGAGCTGGCAAGTGATGGAATTCTCTGGGGAAACCCCAGTACAAAAAACTTTATTAGGTGTCATTTTGCGTGAGAAACTGAAGCAAAGCCATCCCACCACTGAATTCAGGAATTAATGAAGCCTAGGTTAAAGGTGGCTTGCAATCATGCTGAAGAATCTCTATTTGGGGCAAGAAAGAAGACCAAGAATCATAGAATTGTCTAGGTTGGAAGGGACCTTTAAGATCATTAAGTCCAACCATCAAACCTAACCCTGGTAAAAAAACATCACTAAACCATATCTCTAAGCACTATATCTACCCAGCTTTTAAATACCTCCAGGGATGGTGCCTCAACCACAATGTGGCATTTTCCAGCTTTCCTGAAACACATCTGGCCTCACAAGGGGTGTCAGACCTCACCAAGAGCATCTTCTAACCACCCAGAAATCTCTGATGAGCTCAAAGCTGGCCGGTGACACCTTGAGTTCGTGACATTTGTCTATACCATGTTACCATTCAGGGAACTTTCTCCTCGACCTTGTTATTGAGTAACACTTAATATAGACTAACTTCATAAATCTCACTGCTTTCACTCATCCAAATAGGAACTAAGCACACAAGAATAAGTTCTCATAGTGGTTTATGTCTACAATCACTCACACTAAAAGATATATACATACATATATATACACAACACACACCCATATATATCCACCTCACTCTTTTCAATAAGTTTTTGTTATCACCAAGACTATTAAAATGAAGGTTTCCACATGAGCAGTAGCTCAGTGAAATATCACTGCCATTTCAAATGCTTTCTGTATAATATCAAATACTGCCAAGATACTTAATCAGATTGATTATCTGAGGCTGAAACAAACAACTTGCAGCACTGACAGCCAAAATCATTATGTTAGACGTGAGGAAGGACAAATGAAGCCCTGCACTGCCCCACTGCCAGAGAACACTGTATATTCTCTCCCTGCCTCTGCCTTGAAAATCAACGGAGGCTTATAAAAAAATAATGGATGTTAAGATACGGCATTATGGCTAGCCCATAGATGAAAAAAAAAGACTACAGCTATCAGCAATAATTTTATTGTAGTACAATGAAAAGATCTGTAATCTGCATATCCAACCTAAATATAAAGCTTTTCCCACTTTTTTTTAAAGAAAGGGAGTTCAAAATTTTACTTACCCATATATATCTCAGAAGATTATGTTAATATCATACATGACTTCTATCAGTAGATTTTGAAGCACGTAAGACGATGTCTTGATATAACATGCCTTCTGATTTTTTATATAAAAGTCATAAGCCTCAATTCCTCTGCATCAGATGTTCCAATCTCCAGCTGACAAGCAGAGAGAGACGGGCGCGCGGAAATGTAGTTTGACAAACACGCCAACACCTCTGCACTTGACCGACTTTGTGCCCTCAGCCATCTGTAATTTCGCTCTCCTGTGATGATTCCGTGAGGTCGAATAGGGGTTGTCAACAGGTAAGGTCCTTCTTTCACTAACAGGATGGAGGTCACCTACTTGACCACGTATTTTCTCGCAACCTGTGGGAGCGCGGCATCTTTGGGGCAGAGGAAGGAAACGGAGAACACACAGCGCCCCACAAACATGTTTTGTCTCGGTCACGATCACATGAGTTTCATTTCCTTTAGAAACTAGACTTAAAATGAGGAGAGTAGAGAAGGTTAATAAAGTCATTGTTATCGTATTCATTTACTCTCACATCTTTTTCTCTCTCTCCTACTCACTTCCTCTGTAATTTTTGGTCAGCCTTCCCTGTTAACATCGCACCGATCAGCAAAGAGAAGCTTGGGAAACATTTTGGCATCCATGTAATTCTTGTGAAAACACCAGGACGAATAATCCTCTCAAAAAAAAAAAAAAAAAGAGATCCTAGGGACCTAAGGAAGCAGCATCATTTTGGCTTTTTACCAGCCATTTTACAGCAGAAGTAATTAGTAAGTTACATACCATTGTAAGCAATACCAGCACAAATCCAGCTTCCCTCACCGCTTGCTCTCTCTTCTAATGATGCCAAGATCGTGACAGGCTTACTTAGCATGGTTATTGTTTCCAATTTCAAACCCCTACACTTAATTTAAGTTTCAGCTCGAGATGATCTATCTTAAACAGCCAAACAAACCAAAAATACTCCAACCCCATTACTTCAACTTCCCCCCCACCCCACCCCCACTATAGCAACAACGCATCGGAAACACTTCAGGAGGATTTTGTTGGTGTTGAATGGCCAAGATTTGGTAAGGGCGTGTGATCAGCTACTTTTGAAATAAATTACAAAGAATAACCTATGTTTCAGTAACAGTAAGTATCCAGATCCTGGTCAGCCTTCTCATATCAAGAGAGAATTCTATATATCAGGAGCAAAAGTCATATAAAAAAAGACCCCAAAAGATGACTAATCAGTTGCATTTCATACATAGTCTCCCATCACCTGACAAAAACTGGAAGAGCTGCCCCTCTGTCTCTCGTACAGAAACATATTGCCTTTTTGGATCAAAAAGTATCAGGCGTTTGCAACGGCTTTTAAAGTTTTATATAATACATAATTACACATGCATGGATACACATACACCCCACCCCCCCCCCAGTGGAATTCCAGGATTTCCATTCAAATGCAGAAAGAAGAGCTGAAAAGATTGGGACAGTGATCAGCATCTCAATACTCCTTTCAAGGACCAACAGGAAACGATAACTAATGAAAAATTCCAAATATTATTAATACAGGAAAATATGTCCAGCTTTGACAACCAACGCAGTCATGGAATAAACACTTCCATCTTCAGTAGCTGCTAAAACAAACACTCTTTTACAGGCTTTGACAGAGAACAGAATTCATTTCCCCTTTACAGCTGCACTGCTTCAAAGTCAGTTAAACATCAATGTGACAGCCTTACTTGGGAGAGCTCAGACATTTACTGTATTATCTTGGCCGGACACGAGCAGAAAGCAGAGACTGTGAAGGCAGAGAAGTCGAGGGGGGAGAGAGGGAAACCAAGATTGTTTTTCTTAAACACCTTATGAAGTGTTCGTCTCAGTTGTTGCCAGAAAAGTTATTTTTCTTCTTCGTTTCTTCTGTATTTAAAGACCCGGCTAACGCAAACACAGCATGGGTCTGAAGGCAAAAAGTTCATGAGAAGAGAGCTCATTTACACAAACTGGGACTTACTGGGAGACCAGCTCCTCGCTCTGCCATACAGGGGGCTTCCTCAAGTGAAACTCAGCAGACCAAGCTGTTATCAATGCTCACAAATTAGACTACCTTATCCGCAACCAGCCATCACCCTATTATCTCACTAATATCGAGAAGACACACAGTTCTTACCCTAATTTCTGCCACCAACTTTCCTGTACAACCTTTACCTAACAAGACCATCATAAAACTTAATGTATATTAATTTCACACAGAGCAACAAGCACAATAAGTACTTACTATTAAGTGGGAAGGAATACTGGCCAGATATTAAAAAGACCCTAATAATGTCTACAGGCCACTAAATTGGCTAGCCACTAATTGGGGAGGGACTCTTTATCTGGGTATACAGTGATACGACAAGGGGTAACGGTTTTAAATTGAAAGAAGTGAGATTGAGATTAGATTTTAGGAAGAAATTCTTTGCTGTGAGGGTGGTGAGACACTGGAAGAGGTTGCCCAGAGAAGCTGTGGCTGCCCCATCCCTGGAGGGGTTCAAGGCCAGGCTGGATGGTCTGGTGGGAGGTGTCCCTGCCCAGGGCAGGGGGATGGAACTGGATGATCTTGAAGACCCCTCCCAACCCAAACCATTTTATGATTCTATGAAATTGAGTACCTTGAACAAAACAAAAAAAAAAAAAAGACACCAAAATACCTGCCATTTGCAAAAGGAGATCAAGATTATTTCCTGAGACTCTGTAGAAAGCTGGCTGCTCACGTGATGATGGCTCTTTCTTACTTCCAGATGTTTAATTTCATTAAGGAAAACTAAAAATACATCAGTCCATGTCCTTACTACTGTTTTCCCATGACAGCAGTTGTTACCACTGGCGGAAATGAAGTGATCCCAAAGAGAAGATGTCTTATGAATAACCTACCAAAATACAGCCCAAACTACCAGAGGAAGATTGGCCAAGCCACTAGTTCTTCCATGGCAATTGATCCCTCAAAACTGTGACTCCGAAAAAATTTCCTATGATAAGAAGTTTTCCATTGGGACTTTGAATACATTTATCACTTCTCTGTGCATGCTATAAGCAAGCTTCAAAAAAAACCAAAACAAAACTGTATCTCTTCTGTTCTTCTTAGTGGGGTTTTTTGTACATAAACACAGAAGAGAAGACATACCTGAAATACAGCCTAAATCACTGATCTACTATTAAAGAAAAACACAGGAAAGAGTAGCTAATAAAAACAAAATGATGTCACACGAAAGTGTCTCCGTAAATCATTCTATTAAGTGGTGGGTTTTTTTGGTTTTTTCTTACTTGAACACCAGCTTTGCGCCAACTGCAAATCTAGAGCAAGCCTGGTGATCTGTGGTGATACAACTTGGCAACACACAGCAGCTTACACTCAAGAAATCTCCAGATCTTAGCCAGTAGGAGACCACCTTTCACCTTCTGGAGGGTCACCTCAGGGTTAAAGGAAAGACAAAGCAAGATGCACTCCGTATACCAATAATAAAGTCACTCTTCTTCACACCTGATAGCAGGCCTGATCTTTAGGTTTTTTTAATTACTTCAGAGTATTATTTGGTATCTGAGGTTTCTGTCTGGAAGTTGTCTGTGGGAACTCCCACACTCCTCTACCACAGCTGGAGTCAGAAGACACTTCAGATTATATTTCTCCTCGAGGAAAAAGAAGAGAGGCCAATCAAGCATTCCCTACAAAAGCTTTTTTAACCTCTGCATCTTGAATCCATCCTCCTTCCAAACAGCTCAAATGGGTGACCTTCAGGGCACGCTGCAGGAGTTGGTCCGTCAGCCAGACTCAGAGGATGAGCTGGCCAGCAACTCTGCCTGCCATGGGGATACGACGATGTGGTTTGTTTAAGCATTTAATTGGGAAAAATCTTCACGTTTGAAGCATAGGGCAGGTTTTTTTGGTGCTGGGCTGCTGGAATTTCCTTACTCCAGCACTATTTTTAGCAGCCAGCAAATGGGTAGCTGTAGGACCTCTCCTATCACCAGAAAGCTATCCAGCTGAAGTGGCACAGCAGCCCAACTCTGCGTGCTAGCAATTCTTCAGATACAGGCTATGAGCCCAGTCCTGCTCACTTCTGCTGCAAACTACATCTTTGTTATAGGCACTTTAGTGCAGCAGACAGAAGAAGGGCTTTTTTTTTTTTGGCCTTTGTAAACAAA
Source organism: Gallinago undulata (assembly GCA_026546715.1). Lineage (NCBI taxonomy): Eukaryota > Metazoa > Chordata > Aves > Charadriiformes > Scolopacidae > Gallinago > Gallinago undulata. The sequence goes on from JAOTQQ010000012.1 coordinate 119,890,529, forward strand.
CCTTTGAAGGAAATATTTTAAAATAAATTTACATATTTTCTGTCTTCATAATCCTTATAGGGGTATGCTATTTACATCTCATAGAACCGTAGAATGGTTCAGATTGGAAGGGACCTTAAAGATCATTCAGTTCCAACCCCCTGCCCTGGGCAGGGACACCTCCCACCAGACCAGGTTGCTCCAAGCCCCATCCAGCCTGGCCTTGAACCCCTCCAAGGACGGGGCAGCCACAGCTTCTCTGGGCAACCTCTTCCAGGGTCTGACCACCATCACAGCAAAGAATTTCTTCCTGAGATCTCATCTCAGTCTCCCCTCTTTCAGTTTAAAACCATTCCCCCTCCTCCTGTGGCTCCCCTCCCTGACCAAGAGTCCCTCCCCATCTCTCCTGGAGCCCCTTTAGGGACTGGAAGGGGCTCTAAGGTCTTCCCAGAGCCTTCTTTTCCATCAGCTTCTAGAAAGCACAAAAACCCTTCCGTATCCTAAAAAATTCCCCTCCCCTACATATGTACAAAACTGAAGACTATGTCGTTTTACCCAGTATTTCCTCCCAAAATCACAAGTCCTCAGATCTGGTCAAGACTTGCTTTTCTATAGCTATCACCAACTTCAAAAAACATGCTGCAACATGTTGATATACAAATTAAAAATTGATTACAAATTGATATACATGGAACTGTACAAGAATAAACATACTCGTGTTCTTAAAAAAAAAAAGACAAAATAATTCTCAGAAGCAACAGTGAGTAAATTCTGTGCAGCCACAGTTATTCAAATCAGAAACCTTAGGTGAAATACAAGGCACGTGATCGGCGACAGACTGGCAATGGAAAGTTCTGCAGGACAGGCCAGGCTCAGAGCTGGGCTGGAGCCGAGCCCACAACTCATTTCAAAACTCAAAAAGTCTTGTGAAATTTCTCAGTCTCTGCAATGCACACTGCGCAGCTCGTCTCCGTTCAATACTCCTGGAAGAGAGACTAAGCGCCGTTAAAGTGATGTATTACGCTAAGCTTTTCATTGCATTAATTTATACCCTATGACATCACAAACTATGGATCCTTAAAGATTCAATTTAATTTGTAAGACAGAAAAAAGTATCACCTGCTAAAATATGACTAGGTACGTTATATGGCTTTTAAAGGTGAACTGCAGCTGGAAAACATTCTAACAGCAATATGCACAGAATATCCAACGTAAAACAGAACAAAAAGTGAAATGTTGGAGTAAATTCATTAACTGAAATCTTGTTTTCCCTCCTCCCCCCTCCCCAAATTCAACTTACTAATTAACTGCCAAATACTCTCTTTATGTATGACACAGCATAAAACATTTGAGTACATGTATTTCAATACTTTGCAAATTAATTTGAAGGTTTTGGCAGGATAAACGTTACATGTGTAGACTTGCAAAATATTCAAGCTGCTTCTTTGTCTACTTATAAAAAGCAGAACTTCTCCCTTCCGTGCCACACTCCCATGAATGTCATTTAATAATCAATTTTCTTACCAAAAAAAAAAAAATAGATCATCTTGTTGGGGCACAAAAATTTATGCATATAGAAGAAACACAAAAGGAAAACTTCTCCATGCACAAAAGACAGAACAAATACTAAAACCCTAACCCCATCCCCCCCCCCCACCTCAGGTAAAGAAGGCCTTTTCCCCTTATTCCTCAATTAGATCAATCTCCAATGATACAGCTGATATTAAGTAAAAAAAGAAGTGCAACTTTCAACCTCAAGATGGATCTTAAAAATAAAACGCCGTTCATATAATTCCTTAGTCATCAGGTGACAATCCTAATTTAAAACAACAAATTCTCCCATGTGGCTCCATTATAAGGTGATAGTTAGCACCTCAAGGAATTTAAAGACATCCCATTTTCCTTGAGGTTAACCAGACAGCAAATCAAATAATCCCACAGAGGATTCAGAGCAGGCTTGACCCATTACTGAGGTGCTAAATTAGAATTTCAAAGAGTAACTCCATAGTCACCCTTCACAGAAATAATTTTTAATTCTCCCTCTGTGAAATGTGAAGTTAAGTCAATACTCGATGTTTTATCTCATAACATAAGCAGACAAAAATACTGCTAACTCAAAACAATCTAGAGGTTGATTCCTGCTTAATAAAACAGCAAAGGGCCACTGCTTTTAACATTTTAATAGTAAAAAATTCTAGAGCGAATTTGCCTATTTCAGCATTAATTCACAACATCGGTAGATAGAAGCATTTTAATTACATTTGAGGAAATTAAATACATAAATATGTGTTTATTTATTTTCCTTATGCAATCAACATGCTCACAAATGAATCTGAATTCTGCATATGGAGAAAGTAATGAGGGTTGACCCCATTTTACAGCTAAGAAAGTCGGCATAATTACAGGGAAATTTTCACCACACGCAGGGAGAAAACATTCCAAGTCCCCAAAATCTACAAATGCTTCCTGCCACCATATCTCAATTTTTTGTTGATTTAAAGAAAAACAAAAGTTGTCCAAGGTAAACAGTATGTTCAATTTTTTGTAGCTTACCCTGAGCCAGCCTGAATAAATCCTTTTAACTGCCTGTTCAACACAGCCCAAGACCAGGAGAACCTTGGCACCATGAGACCACAGAGCCCATCACCCACATGGCACGAGAGTGGCTGACGTTGCCCAGTACCCTGAGCTAAGCAACAGGACAGAATTAAAAACTGGTAATACCATCAGTACAAATGACAACGTAGAACCAAGCATACACATACAACCCACCCCCTATCCCTCCCATTTTCAATTATTAAAATATTAAATACAAAAATGCTCGTGTTCTTGCAGGTATGCACCCTCACAGAAAACCACAGGGCATTAATTTAGTCTGCTTCTCAAGACATTGTCTGTGTAAGAAAATACCAGTTCCCTCTTACTGACTTCCTTCCCTGCCAGCGGTAAGCAAAATCAGTTAAAAAACAGTAAAACACGGTGTCGTTTTTACATTCAGCTAATGCAAGTGAGAAATATTTTCAATTAGCAGAAGGTTTGACCCAATATTGGATTTTACGTTTCCATCTCTCCTGCATTGCTAGTTAGCTCAACCTTTCCACAAGAAACCTTCTTTATTTCCCTTCTCAGAATCTTGTCTCTCTAAAAAAGTCCCTCCTCCCCCGAGGAAATTCTAAGGGCAGGCTCATCGTCTTCCTTTCTCAGCTTCTGCAACACAACTTGAGTAAAAATTATTTACACAAGCGTAAGAGAAGAGAGTACAGCTCATTATGAAAAAGTTACAGCCATGCCTATACAACAGTATTTCTACAAAACCAGAACAGTAAGAACAGTCCTCAAGTCATGTCAACAGGCAAGAAAAGTTATGGCGTATGGCCCTTCCCACCATAACATAAAATACTCACTTATTGCTGGTTTAAAATTAAGGGTTTATTTCTATCTTTGCCAGACACATTTTATATAATGTTCACGGTTTCACTTCTCATTTGCTCCGAGAGAGATCTAAATGCCTCTTTTTTGATCTTTTCAGGTTTTCAAGAATTCCTCAGTTTACACGGTAAAATACTTCACATTGACTTTATCAAAGGATTTGGAAGAAAGATGGCACACACAGTGGCAACCATGTGAAACTTTAATTTGTATTACATCTTTGTAGTCAAATGAATCCATTTAATTAAGGACAATTATACCTCTGACAGGAGAAACAGAGCTGTGCCTATAATGGATTTTTCATTTCAGCCACCGAACAGGAAAAAAAGTCCACCTAAAAACCAAAGGTATTTTAGAACTGTTTCAAGTTGCGCAAACACTCAATTCGCCCGGAAAAATGCCCTTGTTTCAGACAGCTTATTTCATGTCAAAGTAGGGTAAGCTATCTCAAAGCATTAAGAGCATCCACAAGGGGATTTAATTGCTAAATATATCTGCGAATGTATACCTTAGCTTCCTTTGCAGTACCTTGGCTGAGAACAGAACCATATGGATACCAGACAAATAAATTACATCTATAAAAGCAGGCAAGTGAAGAAATTACTGCCCTTTCCAGTAGGGCACCACAACAGATAAGGTGCTCACCGCTAACATGGTTAATTCAGTTCCTCTGAAATTATTTATGCACCAATAAAAAGCAGGGCTGTTCCAGAGGCACTCAAAAACATTCAGCAGCAACCTTCTTCTAAAAGGCAGGAGACCCAAATGCAAACCTCTACGCCCACTCATAGAATGGTTTGGGTTGGAAGGGACCCTCTCACCAGACCAAGTTGCTCAAAGCCCCATCCTTGAACCTCTCCAGAGATGAGGCAGCCACAGCTTCTCTGGGCAACCTCTTCCAGTGTCTCACCACCCTCACAGCAAAGAATTTCTTTCCGAGATGTCATCTAAATGTCCCCTCTTTCAGTTTAAAACCATTCCCCCTCGTCCTACTCCTCCACTCTCTCACTCCACTCTTATCATCCCTGATCAAGAGTCCCTCCCCATCTCTCCTGGAGCCCTTTTAGGGACTGGAAGGGGCTCTGAGGTCTCCCCAGAGCCTTCTCTTCTCCAGGCTGAACACCTCCAAGTCTCCCAGCCTATCCTCACAGCAGAAGTGCTCCAGCCCTCAGAGCATCTTTGTGGCCTCCTCTGGACCCATTCCAACATGTCCATCAGGAACATCATGACTCTCCTCCATCTCATCGCACCCATGTCGATGCTGAGGAGGTGGCGGTGCCTTCCCACAACTATCCCAGGGGAAGCCAGCAGGCCTTGGCCACCCTGGACCAGGACCTGGACCTGCAGCTCCCAAGGAGCAAAATCAGATGAGTGATACAACCCATCACAAGCTGTCCCTCTACTCAGGGCACAGGCTGTGCCACCGAAACCGTGGCCTGGCAAGAGCCCTCCCCTCACACACCTGCTCAGAGCCAGACCCCACGGCCAGGCCATTTCCCAGTGTCTTATTCACCATTAAGTCTTTCCGTGAATCTGACCTCAAAATTCAAAGCTGTCAAATTTCAGAATTTCCTAAGTGAGCCACTCTGGCATTTCTGATTAGCAGGGAATTTTCCCCCTTCCTCAATGAAGCTACTCGTGAAATTCAAGCCAACTCATTGATAGCATTTTCAGCTAGTAATTCCCCCTCAAAACACACACCGAGACATCCGACTGTAATGAGAGACTGTCATAACCATGGATCAAGCTGCCCTGACCCAAAACATCACTCCTCCTACATCGGCTGCCCGGGAGCTTTGACTGATAGAAGAGAATGGACTATCCCAAAGCGTTACCAGATTGTATCAGAAGACCACGACACGCAAAACACTTCTCCTGGAAGCTGGGGGCGGATGGAAAATAGCTCAGAAAAAAAAATAAAAATCGAGTGATGAAGCAAATAAGAGGAAGACTAAGTAGGAGGCAACTTTGATAACTACTGTTACTGGAATCAAGCTCAGCAGGAGATGTTACTTTTTTTTTTATTATTAGTCTTTTTTCTTTTAAGAAATGCCCACAGTACCTAAAAAGAGGACCAGAGCACTGCATGCATGGTTCCACACTTATATTAAAATAAATACACACTACTGTGAGTCAGATGTGCTACACACACAGTATATTTGACACTAACTAGCAAAAGCATAAAATTAATAAAAAAATCCATTTAACCCTTTACGGTTTGGCACATAGCATGTGGTAAATAGAGAGTAGCAGTGTGCTTGGGGTATGACAGCAGTAGAATAGCATGTGATATTTCACATAAAATGGCCTGATTTGGGGTGGTTTGGGTCATGGTTTTTTTTTTTTGGCTTCTGTGAATTTTGTGTCGAGTATGTTTTAAGCATGACAACCATAGCGTTATACAATACGCTCAAGATGTATCGATTCCTCAAATATTTAAGCATTGATCAAGAGCCTATAAGTTGGATAATGACAAGAGAGTGAGCTCAGGAGGAAGGAAAGACTAAAACCACAGTCAGGGACACGGAATATTTTAAACATCAGTAGTCACGCAGCAAGTTTCACGTACCACCAGCTGCACAAAAATCCTGTTCCACTGCAGCATGTATTCTGGAAGTCACATACTGTAATTCCAGACAGGAAAGAAAAAAAAGTTTTACATGAGCCTGTTCAGCAGGACTGAGCAATAAAAACACAGTTAACCAGGATTTGTGAAGAGAAGCCAAGCAAAAAACCACAACTGAAAACTGAAAAGCCATAAAAATTAACTCAAGTGAAATTTCATATGTGTTGGTCACCTACTTTTAGAGAAATGTAGATGTATTTATCCCATTTTAAAACACTGCTAAACCGTGGCACCACACAGTAGAGTTTCAAGCTCACAACCTGAACAAAGAAAAGCAGGAGACATCTCACTCTCTCACAGCAGTGGAACAGGCACCTAGAGATTGAAGGACAAAAGAATCCAATGCATAAAGGGATCTGCAATTCCGTGCGTTACTTATAAGGACAATGATACAAAGCTGAAGTGAGAATATCCAAATATAAGCAAAACACACTAAAAAACACGAATGGAAACATTTTAACTCCCTCTGACACTACTACAGTTCCCCTCAAGGATGAGCCGATTTGCAATACCTACTATAAAACTAATTCTTTTCTCAGTTCTTATTTTAAATATTTCTAGATTTTGCCGACTGCTGTCATTTGGAAAGATACACAGTTTGGCGTACACAGAACACTATCGTATTGAACTGGGATTACTGGAGGAACCAAAGTACCAATAATGAAAAAAGGGAAGAATCTGGAGCATAAAAACAGAGAATAGAGCATGTTCTTCATTTATCACGGCCACAGCTGTAAATAGAGTTTTACCAACACATTTACAAGAGTGTGGAGCGATGACTAGAAGAGGATTTTGTAAAACATTTTGAGCCCTTTCACAACAAAACTGTAAAATTCACCAATAGTTCTAAATGGTTTTCATAATACTTAACTTCTTAACATCTGTAACTTATCTAAGACCATTCATCTGAATTTTTCAACATCCAAAGTTTGTTTTAAAAAGAAAACCTCTAATTTCTTGCCAGTCCAGTTAATACTAAAGGTAAATTAATCGGATGAAAACGCACTGTGCCAGACTTTATATTAACCAGCTGCAAATTTGCTTACTATGCTAGTCGCGTAAGTCTTCTGAGCCTAACACCCTAGCATTGTGACATTATAAAACTTCACCCTCTTTAATGTACAGAAATATCCATGAAACTCAAATTATTGTACTATAATGCTGTCAAATAAACAGACTACTGGAATTCAATTTCCAGAAAGCCAAGGCAAAATCTACTGGCCTTAATCTGAAATACCAGTGTCATTTTCAAGCCCTGTATTTAATTAATACTATTTACTGTCAAGAGCTGAGCCGGGTAAATATTTCACTCTTCCCAATTCAGGGGCTAAAGGCAGGCCCAGAGGAAAATCTGCCCAAGTAAATGCATCTCATCTTCTTTGATGATGCAAGAGCTCAGTTGTCCTGTTCTTGACCCCTCTAGAATTCCCAGGCTCCAATACTGGTGGTACAATGTCATCAATCTATATTTAAAATATATATTGATTTTCCACAGATGATAATGATGGCTATTTCTTCTGCAAATGCGCATATACCATACCTTTGGCCATATAAAAAGGTTCCTATCAAGGTAAGAAATGAAAAAATCTTAGCAAAGCCCATTACTAAGTCAAAACCAATATTTAAGAAGTGAATAAAATCAAGTTAGCAATCTCATTTCCTAAATATTTTTATTTATCTCACTAAAACTGAAATGTTAAAAATAATCTTCCAGGATATAGCTACATAAAAAAGGCAAGCTTCAGTCAATTGAATGACAGTGTTTTCAACAGTCCTGGATATATATGAAGTTTTATTCCATCAATTCGGTAAAAAGTTCACTGACAGAGCACTCCATTTAAATCCATTTATAGTAATTAATGAGTTTTACATATTTCAAAATGGTTTACTCCGGGTTTATAATGAATTTCAGCATTGTGGCCTCAAAACTGTGAAAGTACTTTAAAAATACTTCCATTATTAATAAATCTAGTTCTTCAGTTACAAGCATGATGAAATTTCTCTCCACAATACTCTCAGTTTTCATTGATTTTAAAGGAAAGGCAATACATGATATTTATGTAAATTTCAGCTTTTCCACAAAATAAAAACTGTAAGCTCCCATTTCCAATTTTAGGGAAAAAAAAAATATAACTGTGGGGTGCAACAACATAGATCTTAATAGGTGCTCATTTCTCAATACTTCTGTTCTCCTTGTACCACCCACACAGAACATCGCTCTCAGATTCAGACTATCATTTTAACACTGATTACATTAAATTCACTATAATCAAGCATTCACTTTTACAGGCATCTTTATGGGTAATTCATGTTAACTGACATTGCTCCTGAACGGGAGCGACTGAAAACAGAAAAATCCAACCACATTTCATGCAAAACACAACCCCCCAGTTTGGAGGCCTAGGAATGACGGGAACACATCCCCTTTATTTATCACAAACCAATTCAACAGAGATTAACTATCCCTCCCAGATCCCTCGGCAAAGGAAAAGACCCAATTCAGGACAGATCATCCATATCTGTGATCGATACCCATATTTTATTTCAGGTATTTGACAGAAACACAGCTCCTGTGGGAATTCGGGTGCTCTGAATGGACTTCCAGAGGCATCATCCCAGCCGGGTTTGGCTCTCTCTTATTCGGATTTGAGACTCAGAACTTACTGTCTTTTCCACACTTGCATCCTTAAAGCTAATACTAAAGGCTCTTAAAACTGGTTTCAATATAAGACACTCTTTATTTTCAGTATTGCACTTTATTTTCTGACAGCCTTTCCTTTACACACGTGTATTAGGAGGACACAGTCAAAAATGAGACATCTGTCAGAATTTTCTTTATCTACTGCTGCCGTAAACAACAATAAGGAACACTATAACTCAGAACAAAGAGACATACAAATATTTTCCATCTATCACACCCGACAGTAACTACAACACAAACGCCAATGAAATCGCTACAAAGTTAGATTGAAACACACTCCTGATCGAGAGTGACAGAAAACTGAGATTTCTCTATTCTATGCTCTTTTTTTTGCTGAGAAAGTGTTCCTTGCAAAGCAAGCCATTTCATGCAAAAAGGAGAAAGGGAGAGAGAGAAAAAAAAAACAACATAGTTTCTGACTGAAAACTTTTAAACTAGGAATTAAAGTTAGTATTTTTATCTGATTGTTTTCTTCTTTAAAAGTCTAAACTTCTCACCATCCTAATTGCACTGCTGTTTGGTATCACACAGCAGCTACTTTTCCCACCACCCCAACTAACAATCTGGGTTTTTTTACGGTGGTTTCCTTCCTCGCTATCATACCGCAGACCTCATAGACACATATTTATCAACTATTTGCTCTTACTGAAGGTTTCAAGCTTTTCAAACACAGCAACTCTGTTTTACTCAGTAACTGGAAAGGTACTGGATTACTTTCTGACACAGTAACAACCAAATTTATAATTTTGGTGAAGAATGTAGCAACACAGAATCACAGAATTATATGGGGTTGGAAGGGATCTGTAGAGTCTGGCCCCATCCTCCTGACACCCACCCTTTAAGTATTTCTAAGGATTGATCAGATCCCCCCTCAGCCTTCTCTTCTCCAGACTAAAAAGACCCAAGTCCCTCAGCCTCTCCTCATCAGAGAGATGTTCTAGTCCCCTAAATCATCTTTGTAGCCCTTTGTTGTACCCTCTCTGGCAGTTGCCTGTCCTCCTTGAACTGGGGAGCCCAGAACTGGACCCAGTGCTTCAGATGGGGCCTCCCTAATTCAAGAAGGACAGGCAACTGCTGGAAAGCACTACTAAGACTAAGCAAAAGAGGGGAGGGAGGCTTGCCCATATATATTAATTGGGGTGGGGAGGCAATTGTGTGCAAATTGTTTGCTTTTGAATATCAACCTTTTCCAGTTTTTACCTAATGCATTCCTTTTTTAATGGAAAAATTACAATTGAGACAACTGAAAACAAACATACTATCAATGTGACAACAAAATTTCATGTTCTCTTTGGAGAATTCTGGCAGTGACATTTTCCTCTTTCTTTCTCACACATACCTAACTCATTCTATTGAGAGTCCTATTCACTAGGAAAAAAAATATTTTAGATTTTTACTGTTTCCTTTTTTTGAAACGATTCACTTAAACAATCACAAAAGCAGCTTACCATCAAGAAAACCTGCACATGCATATTATGAACATGCAGACCAGCTACGTGGTGTAAATAAATAATACAGTATAAGTAATAAGTGTAAATAAGTAACAACATCTATGTGGCTGAGCACTTTCAAGTTAATACAATACATAAACAAACTATTAAGCAGTATTATAACCTTCACTGAATGCAATGAACTACAAATTGTTTTATATGAAAAAAACAGAAGCACTGGAAAGCTTCTTAATCTGTTTTCATTCACTGATGCTACAAAATTCAGTAAGTTTAAAGAAAAGCACTTTTAGATTCCAAAAATTGCTCAACATAATTAACAAAAGAGGAAATGATACTTGATGTGGACATACATAATTTTACCCATAAACGGTTGGCATTTTATAAACAGTTATCCCCCAAACAACTAAAAACCTTTTCAGCAGGCTCATTTCCCACCTCTATATTTAGCATGCAAGCCTCAAAAATACATATTTCTGACCTTAATAAGTCAGTCTACATGTTGAAAGACAACATTTATTCATGAGTACCCTGAAAAGGTTCTCACATGAAGTCTCAAATGCATATTTGTAAAGATTTATACCAAGCGAGTATACTGATATATTAAACATACCTAAAATAAAAACACAGCATTTATATTCTCCTTACTTTCACTGCACTACCAAACTATTATTAGTCTGCATTTAAACAATCCGCAGGGGTCCCTTTTTCTAATTCTCAGCGGTATTATCCTTTCTTGTGAGTGGAGTTAAACAGGCACAGCACTGCCTGATGGAGTCATCAGACAGTAATTCTTGAGCAACAAGCAGTTTAAGTCGTCAGTGTCATTATACCGATTTCAATCCTCAATTTAAGTAATTTATTAGCGCAGATAGTTGGGTGGAAAAGCTTCTATTATTTCATTCTCAACCTTTGCCATCAGACAGACCATAATCAGCACATTTGAAAAATGTCAATTCCTTAGTTACAGTATAAAATATCAAACAAACTTAATGTGAAAGAACATCACATGTTGATCCCTTCAGCATTTCTCAGCAGAGAGTCTCATTCCTGCTCCTGGCACTAAGGTAAGTTCCCCACTTCCATAACCAGTCTGGGCATTATTTTCCAAAGCCTCCAAAATGTTTGTATTTTGACTCACTGTATAATACCACACATTACTTAAAACCAAGGCTTGTTCTGCTATAGCCACACAATCAATTTAAGACATCTCACGTTAAATTCCCCAGTGAAGAAGATAAAACTCTATTGAGGTTGAATTAAATGCAATAACATATAGACAACTCACCAAGACTCAGCGAGGGGGGCAACGATTTCTAGGAGCTGTGCGTGCAGGGGCCCTCACTGCTCAGATACATCTCAAGCATGCTGGGAACAAAATAGAGAGAAAAATATTAGCCTTTTTTTTGGAGACAGGCACAGAAAAATAAAAATATGATGCTTAGCGCATCACAGTCTTAAGCACAACACAAGGAGGGAAACAAACTTTGGAGAGCATTATCTGCTTTTCCAGACATAACTACAACCCCCTTCCAGTTGCACAATCACTCCAGGCACACAACTCCCTCTCTACCTGCTGCAAGTTCACACGGATAGCAATTGAGACTTTTACATTAACTTTACAGGGTACAGAGCCTTTATTTTCACAAAATAATCTGTGGGAACCCTCTGCGAAAGTGGCCGCTTCCTTTTTTTGCCTGACCGGTTGACTTCATAACACAGTAGTTTCAAATCTCTAAAAAGGAGAAACTGGTGTTCTTATAAAATGTCTTTCAACCATTATTAAAAGCTGTACATAGAGAAGCAGGTTTCTTCTCCGAGTCTCCACTTAAAACACTCCTGACCCGAGTGGTGAGCATCAGCAGTCAAATAAACAGAAAGCTCTTCATTACTGTAGAGCTTAAGAGTCCAGCAGGACAGAGGACATACACTGCATGGTAACACAACTTTCTTCAGGGAAGAGGACCATGCCACTGCCCACACAAATATTATACCTGCATTTCTGTTTATAGGTCAAACAGTACTTTATGTCAAATGTAAAATGGGTTTTCTACCTTCTTATTCTGACAAACAAAAAGGCAGAAGATAAAGAAAATGCAAGATAACACTACAAGAGTCATCAACAGGAAAGAAAAAGCATACTAATTATGCCTCAAGAGAAATGGAATTTAGAAACAACTTCATTCTTTCTGGCATTTCTGCCATCTCACAGAAACCCTCTTCAAACAAACTCTGCTTAATTTCTTTCAGTCACAGGCAGGATATCACTACAGTAACAGGCTATTCAGGGGCATCACTAACAAAAAGTACTCTTATAGAAAACATATACACAGAAGATATGAATACATTATTTCCTCAGGAATGCCCAAGAAGCACACAAGCTCCACAGCTCACAAACACAAGGCTTCGAGTGGGTCCTCATTGACAGAAAACATCATCTGGTCCTAGAATAAAATTTTCAGTAAAACACTACTAGATCTTTTGGTGATTTAGCAAGGTTTTACAGTGTCTCTCAAGATACCTACACTTCAGAGAGACACCCCAAGGGGAAGCCGCTGTCTCACCCGCTGATGGGAGCTGCAGCCCCAGCCCATGGTGGAGAGACCTCTTCCATGGAGGAGCAGTAATGATGAGAATGCCCGTGCAGACAAGAGCATTTCCCATTCAGCTCCCATCCTTTGGCCCTGGATGCCAGCAAATGAGGATGACTACTCAGCTACCATTTAGTTCCTGTACAACTAGCATAGCCTCTCACTGGCATTTTCCTACTGTTAATTTTTTGGGGGGATCCCACCTCACAGAGTCTGCATGCACGTGCCATGGCTCCTGACCCAAGAAACTGCTGGAGAGGGTACAGAAAAGGGCTACAAAGATGATGAGGGGCTTAAAACATCTCTCTGATGAGGAAAGGCTGAGGGACTTAGGTCTTCTTAATTTGGAGAAGAAAAGACTGAGGGGGGATTTGATCAACACCTGTAAATACTTAAAAGGTGGGTGTCAGGAGCATGGGGCCAGTCTTTTTTTTCAGTGGTGCCCAGCAACAGGACAAGAGGAAATGGGCACCATCTTCAATTTAGTAAATTCCATCTCAACATGAGGAGGAACTTCTTTCCTGTGAGGGTGGCAGAGCCCTGGCAGAGGCTGCCCAGAGAGGT
>JAOTQQ010000012.1:119935766-119949058 GCA_026546715.1 Gallinago undulata
GGGGAGAGGGAGAAGGGGGAGGAGGAGGAGAAGGGGGAGAGGAAGGAGGAGAGGGAGGAGGAGAAGGGGGAGGAGAAGGGGGAGGAGAAGGGGGAGAAAAGGGAGAGGGAGAAGAAGAAGGAGAAGAAGAAGGGAGAGAAGGAGGAGAAGGGGGATAAGGGGTAGAGGGAGAAGGAGAAGCAGGAGGGGGAAAGAGAGAGGAAGGACGAAAAGGGGGAGAGGGAGAAGAAGAAGAGGGAGAAGAAGGAGGACAAGGGGGAGAAGGAGAAGAGGGAGAAGGAGAAGAAGGAGGAGAAGTGGGAGAAGGAGAAGGAGAAGAGGGAGAAGGAGGAGAAGGAGGAGAAGAGGGAGAAGCGGGAGAAGGAGAAGGAGGAGAGGGAGAAGGAGGAGTAAGTTCAAGGCTGCCGAAAACCGAATAGGATTTAAGTATTTAGTGTCACCCAATCAGTGAAATATGATTAATGAGTCTGGAGGAGTACACTGCCTTTTAGTCTCCGAAGCAAGGCGGGGAGGGGGAGGGAGGGATGATGGAGGGACACACACACACACACACACACCCACCCCGTATTTGAGCTTTTCAGCGATAAAAGCCGCGGCAAAATTCTGCCCAGCGCAAGCACACGCCGAATCACAGCTGCTTATTTCTCCTCTGTGTGATTAGAGCCCCCCCTTCCCCTCGTTACTGGCCCGATACCATTGAAGCAAAGCCAACGGCAAGTTAGCGAGCCAGCGGGGGAGCCAATTGATTATACAGTTAGCCACGGGAAAAAAACCTGAAATTCTTTATTAAGGGGAAATGTAATACACTTAATTTATGCTTCAGCTGAACCCCTCCCACACTACGCTCACTCTGCTGGTACTCTGAATTTTCTCTGAAGCTACAAGACAGCCAAGAAATTACAGAAGCTTTATTGATACAAAAATAAGTCAGGCCTTCAGGATTTTTTTTTTTTTAAAGGATTTTTTTTTCTATCGCTAATTACCATAACTCACTCACTATATAGGACAACGTGGCATTAAAGCTGAAAAGAAAGAAAGGTGGAAAGTGTTTGGGTTTCTGTAGACTGAAGACTTTGCTATCTGTCACTAAATGGTGCTGCGGAGGAAGCCCACAAATAAATGTAAACATCACCCTATCTGGAGAGCAAGAATTCAATTTTTGTGGTATTTCAAATAAATATCTCTTTCCCAAAATGAAGGAAATAATCCTTTGGGGCCAGAAGTAATTTCCAGAGAACAACAGCAGGGCCCTTACTTTATTTCTGAGAAGAGCAGTAGCTTAAGCAGACCATGAGAGAAAGTTCATTTCCTCAATGAGACCTTGCAGAAGACACCACCTCACACCACACTTGTCCCGTCCCAGGTGATCATTCAAGATCTTCCCTGAAGAGTGGAAAAGTCCCGAGAGCTCACGCACCTGAAGACTAATAAATTCCTCCAGCCCCAAATGCTCACCCTTGGGACCCCACCAAGGAACGTCCCCTCTCCAAACGGCTGTCACCTCCCATTGCTCTCAGCAGGTCCCAGGCCACCAGCCACCCTTCCCAAAGATGGATGCTGCTGCTTTTAATCTATTTTTCACTGTCCCTCTCCCTCCCCTGGCGGGACAAGGGTACATCCTCTTCAGAGGGCACCTTGGCTTCTGTCCCGTGGGGCACCAAGGATGCGGGTACTTGTGGAAGATGAGCATCTTAAGGCAAGAGAGCCCCCACAAAAGTCACATGGAGGGGAATGCTTAATGAAACCTCTCTGCAGGAAGGGAGAATGTCCTACAACACATCTTTCATAACAAGTGTGATTTAGGATTCACAACCTTAATCAAAATGCAAGGAGGAGCAGCCCCTCTAATTGCTGTCATGCCTCAGGTAGACCTTCCTGAGTTTCATTAGACCTTTCTTCTGCCTCCTTGGCATTTCTGATGCTTTCTTCATGATGCGACACCTGTGTAATACAGTAATTTTTTTTCCCTCACAATTACTGATGTGTGCTTTGAGATTTCCCCTGGATTTCAGTCAAAACTTCTACCAACTTTCTACATCTGTCAGTGTCTTTCTGGCTGAAAACATTCAATGGTCTTACTAGAATAGAAGCAACCAAGCTTGGTTTGCACAACCCACTTAGGCAATAGTAATACTAAAGGAGAAGTAAAAATACACGTTATGCTTTTATTTCCTGTAACCCTCCTCCCCCCAAGAAAATAAATATCATCTTTTTTCACTTGCTGCTGTAATATCCACTTGGCCAATCCAAGGAAGTGACAATAAATGCAAGTGGAGGTTTGCACACAACTTGAGACGCCGAAGTGCTCATTTCACCGAAAACGGGATGTTTACCACGAAATGAGAAGGGCTGAAATTGCCCTTGCGACCGCTCGAGACGTATACTCGTTAAAGGCACCATTGAAGTAATATGGAGGAGGAAATAAATTGTTGGAGAGGATAGTGCCAAGAGCGACCGGCAAATCTAAAATTTACTACACAGTCATGCCGAAGCTATTTTGGGAGCCACAGTCACCTCTTGGAAAAATAAACACATTTCCACAGAACAGCAATTCCGTCTGTTGCACTTGGCCATCTTGACTGACGCCAACGGGGTAATGACTTCTACAAGTGGCAAAAACCAGTCCCGTGGCAAAATCGATCCCTGGTCTCATGAAACACGGAATTATTTTGTTAGAATGAATAATAAATAAAGAAGAAATGTTTACCTAAATCTGTGCCTAAACACCTAGATATACACTTGTTGCTTATGAGAAAATTTCTAGGAGGAAAAAGGCAGTAAATCCCCAGGACACAAACTCTGAGATAAGCAATCACTGACATGGCAATCACTTCTGTGCTGGCAGGTGGGTTACAAAGAGACACCAAACCCAACTGCTTCACAAGAAATGAAGCCAGACAGATTTCCAAGAAATTCTCAGTGTCTTTCTGAACAAATTCTTTCTTGATCCATAGCATCTACCCATTTTAAACAGCATTATTCCCATACGATACAAAAGCACCATAAAGAAACCAGCCTAAGCACAGGGATTCCAGCGTAGCTGTCGTTGGGATGTATCCAGAAAGCATCCAGGAAGCCGTGTGTGTATGTATATACACATATAGACACACACACACAGAGTCTTTTAAAAGGCTTTCCTCCTACATTTGGCTACGTTTCATTTTGCTTCTCATTCATCACGTGGCTATTTTTAAAAATTTATAAATATACATATATAAAATTTAAATCATATATATATATATATATATATATAATATCACAAAAGCTTTCCATCTTCGGCATGATGAAGCCCACCTGATCTCCTTACTGTGTACCATTTAACCACCTGGGTCATTGATGCCCCCAGACTGTGGCCAAGAATTTGGAGGTCCAAGGTCTCTAAAGTCCTTTGGGTGGCCCTGTTACTGGTCTTAAATATGAAATAAAATACAATTCCTATATCCTGAAGATGAGAAAAATCTCTTTCATACAGCAGGCAACAAAGAAAGGTGGGTGACAGCATCTCCTGAGCCAATGAGTCCCTGTCCTGAACAGACACTTTGTGTGCTACCCAATGTCTTCTCCTAATAATACAGGTGCTTTTAATGATTTTCTGCTAATGAGCCCCAAATGCTTCACAAAGATGCAGACATTTTAAAAAATCACCACTGGTTTTGAACGTGTTTTTCTGTGAACCCAAGCTGAAATCCAAGACGGAGCCTTTAAGAAGTTAGCCTGGCGGGTAGTGCGACAGACGGGCATCTCACAGGCAGAGCTGGCATCAAGAAGAAGTGACAAAAACGGTGGCACTCAAAAGTCCTCAGCGAGTTTCAGAAACCTGTGGCCCCGCGAGTCCCATTTCCTGCATCTTTAAGACGTAACGTGTCGCTTGTTCCGCATCAGGGAGCAACGGGCACCACTGATACCCCCCGGGGCTCTGCCAGGTGTCTGTGAACCTGGGCTTAAACCCTTTCATCCCTGGGCCATCCTTTGAGCCAGCTGGATCCCAGAGGAGAGGTGTCTTTCCACCCCCTTGCTGACCCTCAACAGATGCAAAACACTCATCTTTCTCTCTACCAAAAGCAAAAACACGCCTTAACATGGGGTCTCCTCACTCTGACAGGACCAAAATGTCCTTTTTTCCCCCCCTCCCAGTTTACTGCAGTTGGGAATCTGGGCTGGGAAAGTTACCTAGATGAGTAGGGTGTCTCTGCAGAGACAAAGGACGCGGCAAAGAGGTGGAGATTTCAAAAGCCACTTCTGGTTCCCAGAAAGGACCCAGCAAAATAAGCACTTGTATAGGAATTTGGAGGCTATGGGTTTTGGAGCTTCTATAACCTGGATAGAAACAATTCTTCAGCATTTAGAGCACTTAGAGACCGTATGGAATCAGAAAAATTAAAAAAAACCACACCAACCAACCTGAAACCATCCGAAGTAGTATAGCTCTGTTGGTTCATTTGGAATCCTACGTGATTAATCCCATCACATCTAAGATCTATGGGGACCCAAATGGGGACCCAAGGGGGAAGCAGAGAAAGGTAAAAGGAAAAACAAGGGAAAGAAGGAAGTTTGATGCAGTGATAAAACATTGTTGCATTCCATATTTACTCTGGAGGAGTTGCATTTTGAGATACTAGGGGTTCCTGGTGTTTGGAAGAGGTGCACTCCCCCAGCCAAGGAGTGACACACCACCACGATGAGTGGTGCATCCACTGGGGTAACCACACAACGTGAGATTATGTTCTTGGGGACATGGGAGATCGGAACCAGAATAAACCAGGGAAAACTACCAAACATCATGAAACTTCTAGAAGCTTTTGCTCACCCGGGACTGAAGGCGAGGGCAAGCCTGCTCCGTGTGCTTTTGAACGGCAACTGGAGACCAGCTGGGATAGTCAGGGTATTAAAGCTGGTAAATAACGAGGTGGGCAAAGCAACCAGGTGACACTCGGACAGCGTATCTGAAATGAGTATATCCAGAAGTACCTAAGGGCTAGGGAAAGAAAAGGAAAAAAATCCCTGCTTTTGCATCACAAGTCCATTACAAGTCCTATTTTCAGATCACTGGTGTTTTTAAAAGGTTTTTGAGGTTTTTTTTTTAAAAAAAAAGCCAAACAATTACCAGAATGAAACCAAACCGTGAGGTGCTGGCTGACTTCGGGTGAAGAGAAAGGCTTTGGCACGGGTGTCTCGGGAAGAGAGCCCGGAGTCCTGGCCGGGCTCCAGCCTGGGAAGCTGTCCTCAGCCTCCTCCGAGATGACCATGGGCTCCTCTTCCTGCTCGAAGCTGTTGAGCAATAACGCTCCGAGTTGTCAAACTGATACTGCTCTTCCAAGCAGAAGCGGCTGGGATTCAGTCATCGGTGAAATGACCCTCCCGACACTAAAACTCCCTGAGTTCTACTGGAATTAGAAGGGCAATTACACAGGCAAAGAATATGTTTTGCTAAGCTTTTTTTTTTTTTTTTTTTTTTTTTTTTGGGGGGTGAATATGGGTTTGTTATTATCTTTGCGTTGCGATGCCTCATTAGGAAGGACTGACCACACTCCCCCGGAAATCTTTTACTACAGGCAAGAATAAAGGTTGTTGCTCTTCACAGCTGCATTTTAGCAGCACGAGCAATATTGTGAAACAGGGTTTTATTCCTTCATCCCGTCACCTCACTGCAACAGGAGAAAAGAGGACCTTTGAGCCCAACAGAATCACTTAAAGTCACGGGACTGGCAAAGCTCACCTTGAAAGATCCCTCCTCCCCCCCCACGGGAGCGTTGCCCTCATCACGCTGACATTTCTTCTGCATCCCTAAACCTGAACCAGGATTTCCTTTGAAACTAACTCTCTCTTGCCTGTCATCCCTTTTTAAATTTATTTATTTATTTTTATTTTGGGGTGGGAGTTTTGTGGCTGGCTGTTTTTTTTGTGTTCTGTCTTAAATTTGTTTGTTTTCCAGCGGGACCAAAACGTTGCACCCATAATGTCCCATTTTCCAAACCAAATTCAAACTTCTGGTCACCAGCACCACCTGTACCTCGGCACTGATTTCTTTCTGGCTGGTTTTCTTGATTATTCCACTAGAAATCGTTTCCCCTCCATAACATTTCCCAAATTGCTAAGACATTTCTGAAACAGCGACACTCCTTTCCACGGTCTCCAAATGCTGCTGTCCGGAACTTTCTAGCAGTGCCTTTGTGAATCAAAGCTAGTGTTTCCTGGAGAAAAACAAAGAGTAAAGGTCCACCTTGCCTATATAGACTCACAGAATCATACAATTGCTGGGGTTGGAAGGGACCTTTCAGATCATCGAGTCCAACCATCAACCCAACTCTGATAAAAAACCCCATCACTAAGTGCTATGTCTACCTGTCTTTCAAGCACCTCCAGGGATGGTGCCTCCACCACTTCCCTGAGCAGCCCGTTCCAAGGCTTAATAACCCTTTCTGGGTAAAAATTGCTCCTAATCTCCAATCTGAACCTCCCCTGGTGCAATTTGAGGCCATTTCCTCTTGTCCCATGGCCTGTTCCTCAGGAGAAGAGACCAACCCCCACCTCTCTACAACCTCCGTATTCATACAACGAACAAGTCTATAACAGGAGATGTTCTCCTATTCTCTTTTTCTCTGTCTCACCACTGCCTTTGCTGTGAGAATGAAAGCCACACTGTGATGCCTGAAACAATATTGAAGTGACCAAGGACACAGCTCCCCTGGTCGAGCGGTGATGGAAGGGGACCCGTGTTTTCAGAAAAATCTCTGTGGCCAACAAACTACCACAGTAATGTAGTGTCCTACAAACATTGTAAAAGAGGGCCCTTCCAACCCAAACCATTCTATGATTCTAAGAGTGAACAGCAAGTGAAGTCACCATGTGTCTGTTACCGAAGTAAACACATGTCTCTTAAGCAACCAAGCTTCCACGAGAAATGAGACAGGGAGAAATAATTAACAAACCAGCTAGAAATGGATATAAAAACTAGATTTTTGTACATTTTTTTTTTTTTTTACTAACGCCAAGCTTCTCTGCTGTATCTATGTAAATAAAAACGGATCAAAACTGCCCAGTCCTTCTGATTTAAAGCATATTTTTGGTTGTGTTGCAAAAAAGCCTTCGTAAGGATACACCCATCGGGAAGTTCCAACATTTTTGGTCGTGTTGGCTGTCAAATACGCCACAGAGCTTTGTTCATGGGAAGGACCATTTTCTGTTTCCAAGCTCAGGCTCTTATTATAGCTTAGATCAAACCCTGTAATAAAACCTTCTAACAGCCGCCAACTCTATCATACTCAAATACTTAAGCTTCTGCTGAATCCTCTGGCCTGATCCACCATCTACAGCCTTACCCCGAGGATATTGCCAAAGGTGCATTTGTTCCTCATCATTTCGTATTCCAGGCATGGCCAAAGAGTAAAATTCAGCCGTGTCCACCTTATAGCAGGAAAGGAACTGCCTTAATATCACCAGCGACAGATTCAGATATGTTCTTATCGTCTGAAAACCGAGTTTCAAACTAACAGAGTCTCGTGGTTTTCTTAGATAAATAGATTTCCCCCGTGAAGTCTTGGAAAGGGCACGGAGCACTACTGGGTGCACTTGTAAGAACTCAGAAAACACACACGCACCCCCCCCCAAGACCAACCTGCCTCTGGACCTTCCCTTTAACCCCCCTCCAAAAAAAGGCAGGAGGATGAGGGCATCTCTGGGTACCCAGAGGCTGCCGCAGGGATGCTGCTGCAAATACATGTCATTTCTCATTTTTGCCAGAGAAGAGAACCCACGAACGGTGACAAGGCTGCTGTTGAGACAACAGTCTCTAAGTATTACAGACCAGCTCTCTAGCCTGCAATCAAGGGGAAGATACATCAAAAAAAAAATAAAAAATCCAACCCAAAAGCCCAACCCAAGCGAGAGCCACTGCACAAAACTAAAAAATGCAAAATGGCATGTAGAGAAAAAGGAAACAAAAGAATGGCAGTGTCTTTCCTTTGTAACACCACCTTGAAACTTCACTTAAGCCTCATTCATTAAGTCAAGAAAGCACACATAAACTCTTTAGGTGGAGCCGGGATGAGCACATAATGACAATAAGAGGTTTCTGTTAAACCACATCACTATCTGCTGCCAGATCACAGAGATTTCTTCATTAAGGGGCTGGATAAAGGTGGTGGCAGATGCTCATCTAACCCAGACCTGTATCCACGGCGTGGGGACATCTAACAGCTGTTTGGTCATACCTATAAGATCTGAGGATTTTTAGGACTGACTTGAGGCCACGTCCCAGCCTCAGCCTCCCCAGCCCTTAAACCTCTTCTCCTCTGGGGAGCCACCTCCTTCCCTACCGCAGCCGGAGATGGCCATGGGACCTCGAGCTGAACAGCAGAAGACTTCTCCTTCCCAACCCTGACCAGCTGCCCGACCTCCTTGGCTCCTCACCCCTCCTTCCCACCCCACTCTTGATTTTTTTTTCTTTTCTTTCTGGGTGTTTTCCCACTGCCTTCTGCTTTGTTTTATAACTACTATTGCACAACTGGATATATGTTCATTAGCCCCTGGCTGGTGGAGGAAAAGCACGTTCTTAGACCTTTCAGCTTCCCCTCTGCAGGTGTTTGTTTCCCACCTCAGGAATCACCTAAAAAAGTGGCCAGTGTCCAAGACTTAAGCCTTTCATAGCTTAACTCGAATATTTTAGGGGTAAAACAACAAGGGAAAAAAAAAAAAAAAACAGAAAAAAAACCGTACCAGCAGCCTGCAGCAGCAAAAGATGGTAATTTGCTTTCTGAACTCATTTGCTGCCGAGTAAATTACGAAATAAAATTATATTTCCAATTGCTGCCTCCGAGGGAGCAGAAGGGGATGGGAGAGAAAAAGCATAGCTCTGGAGAATCAGGAGATGCGGCTCCAGGTTTCAACGCCGCTCGAGAAATCCTCTGCCATAAGCGACCTCTCGGCCAGGCTGGAGGTTGAGCATCAATTAACCAGGTGGCCAACATAATTAACCAGGTGGCCAACAGGGTTTCAACAACTCCGTCGAAAACCCCTTTGCGATTTTCAGGTGAACGTCGGTGCAATTGGAGGTTCGTCATCAACCGCGTTGCGCGTCGTGCTTTTCCCCTCAACGTTCTCTTTATCGCGCTCTTCGCCAAGAGGCGTAGAAAAACGAAGACAGAACAGCCATAAGAAGGGAAAATAAAGACTTTTTAACCTTTTAAATAAGTGCTAAGCCTTTCCAGTGGCAGCAGCATTCCCACTGAAGCTAAACGTCGCTCCCTCTTGTGGCTAAAACTAATTATTGCTAACCTTGTGCCATTTCCATTTTTTTTGGGGTGGAAATTCATTGAAGAAACACCCAGACTCTGAACTGTTGCCCTCCCCAGGTAACGAAGAGTTAAACTCACAGACTGGCTTGGAAATTAAAGATGTGAAACTGCTGGATGCCTTCACAGGATTAACACACCCCCCCCCCAAAATCTCCCTTCTCAGGGTAGGCAGAACCCTATAGGAGACTTTCTGCGAGCATTTCAAGTCCTCGGTGGCTCCGGAGACCTCAACAATTTTATTTTTTAATTGACCTGAATGGCCATTAGAAGTCAAATCAGAAAATCACAGAATGATCTGGGGTTGGAAGGGACCTCTGGAGATCATCCAGTCCAACCCCCTGCCAGAGCAGGTCCCACAGGAACTTGTCCAGGTGGGTTTGAATGTCTCCAGAGAAGGAGACTCCACCACCTCTCTGGGCAGCCTCTGCCAGGGCTCTGCCACCCTCACAGGAAAGAAGTTCCTCCTCATGTTGAGATGGAGCTTCTTATACTCAAGTTTATGCCCATTTCCTCTTGTCCTGTCCCTGGGCACCAGTGAGAAAAGACTGGCCCCCCAAATATACAGTGTAATGCCACTGGCCCTCACCACCTGTAAGTAGACAGGAGATGTGTCACTAGTCCTGTTTCATGAAGCTAGACACACACTTTCTCATGGCTTGAAGCCCCCTCCCCTCCCCTTGTTTGGTTTCCAACTCAACAACAACACAGAGGGTGCCTCTCATTTGTCTCAGTAAAGAAGACCCTTCTTTATGCAGATTTGGACATTAAACTTGCCTAAACAGGTCCCCGAAGACAAAAAAAAAAAAAAAAATAAAGAAAATAAACCCAACAGTACTACTTCCAGTCAAGCTGCAATTTCATCAGCAGAACAATGGATTCTTTTCCCTGCTTTCATTGCTAACAAATCACAGTTTATATAAAATGCCAAGTAGGTTAGAATTTTTATATGAAATATCACCGTACAATAAATTCCCCCCCTCCCACAAAAAGCATTGTGGTGTGAAGATGGGAATAGAAGACTACAGAATTACTAATATTTGTGCTTTCTTTTAACTCAGTAGAAAGTTACTTAAACAAGAAAGCATTATTTCATTATACAGGATGAATTATATGGTTATTCCCAGGAACAACAGCTAACTCAGGTATTTCCAGCAGGTCTCAGGGAACGTTCAAATTTATCAAAAATACACTAAAATATCTAAGCTACTATTATTTGTTGCAAAGAGTGGTTGGAGACCAAGAACTAAAATACCTTGAGCGTAGGACAGACAATGTCATTTAATCCCAGGCAGGAAAGCAAACCTGTGCTCCGGGATTTTTCCACTCCACCTTCTGTAAATCTCTTTTGAATCCTTTGTCCCGCCCAAGGTGCAAATGTCCTTGAAATGGGGAAAATAAGGAGACCCTAAAGGCGATGTTTGGGGAGCAAATTGCGACGATGTATGTCTACATTTTCCAAGAATTCACAGATACTTTTTTTTCTTTTTTTCCCCCCTCATCCTCAATATTGGTTGCATCCAATCTCATTCTTTTAAGAAAACTAGACCCTATCCCTACTGGAGTTTCCCCTTAAACAGCCTCCCCACCTTCCCTTCCCCCCCCATCATTAAGGACTCGTAATTCAAGCTTAAATACTTGGGAGAAGAAATTCCTTCTCCTGCAGTGAAGGAAGAGCGATGCACAAGCGTTAGGGCAATCTAATTTTAGAGCATTCAGACAATACGCTGGATCCTTTACGCGCATTTATTTAAAGGCTATTTTTAGCCCTCCAGACGCTGCTGGAAGTAGAGTCATCCCTTGCGGAGCTACTCCGGTTTGGGAGGGAGGAGGCAACCAACGTTGAAAAAGTTTTCAGTCCTCCAGGAATCCTTCTGGAGCAGCATAAATGGCCACACCGTACCTCAGAGCCCCAGTGTCGGAGTCAGCAGCTCCCTCGTCGCCATGGGACTTCCAGAACAAAGCTCTTCTTTTTGTTGTAGGCACTTACAGGCTCATCCAAACATTGGCACTCCACAGTCTCAAGGGCTGGGTTATGAGAAGGCCTCTCAAACCCCCGTCTTTCTTCAGTTCTTCTTTTTGGTTCATCTTTTTTTTTAAAAAATAAAATGCCAAATACAATTATCAATGTGTCTTCAGGCTTCAGAAGAATTCGAGCAATGCGTCTAAGGCAACGTTCCCAATGCACACAGGTCAGTGGTAGGAGGAAGAAAGGCCCCACCACTTCAGAAGTTGAACTGTAATTCAGGCTTGATAGCCCGTGGCACAACGGAAGCCTTTGGACCATCAGCTCCAGTTCTTCTGCTGTAAGATGACAATATATTACAGAATCATAGAATAGTTTGGGTTGGAAGGGACCTTGAAGACCATCCAGTTCCAACCCCACCCTGGGCAGGGACACCTCCCACCACACCAGGTTGCTCAAAGCCCCATCTAGCCTGGCCTTGAACCTCTCCAGGGATGGGGCAGCCACAGCTTCTCTGGGCAACCTCTTCCAGTGTCTCACCACCCTCACAGCAAAGAATTTCTTCCTCAGATCTCATCTCAGTCTCCCCTCTTTCAGTTTAAAATGACTACCCCTCGTCCTATGGCTCCTCTCCCTGACCAAGAGTCCCTCCCCATCTCTCCTGGAGCCCCTTCAGGGACTGGAAATTGCTTTGCCACTTCTCCTTGGGTCATCTTTTATCGTGCTTGAATTCAAGTCCCGGGGCTGTTAGCTGGTCTAGAGCAGACTTCCTATTTTAACTCGTAGTGTCACTCAGGTATCCAGGTCAGAGGACTCCGAGTTGAAGTATGGAACATCCAAAGCACTGCGGCACAGCATCTTGTTCTCATCACAGCACGTCTTAGGTAGAAAAATCTGCTTTTGAAGTGATGGGTGACTTTTGACCACTTTCCCCATGAAGCTGAATCACCCGGCCACGCAGAACCCAACACCTCACCATTTTTCTGTAAAGCAGGAACTGCAAAGCACAGCAGATAGCATGTATTTGTAGGTCATGGATCCTTAAGTCAGTGTCCTCGTAGCTACATCAGCTAAATGTGATCCGCTATTTAAAAAGAAACAGAAAGTTCAAAACAACTAGATCAAGGTTCCCGAAAAGGCTGAGGTAGATTCCGAAACAGAACTCAACTCATCATGGCTTTCAAATTAATGCCTTAACCATACTTTGCAGCAACTCGGTTTGGTACCAGATCTCCATCTGCCCTTGGAAGGTATGAGCAGGCTGATGTTGGGGTGATCAACCCATACTGCTCTGAAGTCCAAAAGGTAGCTCCTCACTGGAAGAGAAGGACTTCATTTTTTATGAGAATTACCATGAACAAAGATAAGTAACTAATAAAACGGGGCAAGGACAAAACAAGCTGGCATAACCACTCACCAGCCACCTCTGTCTGGAAGAGCTTTCTTCCTAAAAATTAAGCCCTGTGGTGAGTTATGATCCTTGGAGAACTAGCTGGTCCCCAGTGAGAGAAACCCAAGCTGCTCCCAGCAGTAAGGGCAACACCCCTGCCAAGAGGGGTTAATTTCTAATGCTGCCTTTTTCCAAGATCCCGTGAGCCCAGACCTTTGAAATGTCCAGTGTTTCCTACTGAAATATTGCAGAACTAAGAGATTGGGGCCAGTCTAGGCCATAAGCTTCCCTACAAACCCTACTGCTGAAAAGGGTTTTTCCTGAATCATTTGAAAAAATGTTTTAGAAGCATCAGCAAGAACAAGAGAGAACCACCACAGCACAGGCACTATACTACAAATAAAACCAAGAGACCCCTGGAGAGAGAGCACGGCCAAGGAAGACCAGGCTGCATTCAAGGTAAAGCCTTTGGCTTCTGTGTTGGCGAGTTACTGCTTATTTTCCTTGTGAGAAACTATTCATAGAATCATGGAATGGTTTGGGTTGGAAGGGACCTTAAAGATCATCCAGTCCAACCCCCTGCCCTGGGCAGGGACACCTCCCACCACACCAGGTTGCTCCAAGCCCCATCCAGCCTGGCCTTGAA
>JAOTQQ010000012.1:119953567-119972559 GCA_026546715.1 Gallinago undulata
TCATCCTATGGCTCCCCTCCCTGATCAAGAGTCCCTCCCCATCTCTCCTGGAGCCCCTTTAGGGACTGGAAGGGGCTATAGGGTCTCCCTGGAGCCTTCTCTTCTCCAGGCTGAACACCCCCAACTCTCTCAGCCTGTCCCCACAGCAGAGGGGCTCAAGCCTTTTTATCACCACTTGAACCAGTGAACACAGAGCTAAGGAATCTTCTTGGTCTGAAGAGCGATGCCTTATAGCTCCAGCTGGAGCTTGCACAGAATTAATCAGGAATTCTGAGCTTCTCACTGTCTCAACTTGAGGAACTGCCTTGGTCCTCCCTCTCAGGATGATCTTTAAAGTCCTTTCCAACCCAAACCATTCTATGAACACCCCCCAGTCAGAACACTGCATGCATCTTATACCACCATCTCCCTGCTACTGGTGCTACCAGACCATGAGCAAGGCCAAGAGATATGCACAAACCTCTGGTTTTGGAACAGACTATTCAAGCACAGTTTTAATTCGACAGTCTTTATTATGATCTCCAGGAAAACAGTAACAAGATGATTGCTTATTACAGCTTCCCCAAACTGGGGTTCCAGGCCTGGCTGTCCTGGGTACACACACACACACAAAAGACAACCCTTGCCACAAAGAACTTGCAATCTAAATGAACAAAACAGAGATAATGATTAATCAAGAAACAAAGAGGAGGAATCACCTGCGGTGAGAACAGAGGACAGTCTTGGCTTGGCTTCTAGTCTGGACATCAAGAGTTGAGATTCCTACTCAGTTACAGTGTCACCACCACGGACTGAGTTTGTATCTGTTGATTACAAGGCAAGATACGTTCTCCAACATTTATAACCGACCTGAGTCACCAAGCTCAAGTTCTAGACCACAATTTGTAAAGTTGCAGACAGCAAAACTACAGTCTGGAGATCCAGAGACTGAAGTGCCCAGTCTCCCAAACGAGCAAGGCAGTAACAGCGAGCTGCAGTATGGAAACTGAGACCATCCAGGAATCCCAATTTCTGCTAAACCAGTCAAGACTCACTCCTACATTTTCTCACTCCAATATATCCAGTTGCCTAATGCTCATGTTGGGGATGAAGAAGCAACCACTCTGCTGTGCTGCATGACAACGCCTGACCTGTCACCTTAACCACAATAAATAAGGAGAAAGAATGAATACTAAAGAGCCATCTAATGATAAAGTTACACTTCAGTTGCTCTGATTACACAAAAAGTTTCAAAAACACAAGAAGAAGAAAAAGGAGTTGTCATTTCTGGCACTCACATCACAGATTTGCCATCTTTGAGCTGGATAAAAGTAAAGTATTTGTGGAAACCTAAAATAAAAGTGACAGGACACATCGAAAGAGATCAAGTGTATTGGATTCCAAACTAGGTAGCATGTTTTTTTTTTTTTTTTTTAAACCTGAAAGAAAAAGTTGTTGCCTTTTGTCTTGTCAACATCAAAAGAACTTCTCCAAAAGAAGCCTGTGGTGACTCCTCACCCGTCACTTGCAGAAGGGGAACTGACAGCTGGGGATGCCAACAGCAGCTCTGTTCCACCCACAGGAAGGCACTTGCTGTTGGGATGGGAGCTGTATCCAAACACCACTACGTATCGCAATACATGTCATAAAATCATAGAACTGCCTGGGTTTTCAGATCATCGAGACCAACCATCAACCAAACTCTGATAAAAACCATCACTAAACCATGTCTCTAAGCACTATGTCAACCCATCTTTTAAATACCTCCACGGATGGTGACTCCACCATTTCCCTGGGCAGCCCATTCCAAGGCTTAATAACCCTTTCTGTGTAAAAATTGTTCCAAATATCCAATCTGAACCTCCCCTGGTGTAAGCTGAGGCTGTTTCCTCTTGTCCTATCACCTGTGACTTGGGAGGACCTTGAGACTGACCCCCACCTCTCATGCATTGATTCACTTATTTCTTGCATATCTGATCCAGGAACCATCTAGTGCTCTAAAGAGAACCCACAACTTGCAATATGAGAAATTCAAGCAGGATGAACAGATCATAGAATGGCTTGGGTTGGAAGGGACTTTAAAGACCATTGAGTTCCAGTCCCTGCCACCAGACCAGGTTGCTCAAAGCCCCATCCAGCCTGGCCTTGAACCCCTCCAAGGATGGGGCAGCCACATCTTCTCTGGGCAACCTCTTCCATGTCACATTATAACTGACATCAGTCCTTTGAAGTCTCATTCTTCTAAAAGGATCTCCCAAATCTTCCCCAAGCCTTAATTCTATAGAACATTCTCATATACTGTGCAAGAAGTAACCCAAATATTTGTATGCCAAGGTGACTATTGCTACAACCTCTAGGCATTAAACCACAGCCCCCAGAAAGCATTACAAAGAATCAGAATGGTAGGGCCTGTAAGGGACCTCATCGAGTCCAACCCCCCTGCCAGAGCAGGGTCACCCAGAGCAGGTCCCACAGCAACGTGTCCAGGCAGGTTTGAATGTCTCCAGAGGAGACTCCACCACCTCTCTGGGCAGCCTCTGCCAGGGCTCTGCCACCCTCACAGGAAAGAAATTCCTCCTCATGTTTAGATTGAACTTCCTTTGTTCAAGTTTGTGCCCATTACCTCTTGTCACTGGGCACCACTGAGAAAAGACTGGCCCCATCCTCCTGACACCCATCCTTTAAGTATTTATAGGTGTTGGTGAGGTCCCATCTCAGTCTTCTCATCTCCAGACTAAAAGGACCCAAGTTCCTCAAGCCTTTCCTCACTGGACAGATGTTCTAGTCCCCTTATCTTTGTAGCCTTCTCTCTAGACGGAGGCTCTCACTGGCCTGTGGATGCTACAAAAGTCACGACTGTCCCTACTCTGTGCTCACATCCCTTCAATACTGACATTTTCCCCAGGGAACAAAAAGGACAGCAATGACCAACATGGCACAGGGAGCTTATTGAAGCTGCCAGTCCCCATCTGCTACAACATGGGCCCCGAGGGCTGAGTCACCAACAGAACCCAACCCAAGTACGACCTAGGAAGCAGCTGGTGAAGCTTCTTGAAAACAGGAAACAAAAGGAGAGAAACCAAACAATTTTTTTCTCTCCTACCCCACACCTAGACAGGGATACAGTGCAATTCTTGCAAAGCTCCCTGTAAGACTTATTTCAATACATAAATGGTTCACAGGGAGGGAAAAAAAATATTAAAACCCACACCATAAAAAAGCTGTAGTTTTCTGGCTGTTAAAAAAAAGTAATCCTGTTTTTTTTTTGATACAAGAGAAACTACATTTTCAAAATTCCTACTTCTAAACCACCAGTATCACCTTGCACTGCTTGAACACCCTGGAATTATGACAGAGAAAACACCTCACAGCACAACATCTTGAGTATTTCCATTTCCCCCCATGGTATCTGACAAAAGTCCCTGATCACGTCAACAGCTTGTCACATATGAGCTAGACAGACCATCTCCCTCCTGGTCCCGAGGACTGGAAGCCCTTCAACAAGATCTCCCACCTCATACTGGAACCAAGAACAATTTTCAACCAAACTTGCAGTTGGAAGGGGCAGCTGCCTCAGAGCTCGAGGCATCTTTTCCCTCCATCTTTTTTTCTTGCTTATACATAAACAGAAACTTGAGTTTCTGTTAGTTGCCCTAATTTTGACATCAACCTACAACGATGAAAACGCTCCCTTACCTTTAATATTGAGTTTTGCCTCCCTGACAAAAGTCACCTCAGGTACAGTCAGTTCCACACTGTTTATTACAGTTCTGGGTAACATAAGTCCATAAACACAACTAAAAATTTAAAAGAAAAAAAGGGATTTAGGAAAATTATCAACAGCTTACCAATAACTACTGATTTCCCAAATGCATTATCCAACATACTTCATTTACTTTCGGCATATTCTAACTCCAGCAGAAATAGCCTATGAATTTTCTCTGCACTGCAAATCCCTTGATCATCCCTAAATCTGGGCACGGGATCACCCAAAAGAGCGGTATTACCAAAGAGCCACGTTCACCAGTAATTCACCCAGAAGAAATCAATCTTTGCACCTAGTCAAGAAGAGAAAGTGTCCAGATAAAAGGAAAAACTCTGAAAATGAATTTCAGCTGCTCTACATTTCTTATTTGCCCTTACAAGTTACACGTAATTATTTAGTAAAATACTGGTTTTGATAGTAGAATCTGGCACATAAACCAAACATACTTTTGCAGGGGGGTAAGGCTTGAAATCATCCCTTTTAAGTCTTGAAAAGGTCTGACAAGATGGGGCAGAAAAGAAGGGGTTTTAAGAAAAAAAACAAACCCAACCAACCCTACCCACGGTCTGTAAGAAATACTCAAACCCATCTACACAGACAAAGCCTTCTCTTCGAGGGACCTGGTAACCGAGCAGGATAAATTATTACAGTCCAAGCAATAGTGATTTTATTAGGCATAGGAATAAAATAATGAGCTCTTCAGTCATTTCCATTTCTAATTTTCCTGATTCCATAATTAAGAAAACATGATTAGACAACTATAATCATCTTCCAGTTTACTGAATCCCAGCTTACAAAGAGCCAAACGGCAGTAAAATTTGGAAATCAGTTTTAAGTGATTCAAAAGAAGATATCCAGGCAATCGGTAATCTTATGTGAAACCAAGTAATATCCAACCGGAAAGAGAAGTCTCAAAAATCTTCTAAATATATGGGGGTTTCCAGCCCAAGGTAGAAAATTAAAAGTTATTGCTTTTGTCTCATCGAACGTGAATAAATATGTATTTTTAGTTATGACACAGAAGACAAAAGAAACTGGCTTTCAATGCCGAATACAAGTTCTAGAACAACTGAAATTACTCTCTATCACTTGGCAGGAAGCAACAACTCCTGTAAGGCAAAGATGAAGATTAAGCCATCACGGAAACAAAAGTGCTTTTTTCAAAGTCCAAAGGCCAACAACATCCATTAAGGCCAAAAGGAGACAAAAAAAGCAACATCAGAATGAACAGGCAAGAACACTGTACTCTTTTGAAGTTTTTGGAAACGTAAACTTCAGGTTCACCTCCGGACCACTGCTTTTGCAAGAAACACTTTGCCTTCAGGAAACAACTATTACAACACTCAGAGTCCAATAAGTCTTAAAAGATCCCAAGAAGTACCTTAAGCGTGCCCTTCACAATTTGTTTCTCCACCCTTTAGGATTTCACCAGCCTCAAGACAAGCAGGTATGATGAGCAAAGTTATTTAAGAGCCAAAGTACCAGATCAGAAACTTTTAAAAATTTGCCCCTTTTTGGCTTAAGGTACAACTCGAGAGCAAGGCACAAGGAATCTACGAAGCTCTTCTTAGAAACAGACATGAAACGTGATATTTGCGCAGGAAGTATTTAATGTAGACAACTCCCTCCAAATTTTCAAGGTCCAATTTTCCAGCTTTATGATCCGGATGGGATAGATTCACAGTTTCACCACTTAAAAAGAGTTTTATTTCTTCAAATCGAGATACGGTTATAGCTACCTCCACCAGAGCAGACTGGGCGTATCACAGGGGGTGCTGCCCCGGAGCTAAGCACATCCAGGTCTGTAAAGTCCACTTCAGGAGCTGGGAAGCAAGTACTCGGGAACTGGGACTCAAATTAGCTGAAATATAGAATAAATTAAACTGTAATAACTCTAAATAGCAATGAACGATTGAAGAATGGATAGTTACTTGTAGTCAAGATTTTGTACTAGAAACGTTTATTCTGTAGAGCAAGCAACCGAACTGTAGAAGATACAGAATGCAGATTTATTATTTTGTTGGGTATAAAAATCAACTCTAATAACAGCTTTTTAATTAAAACTATTTTATTTATCAGCTTGATTGCTCATAATTACTCCTCTCAATCAATAAGCAGTCCAATACTTGGCTTAACTTGAAAGACTAATTTAGCAACTTTTTCTTAAGACGGAATTAAATCTCTAACTCATTCTCTCAAGTGAAATGGGTTGAATTATACCCGTTACAAAAGGGTACAGAGGAAACATTAACTGTGTATTAAACTGGAAAATTAACTGGACAAAGCTTCACATTTAATACAATTATGAAAGACAGATAATGGAAAAAATCTTAAGATTTTTCCAGTTGTTGCAAAGGGCACCATAAATCATTTTTAAGAAGTTGTAGCTTTTAAATATTGTTTTTCATAAAAATATATATAGGAGAAATCAAACTATTTCCTAACAGAGGTGAAACAAAGCAAAGCAGTCAGAATAAAGGAATGTTTCTCAACTTGATCCGTTTATCTAACAAATTCCCTCTTCGCGGAGCATTAAAACGCCTCGTATAACAATCACACCAACATTGTAAGAACCTCCACCCTCTAAAAAAAATAAAAAAATAAATCAGACAGACAAGTTTCCAAAGAAGGTCCAACACACACTAATTCTCCAAGATAACATACACTTTAAAAAGCACGGACAGGAGTTAACAGCGCTACTCAAATCAACGCTTTCTATCACCACGCACGCTCCCTTCTAATTTTTCAAGTGCTAAATCCTATATCTCAAAAAAAGGGGGTTTTGTTCCTCCTAAGAGATTTCTAACCAACAAACAAGAAGACTCTGCAACAGTTCCAATTAGTTCAGCTTCGTTTTAATGATATGGGGCAATTCTTAGAGCGGACATTGCGTAGCTAATAACTACAAAAACAAAGTCGTTTACTGGTGTGGTCTGGGAATCCCAATTTGAACTGTAAATTTGAATCAAGGTAATCAACTGAAAAGCCAGAGTATCTGAAAACACACACTAAGTTGTTGGGTTTTTTTTTTTTACTTGAATTTTGCAGTATTACTTGAAGAACTTGGAAAAAGTGAAGTTGGCAGAACAGCATATATCACCAAGGTTACAAAAACTGGAAGGAAATAATACATTGCAACAGTGATCCTCATTAAGTGAAGTTATTTCATCACAATAAATGTTTAAAAAAGAGTCAATGTTATTTAAAAAGTGTTGTATTCCCCCCCCCCAAATATTTGAAGACAGATAAACCTTTTTCCTTAGTCAAAATGGCTTTTAAAAAAAGTTTCTCAAAACAACAGCAATAATCAAAAAACATGAATTGCATTTTCTTTAATCCATAACATCTCTAGTGCTGAAGGGCCATCCATGTAAAAAGCAGATTCTTTGGGGACATTAGTCAATTAACTTAACAAAACCCAGTTTTACGAGGATTTATCCTTCCTGCTACGAGGCGAGTCTGCTCCATTTGAGGTCACTGTTCCATTTATTCCATTTTCTAGAAAAAAGAAGAATAAATTTCTAAATACAATGAGACTCTATATATTTTATGACATTTTCATAGGTCCTATACAAATGGCCTTTTAATTTCTTTTCTGATGTATCTTCTACGTTAAATCTCATTCATTATCACTCGTAATGCAACACTACAGTGAAGTTTTTAAAAAGTGCAAAATTAAAGCTTACTGTGATAAAATCTGGTTTCCTGACACGGGCCAGAGACTGAAATGTGTATGATTTTTTGGTTTAAATGTATGAAACAAGACCAGCTATGATGTTTTAGAAGATATTCTCTTAAAAAGTAAAATACTCAGCTGGTAGATGAGACCATCCAATGAAATTCTGGAGAGAGAAAAATATATAAACCATTCCCTGGTATCAGTTTTTACTGTTTAACCCACTTATTTTGTGTTTTAATTCTTGCTAAAATTACACTCCTTCATGTACCTTTACAAGCTTTTCATATATATAGGAAGTCTTTATATACACACAATTTTTAAGCATACACATCAGCATATCAAATTCATTTATATTCTGATGCAGATCTTTACATAGATAAGATGGACAGAAATAGAACACCAGTTTTACCAGTTTTGCACTGTAGAACAGTGATCCACAATCTAAGGAATTATAATGCACACAACTTATAGAAAGAGAGCAACATGATACCACTGTGAATTAAAAGTATCCCTTTTATTCAGTATCACCAAAACCAAAGAAGGAGGGATGTTGCCCAACAGTGTATTTATATACTATTTATATTTATAAAACAGTCTGAAGAGCAGAGTGCATGACCAGCTGTAATGCTTACTGCTTAACACCTCCACTCTGACTTACAGTATCATTCTGACTTCAAGCAAGTGTTGTGGGGTTTTTTTTTTGTACCAAAAAATGGTTGAATTAATGTTTTCCATCTGCAGATGTGTTGCAGATAACTACAGGGCGTGGCAAATCCACTAAAACAACTGTTGATCTCCCTTCTCTCCCTCACTACCCCCAAAGAGAGGCAACTAAAAGAATATAATAAAATTGGAAACACCTGAGGATGAGACCAGACAGAGGCCCAGTTAGTCACAAAGGAACAGTCAAGGGTCCATCCAACGGATTTGGCTATATATAGGCTTAAAATGGTGATGGTATTTAAAGTGGTCTTTGGATACTTTTCAAAAAGCTTGTGATATTCTTAAATCAAGTGTTCCAAGACCAGACTGGATGGGGGTTGGAGCAACCTGGGCTAGTGAGAGGTGTCCCTGCCCATGGCAGGGGGATGGAACTGGGCGATCTTTAAGGTCCCTTCCAACCACTCTATGATTCTAAGCCAACTAATTGAAATCCTGTTTTTTTTTTTTAAACAGTTAAGTCAAAACAAGTGTGAGTAAAACAAAGAACAAGAACCAGCATGTGCCTGGATACCCTACCTATATCACCAGTAGGATTTTACTACTGTCAGTTCTTGCTTTTGGCATAGTCTAAAAGTAACATGTTTTATTGTACTCTGGCTCCCCAAAATCCACCCAACCACAAAAACAGAAAAGGAAAAAAACCCCAAAAACATTTTAAAAAGTTCAAATACACTGCCTTGCTGCATCTTGTGTAAGTGTTCTGAAGAATCTGGAATAACACTAACCCTTCCCATTTTAAAGTTCTTTTCTTCCCATTTAAAATAAGCTGTAAAATTCCCCAGCCTTTTAGACAGGCGTTGGCCAATTATTTTGTCAATATAACCACAAATCCAATTAACTGCCTTTTTCACTATTCCTTTACCACTTCAAAGTCTCCATTGAAGTTGGGTGAAAACTAGTAAATGCACCAGAATTACACCAATGAAATGGTTTAAGGGATTTTTAAAAGACACATTTCTGACTAATTAAAATGCCAGTTAAATTTACACTCTAAAAATATCTGTCACCGATTCCACAAAATCCATCATAGGACACAACGAATGTGATGCTCTGATTAAGAAGGACACCTACATACGAAACTACATTCATGCAATTAAAAAACAAACAAATAAATCCAACCGGATTTTCAGATGAAAAAAAAAACCCAACAACACATAAAAGCAAAGTTGTGATAATTACAAACCATCAGAGGGGAGTAGAGAAAGCACATCATTTTAATAAAAATGAACCTTGAAAAAAAAAAATATCTCTGAGTTTATCTGAGTGTAAATCTCAGTCCTTGGTGCAAATGGTTTTCAAACATGGTACATTCAGTATAGCAAAAAAAGTGGAACATTTTTGGCAAAACCAGTCCAATATAAGCTTATTTACCGGATTATCAAATGAACTCGTTGCCCTACAACCTCAGAGTTTAGTGGTGATGAAAAACAAGCATGAAATTAATTGCAAGAAAAATTTAGGAGTAATTGATTAGAAGAACAGATCTAAAAATGTGCCTCTTCCCTTTTTAAGAGAGCAAAACACGACACAATTTACTCAAGTAATAAAAAAAATCAGAATAAAAATCTCCTGTTTCATTAACTAAAGAAATGGTAATTCGTTCATTCAGTCAATTAGAAGAGAAAAAACAAACAACTAATATGTAGTTAGTTTTAAAAAAACACAACACAAAACAACAGAAACCCACAACACAACAGTATTCATCAATACTGTTTCTATGACATAGTCATCTCTCTTGCGAGTGAAACAAAATGTTTCCTTAGCAATTACATTTTAAAAAATGGCCCTCTGTTACCTAAATTCGAGAAACAAAGGTAACAAGATAACCAGAAATACAAACCTCTTTCTTTTCTGGAGGTCTTTCCTTTAGCTGTTACAAACTTCTTTTTCACTGACTGAGGCTGAGAAGAAGAATGCTCTCTCCACCTCCGAAGCTGGAAATTAATGAACTTCCACATCATAAATGCTTGAGTCATGCAGATGGAGGCCAGCACGCTGATTCTAGAAACAAAATGCAAGTAAAGGTTTATCAGCAGATTTAACTCATTAATTTATGAGTGAGCTCATGTAGAGAGACTGGGCCTAGCACAGCTGAACAAAACTAGATATAGAATCATAGAATGGTTTGGGTTGGAAGTGACCTTAAAGATCATCCAATTCCAACCCCCCCCTGCCCTGGGCAGGGACACCTCCCACCACACCAGGTTGCTCCAAGACCCATCCAGCCTGGCCTTGAACCCCTCCAGGGATGGGGCAGCCACAGCTTCTCTGGGCAACCTCTGCCAGTGCCTCACCACCCTCACAGCAAAGCGTTTCTTCCTCAGATCTCATCTCAACCTCCCCTCTTTCAGTTTAAACCCCTTCCCCCTCATCCTATGGCTCCGCTTCCTGATCCAGAGTCCCTCCCCATCTCTCCTGGAGCCCCTTTAGGGACTGGAAGGGGCTCTAAGGTCTTTCCGGAGCCTTCTCCAGGCTGAACAACCTCAACTCTCTGAAATCTTTGCTTCTCCATCAAAACTGGGCAGCACTAGATTTCTTTCTGGCTTTCTCCTTTCTCAGTATTACTCTCAAAGCATCAGGTAGTAACAGATGAAAATAGTTTAAGAGAGTCTTGCAGTTAAAAGTATCAATTCTGCAGGGTAACGCTGACATCGTCAATGTTTTAATAACTTCCTTTTCTGGATTTAATTCATAAAAAAGGCCAGGTGGTTTGCTGAACATTCTGCAGCACACAGCAGCAATAGGAGACTAATAATGAAGGCAAAGGAAGAGGTAGGAAGCTCTGGGCATAATGCCCTGACCTCTATAAACTCATTGCAATTATATCTAGAATTCAATTCACTAGCTCTAAAACATTTGAAAGTAATCTCTGTAATTGGATATTCTTTTTCATTTTTTTTTTCTAACCAAAAAAAGAGTAACCAGTTACAGATTTCTCAGCTGTAGACTGTAAATTCTTCATTTCACTGTGCCTTGCAAGTTTGTTACAGAAGATATTCCTATTGATCCCAGTGGTTGCATGAAAACACCCAACCATTCGGAATTATTAGCATTAATACCATTACTATTTACATTGTGTATTTAACACAGGTTTATAGCTCACGCTTACGAGCTGTTCCGTGTTTACTATACCTGACAGCCAGGATATTAAAGTTCCCAGTACTGAAATTCAGCTGCTGATCTTCTGCTCTTGCCAATCCAAAGCCAAAAGTGAGGACCGAGAGAATCAAGGTGAGAAGCCTTCCCAAAACAAAAAGAACTGCCCAGAGTGAAAATCTACAAATAAAAAACACCACAAGCATGAAATAAATTTTCCATTAATGATACAAGTACTGACAATGCAAATGTTTAACCTTTACCACGTGAATTCGTTTGAAACTTTGGAATTTAAATTCATTATTTCACACCTATCCTAAATCAGTCTTGTATTTCTAATGTTCATAGAAGAGAAAAAGCAAGCGAAGTCCTGCCTCACAATCTTCTTTTTTTATTACAAACTGATTTCAACTCAACACTAAGTGCTTTCCATTAGTATCAGAACATAAACATATTATTAGTACCTACAAAACCTTATAAGCAACGTATTCTGTTCCTTTCTTCTACAAAACCTCTTAAAAAAGTATTAATACATAGCGCAGGATTTTATTTCATTTGATACCGCTACTAAAATTTAAATAGGTAAATAAGGTAAAAACCCCAGTTGTTTTAGAGATATAAATACTAGAACTAGTCTGCAGAACTACAGCCTCTAAGGAAACACTGAACTTACTTGCAATTTTAGTTTCTGGTCAGTTAAAAGCACAAGGCTTTGAGACAGAAATTATGTGAATTTAAAAGATGAAGACCACTTACCCTTTCTGGTATCTTTCATCACTGAAGTAGAAGAGACGGGATATATGGAAAAGAAATTCAACGAAGTAATGCAATACCAGAAGAACAAGTCCAAGATGGGTCAGACTGTCAAAACAAATAAAACAAACATTCAGGTATTTTGTCAGATGTTTAAGACGGAGAACGAAGCCAGTAAAAGCTTACAATTGACTTACTTCAGGAGATAGGCTCCAGCAATATGGAAGAGATAAAGTCCAATGTAGACAATCTGGCGAAAGATATCTTCCTATTGAGAAGAAAAAAAGTCATTATGCATTATACACAGTGTTACACATTATTGTACAATGTTATATATTAGTACAAACCACTCCCTTGTCTTGGAAATTCTTTGTGGTTTATCAGCTACATAACATGGCCTGTTCTGCCACTGAATTACTCAGCCTAGATCATCTAATCCCACACATAACTTATTGCTTACTCATAATATTCAGTATCTTAGATGTACACTATTGTGAGCAAACACATCAAAAGGATGCTTTTTAAAAAGGCCTATTTTTACCTGATACAACTACTGTGGATTTGTACTAGCTATTGCAATACTTATTTAGCATTTATTACTGCATAATCAGATAACTTCCTACAGATCCGCACATTTATGGCCCATTAGATTGCTACAAAGATAAAATAATCTATGAACCAAAATGACAAGGCTTCCAAGTGTTGAGATCTATCTTAAAAATTCAAGATCATTCAAGATTCTGACACATTATTCTCTGTATTTGCCAGCAACAATGTCATTAACCAGTCATGCTTAGCCACATGGTCACACTACAAGATAGGTTCTAGCCAGACCCACTCGATTTAACGCTTCACAAAGATGAAATAATAAAGAGGAAGAGACATGAAATGAAGTATAGATGCACAGCACATGGAAAGCAGGTGGTGCCATCTGTGAATAAAAACATCACTAGATCACAATAAAAATCTGTCTTGAAGTGGCAAGCAGAGTATGTTCAGTTGTGCTTAAGAAAAACTCCTACGTTTTGGAAAGATTCCCTAAAATTCAGCTTTGTCACAGAATGGTTAGAGTTGGAAGGGACCTTAAAGATCATCCAGTTCCAACCACCTGCCCTGGGCAGGGACACCTCCCACCCAACCACGTTGCTCAAAGCCCCAAACCCTTGAAGAACACCACTCATTACTGGTTTCCACCTGGACACTGAGGCACTGATTGCAACTCTTTGGAAGCAGCCATCCAGCCAATTCTTTATCCATCAAATCCCTCTCTCTCCTGTTTAGAGGTAAGAATGCTGTGGGGGACCACATGAAAAGCCTCATCCACTGATGCAGCCGCTCCACCACAGAAGGCCACTCAATTAGTCAAGCATGACTTGTCCTTGGTGAAGCCACTTTTTAAAGTTTATAACAGAAAAGCTTAAAAAAGAATCTGCATATGCAAAACGAACCCGAGCAAAAACCATGCAGAAAGACTACCTATATTGGTCCAGGGAGGCAAAAAAACTGCCAGAAAAAAATTGACAGTAATCTCAGTATTTTTAGAACCCCAACAGAGAAAACCCTTAGGGGGAGAAAAAAAAAAGATGCTGTTAAAAACTGAGCACTGAAAAAAATCTCAATACACAATTAACCAGAACTTCTGCTAAGGATAGTAGTAAAATCCCAGATTTTAACATTCCTTGGATGTATGAAATTATTTATTGCTTATATTCTATACTTGTATCACAATTCATGAAGCAATTCTAGATTTCAGTGAGACTGTTCAGGCTACTAACTACAAGAAACAAAACAGTTTGAAAAGGAAGTCTCACATTCATTTGCTTATGGGAAAGCTCTTTTAGAAGATTAGAAACGCTAGTAATTTTTATTTACAAAACAGATATATAGCAATTCTACTGCAATTAGAAATACAGGATTTAGCTGAAAAGAAAAAGCCCTACTTTCTCA
The DNA here is from genome assembly GCA_026546715.1 of Gallinago undulata. Lineage (NCBI taxonomy): Eukaryota > Metazoa > Chordata > Aves > Charadriiformes > Scolopacidae > Gallinago > Gallinago undulata. The sequence continues at coordinate 119,967,511 of JAOTQQ010000012.1, forward strand.
CATAGACATCTGAGCACCCAAATTTCCATTGGGAAAAGTGGATAACACAAATACGAACAAGGTAGGAAATTCAGGGTAGCACATAACTCAAGTCCGAAGGACATAATAAGCTTTTCCACTGTTCGAGTTGCTTTGTCTGGAATTCTTTTGATTTACATTTTGAACTTACTTTTTTAGTTTTCTGGAAGTACAATTCCGGAAAAGCATGAAACCAGTATGCCAACTGTAAGATGTAGAAAAACTTCATCTGAAACCTGTACAGTACAGCAAGAATTGAAGAATATTACTTTTTATTAATGAGCTTAAAACATTTGAGAAGCTTTTGAGTGAAGACATTAAATCAACATCTTTAAAGGAAGAAAGATACAGATCCCCCCTATCAGCCAATTCGAAGTAAGATTTTTTTTTTAGAAAACAAATTCATATAAAGATAAATAAAACTTGCAAAAATATGATTCTTTAAATAATAGCCTACAGAAAGAGAACTCTGTATGCTATAAGTTGTCAGAGAAACAAGCTCCTCCATAAATAAGAGCAAAAAAAAATTAATGACAAATAATAGTTTTACACACTACTTATTCTACACAGATTATGTGTGACACACCCTAAGTTTAAAACACTCCCTCCTTTCCCCAACAACCCTCTAAGGAAGAGGCCTTACGGAATAAGAGTGTGCGGATAGTCCCTCCACAGAGAGGTTGGATCTGATATATAGTTCTCCTAAAAAAAAAACAAACCCAAAACAATAAATCCCCAAAGATGTTACTTCCCAGTCAGAAATACAAGAATGAACATACAGACATGTACATATCTATACAAGTAAAAACTACAGATCAATATATTTCCTTTTACTAAAAAAAAAAAACCACCCACAAACCCACCCAAACCAACCAAACAACAGCTGTATTGGCTTAGAAAAATAGAAAGCAACCAAACCAAGCATTCATTCAAGATAAGTGTCCCTATGAAACAGAGGTTATTTCAGCATCACTACAGCCATAAGTCTTCCCTTGTGAACTGCTAACAAGTTTTGAGCTTAATGAAGAGATGGTAAGTTTTTTTCAGGAGTCATTACGTTAAAGAAAAAAATAAAATCCCCAAAGTCTTCCCTTTCTTCAAAACTTAGCTCACGCACAACCACTAGCAAAGAGCATGTCATCTGAAAGCACACACTCACCTGAGCCTACAGCAATCTCCCCACACCCCCATTCCCCAGGCTGCCAAAATACTACACATGATGCTTTTTCAACATTTATTTTACCCTAATAAGTCAATAACAGATAAAACTACAGAGAAGGAAGTAGCCTAACAGAGTTATTCAACTGACAGCAAATAAAATTAACTCAGATTGAGAAACAGTAACACTATTGGACTTTATACTCAGTTATCACTACACCAAATCCCTAAACTTGTCCCTGCTTAACATTAAAACCAACTAAAACCCGAAAAAAAAAGCACCAAAAACTTCCTTATTTCTCATCCTCATAAGCAAAGCTTTTGAAATCTCATAATACAAACAGAAGAGAGCATACTTACAGAGACCAGAATGCTTATTCCCCAAACACAGGAGAAAAGGTAGAACGCGCTGAGTTGCCCAGACTCATTGAACTTGCTATGCTTTGTTTTTGAAAAGTGCATTTTCCTGTTAATTTTCTGAAAAGAAAGCCCATTGTTATTTATATGCTGTAGTACCTCACACATTTACCTGTTAAGTGCATTAGAACATCTAAAACTTTCAATGCATGTTTTAACAGTTAAAAGCTTTAACGCTAAAGTTTAAAGTTAATAGTTTAGAAGTCTAATTAAAACCTCACAATTATCTTGATGAAAGGGATTAATATTTTGTACTTACATCCAGTACATACTCCTGAATTATAGCGTGTATGATTATTGCTACAAGCATGTAGAAGAAAATTGTAGCCAAGTCTTTGATGCCATAGTGATAGAGGGAGATTGTTTCTGCAGATTGTTCTTCTAAAAGACAAACAAAATTAACTGTTAGGCACCAATATGGTTTAATCACTAATAAGTTGGTTCTTTCAAAGGGACACCTTTCAAACACAGGTAGTTTGTAGTCAAATTAAAACTGCCAACATGAGTTGGATCAGTCAGATTCTTCACAGTCATCTTTTCCATCAAACCACAAACTAAAATTGATTCGGGAAAGACGTACTATAAAATAAGAAAACTTGAAGTGCACTCATGAAGCTTACCCAAATGCATGGAAAAGGGACTATAAAGTGATGTTAAACTCTCATCCCGCTTTGACTCATAAAGATCATTACTTAGAAGACCAGAGTAAGAATTGATGTGAACTTATCTACCAGTCAGGTGGTGTTTTAGCACAAAGGATTAACCCAGCATAGCAGAAACATTGTCCCTAACCTAATTAAAAGGGAGTTTTACTAAAAATAAAGTGGAGTCCTTGAAAATTGCTTAGTATCTATTCAAATTGACACATTCACTTTTACCCTCAGTCTATAAAGGGCAGCACACTGATGTCTGAATACAGCTTAATGAACCTCCTGCAAGATACATACCTGTGGCAGGAATGGTAACGTTGTACTGAAGTGTAACAAAAATGACTGCTGCTTTTGCTGTAATCTGGAAGAGGAAAAAAAAAAAAAACACAACACCTTAAATGCGATAAATTCTCACAGAAATAAACTACATTGAACTGAAAACATTTGCCCGTAGTTTCAGCACCCTTCCCCAGCACATTGGTCCCCTCCTGTGAACCTGATCAATTCACATCATCCCACTATTTCACCTGACTTTCCAAAGGCAAAACACGTTGCGTGATCTCTATGGGTCTGTTTACAGAATACTCGATCTCCTGAATGAAATATCCTCAAAAATTATACTCACAAATGGTCTTTTCTACAACACTAAAAGAAAACACGCGCTGCAACTCTCTCTCCAGTCTGTACTGTGTTATTATGTTAACAGCACGCACAAAACCATGTAGCCCCTAGACCCCGACGCACGGAGCCGTGACTGAGAATAAACTTCATTTAAAACCGCTTCTTGACAAAATTTGAAGGTCAGTATTGTTTTCATAAATCTGTGGGTGATCTGAAAAAACGTGGAGAGGAAAGGAGAACAGGCATGAAGAATGGAGAATGGTTTCAGGCCAGCTTGCATACCAACTCAATACGATTAGCATTCCTTCGACCCCGGGGATCCTCTGGCAAGAAGCGCAAAACAAAAGAAATGAAATTTAGCAGTAGTGGTACCACTCCTTTATGATGGACAGTAAGAGAAAGCAAAATGAATAAAAAATAGCAGGGGGAAAAAAGAAAGTGGGTTTTTTTGGGAGGGGGGCGGTTGGTGATACTATAAACTCCCTAATAATAAGCAGCAGCACAACTTTTTATCTATCAATACGCACCAATTAATTTTCAACTTCAACACAGCTTTCTTGAATCCCAACAAAAATCAAGGTGTCTTAGCAGGGAGGAAAAAAAAAGCTAACCATGCTTTACAATAATTATGGTCCAATCTGTTTCCCACTGCTGTGAAAACCTACCATCCTTGTTATATTTATAAGACTGACCAAAGAAAAAAAAAAAAAAAAAGAACAAAAAACGCAACTAAACCCTGGATTTCTTTATGAATCAGGAATGGGTATGTTAGGTATCTGAAGAAAATGACTAGGTTATTATCCACTTTTATTATCACTCACAAGAAATGAGACTTACTTCTTAGAATTAGCACTTTGTAAATTCCCTAGTTTTTCAAGGAATCCCTGAATACACACTCCATGGAAATTCAGGGAATACAACTAGTTTGCCTGAATTAACAAAGCTGCCTCGGGCTCCCTATTCATCAAGGGAGCCCTTAGAGGACAATTCCAAATGTTCAGTCAATTCTTAAACTGCTCTCTGAAGGCTCTGCTGGCTACTCACAAAGTCCTAATTCAGTGCCCCAAGTCAGGGAGCACAAACACCAAACACACATTGACCACAGCAGGTGATTTCCAAAACCTATATATCAAGGCTTTAAAAAAAAAACAAAAAACAAATAGTAAAACAATCTTCTAAGCTGTACCCCATGTGCCAACAGGGCATATGGCCCATCTATGCTGGGGTACAAAACACCCTAGATTTAAAAAAAAAAATGGAAACAACAATTGTAGCACATAGAATAGTTTGGGTTGGAAGGGACCTTAAAGATCATGCAGTTCCAACCCCCCCTGCCCTGGGCAGGGACACCTCCCACCAGACCAGGTTGCTCCAAGCCCCATCCAGCCTGGCCTTGAACACTTCCAACCCAACCAGTAATGCTGTAAATACAGTCAGGCAGGAGGAGACATACCAGGTCACGGTTTAAATCCACCTCTTCAACCTCAATCCCCAGAAAATAACCATATAAGGACCATCTTGGTGTTTTCTGATTGTAAACCCAAAGGTAACAGCTTTCTTAGTTTGCCCTGCTTTGTCTTTCCATATGTTTATTTCCACCCTCCCAACTGCCCCAGCCTCTAGCTGTGAGTGATACCAACAGCTGGATAAAATCATTCTGAAAACCGCCCGTGTAACCAAAAAGGCCCACGGCTCTAAAAGAAAACAGCTAAAACACTGAAATGCCAGAAACACGTAGCCAACGGAAACGGGAGCGTCTTACTTTGACGGGACACAACGGAGGTGGTTTTGGGAGTCAGGCCGGTGGGCCACCTTCCTCCCTCAAGGTAACCCAGAAGAGGCAAAAAAAGGGGCACGTTTTGGACCCAGCAGCCAGACTCGAGGCTTGGTCGCCCCCTCCACCCGAGTCTCCTTCAACCCTCTTGTCATGGAGGCAGAGCGTTAATTACTGCCTCCACCGCTGAGGCCCGAGGAGAGGGCCTCACCCAGGCCCCAGCGCTCCAAACCCGGCGGAGGGGGGGGGGACGAGGCCTCAGCGCCACCCCGCACCGCCCCCCCTCCCCTCAGCGGGCTAACAGCTCCGCAAACCCCTCGCCACCCTGGGGAGCCCCCCCCCCACCCCCTTGAGGGGCGGGAAGGGGGAACCCGCCATGTCCGAACCCCCCCCCCCCCCTCCGTTGGTACA
>JAOTQQ010000012.1:119982278-119995306 GCA_026546715.1 Gallinago undulata
GGTGTTCAGCCTGGAGAAAAGGAGGCTGAGGGGAGACCTTCTGGCTCTCTCCAACTCCCTGAAAGGAGGGTGTAGTCAGGGGGGGTCGGTCTCTTCTCCCAAGGAACAGGCCATGGGACAAGAGGAAACGGCTTCAAGTTGCACCAGGGGAGGTTCAGATTGGAGATTAGGAACAGTTTTTACATGGAAAGGGTTATTGCACATTGGAAGAGACTGCCCAGGGAAGCGGTGGAGTCACCATTCCTGGAGGGATTTAAAGACAGGCAGACACAGTGCTTAGAGACATTGGTTTAGTGATAGTTTTTGTCAGTGTTGTGTTGATGGTTGGACTCAATGATCTGAGAGGTCCCTTCCAACCCAGAGAATTCTATGATTCTATTTATTCCACAGTATGTTTTAAATAAAAATGTAAAGGTATATGCCTTGCAGTAATCTGTGCTCTAAGCACGTCACAAATACTTTTTATAAAAGACTTTCTAAGAGTTTGGAAATACTGTATAACCACAGGCTTTTTTTATATAATTCTATTTCAAGTTGGCTGAAGGGCAGCTGCTGCAACTAATTGCAGGTATTTTCTCCCCCTGGAAATAATGCAGTAAAATGCAATGAGAAACAGTACATAAAAAAAAATATCAAAAGGAATGACCCTCCATCCACAACTTACACACTTTTCCTTCTTTTTCCAACTTCTTCAAGTGGACAAGGAGGTTATTTTCTGCTGCTAGAAGTAAGTTTTCAGGGATCTCCTAATGGAAATATAAATATGCATTTTTTTTAATTATCTCCCAATTATTTTGCCAATAAAGAACTCAGGGTTTATTAACATAGATTTTCCTCTTATCAACTGCTAAGTTGAACATTCAGTTAGTTACATATAATGACAAACTGAAATGAGTAAATCAATTTTACACCAGTGAAACCGGTAGCCTAAACCCACATTTTTTGTTTACTTTGCTCATTTTCCTTGCATTCTCTGTCTGCATTACACAAACTTTGGCCAACAGTAACAAGACTGTGCCTTTCTGAGCTTGGTCTGCACCAGGTTGTCAGTGCAGCTGACCATTTTTAAAGACAAATTTAAAGACGCGTTTCTCTACAGATACCTATCACTTCTATTCCATGCCAATATTTGCAGGGGTTTAAATACCCTTTAACAATTAGCATCTGTAAATGAGTAAACGTATTTTAAAATACAAACAACTTTTCAGGAAGAGAAAACAAGTTTAATTTTTACTTGATACTAGGAAACTGTTTTTAAGGACCATGTAGACAGTGAAACAAGAACTTTGTAAGAATCATTTGGGCCCCACCCCAGTGAAGTGCTCAAACATTATAATTTAAAATGCACTGTCATAAATGGATTCTGAACAAAATAAATATTTTCCTTCCCCCCCCCCCCCCCCTTGTAAAAAGCCACCATGGTCACTCAAAAACTTAAACTGTAAGATACAATTTCATGAACATAACCTCAGTTTTCTTTAGTTTGATCTAAAAACTTTTATTCAGCAATTACCTGGTAGACCAGCTTTACGAGCTCTGAGGATGTATAAGATTTTCCAGCATTCTTCTCGAAAACACTTAGGATTTGCTGTTCACGTGCATTTCGGTGAGAAATGTAGCTCTGGATTCTAGTATTTGCATCACGTACTACTGGGCCGTGACCTAAATCAAAACACAGGTACCACAGGGCTATTACTTAAATTTGGAGTTAAGTATGCCACTGAGTAACTGAATCAATCTTGTGTGAACTCTGGTAGACTTAAAAGTCGTAAGGGAGCAGCATCCGCAGGTACCACCCTGTCAGAGTACCCTTGATGTTAAATTGCAAGATATTCATTTGTTGGGTTTTTTTTTTTCCATATAAATAGGACAAAAATAAGTACGAATGTCTACATCAGTCTGCAATTGAAAAGCATTACATATATATATGCTTGTAGAAATATGGCAACTAATTTGTCATGTTTTGAATATCTATGAAATAAATAATTGTCAAAGGAATCTATGCTTCAGGAAGTCAAAATATTTATGCATATCATCTTATACACTCACTTCAGCAGATTTGAAATTACTAAATAGACACTGAAGCTTACCTTGAGTAAAGATAATATAAAGATATATAAAACTGTAGTCATGTGCACGTATATTTAATAATTTCAAATGCATTTCATCTGAAGCTACAGTTCCTTACAAAATAAATTACAAATATAACAGTATTTCTAGTCAATATGTTACCATTTACAAACAACAGCTTAAAATTAGAAAAAAACATTAAGATATACAGAGCAGAGACTATAATGGTAACGGTCCATCGTCATGCATTCTCTAATGACAGAAGTCACATTAAAGAACCCAAAATTAAGGCCTGCACCTGGAATCACAAGGCAGTCTTAAAACTAGTCCCTGGTCTTCTAAGTGATTTAATTGACTTAACGTACAAGACCGATGTCAGCACCTGGAATGGACCCCATGTTTTGTAAAATTAAAGATATTTCATACCCATTACATCATCTGATCCATAGCCATTGTGTATACATATGTACATACATTAAAATGATGTCAGAAAGCTTGGAACTAAATCTAGATGCGGATCTTTCCTATCCATCATTTTTCAGGGACAGCAACACAATTAACTTCACCAATAAGTAAATTAGTATCATGTAAATGTAAAATGTTTTTGAGCATGTGAAATAGATCTCTCAAAATATGATCGTCTTTCCAATAATTCAGACTTTACATCAGACAGCTTCGTGTTATTTCAGACCTCTGTATAGGCCAGATGATCAGAAAGTTCTTATTCTCCTACCACCCAGGGAAGTAATAGAGATTCTCTCACTTTACAGTAAATTAAAGCACAGAAGATAAAATTGAAGAAAATAACCGGCCCATGAAATCTTGCACAGATTCCAAACTTCAGTCCCATTTGTTTCTGCATTTTCAAGGATCACTGTTTATTATTAGAGGATAGGGAGCCCTCTGCTGACTAAACTGCCCTTTTCTGGTTCCAAGGATTCTCTTCAGCTATTGGTTATAAATGGACTGATGAAAATATTCAGCCAGAATCCATTTCCAGATTAAATTAAGAACGTAACAAGGAAAGGCAAGGACTGGCAAAATTGAGCGACTCACGCCTAGCCAGCGTGTGACAAAAAATCATGCTCCCCTACTTCAAATTCTGAGGCTGCAACATGAGTGATAAAGTGTGGATGGGGAAGAAACAGTTCAAGAATTATGAAGACTCAAAACTGTGATTTTGTGATTTGCACATCCATTTTGTGATGCACAGTTAATAAAAAACAAAGTTAGTTCCAAAACATTTCAATACTCAGCTACTCATCGCTGAAAATGTGGAATATCCAGCTGGCTTCCTAATTGCAAATATGGCCTGAACATACTTTCAGGAGAGTCACAGAATGATATGGGTTGGAAGGGACCTCTGGAGATCATCCAGTCCAACCCCCTGCCAGAGCCTGTCCAGGTGGGTTTGAATGTCTCCAGAGAAGGAGACTCCACCACCTCTCTAGGCAGCCTCTGCCAGGGCTCTGCCACCCTCACAGGAAAGAAGTTCCTCCTCTTGTTTAGATGGAACTTCTTATGTTCCAATTTGTGCCTGTCATCTCTTGTCCTGTCCCTGGGCACCACTGAGAAAAGCCTGGCCCCATCCTCCTGACACTCACCCTTTCAGTATTTATAGGTGTTGATCAGATCCCCGCCCCCTCCTCGGTCTTCTCCAGACTAAAAAGACCCAAGTCCCTCAGCCTTTCCTCATCAGAGAGATATTCTAGTCCTCTCATCATCTTTGTAGCCCTCTGCTGTACCCTCTCCAGCAGTTCCCTGTCCTTCTTGAAGTGGGGAGTCAGGAACTGGACACAGTACTCTAGCTGGGGCCTCCCCAGGGCAGAGCAGAGGGGCAGGATGACCTCCCTCCACCTGCTGGTCCCACTCTTCCTGATGCTTCCCAGGATGCCATTGGCCTTCTTGGCCACAAGGGCCCATTGCTGGCTCATGGGCATCACATTGTCCATCACTACTCCCAGGTCTTTCTCCTCAGAGCTGCTCTCCAGCAGGTCACCTCCAACCTGTACTGGTGCAGGGGGTTATTTCTCCCCAGGTGCAGCTCCCTACACTTTCCCAGGAAAACGAGACAAATATTCAACCTCAGTGAATGCATAATCTAGGTAAATAATGATTAAGGGGAGAGTGAAAAACAACAGGTAAAACCAAGAAACCCAATAGAATTTGGCACATATGGGGCTTTGGAAGGCAGAAATCCCATTAGAAGAGCAGACTGTGTTTTGTAGGCATTTAAGAAGGAAAGCAGAACGTTCAATTGATCAATAAACTGAGATTCTGGAAACTAAAATATTCTTCGTTTTATCAGTAGTTAAGTCTACAACTATTTCTATGTCAGCCTCCATATCCATGGAATATTTATAGTGATATTTTTCTTAAATAGCATTTTTATGCTGAGAGATTAAAGGACTTAAAGAACACCTACTTCAAAAGAAGATATTTTAAGAATGAACACAAAAGAGATATGGTTATATAGGCTAAACACAGACAGTTAATGGAGGAAGACAGAAATGAGAATGTAGACAGTCACTCAGAATGACAGGTTCAAGAAGATGAACCAGAAAAAGTCAGAAAAAAGTCCTAAGATGTAGCTCTGAAAAAGCATGAGCTTAAAGCGTAAACCTTAGTTACTTAATTAATTCTTAAAATCTGGTCTTGTCAAACAGACACATGTTTTATGTGAAAACTAAATGTATCCCCAGGGTTTGGGGGTGACAAAGGAAAAAAATTAAAGCAAAGTCACAGACTGAATGAATCAGCAACTTATTTTTGGAACATGATGTTTGGCCTCTTGGCTCGTGTTCCCATTTAAGTTAAGTCATTAACTAGTTAAGACAACCATTTGACAGTTCAGTAGCTTTCCAAGACGAATTTATGATTAATCTGTGCTGCAAAGACAGACATCTCTCTCAGAAAAACATTACCAGGTCACCCACGTCAGCAGTGCATGTGGGGATGCAAAGGACCAAAAGAACAACTATTATTTTTTCTTGCAGGGTAACATTAAGGCACACGGATAGAGCAATAGAAGAAAAACAAATTTGTTGTGCGATTCCAACAGTCAAAGATTCTGGTCACTGTAGGGTTTAGGCACCAAAGCACAAGATTCCCCTCAAATGGAGAAATCTCTGGAAGGAAAGACATCTATCACTGAGAAATGTTCAAGTCTTGCAAAACACCATCCCTAAAGTCATTTTAGCTTAGCCTGGGATATATATTAAGTAATGAACTTGAATTGTTACATTAGTAATGCTGTTTGATTGTAATAAGAGATCTTAAATTCTCAGAGAAGGTATTTAAAAGTCATATAGTAAGACAAAGCAGTTAAAAATAGAACCACTAACCTGGATATATTAAATCTGGTTTCATTTCTAACAATCTTTTCAAAGTTTTCATGTAATCATACAGGTCTTCAATTACTGTCGTTCCTTCCCCTAAAATACAGTCACCGGAAAACAGAGCATTTTCTTCTTCCAGGTGTAAAATCATATGATCGTCAGTGTGTCCAGGCGTATATAAAACTCTGATTAAAGAACAAGAACAAAAAAGCCAAATTTTTCACACACCATATATGCTTCATTTTCAGAAGCTAGAAAAAAAAAAAAAAGATAAAACCATACACATAAAAGTAGCCCATAACAAAACTCAGAAAAAAATAGATCCAAAAAGTCTAACATGTCAATGTAAACGCTCTGTATAATCCCAGTCCATTTTCTTATACAATGTAGAGAACATGGATCATCATCTCTAACATGCTTTTACTTCCATGACACACACATAATAAAAGCACATCGAGGAGCTGGCTAGTCATGTAGAATTAGTGTTATAGGGGACTTTACTCTGAAGCTTGAAAAAAGAAAAATCAACATGTTATTTGCAGATAGAAATGTGTGAAGTTCTTGACATACACTGTGCACTTAGCAAAAGAGGGTAAGGGTGATGTTGGCAATTCTTCTAGAATTTAAACTTTTAGACGCAACCCAGTGCTGTCTCCCAAAATTTATTTTTCACTGAAGCCTCATGACACAAGTGGAGTGGAGCTGTCAAACACAACAAGGAATCATGGTTCTTTTAGCTCTTCTGTGAGCAGGTCATTAAACAGCTGAATTTGGTGCCCAGTGACAGGACAAGAGGAAATGGGCATAAACTTGTACCTAAGAAGTTCGATCTGAACATGAGGAGAAACTTCTTTCCTGTGAGATGAAAATCAAGCCGATAGGTTGCATCTTGCGTTTGCGGGAAGCGGCATCCTCCAGTTCCTGACAAAACTTCACCAGGAGCTTAACCACTGACGTGGTAAAACAAACGAAAAAGAACCCAACGCTGCCTGGCACACCCTGAAAACTTGAAGGCTGCCAACTAAAATTTAACATGCAAATACTGCTATCTCAGAACCAGAGCTTCTGCCCTTAGAAGAGTAATGCCTTGTAAATGAAAAACCTCTGGAAACAGAATGGTCAGATCGTTTTATTGTGTGAGGCAGAGAGGCTTTCTGGGAAGAAGCCCTCCCAAATTGGCACCCTACAAGAACCTGACAGGTTAAAGGTTTAAAATGTAACATTTTAAGCATTAAATGTTTTAGTGTCTCCTTGGGAAATATTTTTAAAGTAAAAAATTGGTGTTTACCTGAGCGTGGCTCCCTCTGTCTGTACCACATCTCCCTCTTTCAGATAAAAATATTTATGTCCTCCTTCTATTGTTTCCTCACAGACAGGCACACGAGGAAGCTTACAGATGCGATATTCAGAGTCTATGTAAAGACAGCAAAGAAAACAATGCTTTGAATTTGACACTAACAAAGCTAATTCCACAGAAAGGCTACTTTTTGAACAAGTACTATTAATTATTACACAGTGTGAATAGAAAACTAGAAACAAGAAATTCTGTAGAGTAGCTTTAAGCTTATAAAGCAACCTTATTCCAGAGCTACAAACACTAACTAGCAAACACTGGAACAGCCTGCCCAGGAAGGTGGTGGAGTCACCATCCCTGGAGGTATTTAAGAAATGTGTAGACATGGCACTTCTCTAGTGCCCGAGATTGTTGGTTTGTGTCTGTTTGTGGGTTTTTTTGTTTTGTTTTTTTCTTGTGGTTGGACTCAATGATCTCAAAGGTCCCTTCTAACCATGAAGATTCTGTGAAAGCCACTGAATGTGAGTACTGTACTCTGTACCAGCAGCAATTTTGAAGATGAAAAAGCACAAGTGAAGCTAAAAAAAAAAGATATGTCACTAATTATAAGTTACAAACATCCCTTCTTGACTCATCAAGAGCCAAAACCTCAAGTTCCTACACCACCACTAAGATTTCTGTGTTTGCATTCTGTATTATGATTCACAGAAGCACCATTCAACATTTGCCTAACTCTGGATGGAGGCTTTTTGACCTGCAGTTTCCCTCAGCATCTATTGTTCTGAACTGAGCAGGAACTCTGAGTGCCTGGGCTGGAACAGCTACGGAGAGCAACCCAGAAAGGTACTTATATCCCTTGCTAGTCTTTACAACCATGCTCATGAGTTGGCAAAACCAAAATCCTCACAAAGACATGAGTGTTATTTTCAGTAGTGCCCTGGCTTCTCTGCAAATAAGCACCTGGCAACTTCACAAAGCCTGTGACAAACTTGCGACCAAGTCCAATGATGCTCAGAACTCTGTGATCCATACTGTTTATTCTCTTCCCAGACACTAAAGCAGAAATGTCTCCTACTGTTTATCAACATGAAATACACATCTTTAGGTCAGGATTCACCTGCAGACTCCCTGCCCTCTTCCCCCTCATGATCTGAGGCCTATGAATTTGTCAGCAATTACTAATGGTCAGCTGTAAGGAATCTCAAAGTTATGCATGTTTCTTTTCCAGAGACTAAGTTATTTACTGTTTTTATGCAAGCGAAAATAATGGTCGACTTGTCATTACCGTAAACCTAGCAAGGAGTATCAAAGTTTACTTTGCTATTTTACTTTCCTTTACAAAGACTACCAAGTTTTCCTCACAGCTGTTAATATCATGTAAGCTGCTGATGGTAATGTACATTATCATTATTCACACATAAGAAAAATTCACTATGAAGGTATGTGCAGATACTCATGAAAAACTGTAGTACTACAACATTCAAATTATTCCCTGCTCCCATTCTAGACACTCAAACAGTATAATGGAATTACACGTAGTTTCAATCAGAGACTCCAGAATAATCTTCCAGGTGCTTTGCACAGAAGCACTCAAGAAAGTTTTATTTTTTTTTTCTTTCTTGCTGAGTATGTAACATTTTCAACAACATCTGAAACCTCGGTCCTACCACCAGGGATACTTTTGCAGATATCAGGAATTCCACCGGTGTGATCCCGATGCCAGTGCGTCACGAGGATCTCTTGAATCGTGATGTTGAACTCTGAGAGCGCCTGCTTCAAACAGCCAATGTATTCAGGAATGGCTGGCTCCCCAGTGTCAATAAGAATTCTTCTACACGTGGACAAAAAAAAACAAAAAACAAACAGAAGAGAGGGAAAATAAAAAAAAAGGTGAGAGAACTTAAGAGTGCTCGTATGACAGTTACACAATGTTAAATAAAGAACCCAACGTTGCAGGGAAATGTGGTAATAATGGGTGTCTCCATGTTCCAGGCGCCCTCTCTCCTCTCTATAACATTCTACCCCCATGGCACAACTATTTACAAAGGGGAATAAGTAATATATTTATCCACACACTTGCAGCTCCCAGGTAGAACAGGAGCTGTGGCCCAGAGGGGGCCTGAGGGGAGGGCACCCACCCGGCTCCCCTCAGGGAACTCCCCCCCCCATCGCCATCCCCACATCTTAATGCTGTAGTTCTGGGTTTCTTTTTTTTTTTTTTTTTTTTTTTTAAATTTTTCTCCTCAGTTTTTACCCTAATTAAGGGATTATGGGAACAGGGTCGTTAATTACCTGGGTCCGGTGCCTACCAGGTAGGTGTTGGTGCCCTGCAGAGTCATGGGCCCCGGGTTGCAGCCCAGCACCCGCACCACCCGCGACGAGAGCCGCTCGATGCGCGGCAGCAGCGACACCATCTCCGAAGCCGAAAAAGCAACAAAAAAAACACACCCCCCCGTAAAGTCCACCCGTCCCCCCGAGGGTGCTCCGCTCTCTTCGACACCGCAAACCGCAGTGAGGGAACGCGGAAAACTCCGGTTTTCCCCTTCCCCCGCCTTGCTCCGCCTCCCCGGGGCTGTTCCGCCCGGTCGTGAGGCGGGGAGGCCGGGCTGCCGCCCTCAGTGAGGCGGTGCCTTCACGGCGGGGGCAGCGGCGGGTTTCCGCTTAAAAGTCGGCTTCTCGGAGCAAACGCTGTGGTAATTGCCTGGAAAAAAAGAGCTACAAAGATGGTGAAGGGAACGGAGCACCTCTCAGATGAGGAAAGGCTGAGAGACCTGGGGCTGTTCATGCTGGAGAAGGAAGACTGAGAGGGGACCTCCTCAATGCACCTCCCTTATGAGGAGAGGCTGAGGGACTTGGGTCCTTTTAGCCTGGAGAAGAGAAGGCTGAGGGGGAATCTGATCAACACCTATAAATACTTCAAGGATGGGTGTCAGGAGGATGGGACCAGTCTTTTCTCAGTGGTGCCCAGGGACAGGACAAGAGGAAATGGGCACAAACTAGAGTATAAGAAGCTCCATCTCAACATGAGGAGGAACTTCTTTCCTGTGAGGGTGGCAGAGTCCTGGAAGAGACTGTCCAGAGGGTTGGTGGAGTCTCCTTCTCTGGAGATATTCAAACCCACCTGGACACGTTCCTGTGGGACCTGCTCTGGATGACCCTGCTGTGGCAGGGGGTTGGACAGGATGATCTCCAGAGGTCCCTTCCAACCCCAGATCATTCTGTGACTCTGTGAGGGGTCAGTGCTTTGCTGCCTGGTGCTGTGCCGGCTGCTTCCTAAAACCAGGAGGAATTCTGCTGTAGCAACAGCTTTATCTCCTATATATTCTGAGAACATCCCCATTTACAGTGTTTATGTCCTATATGGATGTATATATTCTCCTGTAAGACATATAGGAGCATATATACTTCTGTATGATATATAGGAGCTGTCTAGGATTCAGCATTTTTAAGAAAATTGGGGAGCTACTGGGCGAAGGGCCACTAAAGTCCTCAAGGGGCTGGAGCATCTCTGCTGTGGAGAAAGACTGAGGGAGCTGGTACTGTCCCAGCCTGGAGAAGTCTCAGGGAGACCTCATCAATGTATATAAATATCCAAAGGGAGGATGCAAAGAGGATGGAGCCAATCTCTCTCAGGGCCATTGTCTTTGGTCCTGTCACGGGGCCCAGTGACAGGACCTGAGGCAACAGGCACACACTAGGGGTTCCCTCTGAACATCAGGAAACATGTTTTCAGCCTGAGGGTGACCAAGTGCTGGCACAGGTTGCCCAGAGAGATTGTGGAGTCCTCTAAGATATTCCAAAGCTGCCCGGACACTGTCTTGGGCAGCCTGGTCTAGGTGGCCCTGCTTGAACAGGGGATTTGGACCAGATGTTCTCCAGTGGTCCCTTCCCACCTCAGCTCTTCTGTGATTTCATGAAATTTTGTTACTGTTGTCCAAGCTGTAATGCCATGTTTGCAAACAGCATGCATTTTGGAGCCTGCAAGGTGGCGAAATTCACCCATCTGGGTTTGCAGTGTCCCTCTCTGAAAACCCTGAGTAAGTGCCTTTCAACTGGTATTGTCAGAGAAATTAGAGCAGACTTAGAATACCTGTGAATGGAGAATAAAAATAATTTAACTTGAAAATAAAGCAGGTAATATTCCCGTGGGCAACTTTACTAACATTAGAATTTCAATGATTATCTGATTGTTTTATACCTATATAAAATCCTATATATGACCTGTAACAAATAAATGTAAATTTATAAGGTGATCATAACAATAAAAAGCACAAAATAAAAGCGTTTGGTGGTAGCATATTTTTTGCTTAAAAGGTTTTTTGTTATATGAAAATAGAATTGCAACCCTGACATGGGATCTGGGGCCACTCCTAGGATTTGTGTGGGCAAATGGAACAGATTCTTACTGTCCTCTGAAGGTGCAGAAGTCCCCAGATGTTATCCTGAGAGGCAAACTTCCAGAAGGTTTGTTGAATACACAGAGGTCTGCATCTTGCCCTGTGTGAGACACTGGTATTCCCCCTCAGTCACCCATTGAGCCAAAAAAGTTTGCTTTGTGACACACAAGAAGCTTGCCAGCAGTACGTTGTGCAGGCCTATATTATGGGGCAATTAAAAAAAATAATCTACTCCTGGGCACAGACTTAATTTGCAGGTGTTAATTGCCAGGCATGACAAAACCACAGGCAGCAACTGTACAGGCATTGGCCATCTCCGTATTTAAGCCTTCAAACCAATTTCTTTGCTTTCTCCTATAGATTAAAACTTTCCTTATTGAGTATATAGAAACATTGTATTTGTTTTTTTTTTTTTTTATTTTTTAGCTCATCAAAGCATGAACAGTCTCTTTCCATACTATTTTCCTGTCTATTGGTTTATAAGAAACTGTGACTAGACCTGAACTTACCTAATCACCAGGTATCCTGTTATGCTGATTTCGTAGCACATATGTATCCCTACTTAGTGGTATGTTCAATTCATTTTCAGTCCTTAGATAAAGTTTAATTGCTGAGTGGTTAGAAGAAGGTACTGCCTAAGCAATGGCAACTTGTGTATTTCAGTGGTTTCTTCTTTCTAGGAATATTCTGAAAGATTCCCTGAGATTTATGAAATGACATATCTGAAGTTTTATATGTCATTGATAACTCAGAATCATAGAACTACAGAATTGTCTAGGTTGGAAGGGACCTTTAAGATCATCTAGTCCAGGAGTGAGGTGCAAGTTGGTTTTAACGGCACAGATTTTTTTTCCCCTAAATTAAGAATTGTTTGGGGAACTCTAGACTTGTTCCCCGGGGAATACCTATTACTAATGTCACTGTCCTCTAGTAAAAAAAATAAGTTTTCTAGTATTAGGCAAGAGCTGTAAATCTCTTTTGTCTGTAGATGGCAGCAATGGGTGCCTTTGGAGAACGAAGTGCAAGTTCGTCCACTTCTTCCACTATTGTCTTCATTTCCTGCACGATCCCATCAGTTTAAAAAGTCAGTTGTTTCTCTTATAATACAGGGGTTAATAGCACATAGTGAAATTCTCACTATTATGCTCTCTAACGTGGTATAAGCAAATAGGAGTGTAGAGCCTCAAGTTCTTTTGGTTCACTGATTGTTTTATGTTGTTAAGACAAAATTTTGAGGGGAAAAATATTCTGAAGCGGGGAATGTTAGACTACCAGTTTAAAAAAAAAAAAAGAGCTGAATTTCAATAAACCTAACTTGAGATTTCTGGTCATATACAGTGTGATATTTGATGGAGGATTAATTTTCTACAGCTACAAGATACATAAAATGCAGTTTGGTATTTCTGAAAATCCTACAAGGTAACTGCATTTTTAGCACCCAAGCACCCAAGAAACCTTTGAGTACTGGCACTTGGCTTTCCTCCTCGTTTTAAGCATAAATATTGAGGATAAATACCTTTCCACTGTGGCTGTGTCATAGCCCCATAGATCTAAATACAAGCACGTAATTCTGTGATGATTAGACAGAATCAAGTGACTACCACACAGAAAATTGCTTGAGATATTTATCTTCATGGACATCGGTGTGTGAAAGTCTTGTTGCGAGTATTTTTGGTTGGCAGGTTTTCGCATTATTTTAATACAATTCTAGCTGCTATTTATAAAACATATCTAAGTAAGATCACAGAATCACGGAATCACAGAATTGTCAGAGTTGGAAGGGACTTCTAGAGATCATCTAGTCTAACTCCCCTGCAAAAGCAGGAACACCCAGAGCACATCACTCAGGACAGCATCCAGGTGGGGCTTGAAGATCTCCAGAGAAGGGGACTCCATGACCTCCCTGGGCAGCCTGTTCCAGGGCTCTGG
>JAOTQQ010000012.1:120002774-120019539 GCA_026546715.1 Gallinago undulata
GGGGTCGGTCTCTTCTCCCAAGGAACAGGCCATGGGACAAGAGGAAACGGCCTCAAGTTGCTCCAGGGGAGGTTCAGACTGGAGATTAGGAACAGTTTTTACACGGAAAGGATTATTAAGCCTTGGAATGGGCTGCCCAGGAAAACGGTGGAGTCACCATCCCTGGAGGTACTTAAAAGAGAGGAAGGCACAGCACTTAGAGACATGGTTTAGTGATGGTTTTTGTCAGTGTTAGATGTTAGATGGTTGGACTTGATCTGAGAGGTCCCTTCCAACCCAGGCAATTCTAAGTTTATATGATTTTTTTTCCCCTAACCTGCTTTTAAAAGCTAGTAGAGGTAAGCTTGTTCCTTAGGATTTTGCAACTATTAGGAATTATCTCAACAGCTGCTTCGTAAGTGGAGACTCACTGTGGTTGGAAGAGTGAGTGACCTCAGCAGGTTCAGAGGCGCAGTTTCTCTTACACTGATTATTAACAGATATCTTAGTACATTCTGCATTTTGTACTTGACTGTTTAAATGGTTGTGTGAATTGCTGTATGATACTTTAAAGGAAAACATTGTTACTGCTGACCTTCCTTTTTTCTTCTTCTTTTTAGGAATGAAAGATTGAAGAATGACTCCATCAATTAAAAAAACAAATTACATTTATCTTTTCCAGAGAAGACACATATTGGTGTAGTTAATTTCATATTTAAATCAAGAATCCAGAAAAATGCAAGTCTCTTTGATGTAATAAAAATTCATAACCCAATTTTCCTTTCTATGAGGAGGTGGTGTCATCAGGAAAGAGACTTTGTTGTAGATTTAAATTAATTTTGACTTTCCTTTACACAAAGTGAGGATAGAATGACAACAGTGACAGTCTAATGCATGATGAAATTTACTAAGCAGAACTTTATATTTTTAGTTGTTGGATTTATAATTTATGTAGTTGATATTGGAATGGACTTCTGGGTAGTTATTAAATATTTCTGTCAAGGACAATATTCTTGGAGTATATTGATCCTGTGTTTTAGGTGTCTTTCATCATTAATAACTCAGATATTCAGTTATGAGTGGTTTGAAAATGACCGGGAAGGCACTAATTCTGGGAAGCTGAAATGGATTTTTCTAGTTCATTTCTTTCACTGTGGAATTTTTATAAGGTAAGCACATTTCAAAATTTATTGTAAAATGAGAAATCATCTTATTAAGAAACGCTTAATATGGCTTCAGGCACAAGGCTACTTCTGGCCTTAGCATGTAAACAAAAGGATTTTTGTCTACTTATGCCAGGGGTAAATTACATCAGGTTTTGATGGGAATGTAGATCTTTCATTTTACCTGTAAGTAATAATTTTTATCATTCACAGCCTAACTCTGTTTGATTCATCAGCCTTTTGATAGGGCACGCTTAATAAAAATGCTCGCTTTACAGAATAATACTGTTGTAACTGAAAAATGTGACTTTTTAAAGTGATGTTAAGAGGGGAATTAATTTGATTACACTTAGCAGGTGAGACAGCTGAAGTAAGAGGTAATTTTTGAACCAGAAAGCCTAACCATGTGTAGAAAACTCACCAAGATTCAGGAGAGAAATGATCAGTTGAACAGTAAGAATACTGGCAGCAGTACTTCCCACACGGAATGAGTTAAAGGTGACAGGAATGTTTATTTGCTGAAAGGCACACGTCCAGGAATAGTTTAAGATACCATATGCTTAACGTTCTGTGGTGGCTTTGCTTTATGATATCATTATCATTCTCATTATAGAGATCATTTGTGTCCATATTTTACTTCCATTTTAAAACTGGGGTGAAAGGTGTCACTGAAAAGTCCTGAATTTTAATTATTTTGGGTATGTAACACACAAGAAACGTGAGTGAATATAGGCTTGTTGGAGGCACTTAAAAATACTTATTTAAAATGCCTCCTTTAACTTCCTATAATATTCTACAGACAGCAATGAAATATATGTTTAAGCCAATGTAAAAATTCCCCTCACACACATGTTTTATTCACTTGATGTTATCATGGATTAAGGAAAACGATGGAGCTTTCAGGTGTTACAATTAAATTTTGCCTCTTAAGATTCTTTTTCTTTTTGTCTGTCAGCTTTACTTTCCTGCTCCTCCTCCTTTACAGTCCTGAAGTTTTAGACCAGACCCATGGCTCTGGGTTAGATCATGTGAGACACCAAGACCTGGCCACAGGGACTCTACTAGGTTCTGCCTTTTAGAGGGGATATCTCGTGGTCCACTGTGGCACTCTCCTTTTTGTCTGTCCCCAAAGGTTTTCAGGATGGCTGGGAGAGCCATTTTTGTGCTTGTGACTTACAGACCTGCCCCTCTGAGTTTCTTTCTTCCAAAGGAAATTAAAGCCATAACCTCTTTTTTTTTTGATAACTGATGATAAATGTTCAGCCAGTAAATGCGATGTAGAATGGCAGAGGCAGCTCTTTTAATATTTGGCCAAAACATTCCCTTCTTCCCCTTTCTCTTCCATTCTCTGTAATCTATTTGGGGCTGTAATTCTGGTCTCACCTTTGGCTTTTTACAGTCCCAGGTTATCCCTAAAATTCCCTGCTGATTGGGATCTCTGAGATCTCACCTTTCGACACACACTTTCCAAATTCAGATCCGAGCTCCAATCATCCAGAACTCTAGATGCTGGAAACTTGATTCAGCACTTGTATCTACTTAAAATGCTGCTTTTATGCTTCATCTAAGGTAATCCATGAAACTCTTGGATTTGCCTGAACTCATACCTTTTCCAATGCATAATACCCCTTGCCATGAATTTCTGTAATTTTTGAAACTTCCTTCCCTGAATTAGCCCCATCTCCTCTGAGTTCCTTATTATCTAGTAAACATAATTTTTTCCTTTGCACTGACAGTGTTGTCATGTTGGTTACACGTTCTTTTTGGCACAAATGATGTTTTCTCCTGTGCTGCCCCTTAGGCTTGACAAATGTTTCCAAGTTGATATGTATAAATTACAAAGTTCTTTCAGCCACTCCTCAAAATTCAGCAGTGTTATCAGTGTAAGCTGATAACAGCAAGCTGGCGTCTGTGCTTGTACTTTTGTTTTCGACTATTATCTACTTCCTATTATATGTGTTTTCTGAGGTGTATCCATGTACAACTCCCTCCTGTCCTCCCTCTTAGTCACGTGATTTATCTGGTTAATTTAGGCAATGAACCTCTCAGGTTAATCGATACAGTCAATGGATAAAAATAGATTTTGTCAGGAGTCAGGTCATACTTTTTAAGATGAGCTTCTCCAAAAGGTCCTTTGGGGCAGGAACCTATATTCTCCATCCACTGCAGAGGAAAATAGGGGCCCAGCCAGTAAATACGACTTGGCCAGTGAACTTAGGATGCCTGAAATGATAAGGTGTGAATACACCTTACCAAATTATCTATCTTTCTTCCCTTCTTCCTTTCTTTCTCAGTCTGCTTTTGTTGTCACACCGCCAATGCTAAGTAATAAATATGGAAATAATAAGTGTGTGTGCACTTAGGTACATATATATATTAAAAATAGAAGGAAAGAAAAGAAATTAAAACCATTTCATATCTAATAAGTCTTTAGTTTATTTTAGTGGAAAGAATGTAGACCTCTAATTATATTTCACACGAGATGATGTTATTCTCTGCAAGGAGCAAAATTAAGTTGTTAAAATATATCTATCTTAGCTATGCTGACTAAAATGATTTTCAGCCTGGCCCATTGAAATGGGTCACACAGATGTTGGCAGAACTGAGAACAGGCTGCAGCGTAACAGTCAGCATTAAGACAATAACACAATCAGTGAATATGGAAAAAGAGGACATTTCCCTGGGGCCCTGTATGAATTCTGGAGTCCACTGACGTGTAGCAGTTTGCAGCATCAGTCAAGGATGCCTGAGAAAGACTTAATTTTGGCAATTAATAACATTCACTGTTAGAATAGAAGGTGATACAGGCAAGCAGCCATGGTGATCATGAATTATAGAATCAGAATGGTTCAGGTTGGAAGGGACCTTCAAGATCATCCAGTTCCAGCCCCCTGCCCTGGGCAGGGACACCTCCCACCAGACCAGATTGCTCCAAGCCCTATCCAGCCTGGCCTTGAACCCCTCCAGGGATGGGGCAGCCACAGCTTCTCTGGGCAACCTCATCCAGCGTCTCACCAACCTCACAGGAAAATTTATTCCTAAGATCTCATCTAAATCTCTCCTCTTTCAGTTTAAAACTATTACCCCTCGTCCTATTGCTCCATTCCCTGACCAAGAGTTCCTCCCCATCTCTCCTGGAGTCCCTTTAGGGACTGGAAGGGTCTGTAATGTCTCCCTGGAGCCTTCTCTTCTCCGGGCTGTTTTCAGAAAAAAAAGGGAATTTTCAGAAATGTGGTACTTTTAAAGAAATATGAACCTAACAAAATAAAACTTACCGTCTTTATTCAGGCAAGTCTCATTCTATTCTAGTAGTTTTTATATTGCCTTGGTATCACTGATCATGAATGATTACCTGATATCACTGATACCAGACAGATATTGGATGAAGTTTTATTTTAGTAGAAGGTGCTGGATTACATTAAAGATAAAACATGAATGGAGAACAAAATGGGAAAAAATGTTGTTAGGCTATGTCATGTTAATGAGTTGTGCTTTTAAAA
This sequence comes from Gallinago undulata, assembly GCA_026546715.1. Lineage (NCBI taxonomy): Eukaryota > Metazoa > Chordata > Aves > Charadriiformes > Scolopacidae > Gallinago > Gallinago undulata. The sequence goes on from JAOTQQ010000012.1 coordinate 120,007,417, forward strand.
AATGCTGTCTAATCAAGTCTCCTTTTTTTTTTTTATTTGTAGGTATTGGTTTGCTTTGAAGTACGGCTGTCAAGCTGCATTTAAACAAAACAACGTCAGAGATGCATCAGAAACAGACTCTCACAACTTCATTCAAAAAAGAGCTGTCGATGTAGTGACTGATATTAACATGCTCAGGGTGTTCAAGACTTTTCTTGAGACCACACCACAGCTTTTTGTCCAAATCAATATCCTCGTGGAACATGGCAAAACTGATATCTGTCAATGTGAGTCTGCCTTTCTCCTTAATTTGCATCTTGAGTGTCTTACCTAAAAAGATAACTCATGTGATGGGATAACATTTTAAACATACCTTGGAAAACATACACTCTCCTGTATAATTACTCTGCATTTAGGTAGAATTTCTGTCTAGTACATGGTCTGTTCTGTTAAATACACAAAAAGGAAGATTTCACTGTAACAAATCAAAATATCTAATAGAAACATAAAGATACATCACTGGAAAATAAGCTATTGAATACAATTAGTGTATCACTTGCAGATCAATTTGTTTTGTGGGCCTTTGTTTATGGTTTCTTTTAAAACTACTGACTGGTAATCTTGAAACCAGTAATATATTTAGAGCAGCCCTGTGAACTGTTACGCCTTCATCCAGGTGATACAGATGAGGGAGAGAGTCAAAAAACCCCTAAGGCTATTTCAGCATTGCAGAATGCGATGTGATGAAGAGATATGGGTTCAGCTCTCAGAAGCAAGACAGCAGCTCTGCCATTTCCAGCTCTCAAACTAGCAGCGTTATTGGCAAAACGTTGACTTGCTCAGGGTTGGAATTTATCTAACCAAACGGAGAGACCTACCCTGCTGTCTAGTGTTCCTTCAGAGTCCCTGGAGTCAACAGGTTCTTGGATAAAATGGTTAGATGAATCTCGCCTTAAATACAACCATGTGAAGTGTCAAGTCTTAGTTACAGATTTCTACATTGTGGGAACTCCAGAGTCAACACCAGTTGCTGAAACATAAGTTTTTTATGGGCTTTTTGCAATAATTTGGGAATTTCTAAGTGTATGGAGATGGCAAATATGACACGTAACTTAGGCATGACCGTCAGGGGCCAGAGGGTGGGAAGGATAACATAGGCATACAACAGCATTAGATGCCTAGATTTAGGTAATTAAACTGAGCCTTAAAATTAAGGTAACTTGTTCAGGAGCAGAGGAAATATAAAATGGGTTTAAAGAACGTGTTAAGACAGCACAAACTCGCCCAAATCTTCATTCAGAAATTAGAATGTAAAATAAGTGGTTTTTTCTTTGGTCTAACATTTTTTCCCTGTGTTTTGTTTAGATGCTGCCCTTATTATGTCTTTTTGTGGTATCTCCATTTCAACGGTTGACTATCAGATATCATTACGAAAATCTCTGCCTGATAAAGATGAATTTCATGTGCTTCCCAAGTTAGTGTACCTCTTCTATAAACTGCTTACCATCACTTCTTGGCTACTCAGTATTTCCCTGATCACTGTCTTAAGTGTTGGAAGTTCTGTAATTTTGCTGGTAATTCTTTGGATCTGTGGCTTCATCTGGACTTTGAAACAACACACGACATTTTGCAAATCTAAGAAGATGGAATATCTGTACAGAACTATTGTTGGAATCATTCTCATTTTTACCTTTTTTAACGTAAAGGGGAGAAAAACAAAAGTTTGCATTTCTATTTATTACGCTACTCACACTGTTGTAACTTTAGGTGTTTTGTTTGTATATATATTTTGGAAACCTTCTGTTATCGAGGACATACATTTTACAGTTGTGAGCATCCTAACGATGCTTAGTCTGGTGTTAGGTATTATTTTTCTTATTGTTTACTACAGGCATTTTCATCCCAGTGCTTATTGCAGACCACAGGCGTATTCAGACGAAGTTGATGGAGAGGCAGGACAAAGAGTGGAAATTGGGAGATTTCAAAATTTCCTAATGCAATGAACTGTATAGAATTATTTTTTTCATATGTGCGTGTGGACTTCAAAGCAAATACTTGCTGGAGAGTCTGTTTCTCTGTCATTGTTTCTCGTGTATCATCAATGAGTAGTAAATAATGGACCAGAGTTATTGGCTCCGAGTAACTATTGTTTTCTGTGATGCTGTACAAAGTGTTTAGAACACAAATATTTTCCTAAGTGCTGCTCGAAGTTACTTCGGAAAAGAAGCAATTTAATCTATCCATCCAACACAATTCACTGTTTTAGTTTTTAGCAATGAAAGCCAACATTAAAAACACATTCTGTTCCTTTACGTTGATGTTAAAAATGAGGCTTGTTCTTCTTTTCTTGCTGGGAGGAAGGAGGAGTGTATTTGAAATAATTGAGGGCAGTGATCAGTTATCTCTGTCTACTTTTCCCCTTTAGTGTAAGAGCTGCAGTTCTTTAGATGAGCATAGTGACAGACCGTACTGCCTTCTCCCTAAATATCCCCTCAAGAAGAATAGCTTTGATTTATGGCTCAATCACTGTCTTGCCACAAGGAAATCTGGGGAGATATCTTCAAGCAGTTTACCTTCTAGGTGTTTTAATAGCTCCTTTATTGTTTTTGTTCTGCTAAGCTTTCAGATAACCTTCTATATTTAGGGGTGATGCCAGCTTGTTGTTCTGAATTATAATAGCAGCCTGAGTGATTTATGGAGGGCAACAGGAGTCTTGCATATAAAGGAAGAACTATCTTCCTTGAAGCTTTCCCCTCCTTTGAGCTCTTAAATGAGATCTTTAAATGCCATTTTTTGAAGCAGGCGGCTCTGCTTCTTTTGTCTTTGTCACTGGAGAAGAGAGAAGAAACTGTTCTGATGGATTGCACTCATAGGGGCTGGGAAATGATGGAATAACCAGCTTGTCCATCAAGACTTTTGGGCAAAAGGCAGAGTGAAATTAGACAACATTTCAGTCCTGTGTTGAAATGCTAAATCAACAGCAAAGGAAACGAGGCTGCTAGCTACAACTTCTTTAGAAACTTCTTTAGAAATAAAATTTAAGGGGAAGTCTTTCAGAGCTTCTGGGTTTCAAATCTGAATTATGAAAACTGAGGCTCTTTCTCTGCCCTCCTTTCCCCTCCCGATAATTCCCGTTTGCAGTTAGAGTAGCCACAGGCAAAGGGAAGAAATAGGGTTTGAGAAAAGTGACTGGAGATAAGAAGAACTGATAAACTTTGCCAGGAACCAAATCTGTTAGCATGACTGACTGACAGCAAACAGCCCGGAGACTTTGGGGAAAGGGCTGATGCTTTGGTTGATAATTAGGGTGCTGAAGAGCCGTGTCTTGTGCCTTTTGTGTCAAGTCCATGGACCACAGGCTGCCTTTTTCTCATTACCCACCCAGCCCTAGCAGAGCTCAGGGCGGTTTCTAAATGTGTTTCGTTCCTGTTGCAGTTCCACAGTTCTCTTCACCGGCCCGACTGATTACATCTCCTTAATCCTATCGAAGGAAATTAATTTCTAGGTGCATAGCTTGGACTGAATGGTCTGCCTTTCTGAGGACAGAAATAAAAAAGCAGTTTAGTAAGAAGAATTTACTTCTAAAATCCCTCATTTCCACTTAAGGCTAACTAGCATGTGGGTCCAGAATTTAAGACATAAAAAAAGCACAGTCCATGAGACTTAAGCAATAGTTTTCCTAAAATGAATATATAAAACTATATCTCACTTCACCTCACTTCACAAAAAGAGATTTGTTTGCCCTGGAAAGGCTGCTTAGAAAAGAGAAAAAGCCAAAGGCTCTGTCCTGCTTCATGGACCACGATTGCCCTAAGTTCCCTCTCCTTTATATAGAGAGTATTTATTACTAGTGATGGTGCCTTTGGCAGCAAAATGCATGCCTGGTTTTAGGCTGAATGTACTCTTATTTTGCTAGGAAAAAATAGGATTCTAAATAGCGGAGACCATCCCTATATTGCTTCCCACACTTGTATTGTTTGTTCATCTGAAATCCTGAGAAGGGCCTAAGGTACAACAAGGTGAGAAATGGAGAATATTATCTCCATCTTGCAGAAAATTACCAAATTTTGTCTAACCGTTAATTGGAAGAAGGCCTTAAACTTTGTAAGTTATCTGAAAGCCGATCTCTGGGGAAACATGAGCTCTTGAGAAGCCCCAGACTGGGAGTTTCAGCACTGGGGCCTCCAGGTTGACTGTTCTGCAGCCAGACATCAGAAATCTGGAGCCTGACTCACTCGTGAGAAAGGTTGGTTTCTGGTGAAACAAACCAAATTTGTCTTGGTGATTTTCCTCCCCCTTTCAGTCAACTGACAAATTCCAAGTAGAAGAATTTCGTTGCCATCTCTCTGGCCAACTATTAACAGGCATTTTCTTTCATGGGACAGAAGCTGAATGTTGTGCTGCCTTCTGATGCCTTCCTTATGTCTCCTCGTTCCCTCTTTGGTGCCTCTGAGAGGAATCCTGTACTGAAGCTGAGGAGGTAGAAAAGGTATCTATGTGCCTATTTGTGTATGACACTAAGACACACCAAACCCAATAACTTAAGTTTCAATACCTGATTTACTCTTGTAAGTCCTAGTGAATATACATTTGGCCGTATCCTGAAACTAGGAAATCTTGCAGATTCTTCTCATAAAGCTTAAACAGATCTTTGGTCTCCAGCCACAAAAGTGTAAATGTCTCCATTTTGCTGTCATCAGCTAGAGGGCCTCAAGAGATGGAAATTCCTGTTAGAATGTCCTTTGTAGGCTTTTATTTATTTTCAGCTTCAACATCCTCCCTTCCTTCTTGACTTTGAGTTCAAGATTTTCACTCGATTCCCTTCATACTTTTCATACTGAAATGAAAATGGCTCCTAATTAATTTGGTCATCCTAACTCAGCGTCACGGTCGCGGGGAGGACAAGGAAGGACATGAATTGATTCCAAACACTCTTCTTATCATCAGTGACTGCTTCAGACAAAACAAGCGAAGCCCCACGTCACCTAGGTGTAAAGTTCAAACAATAGACTTCATCCGTACCCTTTCTGTTCCTCAGCTCCTCTTAAAATTCAGCTGCCACTCAGTTCATGCATTGTGCCTGACCTTGTCATTTTAATCTAACTGCAAATTGAAAACAAATGTGGGTTTTTTTTCTTTTCTGTTAAGTATGTCCATTACATCTTACAAGAAGTATTTCAATAAGTTAAATAAAAATAATAAACAGTTTCTTCCTGTTTTGACTACTGTCAGACCTGGGTAAGAGGGACAACATTCAACAGAATTGTTTTAATTATCCTACTAATATTCAACGTGCCATTTGATGGCATTGGTGAGCTCACCTGATGTACCACAGATAGCACTGATTTATGAAGCCATAATTGGGTTTCCAATAAACATTTGTCAAAATAATGTATTCATTCAAACCAAAGCCTTCTTTATTTATTCATATAAAAGAGCACTTAACTTTCAACAAAGAATTGCCTGCCATCAAAAACACTCCATAAATGGGGGAAATTTATGAAGACACAGTACCAGAGGGTGATCGGTGGAAGACTAAAGTTCACTTTAACCCTTCAGAGTACTGAGTTCCACCCCTTCCTCGTTACTGCTGCTATACCTATTTCTTTCTAAAACCCCCAAGTCCAAACATTAACCTTTGTATATTTATTCATTGAATTACTAGCTCTTTTTTATACCCTAGTGTCTTCTCAAAGATGGTTTCAAAACACAGATCTCTCACTGTTGTTATGCAGCGGTGAAGCACACACACAGCTCAAAGTTGGCTGGTTTTAGTATTACCCACGTTCTGCCCACAGTTTTCACTAGGGTATACTCTTCCAAAAAAAAAGGAAAAAAAAAAAAGCTTTGAGAGGTTAAACAACTTATTTTGTCTGAAACTGAGGCAATACGTGTATTTCTCATTTGTTCCAGCTGAAGAATTTTCCTGTCCTATCTCTTTATGGTATTCTCTACTTCCTAGCACTTCATTTTACAGATTCTTAATAGAAGATGGGCAAAGTAAGTGGTCTGTACAACCAATATGTGAATGAAGTGCAGATGACCCCTTGGGATCCATCTTCACCAGAAATTTTCTTTTACCTCCAATTAGCTAACATATAACAAATTCCCAGAGAAGCTGTGGCTGCCCCATCCCTGGAGGGGTTCAAGACCACCTGGATGGGGCTTGGAGCAACCAGGTCTGGAGGGAGGTGTCCCTGCCCAGGGCAGGGGGGTTGGAACTTGAGGAACTTTAAGTTCCTTTCTAACCAAAACCGTGCTATGATTTGTGATTTAGAATGTGGTGAATCTTCCTGTAGAGGTCCCCTTTCCCATTGACTGCAGAACATCGACAGGATGCACTTTAGGGTGTAAAATTAGGTGATGTAACTGAGCCTTTGCACAGTAATTCTATCAAATGTAGCAGAACCTCAATGTCAGTGAGGATCTTTCTTCAGAATGTCTCCATAGGGATATTAGTTGGCTATTTCAGTCACTGAAAAAGCTAAAAGCTGAATGGTGGGAGCTCATCTTCTTTCTCTTGTAGTCACAGTCTTCCGAGATACTGAGATCCTTTGAATCTCATTCGCTGCTTCTGCAGAACGGCTTACTTTTGGCATTTCAGACCTCTTCATTAACACCTTTGGACCGTTTCTGAGCAACACGATGAAGTAAGTAGCCTTCCTCTGAAACTTAACATCTTCGGCGTAGTCAGCAACCATCTAGAGTATTTTAAAGTTAAACACTTACCGACTTCTCTCAGGTTTTGCTTAGGTGCAAACCGCTGATGGGTCCCTATGACATTTTCTGACCTGAGGAAAAAAGTGGAAGGAACTTACTCCTTGGGAATTCTCCCTGGGTTCTCTGCCACGGCTCTGACTGCGTGATCTGACCTGAGAGCGCCCTTCAAGTCTGCAAAGCTGAACAGCACAGTTGCAGAAACACAAGGGGAAACAGGGTAGGCCACCTAATACTGAAGAAGTCCCCTTACAAACAGCTTCCTATATGAGACTAGCAGCATTTGCATAAGCTAACGAGCTTGCGCTTTGGCAAACAGTTGTTGTAATCAACAGCTTTTTAAACGAGTGTAATACGAGCAAAGTTATTTTTCAAGTTGTGTGTCCATTTCTACTGTGTTCTGTTAAACAGTCTGGGGAATTTTATGGAAAGCAGTTTCAAGCAAGAATGACTATTGTGTGAAAAAAATGAATATACAATTATAATTAGGGAGTTAACGCCTGTAATTATAACCAGATTTGAACAACAACTGTAGCTATCAGCGACTAATTTATGCCTGCCTTTGGAAAAAAAAGAAAGAAATGAAAAGCCAAAAAGCCTTCTCTCACTTATGTTCTCCCAGCCAAAGCAATAATGTTTACATGTACGTATTTAGAAGTATAATTAAAGTGGCCGGGTGTGGCCTTCCTCAGGCAGAAAAAAACCCAACACACAAACCCATGAGGATTTGATTCTTTTTTTCTTTTTTTCCCCTGCTAATGAGGGATTGTGGATGGGAGAATAGAAATTAATAACTTGCAGGCCTGGTCATGGGCAGTAATTGTTTTCTTTCCACCAAAGAAGGCTGGACTTCTGAGGTTCAGCAGTGACCAAACCCCACATGGAAGACTGGTGGCCCCTTGTTTGCTGGTTAATGGCTGCTTACTCTTGGGTGTTTTGAGAAAGCATGGAGTGAGTTTTTAGCTCAACCACTTAGGAAGAAAGCAGCAGAATCCCCACTAAAATACCAAGTCTTCCACTTCCCTCTTCCATTTATCAGTAAAACGTGCAAAATGCACAACTGTCAAAGCAGCGATTTATTCACTGCTCACAAAAGTCTCAACAATATTGTGTCATTGATATCTTATGTATGTGTCAGACAGCCACACACCAAGCCAAGAATTCTACGTGATTTAAGACCTCCCTCTGAATTTTTATTAAAAAAAAAAGAAGGGTTTTCTCAGCAGTAGATTAGAGAGAATCTGTGGTTGCTGATAGAGTTTACTGTAGCTGATCTCAGGAAGTTGATGGGTGTTGCTCAGGGGAATAAACTGGTCGATTCAATATGGTACCATGCTAAAACAAAACAAAAGCTTATTTCATAAATTTTGGAAGGCTGCTCTCCTACTGAGGCCCTAGAAGCAGGTTCTCAGCAAGTGCAATTCACCGTTGTCCTGTCATCCGGCAGCTGGAACATGACTTGAGAAGACATCACAGACAACTTACATCTTCTAGCATGGTATGTTTTGAAATCCTAAAAAACTAGAAAATGTTTTCAGAAGATACTTGCCCATACATTGTCCTTCATTCCTTCATTTTTATTAAGGTCTATCTGGTGATTCAGGAGTATGCTCTGCTGCTGCTGGTCTCTGATGAGCACTTTTGCACGATGCCTGGGCAGTCTACGCATGGGGAAGGCCAAATGGCAACAGGATTTTGGATGCGGAGGAGAGAGGAAAAAGAGCCAGGTTAGTCCCTGCCCTGTTCCAGCAGGGAGCAGCCCTGTTTTCAGCTCAGCTTCCACTAGTCCATGGCTTGTACCCATGGAAGAGGGCATAAGCCCAGCTCTTGCGCAGGAGGAAAGCCTGGCTGTGCAGCCAGAGAAGCAACTTGAAGAGAGGTTTTTATGCAACAGGGGTGAAGTGCAGCAGATCTGAAGATAATCTGAGTGTTGTGTGGTTCCCTTGCTTCTGCAAACCCGATTGTTGTAGATACATGGACTACTTTTCCATATCTTTTTGATTGTCAGTGTCCCATCCACATGGTAGTATGCCGTGCAGCCTCCCCTTTCCTTTAAGATGAGGAATCTTGTAGAGTCCACCCCTCTCTATGGCAGAGGTCTTGTAACACCTTTTCCAAGAACTTTTTTCCAGTGCCTTTCCCACCCATCTTTCCTATCTAAGGCAGTCTGTTAATCTCCCATTGCAGGCATTCTACTGCTTCCGTGGGTTCATCCTCATTTTCCCAGGCCTTCTCGTGCCCCTTCATGCTTTTATGTGCCTTCTCAATCTCCAATGCCTACACCAATGCCATTGCTGCACTCGTGGCCCTGACATAATTTTTATTACTCACTTACAACTTCTCTTTCTGTCCAGCTGGGTCACAGTCACAGAATGGTTGAAGATGAAGGGGACCTCTGGAGGTCATCTGGTCCAACGTCCCTCACTGAAGCAGGGCCAACTAGAGCCTGTTGGGGCCTTAGTATCTTGAGATAAGACATAAGACGTTGGAACATGCTAGTTGCTGCTGCTGACCATTCTTTGATCTATAATCAAATGCAAATGTGTTTGGATTAGTGGCTTGTATGAACAGACGCAAAGGTCTTTGTTTGCTCTTCTGCCTTCTTTCATATCCATCCAGATTTCCCCCAGCTACAAGCGGTTGTCTTCAGTCATCAGAACGTCAGGGAACAGCCGACCTACTAACACTCAGGAGTCAGCATACTAGGTCTGGACAGACAGAAGTGGCGTCAAGTCATCTGCAGGTCAGCAAAGAAGACTAAAATAGGAACCTTTAAAACCCCCTAATTTTGATGATGATAATCTTGGAGGGATGCTGGCAATAATTGAAGAGGAAATACTTTCAGACAGCAACATGGCTTCCAAGCCAGCAACACTGCTGTATGTTGCAGCTGAAACAGGATTACATTTGGGGAATTTTTGAAACTATAGAGAAGCTGTAATGTAAAGTCTTTGGAAAAAAATAAAATAATTCTTATCACATAATATAATCACACATATAGAATCATAGAATGGTTTGGTTTGGAAGGGTCCCTAAAGATTTCAAATTCCCCTGCCCGGGCAGGGACACCTCCCACCAGACCAGGTTGCTCAAAGCCCCATCCAGCCTGGCCTTGAACCCCTCCAGGGATGGGGCAGCCACAGCTTCTCTAGGCAACCTCTTCAAGTGTCCCACCACCCTCACAGGAAAATTTATTCCTAAAATCTCATCTAAATCTCCCCTCTTTCAGGTTGAAACCATTCCCCCTTGTCTTATGTCTCCCCTCCCTCATCCAGAGTCCCTCCCCATCTTCTCTGGAGCCCCTTTAGGGACTGGAAGGGGCTTGAAGGTCTCCCCAGAGCCTTCTCTTCTCCAGGCTGAACAGCCCCAACTCTCTCAGCCTGTCCTCACAGCAGAGGTGTTCCAGACCTCTGATCTTCGTGGCCTCTGCTGGATATTTTGCATAACCAGTGAAAATGAGGTAAAAAATGCAATTTCTGTCTATATTTCATTATTGTTGGAGGTTATCACATGATGAATATAATTGTAGCTTGGAATCTTGAGCTGTGAGGACCTGAAAAAGGAAGCATAGCGTGAAAAGCCCCCAGGCCCTAAGATAGCATTGTGACCTGTGAGCAGGCTACAGTACTTGGAGTTTCTAGGTAGAGTTGGGAAACATAACATGGACCCAGTTGCCAGAAAAATCTGTAGCTTTTACAAGGCTCTCAACACCTAAATATTAGAGGAGAAGCCTGGTATGGTCTTCCTCATTTATATTGTTTGTGAAAAATATGGCCTAAATATTTTTCTTATACCATAGGACCACCTATAGGATTGGGCTTTGGGCAACCTGATCCGGTTGGAGGTATCTCTGCCTGTGGCAGGGGGTTGGAACTCAGTGATCTTGAAGGTGCCTTCAAACCCAAACCATTTTATGATTCTGTGACCCTTCTTAAGATTGCTGTTTCCTATGGAGTAAGGCTGAAGAGTCACGTCTTTGTTGCTTGTGGGTGTCCACACAAGCTGCAGAACTGCCCACACCGCGAAGGCAGGAACATGGGGACAGCTCTAAATCCTGCTGAAGGGAGGCATGAAGAGGTGAACCACGGGAACCTTCTTAGGGAGCACCTTGGGCCCCGAGAGCTCGTTAGTGTGGAGGTGGTGCCATGTAAAAGGGAGTCAGGTCCTCTGGGCTGCTGCCAAGATCTATGCAGATGGGCTGGTTTGGGTCTCTGGCTTCTCTTTTTAACTTAACTGTATGTTCCTGTAGCCTGGCATATATATATATATATATGTCTATGTATAATCTGCATTTGTTTTAAGCGTTTTACCCCAATTACTCTAGGCAATATAGTCCATTGCAAAAAGAGCACCTCTGCTTTTTATTTTCCTAATCTTTCCTTGGCATCCTTGGTCCGTTGCCTACCAACTAACCTACTTGATGCACGAACTATTAATCAGCAGTTCTAGCGTTCATTGTGCAGCCCCTTGTCTTTACTTTCGTTTGGAAAACAGTTTTCATTAGAAATGCATTTTTTGCAGCATTACGTAAAGGACTTTGCGATCTTTCAAACAGGCATCAGGGCAGGGAGTGATGATTTCCTTGCACAGTAATAATGTCAGAAGCTCAGTTTGTGAAGAAAACGTTCTCCATTTTGGAGATTTAGTTGCCTACATGTTCATTAAAGAAAAGAATGTAATAGAGGGACCAAAATAATTTTACAGGCTAAATTTTTTTAGCAACATTTTGTATCACTCCATTCTATTCTCTACTCCCCCTCTGACTGTCAAGGATTTTTTTTTTTTCCCTTGGCTTGCAAAGGTGGGAGGTTGACAATGCCAGGGGTAGAATTTCTCTTTTTATCCACAAAAGTTTACAACAAAGGTAACGGCATGTGTTTCAACCCACCCTGTCCCATCAAGTCAGCCCCTTCATTTAACCACTGCCAGCCTGAAAAAGGTCAAGTAGCAGGAAACTGAACATTAATTTTTTAAAGAAAATTTACCACAGGGAAAAAGCTGCTTCAGTGTTACTTACGTCAGTTAGAGTGTGGGATAAGGAATTGTTAGCTTCTTTCATTTAAATTCCATGGTTAAATTGCCCCAGCGCCCCCAAATGAGAACTTCAGTGGGGTCAGCAAGTGGTCAGAGAAGTTCTAGCGATAGGGTGTTCTACCTACTCAACACATGGTAGCGAGCAGTGAAGGTTAGGTTCAAAAATGCAGGCTGATGGGTTTGGATTTACCTGAAGAATTATAATTATTCTAGGATTATGTAGGAATCTCTGGATTATTACAAAAGAATATTTTAATCCCCTGTTACCCAAGACTTGCTCCATCAGGTCAAGGGTGGATCAGCTGTTTGATTGAATGGGAGCTGGCAGGAGAGCTCACCAAGCCTCTCTCCATTATCTATCAACAATCCTGGTCAACAGGAGAGGTGCCGGAT
>JAOTQQ010000012.1:120043652-120054146 GCA_026546715.1 Gallinago undulata
CTGGATGGGGCTTGGAGCAACCTGGTGTGGTGGGAGGTGTCCCTGCCCAGGGCAGGGGGCTGGAACTGGATGGTCTTTAAGGTCCCTTCCAACTCAAACCATTCTATGATTCTATATCACCTGCCCATCTGCAGTACACAAATCCTTTTAACCACTACTGACCCCTCTCTTGTCCTGTCCTGGCAGAGAGGGTGGGCTCCAGCAGCACTCCTGACCTCTTGCTGGGGAGAATCTCTCTGGTCAGTGGTGGGCTAGGGCTTGGTCAACTGGGTTGCTATGTGGCTTTTCTTGAGTCATTCCCACGCTGGTGAGGGTCAGTGGGCTGGTAGCAGACCCAAACCAGGGGCTGGACCCCAAAACACAGATGGGATTAGGTTCAAACTGCAGCTCACTTTGTAGAGGATGAACGTATCCGGATGGGCACTACACACGTGATGTTATGTCACTGAGTACAGCTGGGCTTGATGTTCTACATGGTCATAATTTTGCATATAATTACATTAATTCTTTCTGGTCTTACGAGGCTTTTCTTTCAGAGGTCAACTGTGTTGTACTGATATTTTATGCTCGTGCTTTAATATGTAATTATGATATTATAGAAGTATGAAGGGTATACTACTGGGTTACCTATAAACTTCCATCCTAAATGATCCCTATTGTATAAAGTGATATATTTGGAACTGAAATATAAGCCTAAAAAAAACAAACAGCTTTTTAAATAAATACATTACCTTTTTCTTTTAAAAGGTAAAGGAAGTTATAAAGATTCTTTATTTTTCACAGATGGTTGTGCTTTAAAAGGCATCAGATGGACCGAGCTAAGTTTCACAGCCAGAAGTAAGTCACTGGCATCCTCGATAAATCAAACTTTCCTTTCTTTTACTCTCCTGAGCCAGGTGCTCCAAAGGATTACAATCCAAGAAGTTAAATCTTCCCAATGGGGAAAACTGCTGTACGTAAAAACATGTAACTTTCAAAAAGTGAGAATTGGTAAAACTTGGTGACTTTGAAAACATGTCAAAAAAGCCCAGAGCTAGTGCTTTTTTAATGAACTGTAAGCTATGAACTTCCTGGGACTGCAGAGATCCCTTTGCAGCTTCTTAGTCGAGACAGAGGAGCTCTGAAAACTTCCTAGAAAGAAAGAAAAAAAGGAAGGAAGGAAGGAAGGAAGGAAATGGAAGAGGCCATTTTTGAATGACAGTGGTAAAACTGAATTTATCAGAGAGGTCACCATGGATGTCAATGTGGCCACAATATAAATTTGGTTGATGTGAAATCTGGATGCAAAAAGGCACCATCATTTCTCATCCCAGAGATACAGTTTTGCTATTTTTCTTTGTGTGAAAAAGCTTAGCAATCATAAACATTACATATATCCCCAGTCCTAAAGAGTTACCTCTTTAAGGTAAGATGGGGGAAGTAGGAGAACTAACCGTAGGTGTTTACAGGGAGACAGACATTAGAAAAGCATTGGAGGCTACTTATAATTATGTCTACACAAGCTTCATTAGATATACCTATATTAAATTAATCTATTTATTATGCCTACATATATGTATGTATAAAAATAAGCATCTTATAAGATGTACAGAAACTTATATACCTACCAGCCCCAACTCTAAATTCTCAGGGTTATCAGTTCTGAAAATCCAAGGTATCCCATTGGGTTTTATAAGTCACAGTCTAACAGAAGGTCTATAGCTAATCCACTATTTGAACCTTTGAGTCCTGACATGGTGTAAATCTCTTTCTAAACAGACTCTGGAAGGAAAGACATTTGGAGACATATTCCTCATGGGAAGGCTTTGGGAAAAGCTAGAAAATACACCTCAGGGCTTGTTTAGATACAGGTGGACCTCCTTTGGGTGAGAGGAAGGAGGCAAACTTCCAGGAATTTCTGCCATTCTTTGCTATGGCATTACACTAATGGGGAAGGTAATGCCCCCAAACACATTGAGTTTTGCTCTCCTTCAGTGTAATTCAAGTTAATATTTGCTTTTATTATTCCTTGATACGTAGAGCCAACAGATTTCTTATCATCAGTGTGCACAGGTCCTGAAACAACTGAAATGAGGTGTCCTACGTGGTCATCAAACAGAATCAATGTCACATCACACCCTGCCTCTAAAATGGGGATGCGGTGAGTAGTCAGGTGAGGAAACGGCCACCTGAAATGAATCCTGTTTCTATTTTGCCAGTTTTAATAAGAAACCTGACCCGACTATTTCTCTGTATTTTCTGATTGGTTTTGATGACATGGGAAAACCATTGTAGATTTTATCTACCCATCTGCTTTTTTCATTGATGAATGGTTACAGAAGGAATTTTTTTTATTTATTTTATTCTGATCTAACCCACAAGCCATACTCCCCATAATTTGCTTATACCAGCCGGAGTACAAAAATTCTGTAGTCATTTTTTGAAAGCCTAGTCTTCTGAAAGGATTTCCTGGCAGAAAATACAAGATCTTCATGGAACCCTTCAGTGTTCAGAAAATAGGTGCCTGGGAATACCTACCTAAGCTGGGTCAGTCAGCCAAAACAGAGTGGGATCCAACAGCAGTGACAATTGAATGCCTCGATTAACTTCTTTTGTCTGGTTTCTTGGGGAAGTTAATAAATGTGTCAGAAGAAATACGCAGTGAATGGAGGAGATCCTCAGCCAAACACGTTGCAGTCATAGACTTGTAAAAGTATGAAATGAAAGATCAGCCACTTGCTTGTCAGCCCTGTGATGATGACATTCCCAAGAAATGCTTCAAAATCAGTTAAGAACTGATTGAATGGTGACTGAAATGTGTCTCTTCATTGCCCAGAGAAGCTGTGGCTGCCCCATCCCTGGAGGGGTTCAAGGCCAGGCTGGATGGGTCTTGGAGCAACCTGGTCTGGTGGGAGGTGTCCCTGCCCAGGGCAGGGGGTTGGAACTTGATGATCCTTAAGGTCCCTTCCAACCCAAACCATTCTATGATTCTGTGATTCTTTTAGCCAGTCAAAATATTCACTATTGTGATGTAAAATGGATAGGGAACTAAAAAAATTCTTGAAGAAATTACTGAAATATAGAGAGCATTGACTACATTTTAGTATAAAAAGCCTCCCTTTGAGAGGACACAATTTTCACCTGCAATTCTGCTGTGAACACAAACTGGCTGTAGAGATAAAAATGCCGTTTTATTGTTGCAAAACAAAAATTGAAATTTAAAATGAGCAGAAAACACAAATCCGGGGAATCTGCTATCCTCCTGCTCGTGTAACCGGGTGGAACTAGAACTAGAAATACCCTCCACAGCAGCCTGTGTCATCAGCTCCAGCATCACGTTTTGTGGAGAGGTCATAAATTAGAATATAAATGAGAAGTAGATGTATGTAATTGTCTCGATGCTTTCTGCAGGAACAAAAAAAACGCTCCCCTCCACACCTGTCCTTGTGTGGCACCTGACAAACAGTAGTGAGCTGTTAGCAGTTATTGACATTTGTCAACTCTCCGGGTTTTCCGGCAGGAGAAACGGAAACGGCAGCAATCACGCCCAATTTAGCTTCTCATGATGTCAGGGCTTCGCGGACTCGCACGCCCGTCAAGAAGAGCCCAGAAAAGGTTTGCAGATGTGCGGGAGGCAGCCGGCTGTGACAGTGATGCTGCCAGTGCTGCACGTGGATCAACGAACGATTAAGATATCAAAAGCGATCACCGCGGCTCACTGACAGCCCCCTCAATTGTTTGCACCTGTTTCCCCTGCCTTACACGCGGGTCTGGAATGGATTACCCTGCCTCGTGCTGGGCACATTTCACCTTTCCGCACCATGATGCACTCCAGCCACGTCTCTGCTAAAGATCACGGCAGCTCACTTCACCACAAGGACCAGGAAAAAAAAAAAAGAATGAGACCACTCGCTGCCTGTCTGCTCTCTGGTGAAAGACTTCAATTGCTACGGTGATTTAAGGAGAACTTATTGGTTTAAACAAGAACTTACTGTGTGTCCTCTGCAGAATTAGAATCACAGAATCATAGAATTCTTAGAGTTGGAAGGGACCTTAAAGATCACTGAGTTCCACCCTCCTGCCCTGGGCAGGGACACCTCCCACCAGACCAGGTTGCTCCAAGCCCCATCCAGACTGGCCTTCAACCCCTCCAGGGATGGGGCAGCCACAGCTTCTCTGGGCAACCTCTTCCAGGCTCTCACCACCCTCACAGCAAAGAATTCCTTCCTCAGATCTCATCTCAATCTCCCCTCTTTCAATTTTAAGCCATTCCCCCTCATCCTATGGCTCCCCTCCCTGATCAAGAGCCCCTCCCCATCTCTCCTGCTCTGAATTAATGGTAAAACCACTCAGAAACCAGGAAGGATATCTTCACAGAAAGCCAGTGTTGATTCAGAAGTGGTTTTCTACGAAAACAGGCTAAATTTATAAAGACCATTCCTAACAAATACTCCAGCTGTGTGTCATGTACCAAATGTAGGGACCGACGTGCCAGTTAGTAGTATAGTTTTTGCATAAAGTCAGCAATGAAAAGACATAAACCAAGCCCAAAGGATTGCACAGTGAATGCAAATATCAAATGAGTTTCTTGTGCAGCACCAAAGCAGAGAACTTAATGGAATTTCTAATAATTCACATTTTCTCTGCTACGCGATGTCACCATCTGTCACAGATTTATATGTGTGTATAATTAGTTATTCCTTCATTTTAGGAGGTGGGATTTATCTGAACAAAACAAAGTAAAATTCCAACCTTACGACATTTTAGGTTTTGCTTGATCAATACATGGCCTCAAGCAGGGCCACCTGGAGCCAGTTGTCCAGGACCATGTCCAGATGGCATTTGAATATCTCCGAGGAGGGAGACCCCACAACCTCCCTGGACAACCTGTGCCAGTGCTTGGTCACCCTCACAGGGAAGAAGTGTTTCCTGGTCTTCAGACAGAACCTGAGTAGAGGTTTCTAAGTAGAGAGAAAGGATGACCTCTCTTTACCTGCTGGGAACTTTCTGTCTAATGCAGCTCAGGAGGCTTCTGGCTGCCTTTTCTGTGAGGACATGCTACTGTCTTCTGTTGAATTTGGTGTCTACCAGGAGCCCCAGGTGCTCCTGCAAAGCTCCTGCAAAGCTGATTTCCATCCATTTTGCCCCCAGGACGTTGCACTTCTCCTTGTTGAACTGCATGAAGTTCCTCCCAGGCTTGTCAGGGTCCCTCTGGATGGTGACAACTGGTTATTAGTTAATTCTTATGTTTTACTCTTCATTTATATTTTCCAAAATGAGTTCAAGATGACTTCTTTTCTGTTCCGTATAATGAAAGTTTAAACAAATCAGCAAAAAATTAAAAAATTAGTTTGCTTAGGCTATGTAACTCCCTATTCAGACCTAGTTGTCACAGGACTTTTCCCCCAAATTATTTCTCATCCACAAAGGCCTTTAAGGCAGCCTTCTGTAGTCAGTGGAACACTGAAATTTTTAGGAACAGAACAATAGCTAATTAAGGTCAAAGCGTATTCTGTAGATCATGTTGATAATCTACCATGCCCCCGAGTCCCTGACTTGATTTTATTAATATTGTAGCTCTTTATTTTTTTTTGATTGACCATGTTACTTGTTTTGTGAGCTGCCTCTGGACTGGAAAGGCTTAATTCTGATGTCATGTGTAGACTTCAAGGGCAGAAGTCAGCACACATCTTGAGAAACCAGCTACTCTAAGTGAGCAAGAGGTGTGTTCCAAGATTCTCTAGTATCTGTAAAAAAGTCATTTGGATCTCTTTTCAATAATCATAATCATAGTCATCATCATCATTAAATATTCAGCATTTCCCATGGTTTTGTTATTGCTTTTATTTCAGTTTATCCTACCAGATGCTGGTCAGAGCCAGGGTTGTCTGGAAGGTGGACACCAGCAATGTGTCCATGGGGATGGCCAAGATGGTCAGCTGTGCGTTCAGAGTTCTGGGCTGTTTGTTCCAGGCACATAAAGCAACCAAGGATGCCACATGGAATACTTAAGAATGTTCTCCTCAAATAAAAAACATCAGAATGACACTAATTAGAAAACAGCAAAGTAGTATAGCAGCCTTTTCGTTCTCCTGCATTTTACAATAAAATAAATTTTTCTTCATGTATTTTTTAAATCTATTTATTTTTATGTGCTTTAAAACAAACCCCATATTTTAAAGGATGTTACAATGGATGTCATTTAAAGACCCCTCAAAGTCAAAACAAATTCCCTTAGCATATACGGTATCACAACATCTTGCCCTTGGCCCTTAGGAATAAAATAGGCCAATAGGAAACTTCTATAGGGTTTTCTTTAAAAAAGAAAAAAAAAAAAAAGAAAAAGTCATTTATATGCAACTGCTGCTGATGGTTACCTAAAGTCATTATTTTACAAACATTAGTAAAGTAAGTGGGTCACAGAAATGGGACAGACATTAACTGAAGTACGTGGTCAGATTACAAAGATAAAGTGACATGTAAGAAGGCCCCAGACTATTGGGCCATAGTTCTAGGAAATATTTTTTTACAATTTAGAAAGATGAACCCACTATTAGTGTATAAAGAATTCCCTTTATGCCATGCCACAGGTAAAACTGAAAGAATAATGCCCTATCCAAGCTGGAGTACATTTATTTGTACCTTAAGAATTAGGCTGGAATCTGGGCCACTTGCTTTTATACAAGCAAAACCAGTGGTTAAGTCAATGGCCTTAAAGAGGTTTAAGAGAGTAAAAGCTTGAATGGCAGTCTAGATAGCTGTCCAAAATTAAAACTGTAAATATATCATTTTGTATGTTTTTATTGCATATATATATATGCAATTTAACATGCATATTGCGTATTTAAAAAAAAAAAGGCAAATAGATGACCCTCCACATGGGACAATTCATTGTACAGCATTATTAATGGAATTAATTGCTTACAAATGTGTCATACAGAACATTTTTTCACAGTGACAGGGGAAGGGAATAATGCAGGTCCAAGAAGAACAAAATTTTTTTTAAGAGCTGATATGGACAGGTTTGCAGATCGACGTATCTGCAATGCATAAAACATTTATTGGTCCTTCATACTCAGTAATGACATGTCGTTCACTCTCATTATTAATAATAATTAGCAGAATCAAAATCTTCCCCATTAATTTATTTTTGAGGTGAAACAGAAGGCCCCACATCAGGCCAGCAAACCCGTCTGTCTCAGCAGCATAGCTGATAGCTGAAGCGTAATCCAGCTGCATTGCATAAAAACCAGCAGAAAGGGAAAAGAAAACCAAGAAACTGCTACAAATATTTGGTGAGATCAAAGAATCATAGAATGGTTTGGGTTGGAAGGGACCTTAAAGACTATCCAGTTCCAACCCCCTGCCCTGGGCAGGGACACCTCCCACCACACCAGGTTGCTCCAAGCGCCATCCAGCCTGGCCTTCAACCCCTTCAGGGATGGAGCAGCCACAGCTTCTCTGGGCAACCTCTTCCAGGGTCTCACCACCCTCACAGCAAAGAATTTCTTCCTAAGATCTCATCTCAATCTCCGCTTTTCCAATTTAAAACCATTTCCCCTTGTCCTGTCACTCCACTTCATGACAAAGATCTGCGCAAGAGACCCTGAGGTTCAAGGACCTCACTTCACTCCTGGGTAAGCTCTTACCTGTCATTGCGTGGGGTAGGAGGGAGTTCAAAAGTTTAGCTATTTGTTGTGCCTACGCACCTATAGACCTTCAGTCTGCTTTAAACCTGCCACCTCCTGATTTCAGCTGACGCCATTTAGACTGAGGTTAGGAAGGGAATGAGCAGTTGATGTGTGTCTGCTGTGTGACTCTTCATTTCACAGATTTCTACCCCAGCCTCCCTCAGACATCTTCTCCAGGCTGAAAAGCCCTTGCCATTTCCTGCCCAGAGCACTTTCCCCTCCCACTGATCATCCCTGTTGCTTTTAGAATCATAGAATGGTTTGGGTTGGAAGAATATTTGCATCTTAAACAGGAAAAGCTGGAGGTTTGTTTTAGCTCTTCACAGAGCGTAACGCTTGATAGAAATGTGAGAAGACAAATTTTCTGAAAATAACTGTTACCAAATTTACCGTAACACACACATTTGTTTATATATTTACACTATCTAAAGGATATATGAAAAAAAAGAAGTCAAACAGGTCTACAAAAGCCCTGTGTTACAAGTAGTTGTGGAACCATCGCTGAAACCATGGTTCTGCAAAACCTGTACTTTCCTTTTGAGCACCCAAATCCTTGGGCCTCATATTTATTTCCATTTGTTTTCTGTTCAGTCGTTTTCTAAAAGGACATCCGGACCGTATGAACGGAGTTTCCCTTGCTGTAGCTGGATTTCTGTTTCAAACAGGGGGAACTGGGGCAGAAAAAGAGCAAATGGATTCCCGAAGGTCACAGGGGTCCGTGGAGAGCAGCCGGCGTGGAAGAGGGTGCACATTTTCAGGCTCAGGTTAACGCCAAGCCCTAGGACCACGTCGCTTCCCCAAGTTAGGGCTAATTTCATCGAGGATATGGGTAATAAAGGGGACAAAGAGGTTTCCAAAGGGTGATTATTTCTCCCCAGCCCTATTCAAACCAGCTCTGTGAGTACAATCCCGTGATTGTGAAGACTCGGAGTGCTTCGCTGCTTCTGAGGAAAAAAAATAAAAAAAAAATAAAAAAAAAATGTTTGCCTCCAGGCTACTTAAGCAGAAAGAGAAATGTCCCACAGCGTTAGCAAACAGTCTGTCTTAGTCAATCGGCTCACGCGTAGACGGCCATGAGCAGTGCAGATGTGTTGTAATAATCACCGCTTGGTAATTGCTTTCAGATCAAATGATGTTCAAGAGATTACCACATCTGTGGGGTGCTCTAAATAAAAGCACAGGACATTTCGTACGGACCGATTTAGAAAAGCAGGCTGTTATTTACAGGGACGGCAACCTTGGGCTGTGTTATTTATGCACAGCGAGGCGGGACCTACGTGTTAAGCACAAGAGGAACATAAATCATCTCAGTGCTCCCACGGTTGCAATCTTATTAGTTCAGCCTTCCTCCAGCGTGGTCTTTGATTCAGAAAGCACCTGTAAAGCTGTTTGTGCCCTTTGTGGGTCCTCCTGGCTGATGTTTATCATCCTGCCCGTGTGTGCTGCGAGAATGATCTCCCCCCGATTGTCTGAGAGCATCTCATCCCACTCCAGACCCAAATCAAACACACTCCTGCCAGAGGAGCATTGAGTTTGGGGACGAACAAAAGCATCGGCACAATACCCAGAGGATGAGCAGGTTTCAGCCCTGTGACGGTGAGGTTTGGTGTGGTTTGGTTTGTTTTTCTTCAACCCTGCTCTTTAGGAACAGGTGGTATTTATCCCAGCAGCCTGCGCCGGGCAGCTGGCCGATGGGTCCCTCCAGCTGGACATCTCCTCTAGGTTTAGTCCAACCACACCTGCTCCTGAGAGCAAACAAGAGGTGTTTTTATCTTCCCTGTCTGGAGGAGAAGGGGGGGGGCGGTGTTTATGTGAGGTGAGGGGGAGGAAGAGGAGGGTGGAAAAGCCTGGGCCAATCACACCTCTTCCAGCTGTAATATTTTGTCAGGTTTGCAGAGCCCATCTGGTCTTGTAACAGAGTAAAAAAAAAAAAAAAAAAAGAAAAAGAGTGAAGTTCAAGGGCTTTTTCTTTTGCTCTGTTACACTACTCTCTTTAACGCAGTTATTTCATTATCTCTTCCTATCATTTGATCAGATTTATCTTCCATTAAAACTTCCTTTCCCTTGAAGTAGACAGTGACATGAGAATGCATGCCTTTCCAAGCCTTTATTGTTCTGAATTAAGAAATGGTAGAATAGTCTCATGAAAGATTAATGACTTCCCGTAAGCATCTTTGTACCTGAGGACAAGCAATTACAAAAATATGTCCAAAAGAAAACAAGAAAGGATATTAGACTGTATTGGCCAGGTATTTCTTGGCAGACAAGTAAGCTTAGCTCATTACACTGCCAGCATATTAAGAGCTAAGGCAACTTCTGTCTTGACCCCATGTATCATATTTTGTTTTGTACATTAGTAGCAGTGTTGTCCTTGCAAGAAAAATTGACACTCTACAGGTATTTTCCTTGATGCTTCATTGTACTTAAGTTCTCATTTATGTGCTAGTACCCGTTTCTGAGAGGTAGCTCTCTGCTCAAAACTAACACTTACAGGCTGAGAGCAAAAAATACATACTTTCAGAAACTATTTCATGCTTAATAATTATTGTTTTCTTTCCTATTTTTTTTTTTCTTGTGCAGAAAATTTCCATAAGATTTACTTTGGGCTCACAAAGAAAGTTAAGTCAAGAATCTTTAAGACTGCCTAAACCTTACAGAGGTTTTAATTCTCTAAGTACTGAAGTGAACATTCATAGTATTGTAGAATCATAGAATGGTTTGGGTTGGAAGGGACCTTAGACATCATGGAGTTCCAACCCCCCTGCCCTGGGCAGGGACACCTCCCACCAGACCACGTTGCTCAAAGCCCCATCCAGCCTGGCCT
>JAOTQQ010000012.1:120059664-120074070 GCA_026546715.1 Gallinago undulata
AAGGCCAGGCTGGATGGGGCTTGGAGCAACCTGGTCTGGTGGGACGTGTCCCTGCCCAGGGCAGGGGGTTGGAACTCCATGATGTCTAAGGTCCCTTCCAACCCAAACCATTCTATGATTCATTAAAATTAACACTGCACTTGTAATTCCACCGATTCCGATGGACTTGCAGCTGCCTTGCCATTGCCACATGAGCCAGCAGGCTTGCCAATTTTTTTTTGGCATGGCACAGCTTCTACTGCATGCAACGTCTCTTAGTGTCTCAGCTCTGTACATCCCACCGATATATTCCTTAGGGACCTTCTGGGCAGCAGTGCCTCTCTGGGTAATATTTCTCTTGCCCTTGCTATAGAAAGCACAGCAACTCCCCCACATCTACCCCTGGGAACCTGAGCATATTTTCTGACTTCTTTGGGCGAGAGCACAGAAACTGGGGAGCACATACACGCTTCTTCATGCGTCCTCAATGAAAAGGGGCAGGAAGACCATTTGGAGGAAGAAAGGACAATGGCACCGACGAATTGGGCTACAAGTCTAAAACCACTCAGTAGAAGGCACACGTGGTAGAAAAACAATTCAGAAGGATTTCCACCACACACCCCCAGCTCACAGCTTCCACAGATCCCAACCATCACATTCACAACCTCAGGACCCTCGGGGCAGACCCTCCAGAGTTGCCAATGACACTCCATCACCAGTTGCACGTGCCACTCTTTATGTCTAAATTAGCTTGTATGGGAGAAGCCTGTCCTCTTAGAATAATATTTAGGTCTACATCTGTGTGTGCTATTGGTATAAATATCCCTGGAATCTCTGAATCCATAAATGGTGTTGGTTGTGCCATTTGGTGCTGACACAAAATGACTCGAACCCGTTTTGTCTCAAGTTTTTACATGCTCTACTTTTTGTTCCCGCTCCCCCTCTTTGGCTTTTGCTTCCCCAGTAGCTCTCATGTGAAGGTCTCACTCCAAGGGATTTACAGAAATGTTTTGTCATGGGGCTCAACTGAGTGGCAAAAAATAATTTTCTGGCTTGTTTTAGACCCTTGTTCACTGCGTACTGGCGTCCAAGCGTTAGGTAACTTCTCCGGCTTGGTCTACAAGCTCAGGCAGAAGACTTTTTTTAGAGAAACTGGAATTTCTCTGGGTCAGAGGCGAGGTGTGTGGTGTTTCAGCGAGGAAACTGGGGCATTTCTTGTATGTCTTGGCTGAGCTGCCTCGAACAAATTGGCTCGCTTGCACCTGAGGGTTTTAACCGAACTCAGGAGCTTTTGATTGCGTGGGTGCATTAAGTATGAGAGAAAAAAATGTCTGATTTTGCAGGTCGCACAGCAGGAAGGTTTCACTCCGTGCCTGCTGTGGTTTTGTTGCACCATCCTTTTTCAAAATAATACGGAATTTTGTCTTTGTTTTCGTTTGTGAGACTGTGTCCTGGAAGAAGTTGCGTAGGATAGCCAGTTACTGGGTATTTTAGAACTGGAAGCCAGTTAGTTGCACAGGATATTTTTGTCCCATTGACTTTCTGACAAATGAAGGCTGCCTTCTATAAAACTTAAAAGCAGTGTGAGCTGAACTGTTTCTGACCTGTACTTGACCTATTCAGCTTCATCTGCTCCTGACAGACTTTTCAACAGTGAGCTCACAAAACTCTCTTTTTTTTTTTTTTTTTTTGCATTATTCTTGGATGAAGCCGTTAGGCTATTTTTTTAATTTTTTTTTCCCCTCCTTCACTGCTTTGGTTTCAATGAGCTTTGTGTTTCATTATTTCTGCTCCCTCTTTCCTCCCCAGGTTCAGCTTGTAAGAAAAGCACAGAAAAGGTTTTATTTACTGGTGGTGGCAGAGTGCGTTTCCAAGGGTGCGAGTGTGCCGGGAGCTTTCCCCACATGGAAGAATAGGACAATTCATGAAAAAAAAAAAAAGCTCCCAGTCACTTCATAGAAACACATATTCTAGCTGAATATATGCACAGAAATCTGCATATGGTGAGCTTAAAATGCTCCCTGGGGTTCTCAGTCATGTGTTAGAGGTGGTCGAACCGAGAAGGAAAAAAAAACATCCCACAATTTCCTCTCTTCTGCTTTTCTCTTTATATCTCTCGAAACAAAGTGTTTCATAGTCAACGTAATTTCATTTTAAGTAGTTCCATTTTTAGTGTTTTGAGTCCAATTTTCTGACATATTAAGTGTATCCTGTGAGGTGCTGAATATGTACTGAAAGCAGTAGGAGTAGGAGTAGGAGTTAAATACTAAGGATTTCCTGGAAAACTTCAGTGACAGAAAAAGTATAAGTAAAGTTACAAGTCTTTTTCTTCACCGTCCTGTTCACCAAAAAAGAGTCATGTTAAGATGAGATGATTAAGATACTCCTTTGGATTGCTTTCCGTTAATTTTCAGTTTGGGGGGTGAATCAGAATTAAATTTTCTCGATGTGTCCTTTGCATAAAAATATACAAAAGGAAATTGGTCTGTTTTCTGCTTTATACAGGTAATTAGAAATTAGACCAAATAGATTATATGAGGTCACTGAAGGAAGTGCTGTGCACTTTGGAAGACTTTTATGTGCACAATGAGATAGGAGCAAAAATCATTGTGTGTATGGGAACACTGTAATGACTTCTTCCAATGGTTAAAGACGAAAATGTGCTCTGTAGAAAACAACATCGTTTGTCCCTGTTAGGGCAAGCTCATTAGAAAACCCATGGACTACATTCAAATGAACAGGTTATGGACTAAATTAACCCGATAGATCCCCATTGCCTTGTTCCACACTCATGATCTTCTGTGTCTGAGTGTGATACACAAAGAAATCAAGAGGTCTGTGCATCTACAGTTTCAAGGAATTTCACCTATTTTGGTGAAGTCCACTGCCCTGCAGTTCCTGCCTGTGTTTTGCATGCTTTCCCTGCTCTCTGTGGAAGAGATGGTCTCAAAGCAGCATTTCTAAAGAATTCCATACAAAAGAGAGAGGAAAAAGGAAGGTCAATGCTTTCTTCTGTGCTGCCTGGGACAATAAAATATGTATCACTGTGTCATGAAGTCTCTGTCCAGAGAAAGACTTTGAATCCATTCTAGGCAGAAAGATGATTTTTTTTTTTCCTTAGGATAAATGGTAAATTTGATAATATATTTTTTCTGCTCCATCCTCAGTAGATTTTTTCTATAGATACGATACCTCTCTTACACAGTGATTCTAGAGCCACCAGTGCAATGAATATCACACCAAAACACAGCAAAAGCATCCCTGGTGCTACCATCAAGCAGGTCTCAGGAGGCATAGTGCGGGGTTTTTAGTTGAACCAGAAGATATTACAGCCATGACCTGTTCACTGGCCAAAGATTTCCATTTTTTACCTATGTTACGTAGAGAAGGTTGGCAGAAGGGGAAGGAGCACCTGGATCTCTGGATTCTGAGATGATAACTGAGTTAGATTTGTAAATAGCAAACAGATGATGATGATGAAGACATTTTTGTTGACTGATAATGAAAGCCAACTGAGAAGTGCAAAGATTAAATAATAACGTGTCTGGAAGTCATACATTGTAATTAATCTTCTTGTCCTGCTCATTCAGACTCCTCCTACTGAAGGGCCTTTGCCAGAATGTAGTAATCAAGAAGGGGACACAGCTAATTCCCCATTTCCCTACAGATTGATTTCTTGATTAAAAGTTTACATTTTCAAGCTGACCTCTTCTTGGGCCTGGTCATTAAAAACACTTTACAGCACTAGTTAGTTCTGTTTTACAGTGGACTACACTACAGTTTATAGTGTCACTGGTTCAATTGTTAAAAAAGTCAAGTATGTTATACCCGAACCAGTTATATGAAAAGCCCTTAAAAATATTCAGATGTCTTTCTGGGTTGGAGCTTTCCTATGTGGTCTTATCCTTGATTTTGTTTTATTAGGTCTGAAAAAAAAAATCAGACCTCAGTGCATATATCAAAACACACGTCTCCCAGTTGACTGTTTGTTGCAGAATTCATTTAGGCTCTGGGATAAGATACTCTCCTTCCATGCACTATCAATTTGTCTTTATTTCCCTCTGCTTCTCTCCACATCCCTCCCGGTCTCCTGTTCCCAGCAGGTCCCTGTTTGACCCAGCCCCGCTTTTCCTTTCACACCCTCCCAGCCTCCCTCACTCACAGAATCACAGAATCACAGAATCACCTAGGTTGGAAGGGACCTTTAAGATCATCTAGTCCAACCAATGGAAAAAAAAAAACCAACCCAAAAAACCCCAAAAAACCAAACAATAAAAACCCCACAAACAAACAAAAAACCCCACACAAACCCCACACCACACCCAAAACACCACCAATCCACTACTAATCCATATCCCTGAGCACCATGTCAACTCGTCTCTTGAACATCTCCAGGGATGGTGCCTCAACCACCTCCCTGGGCAGCCCATTCCAATGTCTGACAGCCCTTTCAGGAAAGAAATATTTCCTAATATCTAACCTGAACCTCCCCCGGCGCAACTTGAAGCCATTACCTGGGAGTCCATGGCTCCCATAACTTGGGAGAAGAGACCAACCCCCACCTCTCTACACCCCCCTTCAGGTAGTTATAAAGCATGAGAAGGTCTCCCCTCAACCTCCTCTTCCTCAGACTAAACACCCCCAGCTCCCTCAGCTGCTCCTCACAAGACTTACTCTCCAGACCCCTCACCAGCTCCGTTGCCCTTCTCTGGACCTGCTCCAGCCCCTCAATGTCTTTCTTGTGGTGAGGGACCCAAAACTGGACCCAGCCCTCGAGGTGGGGTCTCACCAGTGCCCAGGACAGGGGGATGATGACCTCTTGGGTCCTACTCACCACACTGTTTTTGACACAGGCCAGGATGCTGGTGGCCTTCTTGGCCACCTGGGCACACTGCTGGCTCATGTTCAGCCGACAGTCGACACCCCCAGGTCCTTTTCCTCCAGGCAGCTCTCCAGCCATTCTTCCCCAGTCTCACAGTTTGCCTTTTCACCATGCCCCTGGTCCTTGGGATTTCCCCCCATCTGCATCCTTCCACCACCCCCTCCAGCAATGTCCTCACTCTAAGCATATGAACTCATAACTCATAGGAATGGTTTTGTATTAACAAATTCAACATACTTTCAAACAGAAATAAAAATCCCTGTGCTGATGCTGCAAATGTGAGGTCACAGCTGTAGATGTGATTTCTAATGATTTTCAATTTCTCTCTTGCCTCTCAGAATTCTTATTAGCTCAACGGTATCACACTGACGATACGCAGCTTCTGTATGTGTGGCCATCCTGTCTTCTGCCACAGTTTCTAATTTTTTTTCAGGTGAATCATCACAGGAGAAACTATTTATACATCCAGAAAGATCCTAGAATTGGAATTTTGTTCCTTTTTGTGTAACTACTGTGGCAAAGGCAGCCTGGTGGGGAAGTCTGCACCCGCTTCAGGGGCACAGTTCGCCGGAGCAACCTCATGCCCAATGTCCTGGATCTCTTGTTGGAAGAAGGTAAATGCTAAAATTTGGGACTGTCATGCAACCATTCCTTCACGTGTTCCTCCTTCTCTTTATCCTAAAGTATCCCGGAGGTTGAGCAGCTCTTTTCCTCCCTTAACTCACGATGTGCCAGAGTATACGTAGCTTTTCTGGCAAGGTAGGTGGCAAATTCGGGGCTGGTGTGAATGAGGAGCCTCTGGCAGAACTGTGCTTTCTGATCTGCCCTAAAATCCTTCCTGAAAACGATTGCCTTGTCAGAACTAAACAAAAAAAATTAATAAGTGATCTGAAGGATACATTTTTCCATTGGGTTCCTCATAATCTAGGTACTGCCATGCAGTTCCTTCAAGGTTACCTGTTTCCACAGATTTATTTGGAAAAGCCAGAGGAAGAGGATGGGTAAGGTTAAATGCTAGGATATTTCTAGAGGTATGATTATAGTTTTGGATGCTAGTCTCTGGCTGTGCATATCCCTGTTGTTCAGCCAGAAAGATTTTACTGGACTAAACAGGCGTTTTATGTGTGACATTCTGGAAAATTATGAATCAGTCAAGCTTAACCTTATGGTCCCAGGAAGATACAGAAACACTCTCTTACATGGAATGAAACTGTAAGCAATAATGAGAAACATTAGTATAAAACTAATAAACAATAAAATTATGAGAAGCAGTCAGAACAGATTGCCAAAAGCAGACCGAGCCAAAGCTAGCTCCACATCTAATTTTCTTCCTTGCTGAATAAGTGGTGTGATGGATAGGCAGGAAACAATAATAGCGACATATTTTGCCTCTAGGAAAGTTTTTAAAAATACAGTCTCCATGTGCCATAACCATAAAGAATGGGAAAATAGTATTTTGACTGTCCTAGGTCAGAACGAGGTCAACATCAGAAGATGCAGAGTTGCTTGAGAATGTGTACCCAAACAGTAGTTATTTCTTATTTTCTGTTACGCCTATAAGTAGGGTTCTGCAAGGACATCTTCAGCCAGTATCATTCAACACTTTCCGTGTAGACTTGGCTGGGACATCAGAGAACTTGTTTACAAAATATGCAAACAATAAAAGTCTCTGAAGGGTTACTGGCAGGCTGGAATAAAGGATCAGCATTTAAAATGACTTTGAAAAGATGAGAAAGTAAAAAATCAATTAATTGAAAATAAAAATAAGACTTCTTTAAGGTGCAGAATAAGTGGTTGAGGTAGTAGTAAACAAGTAAACAAAATAAGAGCCAAAGGGAAATGCGGTTCTGGTTTTTAATGTCAAAAATTGTCTAGCTAGAACTAAAGAAAAAAATATTTTTTGGCTTTTATTAGGCTTTATCTAGACAGGTTTCCATATTAGCATATCTCCTTTCAAAAAAAGGTGAAGATCAATTAGAGACAGTCCAAAATGGAAATAGCAAAAGAGCTTTATAAAATGTTATGTTTTATAAATAAGAATAGGAAATGTGAAGTTAATTAGTAAAGACGGATCTGGGAGATATGAAAAGAGTAACTACATCTACGAAAGCCCCGGTGGCACCTGCCAGGGATGGTCTATATGTAAACTTGAACCTATCTTAGAGGTTGGCCTAAACACTATTTTAGGGCCCCTCCATATCTGTTTTACCTGGTTATAGAGATGAACTCTTCATTTCAAAGCAGCATTTGTCATGTTTTCCTTCTTCATGGTCCCTGAGCTGGCTATTCAGGGAGCTGGGGGCAGGTCCAGGCATGTGTTAGAGTTAATGGATGTTTACACAAGGAGCAATGTCTTTGCATTTGAGGTATTCAAAACCAGGTGAAATCAGACAAGAAGAACCTCAGTGGTGCAAGGAGAATTTGGATGCACATCTGTACCCTGTAAAATAGAATAGAATAGAAGAGTTGGAAGGGACATAAAACGATCACCTCATCCAACTGCCTGACCAATTCAGGGCTGACCAAAAGTTAAAGCACGTAGTTAAGGACATTGCCCAAATACCTCTTAAACACTAACAGACCTGGGGCATCGACCTCCTCTCTAGGAAGCCTGTTTCAGTGTTTGACCACCCTCTCGGTAAAGAAGTGCTTCCTAATGTCCAGTCTGAACCTCCCCTAGTGCAACTTTGGACCATTCCCACATGTCCTAAACCTGGATCCCAGGGAGAAGAGCTCAGCACCTCCCTCTCCACTTCCCCTCCTCAGGAAGCTGTAGAGAGCCATGAGGTCACCCCTCAGCCTCCTTTTCTCCAAACTAGACAAACACAAAGTCCTCCACTCCCCTCACATGCCCTCACAGGGCATTCCTTCCAGCTTTTACCAGCTTTGTTGCCCTCCTTCGGATGCGTTCAAACAGCCAGACCTTCTTTAACAAACCAAAGCCATAAGCTAGGGCTACCATTTAACCATATCCTAATCCATTAAGTACTGAAAGTGTTACCTTGCCCACACTGCTGGAGGTTTTGGCACACTTTCAGGACACAAGAACATCATTCTCTGCCTGATGCTCAGAGGGTCTGAGCAGTAAGTCAAGTCGTTGCAAGGCTTATCTTTAACTGTGGAGTTACCACTGGGTTGCTGTTTCTCTGTGCTCGTGTGTGTACAATGAACCTGATTTATTTGGAGGATGAAGGAAGGTATTTGTTGAGTTCCAAGTCTGACATTTGGCTTGGAGTCCTCAGGGCAGTCTTGGGAGAATCCACTCTGAATTATGGGTTATGTGATGAAGAAGCATGTAGCTCCTTCATACCTCATTTGTGATGGTGAAGAACACAGGGAAGTAACACAAAGGAAACACAGAACTCTGACCTGATGCTTAAACTGATTTCTCTGTCTGTTGTCACTGCGTATCTTGATGGATGGACAAAAGCAGCCTTGTCCAGTTTGGTTCAGATAAAGGGAATACACAATATACCATTTGTGCGGTTGCAGGAAGAACAGGCTTTGATTTCTAATTTAAGTTATATAAGTTTGCTTGATACCTCTTTTTTAATTAAAAAAGACAACAGCAACCACCAAAAAGATAAGCATGTGGCATTTTATTTTAATGATGATAATGTTTTTTTTCAGTGAAGGTAGTAATTTCACTAATGATGAAAATACTCAGCAGTACTCATTAGATCAGTATGCAGACTAAAGTATTAATTGGATAATCGATTGCCAGAGAATGCACATTCATTTTCAAGCGAAACATTATGTCACCTCTCTACCTTATTCAGAGTGTAAAGTAATAAAATGCATGGACAAAAAGTTCAATTGTGGTGGCTATTTGTCACTCAACTAATTTTGAGTCAAAAGGGAAATTGCAATATGACTTCATTAACTTCCAGCTTGTTCTGGTATAGCTTAATGCCATCTTGCATTCATGCATCACCAAAGAGCACAAATAGGACAGATCAGGTCTTTTGCAATATCTTATAAGATTTCCATTCCTTCAACTCTCTTCCTTTCTTCTTCTTTTTTGCTGTTTTCATGCTGAGGTCCGGGTGTCCTTGTCCCAATCAGCCAAAATAGCTGTTCAGTGCAGACATATCTGGCTCACTCTGCTGTCTACGTGTCCCTGCCAAAACCCCTTCCCCTCCTACACACAGCCCCTCCACACTCTACAGCAAATTCAAAGCCTCCAGGACAAAAAAAAATAATCAACAACTCAAAACCTTTTAAAGCTTTTAAAACTACTATGCACCCTTGAAAGAGATCAGGAGTTTCATCAGTGCACCAGGCTGCTCTTACTGGAAAGGAATTTGTTCAACCAAGTTATCTGTGAAGATAATTTCCTAGGATAATTCCTCAGGAGCCGCCCCTGTTCCCAGAGAAATGCAAACTTCCTTTCCCCTGCATAATCCTCAATAGTCTCTGCCAATCTTATTTGGGCAAAAAGTCTTTAAAACTTAGTCACAGGGCCTAGCTTGGTCCCTTTCCCAAAGATTTTGTGTTTGGGTACCAAGTAGTGCCTTGGCTGTTAGTGATTAATTTTATCAACACAATACGAGCATGGTTGTATGTTGAAGCTTTTTTTTTTCACTCTACACACCTGATTAAGTGTTTGGCCATATGCAGTAATTGCTCGCATTAGTGCACTAGGCAGAACCCTTAATGAAGTGTTAAATAGATTCCTATGGCACATTGCCCTTTACTGCGATGAAAAAGGTAAATTAATAAAGATTTGTGAACAAAATAATGAGTTATTTGGGGAGACAAGGTATGATGTGACAGCGTACATAGGCCTGATTTGCGAATCATCTTTGTGTATCCTAGGATAATCTTGGCTTTCAGTGGCTTTCAGGATTTACCTTTTACATACCATTTTTCAACTTTTACCATTTACTTACAATTTTTCAAGTTTAACTTTTACTTACCAGTTCCAGATGAGTCCCTACAGTCACTCTAAGTCTTCAAAATCATGCTTCCTCTGTCCTCCGCATCCCAACCCCTTCAAAATTGTAAATGTGTTTTTGCATAAAACAGATGCTTCCCTTTAAAAAAAAAAAAAAAAAAGCAGCTTGTTAGAAGAGAATATTCAGGATCAAGGGAATTAGGTAAGCTGCGCAATTACCAGAAAATACATGCTCCAGTGCAACTGGAAAGCACCATCTGGGATGTTTCAGACTCTAACAGTTGTGCAAAAATCCACTTGTTGAAAGAAACAGACACTGGAAGGGCGTTTAATCATCTCACTTTCCTATATAAAAGGAAATCTCTTAACTCCTTTAGAATATCAGCTTTGGGTATAATTAGCCTGTTGATGACAATGTGCTTCAGAAAGAGTGGCGGGGTTTTTTCTTGGAAAGATTTCAAGTATCTGAGAAACATTTATCAGCTGATGTTATCTCTTGCCACCATCACCCAGCGATTTCATAGAATCATAGAACGGTTTGGGTTGGAAGGGACCTTAAAGATCATTGAGTTCCAACCCCCTGCCCTGGGCAGGGACACCTCCCACCAGACCAGGTGGCTCCAAGCCCCATCCAGCCTGGCCTTGAACCCCTCCAGGGATGGGGAAGCCACAGCTTCTCTGGACAACCTCTTCCAGTGTCTCACCACCCTCACAGCAAAGAATTTCTTCCTGAGATCTCATCTATATCTCCCCTCTTTCAATTTAAAAACATTACCTATCGTCCCATCACTGCCACTGACATGGCCTGTGACAAGCTTACTTTGCCCACTCTATCCTGTAGACATCTATGTTGCTGTGGTGGCAAAACTTCTGAAGGGGGAGGCATTAGCCAACTGAAGTTTTTACTCAGACAATCTCAACATCCTTCCAGAACAAGTTTCCTCAGATGTCAAAAATGATTCATGGAATAAGTTATGATCCTTTTACTCATGTGTCATGCCTTTGGACACCGAGAAGCTGTGCAGTTGCAACAGCTGGCCTTATTGGGAGTCCTGTTTGTTCTAAGAGCCTTCAAAACCTCAAGTGCGGCAGCAGTTAACTGTTAGGAAACCTAACCCAACCAATACCTAGCCAGTACCAGAACCACAGAATGGTAGGGTCTCTGGAGACCACCCAGTCCAACCCCCTTCCAGAGCAGGGTCACCCAGAGCAGGCTGGCCAGGAGAACATCCAGGTGAACTTGGAATGTCTCCAGAGAAGGAGAGTCCACCACCTCTCTGGGCAGCCTGTCCCAGGGCTCTGCCACCCTCACAGGAAAAATTATTTTCCTCATGCTCAGATGAAACTTCTTGTGTTCCAGAAGAAGCCCTTACCAGAGGGATGGGCTTGCTGACAAGAACATTGCCTTGTGACTCAGAAAAAACTTCTGGCCCAGTCCATGAAGATTTGAGAGCATATTAGAAGTGTGTGGAGGGTATCTATATATACCTCTGTGCTCTCCAGCGTCTCTGCTCTGACACCTCCTTTGATACAAAATTGGCTCTAACGTGACTGTGGTCATTTGTGACGCTGTTTCCAGCACAATTACATCC
The DNA here is from genome assembly GCA_026546715.1 of Gallinago undulata. NCBI lineage: Eukaryota > Metazoa > Chordata > Aves > Charadriiformes > Scolopacidae > Gallinago > Gallinago undulata. Next base: position 120,071,015 of record JAOTQQ010000012.1, read on the forward strand.
ACATTAGGAGCAGCTTGAATACTGGTGAGGAAATCCCAATGTACTCGTTGCCTAAATCTCCCTCGCCCAATATAAACCGAAGCCCTAAAACTTCTGCTGTATTATTGTGCAGCAAGGACAGTAGCTGGCATAATATCTTTTAGTGGTTGAACATAAAGGGGAATTTACACGACCAGCTCAGCCAGCCTGGGCCCCCCCTTTTCAGGTGTGAAAAGTGAATCTAAAGCATATGAGGAGCTACAGCAAAGGCAGCTCGTTATACAATGTCTGTCTTTGTTACGAGCCCAAGCCAGTCTTACTGGAACCTGACTTTCTGCCATCTATACGACTTCAATCAAACCAACAGATGTTAATCAGCTGGCATTGCTTTGTTCACATGGAGCGTTATGTGCTGCTTCTTGTGGAAAATGACTTAAAAGAGGGAGCATAGCACAGATGTCCTAAGCTCTACACCCTGGGACCAGATGACGAACTCCGCCGGAGCTGCTTATACGCATGTCCCTTGCGAAACTTTCAGAAATTAAACATGTCTCTCTTTGGCTTATGGTACAAGCCGTGCTGTTGTGTGATTACTCTCACAGCGCCATCCCACCAAAACTCAAGTCCTGGTCCAAAATGCATTCTCCTGTTTCTACGCAGGGCTTATTGTACCAGTGTCCCTAAGACCGCACGCTTCCTTGGAAACCAATAAATGTTGAGTATTTTAAGTCAAAAGAATGACGTTGCTTGGCCTCTGTTATTCATTAGGACTCTCTTCCTACGGTGGGACTTTTGTAAAGCAGCTAGAAATTTAGCTACTCTACATCACTGAACGGGAAAGAAATTTTCAAAAACATTTTTTTTGATTGTTTTGGAAAAAAATAGAACCTGTGTGTCAGAGGAGGAGATTCCAGGGAAGTCCTCTTTTTTGGCAAAAATGATAATTTTCTTCGGCAAAACAATATTATCATTTTCAGCTACTTCTTTATTTTTGTTTTTTAATTTTCTATGCAAGCATTTATTGCCGTCTAAGAAGAGAAAGAAGACTGGAGTTTGAGGTGAATCAAAGAGTCCTGACTCAGCGCAGTGCACGCAAGCCATTTCAAGTGTTCAGTCATTAATTATCACAAGACTGGACTTGCATTAACAGACATTAGTTGCTGGCAAACAAGAGGAAAAATAGGAGGAATTGTGGATAAAAAGCAGACATTGACTAAAAATGTAGCTACAGCGTAACTGAATGGGAGATCACTCATTTGAGATTGAACTGAGAGAATGGTTGAGGGCACAGGCTGAGATCATCCATGGTTTCCTTAGCTTTTCCCTGATTCAGCTGCAGTGGAATCCAACAGGCTTTGATACTGGCATTAACTGTTGACCCACCATCCAGCCTTCAATTTCTCTGTCCTGTTGAGACCTGGGATTGATTCTGACCGGGAAACGCTGCATGGTCTCCAGAGAAATGGATCTTGCCTTGGAGTGTTCCAGGCTCCCTTGCACAAGGAGCCAGGTGGGAAGCAAATATCCACAAAACAGGATATAGGGAGCAAAAAATAAGATGGCTGTGCATGTGACTGAACCCACAGAACCATGCTACCACAGTGCAAAGCTCAGTCCAAAAAGCTGGATGAAGACTGTGAGAAATATTAGGAGAGCCTAACGGTCATGTAACTCAAATCATCGTTAGGTCATGCCTAACTTCAGTGTATTGGACAGATTCTGTATCAACCTCGGTATCAGAATCACAGAATCACACAACTGTAGAGGTTGGAAGGGACCTCTGGAGGTCATCTAGTCCAACCTCCTGCCAGAGCAAGGTCACCCAGAGCAGGCTGGACAGGAACGTGTATGGATGGGCTGTGAACATCTCCAGAGAAGGAGACTCTTTGATTCGCTCCAAAGAGACAGGGTATGTTTGTCCTCCTTTGCAAGGAGGACCAGAGAGTGGTTTAGCGCTCGTGATGCCTGACGTTTCAGATGTAACATAAGAGCTCAGAGTTTGCATGAATTCAGGTGAACCTGTGGCTGAAAGTTGAAGAACAAGTCTCCAATAGAAATTCTGGGGAGTTGGCCAGCAGAGACTCCCAGGGTGCTGCCCCCAGTCTGTGCTGATCATCACCCCATGTACTGGTTTTGGCTGGGACAGAGTTAATTTTCTCCCAGTAGCTTATATGGTGTTGTTTTTTTGTTTGTTTTTTTGTTTGTTTTTTTTTTTGTGTTTTTTTGTTTGTTTTTTTTTTGATTTGTGATGAAAACAGTGTTGATAACACAGGGATATTTTAGTTACTGTTGAGCAGTGCTTTGCACAGCATCAAGGTCTTTCCTGCTCCTCACAGCACTCCACCAGTGAGCAGGCTGGGGGTCCACAAGAAGCTGTGAGGGGGTCACAGCTGACCCCACCTGACCAAAAGGATATTCCATGCCATATGATGTCTTTCTCAGCAATAAAAGCTGGGGGAAGACAAGGCAGGAGGGAGGTTCAGTGTTATGGTCTTCCAAAGTAACTGTTATATGTGAAAAAAACCTGCTTTTCCTGGAAATGATCTGTAGCTGCTGTCACCTGTGTAACTGCAGAAAATTTTACAAGAATACCCCATTTCTAGCATTTTAGAAATGTTAAGAGTCATAACAGAAAGCACCCTTTCTCAACAGCATTTCACTGCAGTGTCTTTTTGAGGCTGATTGACTTGTCCAGAGGTAACGTCTTGCACACCTATAGGAAAGCCCAACAGAAGAAAAAGGTGCTTGCAAGTAGTCTTTGTGGCAATCCTCGTTTATATCTGGGAGTATTTTATCTCTGTCTAGATTTAAGTATTTAACTGGTACATCTAAATTAGGATCCTGCTCGTCCAACCCTTGATGTATAACCACTGGGGAAAGATCTCCAGTGTCCACCCTCCATTTACTCTATGGGCAAATGGGTAGCTTAAACCTCCCAGTAATATCTGGCTGGAGCACCTCTGCTATGAAGACAGGCTGAGAGAGTTGAGGGTGTTCAGCTTGGAGAAGAGAAGGCTCCAGGGAGACCTTAGAGCCCCTTCCAGTCCCTAAAGGGGCTCCAGGAGAGATGGGGAGGG
>JAOTQQ010000012.1:120096752-120107992 GCA_026546715.1 Gallinago undulata
AGGCCAGGCTGGATGGGGCTTTGAGCAACCTGGTCTGGTGGGAGGTGTCCCTGCCCAGGGCAGGGGGGTTAGAACTGAATGATCTTTAAGGTCCCTTCCAACTCAAATGATTCTGTTTCTATTCTATGATTCTAAGGTAGCGCCTCAACTACAGAGATAGCATCAAGGTTCATTTGGTTTCTACTGGGGTCCTGAACACAACAACAACACAACAACACAGTTCAGTTAAGTAGAATCACAGAAACATAGAATGGTTAGAGTTGGATTGGACCTTCAAGATCATCAAGTTCCAACCCCCTGCCATGGGCAGGGACACCTCCCACCAGACCAGGTTGGACTTGAACACCTCCAGGTATGGGACATCCACAACTTCTCTGGGTAAGCAGTAAAAGATGAAGAAAAAGCAATTCTATCAGCTATCTATAAAAACTCTGAAAAGAACCAGAAAGAATGAACTCCTCTTCTAAACTATTGCAATTTACTTTTTTTGAACATAGTCATGAAAGTGGAGCTGGCATGAGGGAACCCACTGCTCTCTGGAAGAGCAGAAACAGTTGGAGATAGATGGGAAAGTGTATCTGTGAGAGTGACCTTTACCCCTGGAGCAGAAGTGCTCTTTGATGTCTAAATCTCAAGGAGAGAGAAGCAGAAGGGGCTTTAGCTGCTGATTAAATTCTCTTTTTCAGTAACAGGGGGACCAGACAGTAAAATAAAGCAACAACCTGAGAGATGGTTACTTAAGAAGTACTAACAACCCCTTTGAAGGAAAGAGAGTCCCCCCAAAAGGCTGAAGAAACCTCAGGTTAATGACTGACGGGCTCAGTACGCCATATTTAGCTAAGGAAAATGGTTAACAGATCCACTACACTTGTATATTTATTTATTTTTTCAGAACAGATGTAGTCTGACCCCCCCGCCCCGTTATGGCAGCGGGCTGATCCGTGTCCTTCTCAACTGTTTCGGGGTTTTTACGCCGCCACAGAGGATTCAGGAGAAACCATGGGAATTTTTACCGCGTGAAAAGCGCCTCTGCATCTCCAGAAATATTTCAAATCTCGGGATCCCAGGCGACTCGTTTTGCCCTCAAAACTGACACGTGAAATTCTGCGAGCATGGGACTTTGGGCTAAAGCCATCCGTTCTCTTCAGCGGGTGGCGCGCGGAGCGAAGCCACCGCACACATCCGAGCAGCCCCGGGGGCTCATTATCTAATTAAGGAAGCATCCCCAAACCTGGTGCAACAAATCAGATGCAGCAGCAGCTCTCTGGGAACTGTACCGTTGCCTTTACTCCCTGTCAAACTCCCCACTGACTTTATTTTTGGGCATGCCAACATGTTTGCAGATGTAGAGTTAATGGTAGGACTAGGAGCCGGGGCATTAGCCTTGGTTCCTCAGTGTCTTGCCTGAAGATCTGTTGTGAGGTGGAGGTTCTACATAAATACCCGGGAAAACGAATGAAAGCACCAGTAAGCTGAGTGCCAGCATTTTTCTTCGCTTGGCACTAAATAAAATGAGCATGGAAATATGATTGTAAACGGAATGTATTATGCAGTCCTCTCAAGTGAAATACAAGAGTTCTCTGGCTACGTTAAGTCAGGGGAATTAAAGAAATGAGTAATCTAGAGCAAAGAAGAGCTTAATGCAGCCAGAGACCCTTGATGCCACAGATGGTTTTCTGGGCACCTTAAAAAATGACGTTAATGGAACGTGAAAATATTGTAAAATGCGACAAAACTTCAGTCTCTGCAATAATTATAAGTAGGTAGATCAAGTCTGACTTTGTAGACCATTTATATCCCCCCCTCTAAGAACACACGTGAAATTCGTAACAACCACGGGAGGACTGGGCATCCCAGCACACAACGTCAGCTGAATGATGGGCTGAAATATTCCCCCTAGAAACAGACTGAGACTGCTGGTGTTCAGAGACGACATACTGAAGCCACTGGTACTTCTTTTTGACTGAAATTCCAAATCTGAAGAAGGTTTTCTAGTGTGGAAACTGAGCACTTCGAGAAGAGGGAAAGGGAAAAGGAAAGAGAAAGCAGAAGAGAAAGACAAAGAGAAAGGGAAAGGGGAAAGCTTTTCTATTAACAGAGGATTTTCTACTGACCTGATCTGATGGTTTGATGAATGCACTGACTATTTTGTATGACTGATGTCCCATCTCCAAATGGCTTTCTAGTACAAGGTCTATCTCCTTCACAGTTGTGTCATAAACCAGATTTCCACTTCATCAGAGCCAGAGACGTAAAATAGAACGAACAAATCACTATATGGTCATCCAGTGTATTTTGACAGAGTGCAATGGATTTATATTATATTTATATTTAAGTAGCTTCAATCTCACACTCAGTGTAACAAAAATGAGAAGAAGAAAGTCCAAAGGTTATGTATAACAGCATTGCTGCTTGTAGCAGCTCTAGTGGCTTGGTAGGCTACTACAGTTTTCACAGTTTTTCGTGGATCAAATGTTGAGCTCCGAATTAATAAGCCATTGTGCATACCCTTGCCCATCATATTTTGCTAGAATATTTCCCAGTTTTGCTTCTTTACATTTTTTCTGCGGGTTCCGTTTCTCAATTTGCCCTAAATTGCACTTCTCTTCATAGAGTAATTTAAGTTGGAAAAGTTCCTTAAGAACATCTTGTTGCTCTTTGTATTTGTTCCTTTTTCAGTTTCGAGTGTTAAATGTCACCCTCCCATCTCTAGATTATTGGATTCAATGAACAATTACAGACTATAAATGGATGCCCAAGCCAAAAAATACAAAAATCAGTTTTTAAAATCTGTTCTCATGTGTAGATCTCACTGCCTCCAGGATTATGTTTACTAGAATATATTACAGAATTAGAGCACAAAATAAGCAAACAGAATATATACATATTCAACTTATAGCTGCCATGTTAGGGAATCTAAAACATATAAATTAAATATCCAAAGCACTATTAAACTGCACATGTCCCCTGCCAAATTTTTTACTCGCAAGACATTGTTTGCACTGTCAAAGAAATCCAAATATCTTTCAAGGATCTTCTAAAATTAGACTTTACTTTCTGGGTTTAAATAAATGCTTTTAAGTCTTTGATGCAGAGTTGCCCTCTGTTTTACCTGTAGCGGGAGCAAAAAACCTGTGTGGACCAGAAATCACCTCGAGGCATCAAACCTGCAGCCTCAAAAACCACTAAAGGAGTTTCTTTTTCTTTCACACATCCCCCCTACACGGCGAAATATTTAAAGTGATGCCAGAAACATAAAGAAGATGAGCTACCTCGTAAACTCTTGGCTACCGATGCTCTCCCTGGAGTCACAAGCCCATTGTTTACCTTTCCTTTTGAAGCTTGGGAAAAAAAAAAAAATAAAAAAAAATAAATCAAAGTATTTCAGGCTGCCAGAACTTTGCACATACAGACACTGGCATTGTGACAGGAAACCCAGATGAAAAAAGATGTCTAGGCTTAAATATCACGCTCTCCCCCGAGCTCTTCTCGGGAACTTGAAAGCCAGCCTGCTGCCAGGTAATGGTTATAAAATCTTGCACAGGAATGGAAGCCCTGTATGACAGACCTACTCTTCCTTCCGTGAACCTGCTGGGTCTGACATCAGATGGCATTTCTTCACCCAGCTGTGACAGGGAGAGGCTGGGAATGGGCTGGGGTTTGTTGGTTGTTTTTTTTCATGCCCATATTTGGCCCTTCCATACGGTTTGCTATTATCCAGTGGAGGAGAGAGCACCCATTTTGAGCATATAATTTGCTGTAGAGCAGAAGAAGTGAGTAATTTTCTTGGGGTCACCTACCCAGTTGGGTCACCGAATAGATATAGATCCATTTTTTATCCAAAGGTGTAGCACAGCTCAGCATAAACTGCATAGTTCTACTGGAAGAAATCCTAGCTGTAACAACATCATTTTTTCAGGAATACCTTCTCTTTTCCTGTGACCAGTACTGCTTTGTCCTCTCTACACACTTTCCACCTCTGTCTTGCCTGTCCCAAGGCAAATATTCCACTGCATCAGGGAAAATGCTCTGCTTCAGAGCAGTACCTTTTGATCACATGGAACTTGTGTCTTTCAGATGCTGCATCAAATGCCTTTATAGAATCATGGAATGGTTTGGGTTGGAAGGGACCTTCAAGACCATCCAGTTCTAACCTCCTTTCCCTGGGCAGGGACACTTCCTACCAGACCAGGTTGCTCAAAGCCCCATCCAGCCTGGTCTTGAACATCTCCAGGCCATGGGTATAACAGTCCTGTACTCCAGGCATCCTGCAGCATTAAAACAGTAAACTCTGCAGTTTAAGTGAACAAAGAAACAACTCCTCTTTCTCTTGGCCAAAGAAGCCAAGCTCCTTGAAACAAAGACACCATATCTCCTGTACCAGTTGCATGTATCAGAAGTTTCCCCCTGGATCACAACCCTGAGATGTCCAAGACAAAAATCAATAGCACGATCTTAATCCGTTATATGTTCCAAGTAGATGTGGTATGCCATCAGGCTGAATGGAGCAACAGTTCTGGTTTATTTAAAAAATGTTTCTACCACAACTTAGGAATACTCTTGTACTGAAGAGGAAGGAAAAAGAAATCCCACCAACACACACATTTCTCTGTTCTGAAGTAGCTGTCCCTCCTCTCAGCAGGTTCCTTCAGAAAAACAGGAATTGAGCAATGGCTCTAGCTTTCTCAGGTCTGCTTCCAAATGTATTTAAGCAATTGCCCTCTGGTTTTAAGATTAATCCACACAACCCTCTTGGCTCTTTCTTATATAGGCTATGTAGTGTTTGGGCAACAGAAAGGCTGCAGGCACGTATAGACACGGTAGTAAAAAGAGGATAAGGCATAACAAGGCAATAATAGTCTTCCATGTTATGCATATCCCATTCCTTCACCCCTGACCCCTGCCGTAGCATTCCTTCAGGAGACCACCCTGTCACACCGTATAACAAGGTGATACCTTCTCCCATCATTCCATGGGATTTCACTTTACTTAAACAACGTAGCATCTTGGTATTCCAGATGTTCCCTCTGAAGACCATTGCAACAGTACATTGAAGATTAAACTGTTCCAAGATGTTGGCAACTACCAACCAAAATTCCAGTAACACACAATTTTAACACCAAGATCCTCTGTTTGAGCAATCTCTTTGCTCTGGGCTATATTCCAGCAACACCCTTCTCCATTGTCCTAGCAGCAGAAATAGGAACCGTGAACATGCAAAAACCTTGGGGACCAAACCCCCCAAGCAACCAGTTCCCTGTTCTAGGAGGGGACAGTGTTTGCAGATGTTGCTCCTACGAGGCCACCTGTACAAATCTCATGGTTGTCCCCAAGCCTACAGGTCTGCCTCTGAAGGTGTAGCCCCACCACAGACAAATATTTTTTAATTATGAGGAGCCCTTGTAAAAACATGCGTTCCGTTTTCACTAGAATTTTGTCTGATGTGGGTAAATTAAAAATAAGACTACAGGTAGCTGACAAGTCTTACTGTTTCAGGTATTTCAATATTTTTGTGTGTCAGAGACCGACTCATCCCACTCTTCAGTATCCTTATTTCCAGCACACCTTCAACTCTGCTTCAAATGGGGACAAATTTCCAAAATGCAGCTCAAGTGACTGTTTGAGAATCACTTTTAACCTCTACAGGCTCCTGACACAGGGAGGAAAATTCTCTTTTTTCTCTTCTATTCCAAACCACATGATAGTTCTGGAAACACGAACATAGACCTTCTGTACTACTAGTGCAGCCCTGTAAAACTTAAAGTCTGAGAATGACTGGGGAGTTAACCAGATCTGTGCCACTGTTGTTCTCTCTTGTTAGTGGAAATTCCCTCTGTCTGAGGGAGGTGGTGAGGTAGGTGACCTGAGGTAGGTGACCTCTTTCTGGAAGAGCTCGCGTTTCTCTGGATCCTGTTTCCAGCTGACACGCTTAATCCTATCACAATTATCTGTGAGTTCATCGGTTCAGTCTGGACATGGTCGTTGTGCACCAAATTCTCAGCCAGCTGCACAAGCAAGCATGAAATAACTCTCTGGCAACGTCCTAGAGGCCCTAGGAGAATCACACAAGATAAATCCAGAGCTCTCACCCTGGTAACACTCCTGTCCCCATCTTTTGGATCCAATTCCACCTGCTGCAAGGAACCTTTAAGAACAGGTTTGGAAAAACATAGGTGAAGCTGCTAGCTCTCAGCCTAACCCACCTAGGTGACAAAAGGTAGGATCTTTAAGATACACTGAATTACTTAAAAGCCAGACAGTTCTGGTCTTGGGTTTGGGGTTTTTCTTTGAATGACTGAAACTGTGAGTGAGACCCCACAACCAGTTGAAAGCATACTTATGTTTTTTCAATATCATAAAAATCTTCTTCTTCAAAGATGGCTATCTTGTACCTGATCTTGCCTTATCCCACCAAATAAAACCCACGTCTCTGTTATGTTTGGAGAACAGTTTCCTTTTCCTTATGCTTTCAAATATTTTTATTGCACTCCATTTAAATGTACAGCAACGCCTGAAACTGCTCCAATAAAAACCTCAAGAGTCCACAATCTCCCCTTATCCTCTAACATTTGCCTGGAGCCAGCGATTGCTGGAATTACACATCTCACCACCGCGGACCGCTTCTTTATCTGCTAGTGTCCTTTTAAGAAAGATTTAGTCACCGAGGACAAACTAGATCCTACAACAAGCCCACTTCAATGGTAGCTGCTAGGAATTCCATCCACATTTGTTTTCTTCCAAGCCATTACTCTGACTGCCTTCAGCATAGGTCAGATGAGTTCCTCTCCGCGTTTCAACTCCAGCAAAGTGGTTGTTCCCACCAAGCCACATAGTTTTGGGGTTCCCATCGTGCTTCTATCAGCAGATATTACAGAATTACACGTGTGACGTTTAAAGAGAGTTTCATAATGCACTTAAGCTTTAAATTGCCAATATGCCTCAACCATGACTGAATTTTAATGTATGGTTTTGTAATGCTATTGCCAAGATCAACATTTTGCTATTTGCATATTTACCTATTCCAGTTAAAATTAGGAAAAACACGTTCCCATTTATCCCAACCCACAACTTTCTTTCCTCACTTGTTCCCATCTAATCTTAGTGTATCTTAGTTTCCAGCAAGCCATATTATTAGAATTAGTATTATATTTGTTGTCTCTTTTTTTTTTTTCCAATGCAGAACTATTTAGCAAAAGCAACAAAAGAATCTCAGAACAAAAATGGTTAAAGGAACCTTTCCTGACTCAGGAATTTGTTTGAGCTTGCTGAGTTAATGGCTCGCAATGATTGAGGTATAACAAAACCACTTCATCCCTGAGACAACAGAAATTGTGAGATAAACTCTGGAAACAAATCAAGGATTTTTGTGGGGAAATTCATGTGGTCCTGTGGAGCAAGAAGACTTGTAGGAAATGTCTTTGAAATCAAAGTTTATGAATCACTAGTGTCTATAAAAATTGCATGCAGATGTTGTAAAGTACCCTTTCTGTTTTGATTGCCAGGAAGGTAAACTGGAAACACAGTAGTTGTAAAACAAAGGCATGAAAGTCTGATCAGTGTTATGTACATAGAGGAGAAAACCTGTTATTTTCACTATTTGTATCATCCATTGATGGAACTTTTGCAGCTGATTTCAAAATACAGCTATAACAAGTTGCCTTCAGCCCTTCTGCGTAGGTGCTATGCTCCACCATTTGCTCGTATATATAATTTAAAAGAGTTCTCATCAGAAGTTCAATCCTTCCCAAAACTGCAATCTCTCTACTTTCTTGGAATAACTTTCAAACCTCTTCCTTGCGCAGCTTCATGACTTCCTCTGATTATTAGGGTTGGGTTTTTTGGGGTTTTTTTTGCCTCCTTACTTTTCTTTACTTCCCAGTGCTTGGGAAAGGCTGTACCACATCCTTTTAGCCGCCTTTTCCTGGAACCAACAGCCCCGTGGTAAAAATTTCAAAAAGGTACTACAAAAGCCAGGGATCGTGCCTGGTCTCCAGCCATGCTCCTACCACTTCTTCGGAGATCCAAACGCACTGGAAAAGTCCTTATCTAGATGTAGTAATACTTAAAACCCCGGAATTAGCTGGTGGCATTAGCCTCAGGAGAGCTGAAACAACGCAAAGAGTCTGTGATGTGCCCCAGGATTTCCCTCTGTTGCCATTTTTTACCTTTGCTGGCTGTTTCTGAGTGCCAGCTACACTGAAATAGTCCACGAATGTTATAAAATGTCCTCCTACGAAAACTAATTCTGCAGAGCCAGTCTAGCATCCCTGCCTGATTACTTTTAGCAATCCAAAATACAGTTCTTCAGCTGCCTCTAACAGATCTCCATTTTCCCCAGTTTTCTTGGTCACATACTTAGGAGACGGGAATCAAGCTGACATCTCAAATTTGGTTTTACTTAAACAAACTTCATGGGAATATATTTCATGACAACAGAACCAAGAACAAAGGTAGCTTGGTTTCATGGTCATTTTTTTTTCTACTGTAGAAAGGAGGAAGGGGAAGAGACATGTTTCCTTTGTTTTGCCCCTCACATGGATGGTTGGGTACATCTGAAAATAAAATCTGTCTGGGAAATAATTCACTGAGTTTAAGTAAGTGATGAAACAGCATGATGTATAGACTCAAACAAATTGTTCAGGCATGTGTGCATAACGCTTCAGAAATGTAACAGGACATTAAGAAATCTGGACTTCTTACCAAATAAAAAAATATGGTATATATTATTAAACCACTCCCCTGAGCACCGATATCAAAGATATTGCTTTAAGACTCTCATTTTCACTTATGCCACTGAGTCTTGTTCTATACAGAGGGGAAGAAGTTAAGCTCAGCATTTCCCGTCCTCGGTTATTTTTAGAAAACGGAGGTGCTGTTATACATCTGGGAAACTGCTGCGTCCCTACGGAGCACCTTGTGCCAGGCTGCTCTAATATTGTGTTCAGAGGGAGCTGAAGGCAAGAGTCAAAGTGGGAGATGCTCTCATCTCAAAGAGCCCTCCATCTGGCGCAAAGTGTGGTTGAAGAGGGCACATGGAGATGGTTGTCCTGCAGAGCCCAGGCCGTTTTTCTTTGTTTTTTTTTCCCCCCCTTCATTGGCCTCCATTTCCACCAACTGAAGAGGCAGAGTCTGGAACAGCCTGGGCTTTTTTCCAGGATGGTTTTTGGTGATGTGTTTGAAACAGCAATAGTTTCACATTTTCTTCGCTTGCACTGTTCTACTCCAGCTTCCGATGCTGAAACATTGCGTTCGGCTTGGACGTAAGAGAGACAGGGCTGGGGGAGAAGTACTACAGCATGAGTCAAACTGGAAAAAAATTGCATCAGCGTTAAAGAAAGGGTCACCTGCATTTAAAGTTCATTATTATTTTAGAAGGAAATCATTTACAGAGCTGCAAGTGAGACAAAAGCCTCCAGGGCTCGATGCCTAAAGAAAGAGATGCCTCTGACAGCGAGGGACAGCAGTTCCTCTACAGCTGCAGAAATAGAGTGCCCTCAGACATACAGGTTGAGGTGTGCATGGGTATGGCTCCCATCACACCGAGTATGCTTCTACCCATGTTCTCCAAGGTCACTATCCCAAACTCCATGTGACTCGAGAGCTTTTCCAGCCCTGCCACTCTTTATGGCTGAGCTTGTGAGGTTTGTGATTCCTTTCACCTGCACCCCATCACCAATTGTTGTAAACTACCTTGAAATGAAGTTATCCCAACCAGCTCTCGTCCGTACCCTGAGGCATGATGCTTTTCCCACTCTCAGGCAGAGTCAGGTTTTCCATTTGTGATGGAAGACAGTGACTACTAACATGACCAACCTAACAACCCCTACACTAAACACCTACTTAGACTACTCGTGTTTTACTCTTCAGTTTACAGTGGTTCACAGTTTCTTTCCAAAGGAGTTGTCAAAATAGTCTTTCTCTCCCATTCATTTTGCATGGCAGAGCTTTTAATTTCCTTCTTTCACTCATTATGGTTGCTTCCGCTTGTTCAAATCTTCCTCCATAATGTTCCAAAAACTGCATGTATACTCCTACACGTCCTCTTCTTTTTCTGAATCCTCATTACAAGTGTTATCCTTATATTTTTGTGAGTGTGTGTTGAAAATCACACTTTCTGAAGACATATATCTTTCTGCTAATTCTTTTGATTTATCTGAGTTGTTGCCAGAGCCCAAGAATTAATTTCTGCTATTGTCAGGTGTCCCCTTCAGCTACAGTTTGAATTCAATGAAAGGCTCTACAAAATGTAGCACAAAGTGATTTTCCTTCCACAGAGGAAAAAGGTAAGTCATTCCTGAATTCCAATCATGGCTAAATTATCTGATGTTGGCGTGGTTCAGAGACAATCTACAAACAAAAATATAATCATTACGCCTTCAGTTTCCATCGGTCTGGCCAGAAAGGATTTTTCTCCCAGACCTTATCCCATTTAATCTTGTTTCCTTTGTCTTCATCCTTTCACTCTCTTCTTCGTACTTAATTTCTCACGCTCCTCTCTAATTCACTTTCTCTACTTTGGTTTCCCATTCCAATTATCATCCATCTGTTAATAACACTGGGTGCAAGAAAATTCCAAATTAATCAGATTTGGCTCTGTTTTTTTTTTTTTTTTTCCCTCTTCTAAATAAAGTTTAGATAAGACTTGGAATCTGCATCGCAGATACTAAAACCTGAGTGAATACTAAAGTCTGAATTTTGGCTCCTACATTTGTATTTTGGCATCTAAATAAAAGTGGTTATTCAATGATTTTGAGGATCTTCAGCTGAAGTGTTAGGTGTTGGATTTAGACACCCACTTATAAAATGTTTTTAACTGCAAAATTAAACATTTATGATGACAAAAGTATTCTGTAAGTGAATCACTAGTCTTGTCTAGAAATAAATGCTTCATACCAGTAAAGTTTAAAGGGCCCCATTCCAGTCCCAGGAAGGTTTTTATTCCGCCCCTTCAGTGGGTTACAGGAGAAAAGAAGAGCAACAGAACATTTTCAATTATTTATATTCTGGTCTGATATTTCTTTCCCTTACACCAATGTAATAAAGAATTCTTGAAATAATGCCATCGATTTTTAGAAATTCTGGTGCTGGTATTCAAGGTTAAAATGAGGCTGTATCTTTAGTTAAGGATCAGATACTGTTTGAAGAAACCCCCCCATGGGGGAAGGCCACGAAGATGATCAGAAGGATGGAGCACCTCTCCTATGAAGACAGGCTGAGAGAGCTGGGGTTGTTCAGCCTGG
>JAOTQQ010000012.1:120118084-120147683 GCA_026546715.1 Gallinago undulata
CCTTGAACCCCTCCAGGGATGGGGCAGCCACAGCTTCTCTGGGCAACCTCTTTCAGTGTCTCACCACCCTCACAGCAAACTTCTTCCTCTTATCTCATCTAAATCTCCCCTCTTTCAGTTTAAACCCATTTCCCCTTGTCCTATGGCTCCCCTCCCTGATCAAGAGTCCCTCCTCACCTCTCCTGGAGCCCCGTTAGGTACTGCTCTGGCAATTTGTCTGCACTGTCTCAAAAATCTATGTATTAAATAATTCGTATAAATATTACTCAGGAATATGGCTTAGTGATTTTTCTTTCTTTTTTTTTTTTTTTTTGTTAGAGTTAGGTTGATGGTTGGACTAGACGATCTTTAAGGTCCCTTCCAACCTAGACAATTTTATGATTCTATGATTCTACTCACTCTGTTGAGTAACTATGTAGAGGGTCTGAGAAACAGCCACCCAACTGACAAATGCAGCAAGCCTTAAATCTCAGTTTAATAAATCCAGAAAAGAATTGACTACGGGGTGATTTCAGAGCTGTGCTCACCACATGACGTCAGTACAAGGCACACAAATGTTCACACTTCTGCAAAAAAATGTTCTTCAGGTTTTGTAATCACGTGCTGAAAGGTGGGCCATGCTAGTGACAGCAGAGTTTGGCTGCAGCCGTAAATAGTCCTATAAAGTTTCTATAGGAGACAGTTGACTACCCACAACACCTGCACAAACCAGACATGCAGATTTTTCAATCATTCTACGAATATCCCACATACAGAAACTGGTGTCTGTATTGAGGATACTGTAAATTTTAAATTAGCACTTAATAATCTTGTGAAAAGAGAAAGACTTCTCCCCCTCCCCTATTTTTGGGTTGTTTTTTTTTAGCTAGTTGCTGTGGTGGTGATAATATAAAAGTCTGTGTTTGTATATGAATATATTAATATATTTTGAGGGACGTCTGCAATTATTCAGTAGCTTCCTCATTTAGATTTGCATTGCTGAATATTCTTAATATTAATTTATGTGCATGTGAGAGGTGAATATTAAGGTAAGTCAAGTGTCTTGCCGTTTTATATTTAAGAACTTTTATATATTTCTTCATAACTTCAAAAAACAAAAAAGTTTTTATGAACCTTCCATCCTCCCACCACCCCCCAGATTTGCCAACATCTTGTGCTGTTCGTTACTCGTGGCAATTAATTTCCAGTGAAGAATATGCATTTCTAGCTAAGAGGAAGCCTATGCCATGGTTTTGTGACAGAATAGCATTCTTCCAATGCTCAGAAAAATGCAGGTGAGCTCCCACAAATTGATGAGCTCTACTTCTGCAGTGGCTGTTTAATAATGCAGTGGCTCCCCAGCTCATTTTTCTTGTGATATAGCTTGGCTCCATTGAAAGCACACTTTTCAGTCAAATAAAGCTGAAGTACAGCCTAATTTATTTTTATTTTATTTACTTTTTTTTTTATTTTAATTTACTTATTTAATATTCCCTCTGTTCTTCTTTTTCCCTCTCTACTTTTAATCCCTCCTCAGGAACTGAAAAAGGGGATAATATTTGTGACTACGCTAAACTCGCAAGCCCATCGTGTTCAAATTTGCTTGAATTTGGGTAAAAAAGAGCTCGTAGGGGCCAGCAAACAGGGCTGCCTCACAGAAGTGGCTGAAATTACCCATGAAAATTGTTTTTATATTATCTCTGCTGTTACTCCGGCGTGATATATCTCCTGCCTTGCTCTGGCAGCGATACAGCAGCGCGATGCGGGCAAGGACATGGCAGACATTCCTGGGTCTGTAATTAGGGTTCCTTGCACATGCCAGATGAACTGAAGCGTGGCACGAGTGCCTGCATGTTTCTTCAGTCTAAATCCACACACTTGCTCTAAGCTTTCACCGGTCTGGCAGGGGAACGTCTCGTATTCAGCCTTTCCCCTTCAGCCTACAGAAATTTTTATTACATTACAAGAGCGATGAAACGTCGGGACCACCTTCCGCACATCTGATGCAAACCAGGAGGCCAATTTTTTGACTCATCTGAGCGGTTCAATTCATTGCAATGAAATCATTTTCATGGCTGTAGCAGATAAATATTAGCTTTTTGTTGGAACGGGTCCAGCAGAGGGCCACGAGGATGATCAGAGGGATGGAGAACCTCTCCTATGAAGACAGGCTGAGAGAGATGGGGTTGTTCAACCTGGAGAAGAGAAGGCTCCGAGGAGACCTTATAACAGCCTTTCAATATCTGAAGGGAGCTACAGAGGAGCCAGAGAGGGACTTTTTACAAAGAAGTGTAGTGACAGAACAAGGGGCAATGGGTTTAAATTGGAAGGGGGCAGATTTAGATTAGGTATTAGAAAGAAATTCTTTGCAGTGAGGGTGGTGAGACACTGGAAGAGGTTGCCCAGAGAAGCTGTGGCTGCCCCATCACTGGAGGGGTTCAAGGCCAGGCTGGATGGGACTTTGAGCAATCTGGTGTGGTGGGAGGTGTCCCTGCCCAGGGCAGGAGGACGGAACTGGATGGTCTTTAAGGTCCCTTCCAACTCAAACGATTCTATGATTCTATGATTTTTTACAATGAATGTGACGCAGCTACGAATCTGGGAAGTGAACCTCGTGAAACTGTGAAGTACCACAAAGGGCACTACCAGGGAAATCCTGCTTCCAATGAAATTAATGGGAAACCTGATGTATAAGACAAGCGTCAGAAATATGGTGTATAACCACAAGAATTCTCAGGCATATGCTTTTCGTTAGACAGTTTAGAAATTTTACTTCTTACATAAAATCTAATATTGAGAATATTTGTGTTAGTCTAGAACTCAAATAATTTGAAGAGCTCTTCATTCAACAGATCACCTTTCACATGGTGGGTTTTCTTATCTGTGGTAAAAGACTGAAATTTGTTTTCACTGAAGAACATAATTGTATTCTGCATGAAGTATTGCAGGTGAAATGGGAGTATGTGGTATTTTTTCTAATTAAAGCCAAGCTTTTGCCTAATTACATCTGAGTAAGGATTTCAAAACTTGGGTTTGACAGGTTTTGTGTGTGTGATAATTTTATTGCGGCAAATAAATTAGATTCAATCTTATGAAGCTACATTCATTGTGAGAGGGGAAAACAGGATCAGGCCAAGACAACTTCATCTTTAGAACAGCTGGGAGCTCCTTGTGAAATTTAGTAGTCTCAGGAATATTTTGAGACAATCTATCTCAGAATGCCTGTATCCAGGCTGATCTGGAAGGTGGAACGATGGATCAGAGTTGCTCCCAGATTTTCCAGCCTTGTCTTCAGCTGGGGATTCTGCAGAAAAGCCCTGGGGTTTAGGAAAAAACGTATGATATTCATATATGTTGGAGCCTATAGAAAAAAACAATCCAACATTGCTATGCTTGTTATATATCAATGCATTCTGAAAAGTATTTGAGTTCTCCTTTCAATAACCAGCCAGAAAATATTTACAATTATTTTAAGTTCCCCGTAGTCTAAACAAATTTGCTCATTAAAAACAACTGAGTAATAAAGACAAACATACTCAAGCATGTAAACCCAATGCAAAAACCTGTCAGTCATTTGTGAAAATGGTTTTGATTTGACTATAGTTAAATTGGTGGGGGCATTTATTTTCTCTCTGTACAAATGATGTGGTTTTACCTAAAGGGTTTAATAAAATAGGTGGCATTAGTGAAATGCAAAAAAAAATGTGTCAGGGATGTTATTTTTACCTAACAATATTGAGAGGAAAAAGCAATAGGCATCTGTGGGGTTTTTTTTGGGTCAAATATACTTGGTACCATCTCTTGAGAGAGGAAAGCCAGAGTTACGGTGTTAAATGCTCAGTTATAAATGCTCAATTATTTACAGAAACAAGTAACATAAATTGTACTTTCATATTCTACTATTGTACTCTATATTCTACTTCTAAATATTCTACTTTTCCTATAGAACACACGCAGGGCTCTGAGAATTTATTCATTATTGTATCGGTAATTTCATAAGTGGTGTCTCACTAATTGCTACTGGACCAAAAGTATATAGCTGGAGTATATAATGGTTTTTTTCACCAGGTAAGTGGATATTTTTATCACCACGCTGATCTGTTTCTTAAATACAAATATCACATCTTGAATTTATATCAAAACCTCATTTTGGGTAGCATCCATTCAAAATGTTGCATTTCAGAACTTTAGTCCAAAACAAAGCTTATTGTCTCCAATTTGCTCGACAAAAATAACACTTGAACATAATGATATTCAATATTTCCTAGCAATTAATTTTCATTTCAGTAAAACACCATATGCTCTGGAGCAAATAATTTGGACAAAAGCTTTGCATTTAGAACATTTCCCACACAACGAAATGCCAGTTTGGGCTTATTCTGTGCCTGGTAACTGCATTTCTAAACCTTCATGCTAACTTTCATTATAGTTTTCCTGCATGGTATGTTAGTCAAAGCAGAATAATATTTAATTAAATACCTCAACAGACATAGTGGGAAAAATCTGCAGAGATCTGCATCGAGATTCACTGACTTCCAGGGAGTTTAGAAGAATTTACAGTCACTAACAGGGAGCAACATTTGGCCCTGCTCCTTTGCTTTATCTGCGTATAGAACTTATAAATCTCAAATCTGCACTGTCCCAGCCTCTCCACACATTAATTTCTTTATCTGATTGCATAATGGTGTTTAAACCTCTTCGCTTTAGGTACGTAAAGGTGTCTAAATCAGTGAAATTCACTGAATTTCAGTGAAATTCATTAAATCTCCCTAAACAGGGAGATTTCTGAAGTCAGATATTCTCCCAGACACGCACAGGGCAATGGGACGACAAGTTGCATGTAGACCACGAGGCACCTGGTTGTCCTAACTTGTTCATTTCCCAACCATTTTCAGTGTTAAATTATTAATTGCAAATTAAGGCTGGCTTTTTTTTTTTTTTTTTTCTCCCCTGCACCGTCCCTGCATAAAGCAGCGCAAGGGACCTCATAAGGAAGGGACTACGGTGACATTGAAGCTCTGGCACAACTCCATAGAGACAGAGAAGAGTTGCCAGCCCATTCACTGATTTTTTTTTTTCCTTCCCTGGCCAAACACATGTCCTCCCTTTCCAGAGCAGCATCCCTCCCAGGGTCAGAGGTGGGAGCACCAGCGCTCAGGATTTGCTGTGATTCTGCCATCTTCATCCAAATTAAAGTCACAGGGAAGAGGATAACATCTAACTGCCCCTTTTTTGGCCAGAATGGATTTACCTGCAGTTATGTTTACCGTGGTTTTTAAGGAGATTTACGTGCTGTTTCCTGCTACAAAAAAGTACATCAGAAAAATGTGTGAAATGCCACAGCCTGCGAGACGAGCAAATCCTTTCTTTTCCAATGGCATCAATGACTTCCAGCCAAGTTAACGGCCGGTTGCGTATGTCTGCAGTAAATCTTCACCTTCTTCAACACCTCCGCGTGATTTGCTGTCTCTGGATATGCTGACACCTTTTCTCATGCGAGAACTTTATGGGTTGATAACCATAAAGGGGCAGCTGGCTCAGTGGAGTGGTTACTCCTTGCTCTCACCTCCTAGTTAGTAGGAATTTAAATATAGAGAAATGCACGTACAATTCTCACTTGTAACCTGATCTATGGGAAATGTTCCTTTATTACAGTGGGGATACGTGTCTTGTATCAGCAGTGGCTTTGTAAGCCCCTTTGAAATAATAAAGCTATTAGCAATGGGCTGAACACCCCTGAATTCTGGAAAAGGTTGGATCCAGCCCTCAATCTGAGCCAACGGATCAGTCCTATTTCCAGCTTCGACTGCCTCTGTCCCTGCTGTACAGAGAAATCAAAGGCATGGGAAGGTATTATTTAGAAAAAAATATTTAAATTGCCTGTACTGAAATTGCTTTTGTGGCTGCTTTTATAAATGAAGAAAAAGATGAAGGAATTAAAAAGGTTGTCTTCATTTCTCCCTCTTCCTTTCTCAGGGTTGTGCTGACGATGTTTTATTTTGTGGCTGATATCTCATCTGCATGGGGCTGGGGTTCCCTGTGATTCCCCCTCTGCAGGAGCAGCAGATTGTCTCATACTTTGCAGACCAGGCAGACCTCCAAGGACAGTGACTAATTACCTTCATTCATCATGCTTCCAGGCACCCTTTCAGGTAATCTGATTGAAATCTCCTACATGTCAGTGGCTGAAGAGTCATCAGTTCACAGGACCACCACAGAAAAATACTGAGGTTTTGGTATCCATTATTGCTCTGGTTGCCAAGGCACTTAATTACTGTAGCACAGAGGGAATAAATTGCACATATGTCAGTTGCTAATAAAACTCAAGTCTTCAGCATTGCCTTTAGAAATCCTAAATTCAACAATAATTTCAGCTTTGTGGCTTCCTGTTCCCTCATCTCACTGGGATGGGAAAGAAGAGACAACACAGGAGATCTGCTGTTTCCACGTGGCTGGGAAGGAAAGGATAAGGGAGCGAGCAGGAGCATCACCATGTCTGACCCAAGCAGCCTTTTGCTATTGAATTGCTTTCCTTCAGCTTCCCAGCACCCTTAAGGAGCTCCGTGTGTGGCCTTTTGCATGGGGAAAGCAGTGGGGACCAGACAGTGAGTTGCTGCAGGAGCTTTTCCTCCTCTCACACCACTGAAGAGAGGTTCTGGCCACAAGGAAGCTCCTTAAGTAGGGCCATAAAAGTTGTCCTTCCTCTCCTGTGGTGAGAAAAGGCACATGCACAAGATGAGGTAAGTGGTTGGAGCATGTCTACTGTGGCTTCCTCAGCATAAGAAAGCCTTTTTGCTGTCAGTACCTTTTGGCTGGTTGAACCCTGGAGAATCTTTCAGGTAAAAAAAAGTTGGAGGTAATGAGATGGAAGAGCTAGAAGCGGCAGCTGTCATGTTTCTCAGAAGCCAGAAAGCTCGCCATGTCTTCACCCCGGAGAAGAGAAGGCTCTGGAGAGACCTTGGAGCCCCTTCCAGTCCCTAAAGGGGCTCCAGGAGAGATGGGGAGAGACTCTTGGTCAGGGAGGGGAGCCATAGAATGAGGGGGAATGGTTTTAAACTGGAAGAGGGGAGATTTAGACTATATCTTAGGAAGAAATTTTTTTTTTGTGAGAGTGGTGAGAAGAGGTTTCCCAGAGAAGCTGTGGCTGCCCCATCCCTGGAGGGGTTCAAGGCCAGGCTGGATGGGGCTTGGAGCAACGTGGTCTGGTGGGAGGTGTCCCTGCCCAGGGCAGGGAGTTGGAATTTAATGGTCCCTTCCAACCTGAACCATTCTCTCTTTCCATGATTTTATGTCTCCCAACATCTGCAAAGAGATCCCATAGTATGATAACAAAAGCAGCGTTTTCTTGATGGCTTCTGTGATAAAAATTCACCTGGACTGCCTTGATGATGTTTTAAGAAGTTTCTCAAAAATAACCTTTTTCTGCCAAATTACTGGTACCTCTTCTCAAAGCTTGCTCCTTGCCAGCACGTTTTCTTTTCAGCTCCAGATGTGAAAAATATTGTTCTTTACTTTTACACACCATTTTATTAAATTCTTCCCAATTCATAGGATGTGCTTTAAGTTCTGTAATATGAAATCCCCAATTATTTCATTAAAATTTTAAGCCTCATGCTCCTCCCTTTGTAAAAGTCACAGTGCTGTTCCCAATCTCTGGGATTCCTTATCATTTTTTTTCTTTGCCTAACTGAACAAAATTTTACTTTGGAATTCCAAGCCCTTAAGAAACATGTTTGTGCACTTCATGGGAGACCAGATTCAGTGGTGCAGAAGCCACTTTCACTTCCTCTGTTCCTAACTCTTTTGTTACCTTTTCCAGAATTCACTCAAGGCAAGAGTCACTCTTAGTTAAGGAGAGTTATATTTTATTGTGCCCATTCTCTGTACCATTAATTTGAACTTTTCCTCTTGAAATCATGTGTTTTGAGCATAAAAACCTTATGCATGGAAAGACGTCATTTTTCAGGCATGTAAAGGAATTGGTAAAAAAACCTGTTTTTCCAATTGCAATATTCCACAAGAGAAAAATGCTCAATAAAAGTAATTATTGTTCAGACAGAGATTTTATTTTCCTATTTGGTACATTCTTGGAATGGAAAATATTGCACTGGTCCACTGACTAAAGATCCAAAATTTCCTTTATTTAATGTTCTAGAGCTCTGTTAAATATGTTTTCAACTAGATCAGTACAGTATAAATCTATGGTTTTGTTTGTCATATGCTGTATGGTGTTGTGCTATCGCCATGATATATTTTGAATCCCACACACATCCATTACTGTACAATGGGCAAACCCTTTCCTTTTGGCTATGCTCTCTTAGATATTTCCTTAAACTTGACTGACATCCTCAAATACTTATTCTGTTTGTTAAATATATATTTATACTTTAATGATACATTCCAAGACTGGTCGCTTTAAAGCGTCAGGTACTTGGAAAGTTTGCAGAGCAAAGCCAGTGCATATTTGTACACATTTCATGACCATTTGCCAACATATATTGCATTTTCCCTGACCCATTCTTTGCTTTTACAGCTGATGTTTCTTTTTTAGGGTCACCTCATAATTTGGAATGTAATCACTTGGACTACAGACATGGGTTCTGTCTTACTCAAGTTCTGCACCTACAATCAGAACCTGAATCCCGTCAAGTGTCAGAGCTCACGAGTCTCTCCCAGACTCTTTGGGTCTCACACCTTGCTGATTTTCCATCCACTGAGTGGGTGGGAAGTGTTTCTGTCAATACTGTCCCCACGTTCCCTAGCAATTATTCTAATTGATTCCAATTTATATCAAGTCCCTACAGTTCCCAAGAAAGAAAAACCAGAACATTATTTACACTACCGATGTGCCTCTAAATGGTGACAGGAATATAACATCAACAGATGCCAATGAAAAAAATTCCCTTTCCTGGGCAGAGGGAGATAAAAAGTCCATGGTATGTAATTATTTCTACAATTCATTTAGAAAGATATTTTACTACAATGAAACTCCTAAAAAAACCTGAAGTGAGATTACCAGTGACAAGGGGAAAAAGTCCATCAATGTGCAACATGAAACTGTAGTAAAGGTCCTTTCCAAACCTGTATTTTAACTAACTTAATTTTTCTTGAATGCCACTGGAATGTCTGCAGTCACTGGACTGTGCATTCACAATAGTTTTCAGTAAGGAACAGAAAGGAACAGGCTTTTGGTGCGATCTAATGAACTAGTTAAAGTTTCACCAATTTTGGAAGGCACTCAGATCCTCTACCCTCCTGCCCTTCCAGAAACTGTCCCATTCAGTTGTGTGACATCCCATGGCCAGTATCATGCCACGTGTTGCGTGGGGCAGTGGGGCGTTTGCAAGGCAGAAAGGTTCAGCTCTGAAGGGAAAAGGAGAGATGCTTCTTTTGGCCACTTAATCGTTCCTGTACATGGAAAAAAGCTGGTTCAAATTTCTCAGAGAGGTTCCAGAATGTTAGAAGGAGTTCTAGGAAAGGTGGATTAGTGGATATAACCAAAGTAGTGACCAATCTGAACTGCACTTTAACCCTTAGGTAGGTCTACAGTTTATCAAAGCAAGTGTATGTTTACAGGTGATAACAACTTCAAACAGAACAGCTTCTTCTGCATGTAGACATGACTCTTAAAGTGAATACATTTGGGTTCATTCCAGAGTCCCAATAGGTAGAAAGGGAAAGCAAACTCCTGGCTTTCAGGTAATAAAACCTGCCTGTGGTGGTGCTGCTCAGGGTTTGGGTGGAGGTGAGGGGGTCAGGGTGGGGGGATTACTTTTATTTTTATAAGGGAGGCCAGGGATAATTCTCCTGAAGGATGCTCAGCAAGAAGAAGTGTGTCCATTCCAGCTTCTTGTTTTCCTGGGGAGAAGCTGTGATGGGTCTCCACATCTGCTGTCCCAGGAGGGGTTAAGGGATGCAGGTCGTCCTGCGGGAAGGAGAGAAGCAGCATGTGCTCAGGACCGGGATGCAGCCTGGGAATCCCACCCAGGGAATTCCAACTACATGGCTCTGGCCAGCAGAAAGGTCAAAGATCCTGGAGACACAGACCCTCATTGAGGGTTTGATTTAAATTCAGTCGTCTGGGTGACTTCTTGGGCAATTAGCTGTGCCTCGGAGATAATCCACAGATATAGCCCTATAACCCAGAGGGCTGAGATTAAAAACTATAAAATGATTCCTTCAGGCTGGAGAATAAAAGTCTGAAGCCATGTGAATGTCTGCAGAGATTGTACTTGAGGGCACAGATTATGTCAGTAATCATTAATGTGCTACCTATTGATATCAAATGAAAATTTTCTACTGTAGAGAATAATTAGCAAGGTTAATTTTTAGTGCTTTAGAAAAAAAAATAAATCAAGCAAATACCTGTAAACACTCCTAGTCTGCAGGTGAGGTATCCCAAACCCACCTGTCGGGTGAAAGAAAGCACAGCTATGAGAGAGCTCCACTCATATTACAGTGTAAAAAATAAAGAATGAGCCTGTGTGACTTTTAGCATTGCCAATCAGCTCCAGAAAATTAAATTGTTTTGACCTGACTGTAGGATATGTGTTGTTTTCCAAACACAAGTTTTTCTTGCCGAGAACATTTTTTCAGGAGTTTGTTCATCAAGTTCCAATTATTTTAATGTTATGAACCACAAGCCATAACTAGGTTAACCACAGATTTGTGCCTGTGATAGGCAAATCCAGCAAGCACAAAAGCTTCCAGTGGGTTCTCCCATCCCAGGAACCAGTTCGCAGCTGGGATGCTCCCTTTACTGCACTGGAGTAATGTTGGAGATACTGCTGCAGGGAGATCTCACAGTAACAGCAAGCACCATCTGAGCAATTCCTCAGGAAAGCTTCTTAGTGTTGCTTTAGCTTCTTGTACATTTGTTTTTTAAAGATTCACAGAGCAGCTGAGGTTGGAAGGGACCTCTCTGGAGATAGAAACGTAGAATCAGAGAACCAGAGAATGATTAGAGCTGGACCTTAAAGACCATCCAGTTCCAACCCCTCTGCCCTGGGCAGAGACACCTCCCACCAGACCACGTTGCTCCAAGCCCCATCCAGACTGGCCTTGAACCCCTCCAGGGATGGGGCAGCCACAGCTTCTCTGGGCAACCTCTTCCAGTGTCTCATCACCGTCACAGCAAAGAATTTCTTCCTAAAATCTAATCTAAATCTCCCCTATTTCAGGTTAAAACCCTTGCCCCTCGTCATATGGCTTCCCTCCCTGATCAAGAGTCCCTCCCCATCTCTCGGGGAGCCCTTTTAGGGACTGTAAGGGGCTCTAAGGTCTCCCCGGAGCCTTCTCTTCTCCAGGCTGAACACCCCCAACTCTCTCAACCTGTCTTCATAAGAGAGGTGCTCCAGCCCTCTGAGCATATTCATTGCCTTCTCTGGACCCATTCCAACAGGTCCATGTCCTTCTTGTGCTGAGGACTCCAGAGCTGGATGCCAAGTCCAACTTCCACTACAAAGGGTGTAGTCTGACTTTGCTGTCCCTTTCTGTAAATATCTGCTTTGAGATACTTTGAATTAAACCATACAGAAGAAATCTACAAAAGCTGTTAAAATCAACCCAAACTGTTGAGCGTCTGCTTTGAGAAGCTTTGGCTCACCCAGCTGAACTCCTCAGTGACTCTAAACAAGTGGCAATTTAATGAATGTTCTGGGAACTTGGGATGATCTGAACGAATTGACGTTTGGGTTTGTGCAGGCATGAAGAACATGTTTGCTTAAAAGGGGAAGAGAGGCCTCCTCTCTGGTCATTGAGGCCTGAGGCAAAGATACATGAAAGCATGGGCAGGACATCAAGTGCATGATGGTGCACTTGCTCAGCACTGGTGAGGACACACCTGGAGTATTGTGTCCAGTTCTGGGCACCTCAATCCAAGAGAGGATCAAGGTGCTGGAGCGAGTGCAGAGGAGGCAATGAAGCTGGTGAAGGGCCTGGAGAACAAATCGTATGAAGAGTGGTTGAAGGAGCTGGGGCTGTTTAGTTTGAGGAAGAGGAGGCTGAGGGTCATCATTCTCTACAACTACTTGAAAGGACACTGTAGAGAGGTTGGTGTTGGTCTCTTCTTGTGGGTAATTAGTGACAGAACAAGAGGGAATGGCTTCAAGCTCCAACAGGGTAGGTTTAGACTGAACATTAGGAAAGACTTTTTCCCAGAAAGAGTGGTCAGGCATTGGAAAAGGCTGCCCAGGAAGGGGGTTGAGTCACCATCCCTGTAGGTGTTTAAGAGTCGTTTAGATGTGGTGTTGGAGGATATGGTGTAGGGGAGAACTGTGTAGAGTAGCATAGATGGTTGGACTTGATGATCCCAAGGCTCTTCTCCAACCAAAATGATTCTATGATTCTATGACTCTATGAGCACTCCCATCAACTTCAGTGGGACTGCTCCTGAGCTGAGGGGGAAACCAGCAATTAAATGCTTTCCTGGGTTTGTGCTTTACCTTACACAGATTTTTAAGGCACGATTTCACAGATATGGGTCATTTCTTTTTTTAAGCATTTTTTAAGCATTAAAAAAATAGCACTTCGTGCTATTGCAGGCTAACGTAACAAGACGGGCCCGCTTTTATGCACCAAATTGCAAAACAAATCCGTCTTCAGTTTTCACTTGAAGTTGACATTTCTCTTGCTCTCTCGGTGTATAAATCGCGAAGCGGTAGCCTAAGGGAAGGCGTTTGAAGAGTTTCTGGGTGTGTAAATGGTCTATATTATATGTTCTATACGTGGGCAGCAGCTATAGTCTCCCCCCTTAGGCCTGAGGGGAAGGCAATGGCTTCCTGCGTCAGGGAGCGGCGGCTCCGGCCTGCGAGCAGGTACACAAAGCTGCCTTTAACGGGCTTCGAGGAGCGGTGAGATGAAACATGCCCACTGATGGTTAACAGATCTGTCCCTCAAGACTGCTTTTCACCGAACATGGCATTTGTTTACACTCGGCTAAAGCTTTTAGCATTTTGGGGCCTGTAAGAGGATTTGGCCGGTAGCCCTGCTGCTGATTGTCATATTCCCTAGCCAGGAACGTCAGTTACCGCTTCTCTTTCTTCTTCCGCTCATTAAACTTTTTTGTATATTTTCTCTGTCGTTTCGCAGGAATTAGCGATGACATGTGCCATTTGCATATTACTGTAGTTCTTCCAGGGGATGTGAGTCCACACAGAGCTCACGGCTTTTAACCCCCTAGGGATTCGGGGGACCAAGAGGGACACAATATCATCTGAATATTATTTGTAGCATCTTGTGAGTAGAAAAACCTAGTGGAAAAACAAGAGCTGTTCATCTGGAGCCGCGTATGCACACGGACTGCTTTTCTTTCATGACCTACCACTGAGTTTTTTCTCTGCAGACGACGGGGAAGGTATTTCTGGAAATCCATCACAGTATAACTAACTGGAAAGGTCTTGCAGCCAAAATTTTTTAAGCCACCCTTTTATTAGCGCGTGGTGCTGAGTCCTCGGCGTGCCCACGCGGCTGATTTCTCAGATTTGCCACTGAAGATCCCTCACGGGGTCCTTGCTTCGTGCTGCCTGCCTGAGAAGCTACCACGGGCTTTCTCTGCTTCTCTCCTCTGCGAACATATGGTGGAGAAACCCTCTCCCCCTTTCCTCAGGGAAACGGGAATACATCCCTTCACAATATACAGAATGCTCTGCCAAGCAGGGCTGAGGCTCAAACCCACGGAATTAAAGCTTCAGCCATGATCTGATGACGTAGCCCAGCTGCTGCTGATTCACGTTTGGTGGGTTCCACCCCAGATTGCTCTCTCCAGCCATTTTTCCCCCCTGGTTCATTCACAAACCCAAAGTTTACCGACAACTGGTTACACCAGCAGAACTGAGGAGGCAATAGCCTCAGGGAGAAAGGTTAGGAGCAAGCAGCTGGGCATCAGCAGTAGTTCACTTAATTTGCCTACCACACTTGTCTTTGGCTTGTAGCAAGAGTGAACTGGAGGGGTTTAACTACACTGGAGCCATTTCACACACATCTACTGAGATAAAACCTCATAACCTCATGAGCTAAGGTCCCTTTGGTGTCTAGAAAAGAGACAAACCCTTCCAGAAGGAAGTCCATCTGTCTTAGGTGCTTTCAGAGCAGGTCATTTGACTCTGTCTCCTTGGGGGATGGTGGAAGCACAGATTAGGGCAACCAGGCTGTATGGATTGGTCTGGGTCACGCAAGAAAGCTTTCAAGTCACTATCTTGTTAAGATTTTAGTGACACTACTGAATACCCTGCAAGGGACTCATCTAGGATGTGTCTTCTGCCTTGATATCTTAGACACCCTTATTCATTTCCCACCTGCAGTGGGACAGAAGAAGACTTTCTGACTGTCGGGCTCCCCAACATGTTTGCCAGTCCCATTATAGCCATTAATCCCATGTTTAGAGTCAAGCCAGATCTATCTGCCAAACCATCTATGCCTAGGCTAGATTAGACTATCTTTCTAACCTCAGATGGTTACAAACTAGGGAAAGTAATTGTATTTTTAAAGAATAAACATTCCACACTGGCTTTAAACTAGTTAGCTCAGAGACATGTAGCAAGTAGCTGCAGTGGCGGGGAGCTCTGCTCAGGCTGTAAAATCTGCCTTTATTAAAAGTTCTATCAAATACTGAAGAAAGCCCTCCATTCAAGCAGGGCTGAATCCAAGGCAGTATCCAGTAGCTACTCAAAACCTAAGCCTGTATCCCACAGGTTACCAAAGTAGTAATGAAATGTGCATGATCTCACCCCCTGTCAGCCCCAAATGAGACTCCAGGTACCCTTCGACAAAGACCCTGCCCTAGAAAGGCTGCCGTTTATTGAAAGACCTGCAGAAATCTCAGCTCAATTTGTGGCCAGCACTTGGCTTTTATGTATGATGAATTAGAAAGTGGGATGGTTCCTCCTCACGCTACAGGTTTCGTTTTACTCTTCTTTGTGAGGAATTCCTTCCTTTCAAACTACAGACCTGGCAAGCATTTCAAAGCCTGTCCTGTTGATGTGATAGTTTGGTAAGTCCTCAAGAAGTGGTGAATTTAAGAAGTGACACTGTTCCCCACTTTCAGTTCCTGAAGCGTATCTCGGGGCCGCTCAGGTTGTTTCCATTTTGCACCAGTTCTGGACTTTCAAAGATGACTTATTTGATCTTAGCGGGTAAAACAATGTAGTTTCAACCAGACCAGTCGAACATTTTCTGTGTCAGCAGGAATACCACCAAGGGAAAAATCCTTCTGACAAAAATCTTCATTGAAAATGCCCTACAGGAACTTGCACAAATTTCAAGTCGATGTTTACTTATTCCAAACACACCTGGGGTTTCGGGGTTATTTTTTCAGCGAAGTAGTAGTCCCTTTAAAAAACGTTCATAACTATTTTTTTTTTTAATTGCAAACTGTAATGTGCATGCAAGGCTGCACATCCTCCTGTTATCCTCTGGACAGTCCAGTGAAATCTCTGCTAGACACCCCACGTAACACGGCACAGCTGCTGTCGGATTCGGTTTCATTAGTCCCTTCCTGCGGCTCTGCGCCGTTGCCGGGACTCTCAGATATACTCCTTCCCTTCTTTCAGTCTGCTCTCCCCTCATTTATTCTCAATAGAGTCATATACTGTAAGGTCCGTCAGCTCCGGTTCCTTTTCTGAAGAGTTTTCAAAAGAGCTGGTGCTCTCCAAGCATGCACAGATGAACGTATCCGGTTTCACAAAAGTACACATAAATTGATCGGAAAAAAAGGAAGTTTCAGGCAATGGCCCCAGGGCCAGCAGGTAGCGGGGCTGCATCTGTGGCTTGCACGTCAGCAAATTATTTACACTGCCTGAAAGTGCCGTGAGAGCACTGACGGAGAGGGAAGGAACCGCCATAATTTTGGAACAAGGACACGACTGATGTGGAAGTTCAAAAACAAGGGAATTTGCTGAAACAGGCCACATTCTGCTCTCTGAGATGCTCTACCAAGGCATTACGTTCACAGGTTTCATGGAGTGAAGTTTGCCTTGCTGTGTATCCTACAGTAAGCTGTTTGCAGAGATTTGCTACCTTCACCTAAGTATGTTGTTGTTTTACTCCACCTGTTTAGAACGGAGGCTTTTCAGTGTGGATGGTCTTTCTTCGTGAATACACATTATTAACCCAGTGAAAGTGGGTGGCTTGCCAATGCTGTATGATCAGAACAGTAGTGCTGCTGATTTAATAGGAGCTTCCAGCCACCTAGGAATTTTCTCCTTTTACATTTCACCTTTCAAGCTGGATTAGACTCCTGAAGGAGTGTTTTGGTTTGTTTTTTTAGTGATTTATTTTTCCTTTTCCCATTTACTTACAAAACATGATCTATTAATTTTGAAGGGCACAAAATAATTTTTGATTTTATAAAAAAATTTTAACACTCTTATTTTTTTTTTTTTTTTTTTTTTTTTTTTTTTTTAATACCCATAGCTGCTAAGTATTTCTTGGATAAAGATTTGGGTTTGGCACACAAATAGTTCCATGGTCTGAAATCTTCCAGCATTTCAACGGCCTGGAAAAAGGCCATTTTCTTTTGTCCAGATTATCACAGTTAAGTTTATGCGGCTTTTGTAGAAAGCACAAAGTGGTTGTTTTCCTAACTATCTGCCTCTCAATTTTCTCCTGCCCCTGTGCATGCTTGCGTAAGTAACCTGAGATGAGTGTTCAGTCTCTGAGGCTACAACTATCCTAGCAAATTAAAAAGTGGCAAGGAATGTTCCCAGGCACTGGGCTTTCGATTGCCTCTACTCCTAAATTTTTTAAAAAGGTTGGTTTTGGCTCTCGTCAAATAGCGCTCTCCTGGACAACGCCCAGGCACGGTGTGAGGATGAGCAAGGGACAGAAAGTCTTCCCGGTGGATGACCTTCATGCAGAGACCTGACTTTGGTGGGCAAAAAAAAGTACGATGTGAACCCAAATGCCAGTTGCGCTCGCTGCCCGAGAGCGGTGCCAAGCACCTCTAGTTTATTAGTTGGGACACAATTTAAGTGGTATTAGTGGACCTCTACCTCTTTGATATTTGAAGGACCTATAAAATTCCCCTCTCATTTCAAAGAAACTGCTAATGGACCCACAGAAACTTTGATGTACCGAGACACTTAACCAAGTAAGTGGTTCTCTGACAGTCAGGAGCGTAACTCATACACTTGAGGTCAGCTCCATCCTTGTCACATCTCTGGGATGGAGCCTAAAGTATGTAAGCTTTGAGTTATCTGGCCTCACTGAATTTGGATCTTCACAGGATGGTCTCTTTTTACAATGAGAAAAGTATCTGAGATGAAACAAGACAAATTCAGCCCAAAATTCAGAAAGGAGGCCTCTTTTGTTACAACCACTCTCTTTACCTGAAATATTCAGTTTCTGGCTGCTTGTACATTACTCTAGATCAATCTTGCATAATGTAGAAAAAAAACCAAAAAGCTTCAGGAGATGCCTCATCACCTGTTTCAGCAAACTGATGGCAACACTCACGATGTCATCCAAATTAGCATCTTCAAAATGGCACAGCTTAGGGACAAGGCCCGTATAGATAGACTAACATGGCTGACACAAAACTGGCAGGTGTCATTCACATCTTAGATGATAAAACAGAAAAGTTAGTGCATTTGTCACTGATGAAAAGACAGGAAGTTTGTTAATTTTAACCATCCAAAAGCTAGATCTTGGATTTAACCTAGCTTTGGTTTTCTTTGGGAGAGAAACTGCATGAAAGAGAAACAGCTCAAAGAGTGGTCTTAAAACACAAGGCTTCTGAATGCACTTTGAGCTTGTTGCGCACTAAGGACCTGACTTTTATATTGCTAGAAGTGAATCTTACTTTAAATCCTTCCATGAGGATTTGGGTGTCTTTCTGAAAAATAGATGCTGTTTCAGTTAGATATAATGGGCCTGGAGTTATTTGGTGAAATTGCTAGGTCTGTTTTCAGATTATTGCATATAAACATATTGCATGTTTGTATCTACCAGCATCCAAAGCCACATTCAAGCATCAGTATTTGACATGGCATCATTTGGTATTGGAGAGCCTTTGTGCCAAACGGTGCCAAACAGAAAATGTCATTTTTAATGTGGGTCTTGGCTGCCTTTGTTGCTGCTTGTTTGCGTGAGCAGAAACTTTGCCATAACGCAAAGGGATTCCCAGGTCAACAGCTGAGCTTAGATCGCCCTTTATTCACATGAAACTCTGGATGTGTTGGCAACTCTAACAGACTCAGCGTATCCAAGCCCTCACTGCAATAACTGAGCAACACAGCCCTGACCAAGAAGTCGGCATCTTCCTCTAGGATGGATTAGAAAGGCATCTGAGAAAGCTGAAAGTAGATTAGAAAATATAACCTTTTTTTTTTTTTTTTACCACCTTTACCATTCTTTATCAACAATGACAAACCTCCAAAAAGTGAACTGCAAACTTTGAGTCCCTAGAAATGGAGAAACGAAATCCTGAGAAATAAAATCTGAATAACCTACAGGGAATTCTGTTGACTGGAGCCAAAATCAAAAGGTTGCTATGAAGGGAGGGCAGACAGAATGTTTATGACAAGAACATGCAGCAAAGAAAAGAAGGGTCTGGCTCTTTGTTCAGACCAGAGGAAGCCCAGAATATTGCGGCCTTTTGTGGCATCCTTGTGAGGACCAGGCTGGTGGTGTTTTTCCATGCTATGTGCCTGCAACAGTTCCCATAACACTGGTTACAGCAGGAATGGACTGTGTAGGATGCACAGAGATTGCTGGGAGTACCTCTCAGAGTAACAGGATGATCAGTCCATCCTGATATAGCAACAAGTAGACAGCAAATAGCCTGGGTGTGAAAGAACAGCCCTGCCAAAGCTGTAGAGCTTGATTATAAATAGCTGGGTACAGGGACTTCTAGTGTGCTGATGACACTGAACCAAGTGGGGAAATGAACACTTGGGAAGGGATAACCACCCTACAGGTAGATCTGGATAAGCTGGAAGAGGGGGCTAACAAGAACTTATGAAGTTCAAGAAGGACACGTGTAAGGTCTTCCACCTGGGAAAACATAACCCAGAAGTGCAGCATAGGCTGGGATCTACCTTTCTGGGAAGCAGGTCTGTGGAAAGTGACCTTGGGATCCTGGTGGACAACAAGCTCAATAGGAGTGACCAGTGACCTGCTGTGGCAAAGAAAGCCAACAGGATGCTGGGTGCATCAACAAGGACATCACCAGCAGAGACAAAGAAGGCATCATCCCACTCTACTCAGCTCTGGTGAGGTCACACCTGGAATACTGTGTTCAGTTTCGGACCCCACTATCCAGGAAAGAAGTGGACAGGCTGGAGAGGGTTCAGAGAAGGGCCACCAAGATAACCAAAAGAGTTGGGTTTGTTCAGCCTCGACAAAAGAAGGATTAGGGAAGGCCTTATCACAATGTTCTAGTACTTAGAGGGTGGCTACAAAGAAGATGAAGACTCCCTTTTTACAAGAAGTCAAATGGAAAAAACAAGAGCTAATGGGTACAAGTTACTGCAGGGGACATTCCAATTGGACACAAGAAGACAATTTTTCACAATGAGAACAGTTAGCCATTGGAATAATCTCCCCAGGGAAGTGGTGGATTCCCCATCACTGGACACTTCTAAGATTCAGCTGGACAGGGTGCTGGGCCATCTTGTTTAGACCGGGCTTTTGCCAAGAGAGGTTGGACCAGGTGATCCTTGAGGTCCCTTCCAACCTGGGATTCTATGATACTTATTAAAGACATTTTACCTCTCCTGCTTTGGATTAAAAAACTGCAACTCTTTAGAAAAAAAAACAACAACAAACCAACAACTCGGTCAGACAAGGACTTTTGAAGTTCAGAGAGCACAACAGGCTCAAAGTGTAAAACACGAGAGTTGATTCCTGCTTCTCTTCTCCC
This sequence comes from Gallinago undulata, assembly GCA_026546715.1. Classification (NCBI taxonomy): domain Eukaryota; kingdom Metazoa; phylum Chordata; class Aves; order Charadriiformes; family Scolopacidae; genus Gallinago; species Gallinago undulata. The sequence goes on from JAOTQQ010000012.1 coordinate 120,137,922, forward strand.
ACCCCTTCCCCTCAAACAATTTGTCATATCTGATGGAGGCTGGCTGATTTTATAGTGCAGATGACAGGTCTAGGCAGGCAGCACTGCTTGTACAGTAGGACTAGGAGGGAAGCCCAGGCAAATCTGTGCCAGCTCATGAAGTTAAAACAATTTTGCATATAAAAAGGAAACCATAACTAATTAACACCAGGCAGGTGGTCTAGCTGGAAAACTCAAATCCAAACTAGGTCACAAGGGACTATGAGACTTGGCAGATGAAACTGTAACTGAAATCATCTTCTCAGACCAGCCAAGTGAGAGCAGAGCCAACTACCCTTATGAAAAAAATATGCCTGTGCCAGTCATTTCTGGGAAAAACAAGCCAAGGACAAATGACTGCAGCTCTCAGAATGAACATGATTGCATTTAGTCTTCAGGGCTTTGTTTCTAAAAAGGTTCCTTTTTTTTTTTTTTTTTTTTAAATGCCAATCTTATTTGGTCAGATTCACAGTGAGATCAAAATCAGCCTTCACAGTGCTTTAAGAAAATCAGCAGGGAAGACGATTGCGGGGGGGGAGGGTACCAAATATTAAAAAAAAGAGGAGGGTGTGAAAATTTATGTTAAATTGAGGTGGGGCTTGGAGGAAGCAATAGACCCTGCTGGTTTACAAAGGAGAAAGCAGATACCAGCAAAGTAGAGAGCTGGCTATATATCAACCCCAGGATCAGGGACTGCAGCTCTTACCGAAAAGCCAGAGGCAGGGGCAGGGGGGGAGGGAAGGTTTAGTTTGGAGGAAAGAAATGGAGAAAGAGAAAGATTTGTGAGGTGAAAAGGCTCTGCTCTTATGCTGAAAGTACGGCCTGATCAAATACAAGTACAGTGCCTTAAAACTTAACCATGAGTAGCGTTTGGGCTTTGGGAAACTGAACACCCAGATCACGTTTTCAATTGGTGGCCCTTAGGGATACGGAAATTATTCCCTCCCCTCAGACTCCTGAAATGTAATCTTTTGAAATACCTAAATGCAAGAGTGGGCTGACGGGGACTTACCCGCTCGCTAGAGAAATGGTTGATAGATTTGGATTTTTAAAAGCTTATGAAAGCTTGCAAATGTGTAGTGGAACAGTGTGTACAAAGCCCCCAGCTTTTTCAGGTAGGTCATTCCACTCACCTCACTCTACTCGTGGTCAGAGTATGTGTAGTTCTCCGTGTGAAAACCTTCAGCTGGGCATTTAATGCCTACTAAAAATACAGCCTGTAAGGTCAATTGACTGTAGTTTAATGGAGTCCTTTGGCAAGCAATTCAGTGAAGAGCTAATTGTAATCAGTGAGCAGGAAAAGTAGCTATTTAGCTTTAATCAGCCTCATGGTACCATTTATACCTACTACCATAAACACTATTATGGTAATTCTATAACAATTCATGCTCATACTTTGGTGAGAGTATGATTGTTCTCCTTTACACTGCTCACATGCAGTCACTCACATATGTATAGCATTATACACGTCTCTAAAATACAAAGAGCCAAGCTCTTAGCTGGTGTCATCTACTGATGCCAGCTAGAGACCACGAAATCCCCTCCTTGCAAGTATTTTTCAGCCTTATTTAAATACGTACAAGGTGAGGCATAAGATACTAAGAGACCAGGGTTTGCTTGTAAAGAAGGTTTGGAGCATGGAACGATGTCTTCTGCCAAACCAAACTGGAATACTAGAAAACCTAACTTCCCATTTCTATCTGTCCCACTGGACCTATCTATTGTCCTATCTATAACTGTCCCATTGCTATGTCACTGAGGCTTCTCCAAATCTTCAGCTCCATGTTTTGCAGGCAATTCAGGGCAAACATGGCCAGATGAACTTCAAAACTCATCAAGGTGGTTTGAGCTGATCAAATACACTGTCAGGGTGAGTAACATCTTCTGGCACCACAAGGCTTTCAAGGTAAACGTGTCATGCCTATAAAAGAAATGTGCCCAATCGTAACAACGAGTTCTTCCCTTAGGGAGACAGAAAGGAGAAGTGATTTGTCACAAAAAGTACAAGAAACTATTTCATCTAGAAAAGAGCAGCATGGAGGGGAAAAAGCCCCAAGATTGGGAGGATGTGAAAAGGGTAAAGCTGATGCAAGAAGTTAGAGTAGCAGCATGATATATTTTACAGCACTTAATGAATAAGAAGAGCTGTCAAGCTTCTGCACCAGGCTGGGAACAGAAAATGCAGGAGCTAGAATTCATATCTTCAAGACAAAAGAAGAGTTTAATCCCCCTTTCATATCATGTTCTTACTAATTAACTGTTCCCAAGATGTTACCCTGCTAACTTCTTTTCTTGTGTCCCTCCAAAAGCCCTCAGTTTGTAAAAAAGAATCTATTAAAAAAGAGCAGTCTGACAGCTGTGCAGTCAGCCTGTCTTTGCACAGAATCACAGAATGCTATGGGGTTGGAAGGGACCTCTGGAGATCATCCAGTCCAACCCCCTGCCAGAGCAGGGTCACCCAGAGCAGGTCCCACAGGAACGTGTCCAGGTGGATCTGTATGTCTCCAGAGAAGGAGACTCCACCACCTCCCTGGACAGCCTCTGCCAGGGCTCTGCCACCCTCACATGAAAGAAGTGCCTCCTCATGTTTAGGTGGAGCTTCCTGTGTTCCAGCTTGTGTCTGTTGCTCCTTGTCCTGGGCACCACTGAGAAGAGCCTGACCCTATCCTCTTGACACCAGCCCTTGAGATATTGCTCAGCATTGATGAGGTCCCCCCTCAGTCTTCTCTTCTCCAGGCTGATCAGCCCCAGGTCTCTCAGCCTTTCCTCATCAGAGAGGTGCTCCATTCCCTTGATCATCTTTGTAGTCTCCACTGGACTTGCTCCAGTACTTCCCTGAACTGTGGGGCTCAGAACTGGACACAGTGCTCCAGACGCTTTCCATGTTCTACTTTAATTAAAAATACTATCCTTCCAATAGGCAAAAATCCTCTCTGAATGGGAGCTGAACCAGCTGAATACCATTGTTTCACAGCTCCATACCATCACTGATCTGCTGCAGGAAACCATCTACTCAAATCATTTGGGACCCTTCCATAGTTTGGGCACAGAAGAATGATGGACTAATTTATACAGTCATCATAATCTCTATAGAAACAATTCTCCTTGTCTTGAGGGAAACATCTGAATCTGTAAGAACCTTTATTGTTTATATTAAAATTATTCTCTTGGACAATTATCATGCCTGTTGACTTGGGCATTCGGTTGAAACTGAGCTATTAAAAAAACACCCTGGGGTGATCTTTGTAAAACTTTTAATTATTGAGTTAAATAAAACATCAGTTGTCTTTTAATGAAATATGTCACTGCATTCAGCCTTGGGTTTACCTGGTGTGTTCAAATAAACACTTGGAGACGGCTCTGTTATTATCATTATTACATTTATAGTGCCAGATAAGTGCCTGTTGTATTCCAGAGAGAGACAGATAGTAGTCTGAGTATGCTCGGGCTATTTAGCAATGTAAATGAAAATCCCAGGAAAAGAGGCTCTAGGAGAATGAAACAGAAGAAGGTCAGCGTGTGACTCCCAAAGAGCAAAGCTGGTAGTCTATATTGCAAAGTAACACCGTGTGGCCGCAGAAAAACCCAGGCACTTTCATAATAATGTTAATTAACGCGATCAAAAAGGGTGACGTCGCCAAATCCTATTCTCTGAACCAATTTCACGGAGGCGCCAGACCTGAAATACTCCTGAAGTAGAGGAAAGCAGTGCCCAGGGCTGGGCTGTTCCTCTGCCAGGATACAACTGCTGTTCCTGTGGCGCTGAGCCCAGGCACACTGAGAATCCCATCATGGCTTTGTTGTGCACAAAGTTCAAGGGAGGAGAGTGTCCAAAACGGCCTGGGAATCATATTATGGAATTCCAGGAGGTTTGCCCGGTGGCCTCAGATGCTCCCATCCCTGTTAGGGCACTGGAGACAACCCCCGCTTTGAGAAGCAGGAGTGGTGCTCGGCAGGATGATGTCCTTCACTGACCTAAAGCTTCTTCTCTGTCTTTAACGAGCAGCACGGTGACGGGGCAACGTCTTTGCTATCAGAGCACTGCTGTTCTGTAACCACTTAAAGTTAAAACACGGGTTTCCCTGCGAGGGAAGCAATATATATGCCTAGGTGATACATATGCTGCTGCTGGACTTGACCCAAAGCACACTTTGGGTGAAATCAGAGTCATCCCTTTGGCCTCCCTGGGGTTTGGATGATGGCAGTTCAGCTCCCTGACCATCAGGCACAGTTTGTCCTGCTCGTGCAGATTATGCTGTTACTCTTTTCAGCTTGATTAGCTATGCAAAAAAAAAAAAAAAAAGAAAAAAAATAAAAAAAAGAAAAAAAAAGAAAAAAATAGCAGAGGCTGGAAGGTTATTCTCTTTAAGAAAAGAAATCGATGGTGGAGTCAGGTAGCTTTTCTGCGTCTCTCTCTGGCTACAAGCCCTGTGCTCTTGAACCCAGGTGGTATTAAACAATAGCAGAAAAATATGGGTTTAGGGGCAAAATTTTTAGGGCAGCTTTTGCACAAAAGCTCTTTTTCCTCTTGATGACCCTGTGGGATCAGGCCGTTCAGTGTCCTTTCTGCTTCTGAGCCTCCTGCCGCTGCGTCTGCACAGCCTTTTCTACAAGGAGCAGAAGCACACACAAACTATACACTCACAAACACGTACACTATATACACTATATAGCACATATATATACTATATATATACACTATATACTCTATACTATATATAAACACTTTGTACTATATATATATAGTGTGTATATATATCCTATCCAACTACATCCCATTTAATGTAGGGCCAAAGCCCTTCTACCCAAATTGTTTACATTTTTGAGCAGGATCTTACACCCCTTTTGAGCGGAGGCACAGGCTTGTGCTCTGTTTTGGGAGATCGCTATCATTTCAGCTATATACATCCCTCCAGAGGCAATTAATATTTTCCTTCCAGCCCTTTTAAACGAAGGGATGGCAGCTTCTTTGGGTGAACTCGTGCCCAGCCCGTTTCAGACTGCCCGGCTCCCCGGGGCCGTTCCTCGGACTGCACGGTTCTCTCCATACGTGGCTCTTTCATTCGGTATCGGATTTTCTGCACGTTTTGTGTATTTTGTGCACTACGAAAATCAATAAAACAGATTGAATAATGAAATGTTAATGAATAACAACTGAGGGGCTGCAGCTGTTTCGTTTTAAGATGCTTTTAATCTCCATTACCATAGCCAACAGCATGCTCTTGAATGACAATAGTTACCCAGACGGACGGACTGCCCTCCTCACTAGCGATAAAAAAAAAGGATGCAAAAAAGGATGCAGGATCAAACGCTCAGTTTGAACCAACCCGGGCTCTTTCCATGTCTGCTTATCTGCCGAGGGACAGACAGGAAAGTTAAGGGAAAGCAGCACGAGGTGGGAAGTCCACCCGCACATAAATTACAGCTCGCTAATCCCTTCCACAGATGCTCTCCTTTAGGTGTAAAACGGTTTTCAGGTTATTGAAGTTCCATGCCACCCTTGGCAGGTTTTATTTACGTTTCCTGTAGGAGGCTGGGGTTTGATGTTACAAAATGGTCAACAGCGATACCAGCTTGAGAGAAATTTTCCCCAGTCAAAAAAAAAAAAAAACAAACCCAAAACATGGTCAGAAAAATTTGTGTTAACTGATTTTCCGTCCAGATCGGTTCACTGATCTTATTCACAACAAAGTCACACAAATAGCATGCTAGCAGTTCTCCTTTTTTCTAGATAAAATTTGTTCTGGATCCATTGAGGTTTTATGTCCATGTTTTACTTTAAGCAGTTAAGGGTAGTCCCATTGTGATCGATCTTACTCAATTCTGCACAGTAATTGCAAAAGTAATTTCAAGGGAATACCCTAATTAGCTAAATATGTGCGTGCACAGTTAAGGCAGAAACCAAAGAACGTCCATTCACAAGTTTTCCTCATCAGCCTGCACTTTTGCAAACCCTTCTAGCACTTGCAGACTTGCAGAGCAGTCCTAACACAGAATCGGTGAATAACGTGAAGGCAGTAGAATCTCCCTGGTTAATGAGGTAGGGTTCAAGAAGTATCTCAGAAAACACCTGGGATGGCAAGTCTCCGTGATCAGTCTTCCAGCTCAGAGACAGATGCGGAGATAAGAAAGTTAGGGACAGGAAGAGAAGAGTTGGAACCAGAGTGTGGGTGAGTGTGTATGAAGTGGAAGGAAAGTGTGTGAGATACCAGTTTGGAGTGGTAGCACTTGGAAATCCCTCTAGGAGCTCCAGGAAATGGGCCAGGGCTTGGAAACCTCAGGAATTAGGCCTGGAGGTGATCCCTTGACGTAAGGATGGACTGGAGCTTCCTCCTGTAGAAGGGAAAACCTCGTGAACTCTACAGCAACACAGCAGGAACTACTGAGCTGGTACCACCAGACCAAGCAAAAGACAATGACCTTTATTCTGCACTCTGCTGTGGTTGGACACACTGGATAAGTACTGGGAGATCCACTGTTAAGGTACATGGGACTATTCAAGAGTATCAATCTCCATTGCTAAAGAATGAGTCGACACAATTCCAGCGCAGTTGAAAATGCTTGAAACTATTTAAAAATTCCCTTTCCCTAAACCCATTATCTTTTTAGGATTATTTCAACATTAGTCAGTAACATTCTTTGAATAATAGACTAGAGTCCAGCTCCCTGGCAAAACTCACCTTGATCTGCATTATCATTTAGGCTCCACCTGAAAACATCATTAATTTAAATAAGCAATAGAGACTGAAATAAAATTCCATACATGCTTAACTCTCCAATGTGGTTTTGAAAAACCTTTCTTCTTTAGCCAGTCTTATGTTACATGGTGGATGGTCTTTGCTTTGACCACCTCATAAAAAAAGGCTCATAAATAGTTTTCATGTGTTATTTAAACTAGCGGTACTCCCTCAGGCACCATGCTTTTATTTTTAAAAATCCTTTGTGTATTCCTAAAGCATTTCTAAACCAGTAGCAGAGGTAAATGTGTATTTTAACCCAGGAAAGCCATGTTCTGTCAATATCAGACCACAAATTTTCTTACTCCATGCTGATAAGAATAAAGCACTTGTAGCAACTTCCACCTGATTTATGTGCTTTCCTTCTAAAAATCATCAATTTCTGAGCGTGAGTGAAAATAGCTGAAGTGATTTTTCTTGACTAGATGATTTCCAAAACCAAAACCGCATTCCTCGTGTGCTACCGCGGGCACAAGCAATGGACCAAGAGCCTCTCCCCTTGCTGTTGCTTGGGAATGCTCTGAAGAAAGGAGGGATGCGTGAAAGCACCACCTGGGATGGGTGAGAGCTTGTCTGGAGAAGAGTGGGACAACTAGAGGTGTGGTGGGCCGTGACCGTAGCCAGATAGAGCAGGTGGGTAGATGGAATATGCAAAATTTCCCCTGGCGTAAGAAAATGGTTGGTTTTCCCCAGCTGACAAGTGTAGATACCGGTAGAATTGAGTTCTCCTGCAAGCAGAAGAACCTGGACTCACAAAGTGTAGGAAACAAAATATATACAACACTATTAAGTTAACAAAATCAAACGTAAAGTAGGATTTAAACCAAAAAGATTAGAAACTACATAGGCAGAAGAGGCACTAGACAATGGGACCAACCCAGATATTCCAGAAAATAGACTCCAGTGGTTCTTCCACGTTCCAGGTCTGCTCCCCATTTATCCTTCAACAGGGAAAGAAAAACCCAACAAAACTCTTCTTGGCTCACAGCCTGAGCATATTCTTCCTGGCAATTTATAACACGCGAGCTTCTTTGTATGATCATGAATTAGGGCAGAAATGACCTCATCCTGAGTGAGACGTGTCCCCATTCTAGCCTCCTTGAAAGCCCCGGGCTGTGGTACCCACCCAAAGATGCTGACAATACAACCAGGAGAGAGAAGTCAGGATTTCTAAGCTGTATCTTTTCCTTGGACACTGCTGCTGCAGCGCGATCTCCTTCAGCACACGGAGCTCAGCTGGTGGAAAGAGTAGGGTCTTCCCTTTTGCTCATGGAGTTTGTAATCTCTGCCAGCACCTGACAGGCTTTTAAAGGTTCACATTTCTTTAATGGATAAATCCTCATTAAACCACTTTGCATCCTTCAGAACAACCGGCAAAGCACTAGCTCTAGCTGAGATAAATCATTAAGACTCACTTACAGCTTTAGAAGTAACTGGCTTGCTAAATACTAAATTTTAGAACAAATGGTACAGAAAACTCTTTGCATGTTACTTTTAACAGTTGTTTAATCAAACGCTTATGTTGTCAAGACTTTCTTTCCATTTAACCTCACAATTTAAAAAAAAAAATAATACAGAGGAAAACAAAATTGTCAACTCCCCTACTCCTTGCCCAGCCATCCCAATTACTGGGTAGCTAATGAGGCATGAAAAATATGAGGAAGAAAAAGAGATTTACCAAGAGTTGAGGATTATATTTATAAGGGAGAGAGACAAGTTGTGTCAAAGCTGGTCTAGTAAGACTAGAATTGAAGCAGTTTTTTCTGTATAACTATTTCTTCCTCCCTCCCAGAGTGTTCACTTCGGACAAAAGCAAACCTTTCACAACACCCGTACCATGTAGCTGGCACAGCAGCTCCAGGATTCAGTTCCAGTTCAAATTTCACGAAATGTGAAAGGCTGCTGGGCTGCAATTACCTGGCACCCACCTTGACGGTAGCCAATGTGGCCAGGGGCAGAGGTGGAGTTATGAGCTTGGCTTGTAGGAGGATTTCTCCTCTGAATATCATACCAAATTCAATGAGAGATGACGTTCCTCCCTGCGGAGCCACCAGCCTTGAATTTAGCGGGGTGGGAGAGCAGGAAGTCTCATCTCCATCTACTTTTGCTGTACGGTCACCAAAGATGACATTTTTCTCTACCTCTTTCTGAACCCCACGCACCACATGGAAAGCCAGAGCTGGCCCACAATGGCACCATCTCAAGGGACACAGAAATTCAGCAGGAGGAAGAGGAGGAAAAGGAGGAGAATCAGAAGAAGAAGGAGGTGGACTGTCTCACAAACATCAAGACATCTGGTTGATCCACTGGGATCTGTGGGGAGTATAGAAAAGAAAACAATTGAAATAGAAATAACACTACAGTTGAAATAGAACAGTGAAATAATGACATCGCTGAAAACATTTGGCTTTTTTGTGTGTTAGAGAAGCACACAGAGCTTCACAACTGTAGTAATGAGGTGTCCCAACAGCTATTTTGTGACTGGTATTTTCTTTACTAAGAGGTAAGAGACGTCAGATAGAGTCAATAAGTTACTTACTCAGCATGACATGGGGAATAAGAGGATATAACCCAGCCATCCTGGATACTGAAGCTGCATTAGTCCTTGTTCAGATATCAGCTCCAACTGGAAAATGTACTTCCATAGTGTGCACTGGGTGGAGGACAACAGTTGAGAAGGAGAGAGGCTTTTTGCTGCTGGCCATATTCCTGCTTTGCTTTCCTGTGGGACCTTGGGCAGTGTCTGGGCAATAAACACACAGCTTTCAAGTGTTCAGTATTTTAGCTCTACCTCTGAAGAGGCTCGACTGTCCCTGCAAACGCAGCAGAGTCATGAGTGAAGATCCTTGATTCAGGGTAGGGTCATAAGTGGCCATGCTGCAGTCATAGAATCAAAGACTGGCTAGAGTTGGAAGGGACCTTAAAGGTCATCAGTTCCAACCCCCCTGCCCTGGGCAGGGACACCTCCCACCAGACCAGGTTGCTCCAAGCCCCATCCAGCCTGGCC
>JAOTQQ010000012.1:120187282-120213330 GCA_026546715.1 Gallinago undulata
TGGTGGGAGGTGTCCCTGCCCAGGGCAGGGGGTTGGAACTGGATGATCTTTAAGGTCCCTTCCAACCCAAATCATTCCATGATTCTATGAAATGTTCTTTACTATACTGTGCTATTTGATTGTCAATGTATTTATTTCTCCACAAAGCATGCCTGCCTACAATTTAGCTCATTTCTACTACAGCAAAATCCAGGTAACCCAAAAAGAAGCTCCAGTACCAAACAGTAGATTATATGGATCATGCTGGTTACAAGCTCATAAGTACAAACACCTGAAACACTGCAATGATTAGTGATGACCAATGGCCTTCTGCTCTAAGTATTTTTTTCTTTTTTTTTTCCCCTGTGCTTTTAAAAAATAGAGTTTACTTGAAATGTATGAATAACTCAAACTGGAACAATTACAACTCACAAAAATAATCCAGAACAAAAAACAGTAGAAAACAAATTAGCAAATACAATGGAAAACTGGAAAGTTTGCTTGGGTGACTATTTGCAATGTTTTTTTTGTCCTTTTTTAAAAAGTTGTTTTAACACACATATTTTCTAATTGGGTCAGCAGAGAGAAAGCAGTTGTGTCAGAATGTTCCTGAAGGTGAAGACATTAAAGAGAGCAAGCTGAAGCATTGCTAGAAAGCCAACTGCAACTATACACCATAACAACTACCACAATCGCCAGACTTGCCTGTCCCTCTTCCCTCTTGAGTGCTTTATGACAGAAGTATCACCCTTGTATCTGTAGGTACCATCCTTATCATCCTCCATATCATCATCATCATCATCACCATCACCATCATCATCATCATCATCCATATCTGCAGATGAGGAGACTAAGGCACACTGGTCAGAAATTACAAAGTACTAATCACAAAGTAGTGGCAATCACAAAAATGGATCTTGTGTCACTTCATTCTGCTCAAATACATAGGTAATCCCTGGAGGTGTTCAAGAGACGAGTTGACATATGGATTAGTGTTGGGTTGGTGTTGGTTTGTGTGGGTTTTTTTTAATTTTTTTTTTAATTTTTTTTTTCATTGGTTGGACTAGATGATCTTAAAAGGTCCCTTCCAACCTAGGTGATTCTGTGATTCTGTAAAATATGTGTGCTAGACAACTGGTTAGTATAGAACCCCAGCAAAGGCTTACCCTGTAAACGTTCCCAGCTTGGAGCACGGCTTCAGACAGAAAACCATCTTGATCTGATTTTTCTTGAGCTTGAGCAAGCTTTTCTCTCTGCCGATGGTGTATTCACAGTCCTCCTCCTCCTCCACCTCCTTGGTCTGCCTGGTGATGACTCTGCAGGTCCCCCAGCTCCCACCAGGGACGGGACCTCCACACAACTTCATTCAGCTTCAGTCTAGGCAACATCCTACCCCTCACGCCTGCCCCAAGCTGGCCCTACAACATTGCAGCAAGGTGCCAGAGAATAAAAGATGGGCTTCCTGCATCTTTTAGTGGGAAGAGGGCTAACAGTGGCCAACCCCACTCTCCCAGCTTGCTCTGGAGCTTGCTCAAAGCCGGCACTTAAGGGCTGGCCTCCCTCCAAGCACTTCACTTGTCAGATGATTACTCGAGTCCGGGACCAGATGTGCTAAAACGCTTTGGGAAGGAAGGAAGGCTTCACCCCACAGCGGTCAGGGTTCCTGGAGACAGGCAATAACCCACGCGTGACAAGCCCCCCAAAATGTTATTATTCAATAACGTGTATTATCACGCCCCGCCACCCCAGGACCTGGGAGGAAAGTCACTTAGCCTCCTGCCGTGCTACCCAGACCTACAAAGGAGAAAGTTCTCAGGCTGATGAACGGAAGAATATGTTCCTGTCACCAAGAAAAGGTCTCCTCGAGGACCGGCAGTGATTTATACGGCGCATTTGCTTCCAGCGGCAGGGAGGCAGCCGTGCTTCACCTGTAAAGCCCAAAAGGGTCTACACGCCAAAGCTTTACTTTGTGAGCAGGCTTCACGGTCGCCGTGCTGGGGTTTTGTGGTCCCTCTCCTCAGCCCTGAACTCTCCCCATGCTCTCCCATCCCCCTGGAGCACCTCTTCTTGGAGCACTCCCTGTAGTGCCCGGTGTATAGTACAGAAGGTATCACCACCTGCTTTAGCGCCACGAGAGCCGGCATCGCAATGATGGCCTTGGATAGGTCCTTTACATTTCTATATGGAGCAGAAGGGTTCTGCATCCCACTGGGTGTCAGACATCCCGCTCACGCTTCAAGCAGTAAAAGCTGCCGTCCACACAGCCTTGAGCTCACAAAGGAATGAGCACTGTGTCCAGCTCTGGAGTCCTCAGCACAGGAAGGACATGGACCTCTTGGAACGGCTTCAGAGGAGGCCACAAAGATGATCAGAGGGATGGAGCACCTCCCCTATGAAGATAGGCTGAGACAGCTGGGGTTGGTCAGCCTCAGGAAGAGAAGGCTCCAGGGAGACCTTAGAGCCCCTTCCAGTCCCTAAACGGGCTCCAGGAGAGATGGGGAGGGACTCTTGATCAGGGAGGGGAGCCACAGGATGAGGGGGGACGGTTTTAAACTGGAAGATGGGAGATTTAGATGAGATCTGAGGAAGAAATTCTTTGCTGTGAGGGTGGTGAGACACAGGTTGCTCAGAGAAGCTGTGGCTGCCCCATCCCTGGAGGGGTTCAAGGCCAGGCTGGATGGGGCTTGGAGCAACCTGGTCTGGTGGGAGGTGGGGGTTGGCAGGATGGCAGGGGGTTGGAACTGGATGATCTTTAACGTCCCTTCCAACTGAAACCATTCTATGATTCCATGAATATGAGGAAGAAGTAGCGTTGATAAATACTGATCAATAGTCTGAAGACTGGGAGCTACAAACAAGCAAAAGCAGGCACATCCACACAGTAAATTAGGCAGGAAACAATCCACAAAAAGCAGCTTTCATAAAAAAACCAAACAACAACCTGGCAGTGAATTTCTCCCTATCAACTTCTAGATCTGAGTAAATCCAAGGTAGCAGTCACAGACCTGCAGGAGCCCTGGAAGGATTTATTGCCACATGGGTGGAGGGAGGAGGTTTAAAAGGGCAAACTGAGCACGAGAGTCCGAGGATGTAAATGCTGCTTATTCATCACTTTAAACTGTGAAAAGATGTGTCTAGGTGGGTCAGCATCTCTCTGCTTCGTGAGAGCTAGGCGTGTTCCCATATGTTGACAGGACAAGGGGCAATGGTTCCCATATTGACAGGACAAGGGGCAACAGTTTTAAACTGGAAGGGGGGAGATTTAGATTAGATATTATGAAGAAATTCTTTACAGTGAGGGTGGTGAGGCACTGGAACAGGTTGCCCAGGGAGGTCACGGATGCCCCATCCCTGGAGGGGTTCAAGGCCAGGCTGGATGGGGCTTGGAGCAACCTGGTCTGGTGGGAGGTGTCCCTGCCCATGGTAGGGGGGTTGGAACTCGATGATCTTTAAGGTCCCTTTCCAACCCAAATGATTCTATGATTCTATGTGTAACATGTAGAGTTTGTAAAATGTATTAATCTAACCTTATTTCATGGAGTGAAGAGGCAGGAGAGTCACAGCAACGCAGACGGCTGCTGCTGTATTTTTTTTTTCCCCCCAAATAACCCAAGTTACTGCTTTCCCGTAATACCTTATGACACCCCTCATCTTGGTAAGAGAAATACATCAACTAACGTAGCTGAAAAACTCACACCACGCTGCCATTCCTTATATATTACTCCCATACACATATCTTCAATTCGCGTACAGAGACGCCACCACCAGCAGTGACCTGTGAAGCCATGAGGGTGCGTTATGTATCCTTCACTGGTGGAAGAAAAATAAACACTCATCATCATTACTGTGCCCTTATGCATCACTGCATTTCTCGGAGGTGTCAAAATTAATTTTTTTATAGTATCATAATATATAAAACCTTATTTTGAAACCCTCCCCACAAGCCCACACCAAAAACCTGAAATAAACAAAGAGAAATTAAAAGCCTAAAAGAAAAAAAAATGAAAAAAACCTACAAATTGATTTGATTTTAATTACTTCACTAGAATTCCACAAAGACAAAAAAAAAAAAACCCAAACAATAAAAGGTATCTTATTCATCAAAGGTAAGGTAGGATTTTTTTTTAAGAAAAGGCTTCATAAGTGACATTTTCAGCGTCAGTAAATATCAGGAACAGATCTAATGAGATGGTAACATTTTAGAATAGAGAATCTCAGAAAAAAGGTGCTCGTAATCATTCCCTACCAGCAATTATTCCTGTAACATACCTAGTTATAATATGCACCTGATACGCCAAAGAAATGAATAAATTAATCTTTTAAAAGGGTCAGTATAAATATGTAAAAATATACAACCTTTAAAGATGCAGATAGGTAGATGTCACGTTTCAGTCCTACCATCATGTTGCTAATTTACTTAAAGCACTGGAGCGTACATCCTAAAATGCTTAATACATCTAATTGCTCCATATATACCATTAAAATATTATGCCTTATTATCCCTATCACAACATAATCAGCATGTAAAATCACGCATTCTCTTCTGATGAGATAACTCTGGGTCTCTTGAGAGCACTACAGCAACGTAGTTATTTCCTCCTGCATGCAATTAAAATTCTACTATAGAACAGAGCATAAGATATTTAAATGAAAACTGTCAATTGAAAACCTAAATTCCTATTTCAAAGCCCAAATGCATATTTTGGAATCTAAATGTTGAGAATACTGCAGTATTTTTTACTGGTTAGCCTCTTATGCCTCTATAATTTCATTATGAAATTACTATTAGTGCAAGAAAACATTATTTATGATGGTACTTAGATCAAATTATATATTAGTAAACATTAATATTTTCCTTTCAGTATGTTAAAAAAACTTTTCATACCCCTTTAACACGCTGTTGAAGAAATATTCCTCCAAGATCTGAAATTATTTGCTATTATATCAATTTGGAATTAATTACTCCAAGTAAATCTGTGGAAAGTGAAGGAAATAGGCTATCTCTTCTGCTATTACTCAAAGCAATTAACCAAGAATTAGTACAGACTGAGGGTGCAGTAACTAATTGCAAATCTAGACGCAGCTCACCCGTCCACAAACAGAATACAGACTTCAGAGCTAGACGGTGGGATCTGACTGAATTTTTTTGTTGAGTTTGAAAAATGCCAATTACGAATACCATTAGTACATAAAGAGCAACATATAGGAAATTAGATCTCATTTACCTGGCTCTATCCCTTGCTAAATTAGGATGGGTAAACTAGTCTGCAACTGATAGGTCTTGGCGTTGATTCGCTTTTATACGGACTGAAAAATGATGGCTGAAGTTTAGAATTTGAGCTAATAGCATTAAATGAATCTCTAGGCTGAAGTTTGCAAAGCCAGTTGGGTCACACCCAAATCAGGCCGCGCTTCGGAGATCACCGCTGCAACTCAAAATTCAAAATGCTGAATCAGCCTCCAGCAGCTTACAGGAGGACAAAATACTCCTCTCCCCTTAACCCGGGTAATAAGAGAGCTGTTCTGATTAGAGATTTCTGGAGCGCGTCAGATGAGAAGAAGATTTTTATTAAAAAACATTCACTTGCGGTATCCGGAAAAAATGTGCATCGTAGGCCAAAAGTTCTGACAGATGATTGCCTGCCCCTAAAGCCAGCCCCTCTATATGCCAGGAAGGGTTCCCTCTGAGCCTGGGTGAGCTGGAGAGCATCAGCTTTCAGGTTCCCCCTTTGAAGTATGCCTAGACCCAAATACACGTCTACGCTGCGGGTTAGACCTGTTCCAAACCCAGCTTTGCCTGTCTTCCTGCTATTTCTGGGCAAGGATGCTCAAGCTCTGTGGCTCGCTGGCAATGTCGCCTACAAACTTCTCGATTCCTAGCGGCCCAGATGCTTGCGCGCGTGAATTGGAAAGCTTGAGGGGCCTGAGGCAGGGTCACCACTAGATCTTCCAGGCTCGGTCCTTCATCAGCAAGAACAGATGCTTTGAGCCCGAGGCGCAGCCAAGCCAAATTGCCCGCAGTTTTCATGGAAGCCTGCCAAGCTGTAGGGGCAGCCTGAACTTCCAAACCACCAAGAGAAGGATTTGGAGTTGCTGAGATGGATGGATGCGAGGAATCTGCCTCAAGGTCACAGGCCTTGGGAACCAGGCAGGCCCTGCTAATAATGGTGACGCTCACAAGAAGGACAAAAAGCTCCAGAAGAGGGGAGATTGAGATGAGATCTTGGGAATAAATTCTTTGCTGTGAGGATGGTGAGACACTGGAAGAAGTTGCCCAGAGAAGCTGTGGCTGCCCTATCCCTGGAGGGGTTCAAGGCCAGGCTGGATGGGGCTTGGAGCAACCTGGTCTGGTGGGAGGTGTCCCTGCCCAGGGCAGGGGGTTGGAACTGGATGATCTTGAAGATCCCTTCCAACCCAACCCATTCCATGATTCTGTGATCTGTGTACCAGGACATGAACACAGCTGCTCACTTCTAAGTGCTTCTGTGTGTGAAGACAACGGACCAGGGCACAGACACAGACTATTATACTGGAGTTTGGAGATGCAAAATAAAGTGGCTTGTCATGGAGGAAACACAAGAACCAAGCCCATCCAGTGAGCTCCTCTGCTTCCAATCACCACCTGGATCAGGATTTTTTTCATACACAGCTTTGAAGCTCTTCAGTGAATAAATTGCTATGCTGTACTCTTAAGGCTGTACCATGCTAATTAGCAGAAGATAATCTACTATCCATAAGATGCAGTTGTTTATCTTCCATTAAAGTTGGTGACGCTGTATGAAGGTGTAGCTACAAGTCTATCAGGTATCTGGTTATGCACAGCAATTGAAAACACACTAAACTTTATTGAATAGCCTGATAAGATACAGTAGTACTTTCTCTTTCTGCTATGGGTAAAATGAAATATAACCAGAAATCAGAAACAGATTGGGAAAACGACTGGCATTGTTTGACTTTCCTACAAATCCAAAAAAATCAGTCCTATACATGCAACTCACTAATGGTGTTTCTCATATCCAAAACAATCATATCTTTACACACAGCTACCTTCATGAAAGAAAGCACTACTTTGAAACGTAAAGAAATCATCTTTTTTATTGTAAGTATAAAAAATAAATATTCCACTAAGGAACGGAAGAAAAAATAAAGCACATTTTAAGTAATTTCATTACATTCTAAGATGCCAAATCATCTGTGAGTGGTTTCTTTTTAGATGAAAAGAAATCAAAATATAGGACAGATGTTGGACAAACCACATTTGAGGTCTATCACACACTGGCATTTTTCAAATGATTTTGGCTCATCTATTAAATAAGGTGTATTTTGCTTGATTTTGAAAAGGGAAACATCAGGAAATATTTAAAGGCCAATTGCTGCCAATTAACTTTGATCAGCAAAAGTTGCATTTGAATCTTTTAGATTCTTTCGCCTGTCTGGAATAACACACTATTCTAAAATCTAGCAAAACAACAACTTGATGATTAATGTGTGTTGGCAGCCCCACCACAAGCTTGCTTAACAGTTGGATTTTAAATAAACAGCTGTCTTCATTACGATGGGAAAGAAATCTGACTGTTTTCATGTTTTCATGTTATTAAAATATGATCAGAAATGGCTTTTTTCTCCTTTTCAGATGAAACAGCCAGGCATCATGGTGACAGGCTCTTTCAGCAGTCGGGATAGTTTTAGAACGATCTCACAAGCGTCGCCAAACCGTAGCCTACGGGGGCTGAAAAAGCCCTTGGCACGTCGACCCCCGCTCCTCGCTGCCGGGGAGAGGCAGAGAAACCCTCACACTTAAAAGAAATGGAACCTGCCACGGGGGGAAGGCAGAGGAACCCCAGTAACAGGCCACCGAGACCTTGACGGTTGGACCAGATGACCTGAAAGGTCCCTCCCGACCTCGGCCATTCTATGACTCTGCACAACATTAATGATTTCCTTCAGGTTTAAGGTAATACTTGCCCCCGGTGGGATGCGAGTGAGAAATCTGTACCCAGCCATGAACTGTTAATATTTAATGGCCTATGCAGATTTCTAACATTTATAGAATGTTTTTGGTGTAGACGCTTCTAAAACTCGTCTACTGTCATAAATACAGAGACCTGCGAGGACAAAAACCTACCATTTAAACTGCTGCAACCTTTGAATGCCAGTGCAGACGTTTAGTGTAGATATTATTACATATCCTAATGACTAAGTCACACGGACATTTTCTGTTTCCATACCAAAACTGTGAAACCAAAAATAACGGTCAGTAACAGCCTAACAACCCGTAAAAAAAGCGACAAATGTTAAAATCACCTCTACATATTTTTTGAAAGAATCAACACTTACTTCTAAATCGTTAAAGAAGAGATGCGTGTCCGCCAAATTGAAAATCATCTCTTCCATTCGGAGTCCCAGAGACACAGAGGTGGGTGGATCCTTAAAGAAGAAACGAAGCGAGTAGACCGTCAATAGCACGCCTAACGCACACCAGACCGCCGTCTGGGAAGAGCTGCTTTTCAGGAGGGGTTATCTGATGCACTAAAGGCAGCATCCACTTGTTGAGTTTAACTTCAGCAGCTCCCTAACCCTGTCCTACCACGCTTACCAGTGACACTCAAAAAATAGGACCTTAACTCAACTAGGTACCACCACCCTGGAGAGGGACCTCTGCGGTCACCCTCCCGCATCCCTGGCATGGGCTCTCTGCCCTCCGTGCGGGAAGGGTAGATCCCTTCCAGCTCAAAACTCCTCCAGATTTTACAACTGTTTACAAGTTTTACGATCGACCCGGGGCACGATAATGCTATTGTTACTTGAAATAAACTCCCACTGGTCACAAGTGAAAGGATTCAGTCCTGGGAATACCTAGTGACTTTAAAGTAAATCACCGTTAATGTTTTATTTGTAAATGGCAATTATGTTTAAAACCACTCCTTGATTCTCCACAAACCCATGCTTTAATTACGCTTGCAGTTGGGCCCACCCATGCAGAGTGAACAAATCTATTGTTTGTTATTAATACATAACACACTTTAACTTCTCTACAGAAATTACCATAACAACTTATTCCTTACTGAGCTAATAAACTCAAAAAGCATGTTCAGCATTGTGGTTACCAAATGCATTACAGATGCTTGTCTTGTTTTGATTTTTTTTTTTTTCGGTGTGTTATATATTTTCAATCTGAAAAATGGAAAAGTCTAATACATACATTCGGTATAGAGTTTCTCATTTATAATGCCAAGTATATCCAAGAGCCCAGAAGCGGGAGTTTGAAAGAACATGTTACATTATCTCATGACATCCCCTATTAACAATGTTAGTTTGTTAGGAATTGTATTTTAAACAGAACTCCAGAAGCGACAACCCACATTTTACTTAAAATAAATTAATATTCTAGAACCTGATGACAACTCAAAGTTAAAAAACAAGAGATGCAGTCCCTAGTTTCTTTTTTCCACCTCTCAATCAAATTAATAGGTGTTTCAACATGATCTCTGAACTTTCAAACATTTTTCTGTAACCACTGGTTAAAAGGCATAATGTGTCAGTAGCAGAGTTGGAAAAGAGTGGTGATTTGGCAGCTCGTTTGCTTTCTGGAAGTGCCAAAACCCAAGTAAAACTAACCAGAAAAAAAGAATTTTGGAAAGAAGCATTTAGAAACGAAGCTACATAGAACAGACAAAACATCTATTCTTGAACTCACATACATTAAGAGTGAAGTTTTCTAGAACAAATAAAAAAAAAAGCGCTTATAAATGGGAAAGAAAAATTGCATCATGCTATTTTGATGGACTTTGCCCTAAAAAATAAGCTTTGTGTTTAAACTAGCACTGCCAAAAAAAAAAAAAAAGAAAAAAAGCGCGTCTATTTAGCTTCTTAATTCAAATGGAACGACTTTAAAATAGGAACAAAAGTATTTTGCCCCTCTGTTTTAATATTGCTCTATCTGCAAACCTAGGTCTAGATACTACTTTTGCAGGCACCTGAAGTGGAAAACAGGTGATGTTTTTCTCTCTTTCACTAGCCCTGAGGCTACTTTTCCCTCTGACATTCCTCCTTATCTCTGTGCCGTTACCACCCCACCATCCTTCACAGCTCATCACCCTCGGTTTTGGGTTTTTTTTTTTTAATTTTTAAACCAGACAAGGATTTCTCTTGTCCCTGAGCACTGACACAAGTCACCCCACAGAAGTCTCCGCTCTGGTTATTAAAAGGAGTTGGATGGACTAAGGATCTAAGATGCAAATGAAGAGCACTGGCTACATCTTGATTATCAACTGCTAACATAACACTGTAGAACTAAATCCCATTTCGACCTTCCACTCATAAAGAGGAACATCATTTTGAAAAGCAGAACAAATCGTCGGACAGAATGATGATGCTGGTTATGAACCCCTATAGTAAATTTTTAAAAAATGGCCATGAGTATATATATTCATATGGTTATGAACCCACATAGCCAATTTAAAAAAAAATGCCCATGAATATGTATTTTAAGTTTCAATGCTTGCCAGACCTAAATTAACCATTTTTATTCAACTTTTTATCACGCTTTCGAGTCTGAAAAAAATGGCTTTTGTAAATCTTTCTGCAAACCATTTCACTCCAAGGTATTTTTAAATGGCAGATAAACCAGAATGGTGATTTCTCTAAAGTAATATTCATATAATGTTACTTATTAGGTTAATTTAATTAGGAGAAAAACAAATAAGAAAATCATCGGCACCTACTGAAAATGTCAGATTAAATACCTTAAAAGCTAAGAGAAGAAACAAACCAGGTTGCTTTTCGAAGAAACCTTAATTCCTTGATTAAACGCAATTTTTTTTTTCTGTAGAAAGTTTCTCTTAGCCTAAAAACTGTGTTAAGCTGCAGCTCTGGATACCCACATATTTAACAAGCAAAAGCCTTATCTGCATTTTTAAATGCCTCTGCAGTCACAGTCTTGCAACTGCTGGAGTAAAAAAGCCCAAAAGTCCTTGGTTTGAGGCTCGGCAGCAGATTGAACTCAGGCATTACAGTGGGGGCTGAAAACTTTAAAAGACAAGGCTAAAATAAGGGTAGTTGTTTTTTTGTTTTGTTTTGTTTTGTTTTTTAAATATATAATCCTATACCGAACCTGCTTTGGCAATTTTAAGCCACTAATCACTAACTAATTATTGTGAGGTGTCACACAATGGGGAGGAAAGCTAACAATCTGTTCTTGTGGACTGGGATTTGCAGGTTCAGGTGGGGTGTCTTTTCAGGGATGGTCAAAATCAGGTACAAATCTCTGGGGGAGGCACAATTTAAGCTAAAGAAAAGAAATACCAATGTCAAGCTGCTTCAGCAGACCTCTTGTTTTGAATACTGCTCTTGGAGCCAAAACATTGTCTGTATGTCATTTCTAAATTCTACCCTCTTGGTTTCTTTGTTTTGTGGAGAAACAAGAAGCTGAAAAACAGGAAAGTTCACTTTGGGTACAAGGCTTATTTTCCACTTAAGCCTACAGGTCACAAATGAAGGGTTAAGTGAAACCAGGCTTTGTTTTTCTCAATCTCTAAAATATATTAAACCACATTAAAATAGCTTATAATTTAAAGGAAAATTCCTTTAAAGCCTCTGAATATAAATGCTTTCACGGGGAATAGAAATGTACATAAAGAGCACAGTATTCTAGTGCCAATGCTGAGATGTATTTCCACCTGCGCCAAGATACTAAAGAAGGGCTCCAACTTCTTCCAAATTCCAAAATTTCATCGCTTGACATCTGGCTCAAAACACAAGTTTTGAGGTGTTAGAAGCCCTACAGTTTCTAAGCCCTGGGGCTTTATCTAATTAAAATAAATTATAACTTTCTATTTGATCAATAGAACGCTCTCTGTAGGTATTTAAAAAAAATAAATAAATCTGAAAGCAAATGGAAATGTTTTGGTTTGTTTCTTTTTCTTCTCTTCTGGAAGGACCAATCGTATTCCTGCACCAGTTTTCAGATGATTCCATGAAACTCACAAAATCCAAAACACCCTTAAAAAAAAAAAAAAAAGGTGGCAGTTTATCCTACGACTGGGCAAACCGAAAACCAAAGGTATTATTCTGTCCCACCGAAGCTGCAGGACAAAAGCAGGGAGTGATAAAACCAGAGGAGAAAGTAAGAATCCACAGCAAAAAGGGTGGCAAAAGCGAGAAGTTATGAGGAACAAGGTAGAGAATAAGGAAAAGAAAATCAATCCCTCCAGCAGAAAATCATCATTCATAGTCACTCACCATGAAACTCACTCAGGCATTATGAAAAGAGCTGAATGCCCAGTTGCCAAATCCCCCATTATTTAATTAGAATATTTTTGCTTGTTTGAGGATCCAGCTTTTGTATTTTAATGATTATGTGAGCAGCTTAAAATCAGCATTTTAAAAGGGCATTTCTAGCCCTCACCACAGGGCAGAAGCATCTGGGAACGTGATGTTAGATCACCCAAAAAGCAGAATACAGGTGAAAAGAACAAAAATTCCCCTCAACAATTGTTTTCTTTTCATGTTGACTTATGGTCTGTATTTCTGACTTTAAAGGCCAGAAATCATTAGGAAACACTTTTAAAAAAAACCCACCACCACCACCACAAAACCAAACACCTCCCATTGCTGCAAATAAACCCTACAATTCTCATATGACAGCTACATGTTTTAGCATGTTTGCTTTGAACATCTGACACGATGTTCCTCTAATGTCTACGGAAACTGCCAACTGCTGTCTGAAGCTGTGAACAAGCCAAGAGAAATTGTGATGTGAATAAGACTTTAAGAAACCAAATATGTGAGAGGACACGCTTCCATGAGCGTTTCCACTAGACCAGCTCTTATGAGCAACCTGGTCTGGTGGGAGGTGTCCCTGCCCAGGGCAGGAGGGTTGGAACTGGATGATCTTGAAGGTCCCTTCCAACCCAAACCATTCTATGATTCTATGACTGCACCTGAAAGCCAAGGAGATGCACGTTGCTACCCCTCACCAAAAGAGATCTAATTGTTATCGGCACCATGAACACCAAAGCCCTCATCCCTCTTAACACCAAGAGCTGGTTGACGTCTAGCAACGGGTAGGTGTCCTACCACGTGCCGTGGAACCAGAGCCAGCTGGGCAAAAGGTACATCTCAAGTAAATGGTGCCAACAGGGATGGAGCTGCAGCCAGGAGTCTCCCACCTCCTCCCAGAGTACCTATTTCTATCTCTCTGCAGCTGGACACTCACCACTTTCCTCAACCTCAGGCATCCAGCAAGAAAGGTGCTTATGTTCAGGCCCCAATTAATGAAATAATAGGTGGGAAGAAGTAACAAATGGAAAAAATATGCTCTTGCAAGTACTGCTACGGCATTGACTAGGTTTTTCCAGCACAGCTCTGCTGCCCAAAAGCAAGTGGTGAGATCCTGTTGGCACTGAGGACTTTTTCTGAGCACTGGGATTTGTCCTCCTCATTCTGAACTGAACTGTCACAGGTTTGGTGCTTTTGGGATGCCACATAAAAGCTGGGATTGGCCTGAGGATCGGAAAATAACTTTCGGTAAATGTTTAGTACTCTATAAAGCTGTTGTCTATATGTAGCCATGCAATAACTGCTGAAACATTAAGGTTCTAGTGTCTTTTTGCTATCTAAATTTAAACTAGGTAACACCTAGGAAACCAAGGCTGCTGAATTCACTTGCTTTTCTGACACACATCGAAAAAATCTAATTATATCCCTCAAATAGGGAAGTTGCTATTACAGCCAACACTTCTGAAAATGCACCGCACCTGAATAAGCAAGAAAGGTTGCAAAGCTGCACGGCTTTAGTTATTTATAATGCAAAAAAAAAAAAAGCTATTAGGAGGAATTCAGAACCTGACCCAGGCAAGGAGTAAACCAGCTGTAGCTTTGCCCGTCACTCAACTGGGTGTAGGGTAAAACCTTTTAGTGATAAACATAAGCTTTACGAGAAGACAGAGTGATTACACGTAGCCAGACAAAACTACCTGGTTGTCTTTATGTGTAGATTCTTTAAGGTTACCAAAAAACCCACATTCTAGTTACAACCTCACATGAGGTGAATGTGAAATGGCCTAACAGCTTTTAGCATACAGATACAATCCTGGAAAAACCCAGTTTGATCTCACAAGGGCATTCCATTCACAAACTACTCTTACTCAACTAAGACCGCGTTCCCCTTCTGAGAATTACCCAGGAAACCCACAGTCTGTAGACATATTCATCAGTCCAGTTATGATTTATAGACTCTGCACAATAAAAGGTTTGGCTCGTAGGCAGGCTTTCAAAAACCATCACTCAATATGTAGATTAAAAGAAGGTTAAGGTAAAAAATTCGAGACTAATCTGCCAAAAGTGCTCTTCCTTCCTCTTGCCTTCTCAACACTGAGCACAGTCCCCTGCCAGTCGCTCAGAACTAAAATGTTATTTTAGCAATCGCCCCTGGAAGTTCTTCACTCTCCGAGGGGAGCTAAACCTTTGCAAATTTTGATGATATCAACAGGTTTCAGACACTACAAACCAAACCTCAAGTGGTCAAAGTATTACTCCCGACGCTACTTAATTATTTACTGGATACAAGAGCTAAGTACCAATAATGAACATATAAAACAGCTTTACCCCTTGATTTTTTTTATGTCTTGAAACACCAGTACCAATTTGCCTCTAGAAAACCAACTAATGATCTGGTCTTTCTTGTACATCAACCATAGAACAGCAAATATTACTGAAAATTTCCATCAGTTTCTTGACACTTACCCTTCCATATCTGTTAGCGTAGGACCCTGTAAGCAAGGAATGGAAAATGATGATTGTCTCATCCAAATCCCAAATGAATACTCTCTGTAAAAAGAGAATCAAATCAATGTGTTCCTCTGTGAAGCTGATACTCGAAATGGAAAGTTAAAATTTGAATCAGTACAGCGCACAAATGAGAAAATTGTATTGAAATGGTTATATATTAAAACCATAGTTTCCTTGCCATTCATTTTCAGAACTAACAAGTTTTTTCCAGAATAGGGTAATACAATCTGTTAGCTTTTTACTACAATTGCTATTATATCAAATTATTCTATTAGAATAGAATTATAGTTATTGTCAAATACACACAGAAAATGAGGCTGTACAATGTACTATTTTAAAGCCAGATGTGAGGTAGAAAGTGAAAAAAATGCAGAGAAGTATCTGAAAATTAAATCTTTGGGGTCTGAATTCTGTATTTCTGCAAGTCTTACAAAACAAAGCTCGTATATCTACTCTTGAAAATTACCTCTAAGGACAAAATAAAACAAATTTCTGCTAAGCATTTAAATCTCCTCAATCTGTGTTCATTTCTAATGGATTTTAGGTACCTGAAGAATGAAAATTATGAACTTCTATGCAGCCTGTGTAAGAATTTATGGCATCAGAGAATAATTCTTTCACTTACAGCCAATGGAAAATATGTGTTTTAAATTTGTCCTCTGACCACACACAAAATGATATTTTAATGAAAAATAAAGTGTTCGAATACTTGTATTTAAAATCCTGGTGAGATTGTATTTCCCACGATGACAAATGGGCTAGGCTTCTGGAAAGGAAAAGTAACGCCGTGTGGACACCCATAGCTGTGGTCGTGTCACTGGAGATGTGTTCTCAACATAAAGCATGGGCCACTGGGAGGAATGTGAACACAGCACGAGAGAACAAAACCCACTATTGTGTTGGAAGTGTGTCCTGGCCAAAAGCAAACCTTTCTTTGACTTGATCTCAAGGAAAAGCTTCATTTTTATTTTATTTTTTTTTTTAAATCAAAAGGAGAAAGAAACTCCCCTCCCAGTATTTTTCAGAGAACAAGATTCTTCAGAAGAAAAATTCCACCTTCTACTAAAATACTCTCAGAAGAAAAAAAAAAAAGAAAGGGAGCTCCAATGCCACTTTATTTCTGACATGTAAATTTTACTTCTCTGAGCAAAGTAATGGTGAAAATAAGAGTCTGTAGCAGGTCAAAGACATCTAATATAATGTACCTCTAGATCAGAGTCAGGTGGTGGTGAAGGATTATTGTTTCTCCTGCCACGTCCACGTGATTTCCCATCTGAGCTACGACGCAATCTATCTGAATCTGAATCTTTAATGGGTGTTGATGGACTGTGGATTGTACTGTATTCTGCTGTGGTAAAGAAATGACATTTTTACCTTTCAGCTTAAACTTCAAAATGTTCAACTTACTTTCTTGTTACATGTGACGCTAAAACCCAGATGTTCACCAGAGAGTCCTAATTAAATAATTAAATCTACAATGATAAGTGGCAATACTGATACATAAATTAATTCAATAAAGTTCAAATTATATGTAAAAACAGAGAGAAATTATTTCAGTAAACAAATAAAAAAGAAGTAAAAAAAATCTTCATTCCTTCAAATCCTAGAGATCATATCACTTAACAGACAAGATTAAACTTTAAATGAACAATTTTAAGGAATAACAGCTTTTTTTATTTTTTTAAAGGACATTGATTTAATTCTAAGTTTTCAAACATGCTTTAACAGAACCGTTATGGTGACTGGTAAGAAAAAACCACCCAGGTGTGAAAATAATAACATAGAGAAATTGAAAACTTTTCCAAATTGCCTGGTTGCAGACACTACATTTGGATTGCTACTTTTGAGCCAGATGAATAGAATTCTTTCTATATATGGCATAAAACAGAGTCCTTATTTTCCCAGGGCAAGTTAAATAAATAATTTTTAAGTATGCATCAACTATGAAATTGAAATTTATAGTATTCTTCAATACTCAACATTGAACTTTTCCAGTGAATACCTTTAAGAAAGGACACGATTCTTTGTGAACAGTATTATACACTAATTATTATCCTCCAGTAATATTTATTTAATAAAATATTTACTGTTGTTGAATAGGTGAAAAAGAATGATGATTTATGTATGTAAGAACAACAAAGTTTTCCTAAAAACAGGACAGATGGAAAATGTTTTGCTATTCTTAACATCCATAGACTCAGTAACACTAAAGCTCTTGAACATTAACAAAGCAAACACTCAGAATAAATTATTCTTCCTAACTAATTTAATCAGACGTAACATGCAGCAGAAACGCAACAAAATATTTTAAAACCTCTTTTCAAGATTTCCTTCACAGTCTTAAGTTCACAGAGAAAATACTTTTATTTTGATCGTTATCATTAACTTTTTTTCCTAAAAAAAAACATTTTTGTGAAGGGAGCTGAAATTTTCAGCGTACTATCTATTTATTAATTTCATTTCTCAGTTAATATTAGCTACTCTTCAAAGTTCAGTAGATGTGGATATTTGTATCAATATTCATTTTCTTTTTAATCAGCCTACACCATGGCATTCCCCTTTGAACAGACAGGTATACTTCGCACACAAGTGATTCTTTCTCCTAAAAAACATCCTGTTGAGGTCAAAGATCAGATTAAGGAGGAGACTGGACATCTGTGCAACGCCACGGATTCACAATTACTCAAAATAACAACAGTTGCTTGTGCTGAAGGAAAGGAAAAGGTCAGCCTTCAAATCTACACTTAATGAAAATCAGTATGTATCATGTATTTCACATTATACTTTTACCTAAGTATCTCAGGCTACATTAAACAAAGCAGAATAACAAGTTAAGACGTAACTCAAGGTAAAACAAAGAATCTCAGAAGATACTCGACCTACATCTGAAAGACTGATTCTGTTTTTGTGCCAAAAACCAAAAATCATCCAGACATGTCAGTCTACATAACTAAAGACAGAGGTTTAAATGTTGAGAATCATCTACATTCCAATAAAATATATTTTTCCTATGACAATGTACACTTCAGAATATTTATTCAAACTATTTAGACTTTGAATGCGGATTGCTCTTTCACCTTAAACATAAATAAGAAATCATAGCTCAACTAGTACAAATTTTCCTAACCTTTTAAACTTAAATGAGTTTATCTGCTAGACATTATTTTTATTACTAAAGTACTTAGCAAAAAGAAAAATAAAAGAAAGAAAACAATGCACAAAAGCCTTGAAATAAATTGTAACCCAGTAAAAAAAAACAGATCAGAATTTCTTCAACAGGTATATCGGCCAGTGATGTTCTAAATATGCTCTCTAAAATTTAAATGTGATGAAAAATTGCATTTCCTATTGACTTATTTAAATTAAGGATGCTCCTGGTGTCAGACAGTATTTTTAGGAGTCTGGCTTTAGGTCCCAGCTTTTTAAATTCTTCTCACAGACTTGATCTGCCTAAAAAATGTCAGTATTAAACTTGGGGGAGTAATAATAATGCTAAATAAAATAGGGAACGGATAGCATGCAAAAAGTATAAACAAAACTTCACCATCTCCATCTCCTCTTCAGAGGTGAGAGTCATCCCTCTGGATGGACCAGACCCTCACTGGACAGAACAACTCCCAGCCTGACCTCGGGACCCCAAGGTGGGCTGGATACACCTTAGCCCACCTTTCTTGGGACCACATTCCCAGGAGAGACTTGTCCCCCTTGCTCTGAGGGATCTCTCCAGGAAATCTACTCTGCTGGTTGAACAGCCGTGCCGTTAGAAACAGAACACACAACTGCAGCATCCATTGCAGCAAAGTAAGTTCAATCTGTGAAAAACATATTCGTTTCATCATATTAGTGTGCTTTTGAAGACTGTCCTCAGGTCCCCTTTCTCGATAGGTTAACCCTTCCTTGATGATCCTCTTTTCCAGGTTATCTCTAACTAGTATCTAGTTCTAACTAGCATCTCTATAGTATCTCCAAACTGGACACAGGAATCCAAAGCAAAGTCAAGCCCAGCTTTAATTCCCACGTACCCTCCCCCCCCCCCCGGATACCACTTGGCAGGAGACAATTTGCATTTTCTGCAATGTTTTCAATAAAGGTTAGTTTCAGGATCCCCAGGTCATCTTCCAAGGAAGAAGCGACGCCTGATGGGTCGTTTCTCAAAGACCTGGCCAAACGTTGCACATGAACCGAAGACACAACATTGCCAATACCCAGAGCTTCTGAAGGAAAAGCTTCTTCTACTCAGGAGACCCATCTGTTATGACCAGGGTGACCGGTGACCGTAACCAATGGGGGGAAACGTGACATCGCATGCAAGAAACTTATTCCACACATGAAAAGGCAAACCATGGCATGTAGGCTTTGGATTAAGCCTGTTCAAGAGGGCAGCCCCCGTGTGCTGGGCTGAGTTACCAGCTCACTGTCCAATGGTGGCTCTCAGGTCCTCATAAGGAAACCCAGTTAAAGAATCCAGTATCCAGCTGAGCCCTGAGCCCGGACAAGCCCAACCCCTGAACAAATTACGGAGCAAGAAAAACAACAGCAGTTGAGGGTACTCGGTGTGCCGCTAATATTTGGAGTGTTGAGAGCAGTCCGTGGGGAAAGGTAGAGCCTGGAAGGAGCTGCCAACATTCCCCATCCCACATTTGTGCAGTTCATCATTCCTGCCTAAATGTATACCTCACACCTGCTCCGATTCAGATCACATCTCCATTTTTTGAGTTCTCATCCTGTCCCCAAAGAACTCGCAGCCCCTCTCAGCGTGGTGCCATCTACATATTTAATAGGCAAACACATTCTGTTCCGTCACCCAAATGATTAATGAAAAAGTGGTCTGGTGCTGGGCCCGAGGCAGACGCTGAGGAATGCTGCTGTAGCCATCATTCTATTTTAACAGCGGGCTCTTGCTGACTTCTCTTTGGACATGGTTTCCTAAACAGCTTTATGTCATTCTGCCAGAGTTTCTGCGAGGCTGCTTTCAGCCCAGTTTGCCCATAAGATTGCAAAATGAAAAGATTTAAGAGTCAGGGCAGCAAAAGCCTTGCTGAGGTCAAGCTCTGTAATACGTTATATAGCAGAGGGCCACGAAGATGCTCAGAGGGTTGGAACCCCTCTGCTGTGAGGACAGGCTGAGAGAGTTGGGGGGGTTCAGCCTGGAGAAGAGAAGGCTCTGGGGAGACCTTAGAGGCCCTTCCAGTCCCTCAAGGGGCTCCAGGAACTCTTGATCAGGGAGGGGAGCCATAGGATGAGGGGGAAGGGTTTTAAACTGAAAGAGGGGAGATTTAGATTAGACTTTGGGGAAAAAATTCTTTGCTGTGAGGGTGGTGAGATGCTGGAAGAGGTTGCCCAGAGGGGTTCAAGGCCAGGCTGGATGGGGCTTGGAGCAACCTGGTCTGGTGGGAAGTGTCCCTGCCCAGGGCAGGGGGGTTGGAACTGGATGGTCTTGAAGGTCCCTTCCAACTCTAACTATTCTACGATTCTATGATTATTGTTATAACCATTATTCTACATTCATTGATAGGAAGAAGTTAATTTGTTCAACCTCAGCTGACTTGATAGTACCAGCCATATTGTCATATCAGCCATTAGGCTTCTAAAGCACGGAATTTAATCTTATCCTGTTCTTGAGCATCACCAACACAGGGAAATGTGGCAGAAAACCCAGCCCTCCACAAAATCATGAGTGGAAAAGAGTGTGACGATCAGCTCTCCACCGCCTGCCCCAGCACTAAAAGCAAGATCACCAAAGGAAGCTGGTCACAGCCAGGTTAAACACCAGAAGGAGGAGTTCAGATAAACACCAGGAGATTTGCGGCATATTTTGCCAAAAAATGCTAGCCCCCCAAAAGATTACCAGGGTTCAAGAGGAGCCTGAAGATGTCCCTGGATGCGAAGCATTCAGCGATGCCACAGCCGTGTTGCACAAGCAAGTTGGGTCTGTGGGACCTAAAAAGTGGTGGCAAGAACCCCAGGCTTCACTGCCTGCTTCTGGGAGGTCATTTCAGTGTAGGTCCATCCCATCCTGGTCTCCTGAGCATCCTCATTATGGGCTGGAGGAATTAGGAGCTGCCCTTGAGGACACCTTCCAGGTTGGTTTTGTCTGGAAGGACTCCAGCCAGGTGCTCTAGGACCGCTCTGTTGAGCCAAAGCCCCACATCAAACCAGACTCCTGCTCCAAATTAAAACGCTAATGTAGGCAGACCCTAATCACACAAACAATGGCAGCTTTGGAAATCTCCCGAGATGAAAATATCTGGAAGCTGGAAAGGTTCTTAGGGCAAGTCTTATGCAAGCTCAGCCTGTTCCCCTCTTCTCCCAGGGCATCTGCTGGTGGCCACGGTGGCAGGCAGGGTATGGGGCCAGCTGATCCATCGGAATGGACCACTACAGCCATTTCTGTGTGTTGCATATGCCTTCCTAAAATTATATTAATAATGTAGCAACAGTTATTCTTCTCATCCATTAATGAACACATAATTTTTAGATTTCTTCGCACTCTGCCCCGGGGAGGTCACAGAAAGCCACAGCTTGTTTCTGCTCCACACACTCAAGAGGTCCCTCTTCCAACCTTGACCAAGATCCAATCTTGACTTCTCCGCTCTGTCAGAAAAAGATTTTAAACCAGATTCTGTAAACGTACGCCCCCTTTTCCAGGTGCAACTGGTACCCCTGGCAGATAGGTGACCCCCGTAGGGTACGGTGACACCAAGCCAGACAAAAAACTACACCTAACTGTGAGGAATAAAAGATGTTTACATCCTGTTTTTACCTAAAACACACGAACCATACTGCAGCAGACTTTTTCCCCTTCAAAGCACCAGATTATTGCAATTTGACATGATATTTCCTAAGCACATACTTCCCTCCTATATGTCACCATGGGCAGTTTTGATGGTTTTGTCATGCAGGACAACTTTCCATCATCTCATAAATAAGATTATTGTTTTGATTATTTATGAATAGACAACACAGCCACAGAGACACCACTTGCAGCACCAAATTCTGTAATTCCTGTCTGTTTGTCACGGAAATCCCCGCAAAGTAATTCCTGCATTTTCTTGCTGTTGATTTCAAGGTGCTATATCGGAGCAATGGTATCAAATGAAAAATCTGGGGAAAAATAGCTATTCCAGAAATCCCCAAATCAAGTTTAGGTAAATCCTACTGGCAAGTGTGTGGACAGAGTTTTGCTGTTGACAAAGGCATTGCAAATTTCATCAGATTTTTTTCCTACTACACTGAAAGGGTGTGCAAAAAAGAGTAAAGGCACAATATCAAAGTAATCATATCTCGTGTCACGAGGTAAATCACAAGGACAAGATGGGTCCAGGACAGCTTGTACAGTCCAATGTCTCTGCAAGGAGGTATGTCCAAGTATTTTCCACTTAGATTGCACCCAGATAATTGGGTTCCCCTCAAATCTTACACTTAATTTTGAATAAAGACCTTAAATCCTCATGCCAGGGTTATCGCAACCCCTGTACACCAAAACAAAAATGTAAAGTACAGGTACTCTGAATATGTCAGTCTCATGCTATGATTTTCTTACTTTTGCAGAAATAAAGCTAAACACAAAATTTCATGAGCGCTGTACAACCTTCTCCCTGTACTGCTTACATAAAATTGGACCAGGATTAAACAATGCAGCAATATCACATAGATATTTGAGGATTTGGGTTTTTTGGGTTGTTTTTTTTTTTTTAATTTATAAAAAATATGCCTATGGCATCAGTAGTAAGTGAAAGTACCAAATAACTGTTGCAAGAAATACTGGATAATAAAAGGACGTCGCTAGTGCTGTTTTGACAAAACATCAAAATCTTCATCGGAAAACAAATCTAATTTTTGTCTTTTGAGGACTACAAGTATACTATTATAAACTTGACAGAAACCTTCAATAGGCTGTTAAAAATATTGACAAAAATGACTATTTATTTCAAGGCTTTGGTGACTTTTTTGATTTAGGATTGTATATTCAGAATAATGACAAAATATCATATTAATTCTATATCTTATATATAGATATAGGATACATATACATTAACTATATATGACAACAACTATACTCACAAGCCCTGCTGTGTTCCAGATATTTTTCTCCAACTTTCGATATTGAAGAAAAAAAGGTGAAGCAATCCCATAATAGGCAGGTAGTACCTCTCTCCATTGTAGGCATTTCTTCCTTACTCGTTATTTACGCTTTCAAACAATTTGAAATTATTGCAATAGTTCACAATTAGTTGAAAATATCGAAACAATGTGAAATCTGACTAAAACCAACGATGGCCATCCTATTCATCTGTTTTAAAAAGTCTATTGAAAAGAGCCTCATGTTTTTAGCCTCAGCGTGTCTTGTGACAGTGAGTCGGACTGGGTGCTACCTATTGTTGGATGCGATGCTAAAAAGCTAAAAGTTGTACGTTGCTAAGGTAAAAACAGGAGAACAACCATTACCAGTAAAGCAAAACCATTCGTTATGGTTGTACTTCGCCATTCATTATTGCATCTAATCGCATTTCTGCTCTTTACAGAATTCTCATTGAGTTTCCTTCCCACATAAAAATATACTCTAGATTTATTTTTCATTCATATTCATGAGAAAGAGCATACAATAGAACAGCAGTGTGAATACAACAGTATTCATTTCCATACAGGTATTGGTAAAAAGCTGCTTATGTAGGTTTTTTTTGCTCTGTTTCCCTTTCCTGCCTCTAATTTATTGTTATGAAATATGATAAGGAGAAACTGTAAAAACAGCTTTCCCCTTCTGCAATAAAGTTTAGTCTTTAAGAGGAAAACGGTGACCCGTGGCTGAGAACAATTTCTGTTGGCTAGCACAGCCCTCGTGGGCTGCATTTAATCTGCACTGTGAAGGATGGGAGTAATATGAAAAAAAACCCAACCTTCCAGTAATATCTCAAACATACTTATTGCAGAGACCAAGAAAACTGAAAGAGATCAAATCTCAAGGACAAAACTAGTCTCTCTTCGAGAGAAACACTGTTTAAAAAATTATAAATACAGCATCATACAAAATAGAGGGATAAATTCAGCTTTATGACTGAATTTCTAAACAAAAGTTTGCACATAAAGAATTTATTTTTTTTACCAGCCTTGATGATGGGGTTGAAATATTGCAAGAGAAAATTATTAAAGCTTTAGAAAAAGTAGTCATTTTCTACATTAACTCCTAGAAATACATATTATGAACGTTGCTTTAATTATTTTAGAACATCAGGGCAGTGCATTGATTGGAGAAACAACTCCATCTGTCCAGGATACATTTCAACACTGGCCAACAGCAGGTGACTAAGTGACAGAGCATACAAAGGACAGACACACACAGAGTGCTAATTCATCCAGAGATTTTTTTGTGTCAAGAATTTCTCGAATTGATGGTGGAGTCTGTGTAAATCCAATCTTTTGAGTTTGCCAAAGTGGTGCTTGAACTGGCATCAACTTTGTGCATCCACAACATCCTACAATTACCTATATGCAATGTATACAAATACTTTTTTTTCACTCTGAACCTACTTCAGTGAATTTGAGTATTGGGAGAGTGAATTTTTGCTCACTAATCTACTTTTAGTATTTTTTATCATCTTAATTACTATTATTTCTCCTAGATACTGCAGCTCAGACAAAAAATCAGCAGCTCGCCGTTCATCCCTGGAATAATCTACTCATATATGGACTAAAGGCTCATCCCAGAAGGAACAGAATGTTCTGTTGTTATTCTGGTGAAAAACATTTTCTTCCATAAAGCAAAAGTCAGGATTCTACAAGTGGAAAAAAAAAAACAAACAAAAAAACTTTGAAAATTCTTACTGTTGAACTGCAAAAAAATTTCCAATGAAACCTGAAGTAAAGCACACATTAGAAATTGGAAATTTCATACTGAGATTAATTGAAAAAAATCAAAAGAAAAAGAAGAAACACTGAGCATGGAAAAATCTCAGGTTCTTCTGCGAGAATCCCTGGACGTTCCTGGATTGCATGGCAAAAAATTGCCTATTTAACTAGGAACTGTGGGAAACCATAGAAGGATTATTTTATATTTGGACAAGGAATTAAGCATATTTTAAGTGAAATTAACTGAGCTTTCTGAGTCTGCAAAACTCTACTAAAAATGTCACAGGAGCACATAATTACTTTCTCTCTTTTCACATGTTTCTTACCAGGCTCTTCTGTTTCACTTACTGGCCCAAATTCACAGGAACCACCTATGTCTGTCAAATTTTTCTGGTGCCTCTGTAAAGTCTGAAGGCTCCTCTTGTGCTTGTCCTGGCACAGTTGGGAACCGCACAGATTACACGGGGGTGGGTTTTTTGGTGGTTTTTTTTTTTAAACACAGAAGATGTCTAGGGATATCAGCATCCAGTAAGCACAGCTGCGATGCAACAGCTGGAGCCCATCCTGCCCAAGGGGGATGGTAACCTCATGTGGTGGCTCTGCACCGCTCCCCACCATCCCTCACAGGCACAGTTCCAGCTGTGGTACAGCATCAGTAGCCTAACTCGACCAGATGTGGCAAAAGGTCCTACTAGTCTAATTCGACTCATTGTAATTCAAAATTTGGTTGGTTTGCTCCTTTGTTCTGTGTTTTTGACCCAACTGTGAGTCTTCTTCTCTCCAGTTTTCGCTTGTCCCCCCCTCCACCAGAATTCCCTTCCACCGATGCTGATCCCTATTTTGCTTGACCCCAGACTTGCTTTTGTCTTCTGAGCATTCTGAGCTCATCTGAGGCTTCACAATAAGCCTCAGAAAGAAGAAAGAGAACAGTTTACACTGTCCAAGGGGAAATGGCAGGCACAGCACTGGATTCACTGGCTGGTCCTCACTTCCCTTCTACCAGGCTTCAAGGTTTATGAGGCAGTGAAAGGTTCTCACCTACTTCTAGCCTAGGAACCCAACGCTGGCATCTCAGCCACATGAAACTGCTCTCATACCCGTGGAGAGGCTTGAGTCAGGATTAAGACCATAGTTAAACTGAACTCTAATTAGAGGTACTCATCTCTTCTCAGAAAGAGCCTATACGGGCTTGATCTTCCAGTCCCTAAAGGGGCTCCAGGAGAGATGGGGAGGGACTCTTGATCAGGGAATGGAGCCACAGGACAAGGGGGAACAGCTTTAAACTGAAAGAGGGGAGATGATTGAAATGAAATTTGAGGAAGAAATTCTTTGCTGTGAGGGTGGTGAGACACTGGAACAGGTTGCCCAGAGAAGCTGAGGCTGCCCCATCCCTGGAGGGGTTCAAGGCCAGGCTGGATGGGGCTTGGAGCAAC
>JAOTQQ010000012.1:120257716-120277084 GCA_026546715.1 Gallinago undulata
CTCCTGACACCCACCCTTTCAGTATTTATAGGTGTTGATCAGATCCCCCCTCAGCCTTCTCTTCTCCAGACTAAAAACACCCAAGTCCCTCAGCCTCTCCTCATCAGAGAGATGCACTTTTTTGCCTATTTTTTTTTTTTTATTTGATGGTCTTTTGCAAGGGTGTTTGCCCTTTTGTCTCCAGGCAGACGATGCCACTGAAATAACAGGTAACACCAGGGACAGACCCCCAGGGCGCAAAGGCAAAGGACGCATCCCCCTGGTCCCCAAAGCCACCACGTGGCTCTTCCCACGACAACTGCAAGGCAACGTCAGGCAATATCCCTCCCGTGTCTCCACACAAGTTTTATCTTACACATAGCAGCTGTTGCCTGGAGACGTCCCTGGCCGGAGCAGAAGTTCGCCACGTTTGACAGGAGCCCTTATTGTCTCATGCTACTCATGTGGGCAAAAGCAGGAAGACCCTTGGTAGCCACAAACCAAAAATAATAAAAAAAAATAATTGTCAGAAATCAACCGTTCCAACTGTTCTGCCCAGAAATTACCGAGGTGATCGAGAAGGACAATTTCATCAGGTTCTTTTGAGATGCACTGGATAAAATTAAATAATGAATTAAGGTCTACGTGCAATGCATTATTAAAAAAAAAAAAAAAAAAAGGTGTGCACTGCTAACCTTCATCCTTTAGTCAAAATGTGTGTGAACTGCTGGCCCCGGTGACATTTTTGGCTAGTTTGCACGCAACTGGGCTTGGTTTAAGTCAGCATCTTCAGTGTGAAGCGCGGGATCATTTTTGTTATCATTTAAAACAGGAAACAGTAGACTTTCTTGATCTTAAGTAGATACTGCTTTAGCTTTTTGACTGAATCCATAGGCTTCTGTAATAGCCCTTGACAACTATGACATAAACAAATGCGGAGATTTTTCCATGGAAGAAGTGGTCAAACTCCAGTTTGATAGCAAATACCTGGTGTTTCTCAATTTTTCCAAAATCAAGACATGCATGTTTTTTTAACAGATTTGTTGCTTCTTAAAAGCATTATATAACAGGGGAAGAAACATATATATAGAGAGCATATATATATTTATAGACACAAACAGTGTGAACTATAAATATGCTCAGTACCCTGACTGCACAATACAGTTCAGCGGGGGGAAAGGAAGGTTTCCGACCCAAATGTTAAGTTTTAAGTACATCTAATAACATTTTCTCTCTTTTGGTACTTTGTAACACCCAACTGAGTTCCCTTCTAGTAATCTCATGAAGGCAATCAGATTTACTGTCACCACCCAAAAAAATACTGGTGAGTTTTGGACCCTGCATCACCTGAAGCAGATGCTCCACCCAGAAGCGGTGGCATCGCTTTTCCCTAAAGGTCCGTGACACTCTGAGGGCAGATCTCTCAGATCTACTCCTGATTTAAGAGTAGTGCTGTAGCTTTTTTAACTACAACAGCCTTCATTTAAGCCTTTATTAAATGTAAATTAAAAGCCTTCTCTATTAAATGGAACTACCGGAGATTACTTTCCATTTTCCCATAAAGTTCCATAGTTTTACGGGGGGGATTTTTAATCTGTGGTACCTAAGAATCAGTGAGAATGTCACTTTTTTTTTCCTTTTTTTTTTTTTTTTGGCACAAAAACCTCAGCTCAAGAGATACATGAAGATGTTTGTAACGATTTATAAAAGCAGTCCTACTGCAGGCAAGGTTATTGTCTTTGAACAAAGTTATTTGGGGAATTAGCTGGTTGCAAAGTGGGGAGTGAAACGGAATTGCAACCTGTGAGTGCTCCTGAGGAAGAGCTAATTTTTCTAATTTTACATTCAGGTTTTTACTCCAGCTCAGCACGGAAACATAACTGCCTAAAAAAAAATAAAAAATTAAAAAAAAAAATAAAAATAGCAAATAATCATCCTTCACTGTGATGTGTGACTAACGATTTGCTTACCCAAATCGGGTGCACCCGGGATGCTGAGGAGCAGCTCGTAGCGCCCCAGCGGGCGACAAAATCTACACCCGGTGGTTCCTCCGAAGACTTTGAGTCGCAGGAAAAAAAAAATGGCAGTACAAAGGCGAGATTACCAGCGAGCTGACAAAAATAATCAAGCCCCGTTGTTCTGCAAAGGCTATAAAACACATCGTTTCACACACATGCCGTTTTCCCCTAGTTTGTCCTCCCACAACTATTTAAGCCTTCCTCATATTTCATTTAGTGCTACCAGAAAAAAAAAAAAAAAAAAAGCCAGCTATAATATACAAACCACTGCAGCTTTTTTTTTTTTTTTTTCTTTCACAGCAACAACTTAAACTTTTGCCAGTGATATAAATACAGCACGCTGTATAGCATGAGTCAGCTCGGTAACGCTAGACTGTCTTTTTCTCCAACTATTTTCCATTAACAAGAACAAAACCAGTTTTGTCAGCGCCTCCCGTAAGGTGAAAAGGGGGATGGAAAGTTCCTCTTTGTTTTTGCAGCTCTGCATCGAAGGCGTACTCAGAATTCTTAATTTTGCAAGAAAAATATGTTTGTTCACTGACCACAGAAACAATAGGTTTATTTGTCGCAAATTCCATTTTGTTATTATTTCCTAAATGCGTTCCGTATTTTTTTCCTCAAGCGTTACCCGTGTCGCTGTTCAACAGCAGATGGAGCAGTGGCTCATTACTCTATTTTTGTTATTTGTGTCAATTATTGCATAATTTTCCGGCTGCTGGCATGTCAGACTGGACAAGCAAATAATAATAATAATGATAATAACAACAAAAAGACGCAGAGAAAATGATCGTTAAATAAAGCCTTTAGAATTCTGAAGAAAATGGAAAGAGCAGCAAGCCAAGCTCACTTGGACAAATTCTTGAGACAATCCTCCTTTTAGGACTCATAGAAACGATTCACTCAAATCACAAACCTCGTGTCAGTTGAGACCAGTGAATATGTACGTCCTTAACCTGGAGCCACTCGGTCACACACAGTTTTCTCACGCCGAGCACCTTCTAAAAGGGAAGTTCAAAAATATTCCACGTTTTGGGCCTTGTGATGAAAAGGCAAAAAGTGGAAGTCTAAGTTAAAAGGATGGTTACAAGGGCAATTTATTTTACACTCGCATCGTTTGCTTTTCCTGTAAACTGGTTTTAAGACGTTCACCACAATAAGTTCTTTGGAAATTTACGGTAATGATGCCTCACGAGTTGAGCGGGGGTTAGATTCTCACCTAACTGTAACCACCTAAAATCGAGCATTTAGTTTAAGATGACCACCCCAACCCCCATCTTCAGTGGAGAGAGATGGACACCCCCAGCCAACATCTATGGGAAGGGATTTTTTCCCTTCCCCGTGGACACAGACGATGGGTTTAAGGCAGCTCCCAGGTTTTGATGGCTACGGCTCCCCCTCACCCCCCCCTCCAAGAATCCAAATTTTGTGTAACCCAACAGCAAACGCCATAATTTCCCTTAAAATCAACGGGGTCTCAATAGTAATTGCGTTCACAGAAATTTCAATTGCCGCACGCTCTATTTTGAAACGTCGTCTAATTACTCGGAGTCAGACTGCCAATATTTGTTGTTACAAATCAAGGCCAGAGGAAAACTTCTCAGATGGCTTCAAAGTCCCAGTTCTCATCTCCGAGCCCGGCTCCCTCCCCCGCTTCCTTCCAGCAGCATTAACTTTTTCTCCGCAATCTCACAAATCGGAAAAAGAGTAACCTCTAAAGCTGTTTTAGACTGAAGGTCAGAATTCAAAGGATTGGTAACTTTATCCACAGAGCCTTGCAATCACATTGCTATTGGAAACACACCCAGAAGCACCAGCACTCGAGATGTTTTTATTAAGCAATGTCAATAGGTACAAAATTTGAAGGTTTGTTTTTGGTTGGGGTTCTTTTTTTTTCTTTTTTTTTTTTTTTTTTCTTTTTCCATACTGTAAGGTTTATCAAGACTCATATTTGCAAGGGATCAAATTCCTTTTTGCCACTGAATTTCAGTTTAATGTTCTCCGAGGTAAGGAAACTGGGCTCTGTGTTACATGCTAATGAAAACAGCAGCTTTGGTTTGTTTATCTAAATACTTAAAGAGAGGCACCTCTTGCAGCCAAAATGTAAACAAAGCTTAAACTCTTTTTACTGCTTGGATACTTCCAGCCTACCAATACGGATTTTTTTTTTAATTAAGCGCATTATACAGATTTTCTGCATATATTTCCTGCTTGACAATCTACCTTGCCAGGGAAATATTTAATTCCGAAACCAATTATTCATAATTACACCTATATTTTCAGCCCATGAACGCAAGATGACAGATCCCTTTCAAACCTAGGCTCAAGGGGAAAAAAAATAAATCACTGAGGGCAGGCGGTACTTTTGTCCCTGAGAACCAGCCATTAATTTAGAGGGAAAGAGGTTAAAATAAGGATTTCAAGAGGGTTTCACAAGAATTAAGAATGAGCAAAAGTTTGATTTCAGTATCTAAAAAAAACCCAAATCATTTGCCTCGCCCCTTTGACTCGTACCCCATTTTCACAGGCAGAAGACTGAAGTGTTCACATCCAGCCCAGTGTTTCACCCGATGAAGTTCAGAAAATGTGTCCTTAAGGATATATTTTATTCTCTATACCAACCTCCATTAAATAACGTTGCCAAAGTAGACACAAACAAGAACACACCTTGCACTGGATGCCACTTTATATAGAATCATAGAATGGTTAGAGTTGGAAGGGACCTTAAAGATCACCCAGTTCCAAACCCCTGCCTTGGGCAGGGACACCTTCCACTAGACCAGGTTGCTCAAAGCCCCATCCAGCCTGGTGCTGAACACCTCCAGAGGTTCTTCAGAACCTCTGAAGAACCTCTGGAGGTGTTCAACACCAGGCTGGATGGGGCTTTGAGCATACCCTGAGAGACACAACCCGGGCGCCGCAAACCAAGAGAAGGCAGAACGTTTCTAACGCAGCGATACCCAAAGAACGCAATGACATAAGGAGAAGAGGACACAAAGATACACCCAACAGAACACGACGGCATGAAGAACTCAAAACACAGGTGGATGAGCAGAGATAAACAGGTTTTAACTCTTATGATTAGATTTAAAAAAAATAATCATAACCTGGCAGTTTTCAGTATATGGATTTGCTCTAGGCAATCCTGCTTCAGCCCTAAAGGGGCTCCAGGAGAGATGGGGAGGGACTCTTGGTCAGGGAGGGGAGCCATAGGATGAGGGGGAAGGATTTTAAACTGAAAGAGGGGAGATTGAGATGAGATCTCAGGAAGAAATTCTTTGCTGTTAGAGTGGTAAGACACTGGAAGAGGTTGCCCATAGAAGCATCTGATGAATGTGCAGGATGAACTACAATTCAGCAGGTCCCACGTTAGCTAGTTCCCATCAGCCAGTGTTGGAGTCTACCTCAGCCCAGGCCACCGTCCTGCAAAGGTGGATCTGATCCAAAGGTAGACTGTGGTACCCATTATCAGTCCTTCTGACCCCAAAAGGACTGTGTACTGGTGCTGGAGTCTATCCTCACAGCCCAGTATCCAAGTCTAGTTCTCTCTTCATACCTGGATGCCCAGAAGTCCGCCAAGACACCCATTTCTCCAAATTTGGCTGGATCCATAAAATGACTTGAAATGAACGGCAATGAATAAGTAGCTGAAAATTAATAAGCAGTAAAAAATGCTTCCTATTAATTTAGTAAGAGAAGTGGACTTTAGAGACCCTGAATAAGAAGTCTGAAGACTGCTGTTTAGGTTTGGTTTAGAAATTCATGACTACGAATGAAAAAGGAATAAATCACAGTGATTTAAGAGATTGGTTTGAGACACTGATTTGCTAAATCTTTACACTCACCTAAGCTTGCTTGTAACTTTGTAAGACATAAGTTTCTTTGTTTTAATAAAACTGCACTGCCCAGCTTAAAAATACACGCCGAATTTCCAACTTCAGCCCGTACATGCCTCTTCTCTTGCTAGAAAGATCCATATGTAATACCAATAAATTCTCAAACAGCTGAGAACTGATAGCAAAGGGAACTATTAGCAGTTGAAAAGCAGTGATGTCATCTAACAGTCAACAAACATGCAAGTACACGTGTGGACATCAGTGGAAACATGATAACCTAATAAATAATAAAAATGGTGACATCCAGATTTTATATGATTTCTCCGTATCAACGTGCCATAAGCACACAGGTGTCATTTGCTCAAAGGGGTGATTAATTAATTTAATATCTCCTTTAGCATATGAAAATGTGTTTCTTCCCTCCCATCCTACAAGAACTATTAATCCATCCTTCCCAGCCTAACACCAAACACAACACTGTCCAAC
This sequence comes from Gallinago undulata, assembly GCA_026546715.1. Taxonomy (NCBI): domain Eukaryota; kingdom Metazoa; phylum Chordata; class Aves; order Charadriiformes; family Scolopacidae; genus Gallinago; species Gallinago undulata. Next base: position 120,264,033 of record JAOTQQ010000012.1, read on the forward strand.
ACCCTAACATCTCTGCAGGGTGGATTCCACCAAAAGGAGAAATAAATCCATTAAGTTTCGTTCCCTTGAATGGAACTTGGATTAGCTCCATGATTTGAATATCCCAAAGAATTTACTCCTTACTCTGCTTGCTTTCTGAAATGTGCAAATGGATCCACAAAACAGAATTTAAAAAAAAAACCAAAAAAACATTTTTTGAAACATCCTTTTATGAAAGCTTGACAGAATGAGGTATGCTTTGAGATGTTCAAACTGATGTTGAGCCTTTAATCTGGTGTTCCAGTCACAGATGGAACACCATGTAAAGGTGAGCACTGTATTAATAATCATTGGCTAACAGTTACAGTGAACAATAAAAGTTATGACAAGGTATTAATATTATGAGCAATTATACTGGATAATTATGAATTGGATCAGCAATGTGAAAGGAGTATTTATTCTTATTTACCAGGAAAAAAAAAAGAAGCCACAAATACCCCCCAAACTGTTCCAAACTCCATGAATTGGCCTTAGCTTTCAACCTAATATCCAATGCAACCCAAACAACTACATTGGACGTCACCTAAGAAAAAAAACGAAGTAACTAAGGATGTCAGATTGGAACTGGTGCTTAAATGGTGGTACTGGGCACACTGGGGGCCCTGCCTCCCCTGGCAGAACGGCGCTTGGGCTGCTGGTCTCTGCTGCCTGGGGCTGCCAGGATTCAAGAAACATCCCAGCTTCCACATCATCACCCAAAAACTATTTGTTAGGGCCACACACTGCAGCATGGCAGCATAGATTGGCATGATGGTGAAGAGAAAACCAATTTTTTAGGGAAACCTCTCCTCCCCTCAAAAGAGCTATTCCTAAAAAGAATGTTTTAAAAAATCTCCCGTTTTTTTTTTTTCCCCCAACATCTGTGCTGAACCAAATGAAACCCTGACTTCCTGCAAGTCTAGAAAACATAAATACTGATTAATCATTTCAAATTTGTTCAGTTCCCCCACCTGCCTGCAATCACAACTCTGACTTCATTAGCTGAAATCTGCTAAATGCATCCCCAGTCATCTTTTCATAACTGCACCCTGAAAGAGCGTTTCATTTCTTCACTCTTCATCACTTTATCTGATTAGTTCTTCATTTACATAATGCCTTGTTAGCTCCGGAAATTACTTTTCAGAAACAGTGTTTATCAGAGAAGTCCACACATTTTCCACCACGCCGGTGTCTTGCCCCTAACCATGTTATGTGAATACTTTTCCTGACCAACATGCTCTAGGTAGACCCGCTCCGGCAGGGGGGGTGGACTGGATGATCTCCAGAGGTCCCTTCCAACCCATATCATTCTGTGATTCTGTGAATACTTCCTGAAGAGTCTGCTCTCCCACACCAAGGTGACACCCTTCTTGCGGATCAGGGACTGGTTTCCCTCATCTTGACTTTGAAGATGAGAGAAGGGAGTGGACGTATTTACGATATCTCTAGTGTTCACTCTATCAGCTCTCTTGATCTGAGCCACCGAAGTATGAACCACAGATAGAATCATAGAATGGTTAGAGTTGGAAGGGACCTTAAAGACCATCCTTTTCCATCCCCCTGCCCTGGGCAGAGACACCTCCCACCAGACCAGGTTACTCCAAGCCCCATCCAGCCTGGCCTTCAACCCCTCCAGGGATGGGGCAGCCACAGCTTCTCTGGGCAACCTCTTCCAGTGTCTCACCACCCTCACAGCAAAGAATTTCTTCCCCAGATCTCATCTCAATCTCCCCTCTTTCAGTTTAAAACCATTCCCCCTCATCCTATGGCTCCCCTCCCCATCTCTCCTGCAGGCTTTATATTTTGCCTGTGACACATGAGGGACCACTCCGATGCTGATCACCTTGTTGAAGAAGTCTCCCTTTAACCACTCCTATGCTGGGTACCACCAGGAATGGTGTGAGGGGCTCAGTCCCACTGGTGATGTGACTGTTCCCTTCGTCGGTTTGGTGTCCCCAGGAGGAATTTCGCTGCTTCACAACTTCAGGGGAGGAGGATGTTTGGGTTAAGGCAGTGTTATACGGAGAGAAAGCATAACATTTCTTTTCTCTTGATCTTTGGTACCCAGCATTCAGTCCATGGGGCAGGGAAGTTAAGATAAACTGACAAAGGCTATGACAGACTAATTGGTGATGGAATTACTTGGCGGAAGATTGCTGCTCAGTTCGACAAGACTTCAAAATGTAGAAACCACTTGGCAGACGGGGAAGCACGGAGAATGCTGAAGAATATCTGCTTTTCCTGACAGGTTTTTTAAAGGCTGTATTCAGAACTGAACTGAACTGACCATTGGGAACCACAAACCTCACTAGTAACCTTGCTTAGGATTTATGCTGCTGAATAAAAGGTCAGCGGATAACAGAATGGACACCATTCACGAATTACTTAAAGATAAGACACCCCGTGTCTTTTAGTAAGCCAGTAGTAACTGGTCAGAGGACACTGTAGATGGCTGGGATGTTAAACAAATGCCTACCCCTTTCCTTTTACCTCCTGCTTCTTTCTCATACCATCCTTCAGGTCTTCAGAACACAAAGAACTAGTTTAACCCAACGTACAGATCAAATTAAGACTCTTGGAACACACCAGATACCACATACCAGATACCATCATCTGCCTTTCTTTTTTCTTTTTTTTTTTTTTTTGTTTTTCTTAACATATACTGCTATAGAGATTTTAAATGTCTTTGTTAAAATTGCAAGCAGCTTTAGTGAATTCTTGGGAAACTAAATCAGAAAAGTATTTCTTCTTTAATAATCTTTCTTCTTTAAATAATCGCTGAAACTGTTTTCTTTTGTGTTTAACTACTTTCTTAATTTATATGCATTTTTTATTACTGGACAAAAGTGGAGTTTATGTCAATAATTAAAAACACGTAAATTGTGTGATCACTTTGTATTTGTACTGGCTTTTGCTTCCCTGTCTGCATTTTATTTCTGATTGCATAAATATTCATAGAGAAACACCTAGGGAAATTTTCAAAGTGGTGCACAGAGACTAAACTGTGCCGTTCCTATTAATTTTAATGAGTCACGTGGTTACGTTCTCACACTCTAATTTGAAAATTCCCCTCCTGCTTTCCACCATCTAGAATCACTGTCTAATTCCAAGGGTGCCCTGTCTGCATCTCCCGCTCTACAAACACACAAGGGACGTGCAGCCTTTTCATATAGATATTTCAGGACTCTCCAGTGGCATTTTATACCCAAAGGAGAAAGTCCCCAGCCTAATCAGAGTTACTAAACTCCTCATGCTGCTCCTAATCCTCCTCTCTAAAGACATTTCCAGTAATTCCTTTGCTGAAATGCCTATTTAGGTAACATAGAAAATTAATATCCTGGGAACCTCCGACATAATTAAAAGTACAATTACCAAAAAAAAAAAAAAAAAAGAAGAAGTAGGATCAAAAGAACCACTAAAACCAGAAAAAGACATAATCAACCTGGTAACCATTCAAACAGTCCCAGAAACCGCGCTTTGACATTCCACCCCCAGAAGCTAATGACAGCAAGTTATAAATGAAAGATTTTTTTGTCATTTGACTATATTTGAACTTTCCCCACAACGTGCCAGGAAGGTCAGCCAGGGTATTTCAGAGGAAGGCTGTGAGCAGAGAGAATTACAGGCTTAGAGTTACTTACGGTGTCCTGCCAGAGATTCCCTCTGTTTTATAGCTCACAGGCTTCACTTTTCACAGTTGCTGCTTCTAACCAGCTTTTTTACATCTCCTGGAAAGCAAGAGGGGGGGGGGGGGGGGGGAGGAACTTTTATTTCCCCCACGTAGATAACCTCAAGAGGTTGAGTGGCCACGGGGCACGGGCAGTGAACGTGGGGAGCCAGTGGGAGCACGGTGGGCTCAAAGCAGCACCTTCAAACAGCCTGAAACCCAGTGGTGAAGCAGCTGGAATGGGTTTGAAGGTTCCCCGTTGGGAAAATTTGAAGAGAAGACCATGGGGTGGGATGGTGAAGGGGACCATGGTGAAGGGAACCAAGAGATGGGGAAGAAGGAGGGGTTTGCGGATGAGACTGGTGTAGCTCCTAAGAGGAAAGGTTCTGGCTTCTGGGATGTAAGTTGTTTAAAAATGCTGTCTCTGGGCTTGGGAATGGTGAGGGAGCATGGCTTAGGGTTGACACAGACCCACCATTCACCTCTTCACAGAATCAGAGAATGATCTGGGGTTGGAAGGAACCTCTGGAGATCAGTCCAACCCCCTGACAGAGCAGGGTCACCCACAGCAGGTCCCACAGGAACGTGTCCAGGTGGGTTGGAATGTCTCCAGAGAAGGAGACTTCACCACCTCTCTGGGCAGCCTCTTCCAGGGCTCTGCCACCCTCACAGGAAAGAAGTTCCTCCTCATGTTTAGATGGAACTTCTTATACTCAAGTTTGTGCCCATTTCCTCTTGTCCTGTCCCTGGGCACCACTGAGAAAAGCCTGGCCCCATCCTCCTGACACCCACCCTTTCAGTATTTCTAGGTGTTGATCAGATCCCCCCTCAGCCTTCTCTTCTCCAGACTAGAAACACCCAAGTCCCTCGGCTTTACGGAGTCTGGGGAGAGGGACATAAAACTTGAAGGACTGTGATATTTTTGAGGCTGTTAGCTCTCTGTCAGACTGGGCTGAGATTTCCTAACAAATTGATAAGTTGTTATGAGGAGACATACAGCTAGACAGACGTGTACAAAGAATGTGGTTGCAAAAGCCTTTTTTTTTTTTCTTTTTTTTTTTAAGGAAACCAGGTTATAACAAGAAACTGCCTGATCTCCATTTACAGTTCTGTTCAGTTATTTTAATGAACTTTTCCATTTTGCTGACAGAGCAACTCCGCTTTACATAGAAAGACAGTTCCCCCGAGGGTAAGATCTGTCAGCTGTCACAGGAAATCCTGTCAGTCCCTACCTGTAAAAGCCAAGCTGCGCCTCAAGAAACCAGGTTCATCCCATAGAGCTGCTGAAGGAAGGAGAACAATACTTACAGGCTCAAAATCCTCCCCTGGTTTGATTGCCTTCTATGGTTGAGATCAACAAGTCACCTCTTCCCTATCATGGATCACTTGAACTGTGGAGGTTTTTTTCATCTCAGACTTGATGCTGTACAGTGCTGGACTGTCCTACCTCCTCCATGGGCCAGATTGACTTTGTCTTCATCACGACGTAGCAGCAGGTCATGAGTAAGAGCGCTACCAGTGAAGAGGATCTACCTTTTTTATCACCCATTCATTTAGAGCACTTTGATGAATATCAGGAAATAAAATCAAAGGCAGAGCAGGAATGGGGTGAGGGATGAGACCACTAGAAAAGAAGTAAAAGCCACAAGAATGGACACCACGGATGAGCTCATGGTGAGCCTGGTTCTACATCAAGTGGGTCTTGAAAGGGTTTTGTCACCCAGCCTACTGGAAAGCCTTAGGCTGGCAGCTTGTTTCAAGGAAAACGGGAAGAGTTTTGGCAACTCCGGGGTCTAAAATGATGGTGGATAAAAAGGCTTTGCATCAGGGATAGGGGAAGTAAGAGTCTTCCTCCCTGGCTTGATGGCCTGATGCCTTGAAGGTTTCCAGCTAAGGTTATCTGTGTTGGGAAAATGATCATGGCTCTGTTGAAAAGGAATCTTTTCCTGAAACAAGCAAATCTCAAATCAGAAGTCCATTCACCCAAAACTAAACAAAGTCTGTATTTCAAAAGCTCTAAGAATATAAGAAAGAAAAAAAAAAGCTTAAAGGTCTCCTAAAAATTTTACTGCATCCTGCAATTTTCTGAAACCCCACGTTTCCCTCCATCTTTAACAAGTTTTTCCTTTTTAACCTGATTTCCCTGATACAACGTTATTTTTACTCCTTTCTTAACTCCTCCACAGAAACCTGTTTCTAGTTACACAGTTATGGAAGGGGAAAACCATAAACAAGCAACAAAGGTGGAAACTCCATACTTCTAAGTGATATTATTATTAAACTTGATATCTTCCTTTTAAACCATTTTCAAACAATATTAACTCAGGACCATACTAAGTCCCTGCTGTTATTTATTAATAAAGACATGAGACCAAAGATTAAAACAAGCTAAATTGGGCCACATCGTGTGTTTTCACCACCAGTGTTCAAAATAAAGCTCAGAAAGGTACCCAGCTGAAATGAGTAGCTTTTTAATGTATTGATACCTATGAAGTATCTTATTAATCGTTGCCTTTATTAAATATGAAAGCAAGAGGATGTTAATGAAAATTAACAAGTTGTTAGCAACTTGTAAATGATAAGCACACCCACAAGTTTTTGACACCAGTGATGAAATCATCACTGCCATTCTATTTTTCCTCTCAGATCATGCCTTTGCCCAGGTGAAAGTACCAAAACTTATATCCAAAGAATTAAAAAAAAATCGGTACCCAAAAAAACTGCTCCACAATATCCCTGGAGGTACATTTTCTTTAGCATTTCAGCATCTGAAGCTCTTAGAAGGCTCATCTTTTTGGTACCACTTTGAAAAAAAAAAAAAAAAAGATATTATCATGTGTAAAAGGAAGAGAGGATTATATGGAGACTTGCAACCACCGTCAATTTGCAAAGACTGAAACCTTGAAGTAATATAGGCGTAAAAATGGACTACACCTACCAATGTATCTGGCCTGATGGGACAGCTACAATTTTAGCAGGTGGCTGACAGATGTCATGTCTCAAGCACGCTTTTTCATGTTCGTTTTCATTTTAATCTCATTTTCATGTCTCAAGTATGCATTCAAATTTATTTGCTAACGTGTTGTAGTGTGGAGCCTATAGGATCCTTGAAGGAGATTTCAAAGCCGAGTTCAAAGCTGCCAGCTGATTAGAAAATGGGAAAAAAATGAGAATAACCATTGCCAACTTACCAGCCCCCAAAAGCAGAGCTAAAAGGGGCTGTTCCGCCGCTGACCGAGCCTTCGGAATGCAAAACACAGCAATCAGCACATCTCTGCCAAAGTTAAAATAAAGATTTTACTGAAAAATATATTAAAATCCTCCTTTCAGGCTGAGGAGACGTCAAGTGTAACTCGCCCTTTCACCATCCAAGAGTTTGCAGATGGTAATCTCATTGCGGTGCAGTGTTGCAGAGGTTTGGGTCTAGATATTAATTTTTTAGTTTCACTCAGAGGTTTGATTCTGCAGAGCGCGTCTCAGAGACCAAAAATACCTGGTGGTCAAGGTACCACCACTCGCTTCTTCTTCATAGAAGAAGAAACATATTTGTGTGTGACCACGCAGTGATCTTACGTGTGAGGTTCCCGTAGGAGAACATCTACCCCAGTGGAAGATGAAGGGCTATTCTGGAAAAGAAGAGGTAGGTCCTTGGCTGGCAAAAAAAAAAGCAGCGTTATCAAAAAGTAAAACTTCAGCCCTGAATATCGTCTGGAGAGCTGTCCTCATGAATATAATCTCCCTCACAGGAATAAAACCATCCTATCGAGCCCACTAGGGTACACTGAGATTTAATTAACAGTCCCGACTTTCAGGAAGAAAGTACCAAATAATAACAACCAGTGATGTTGATAAAGTCATAAGTACAAGATAGGACTGTTTTGCCAAATACAAGCAGCTCTCCTTTGTTTTTTATTAACAGATGCATCACATCTCATTCCTTCAAGATGTGGATTGAAATGCTCTATAGTAATTTGTGTGAACTTTGGGGCGCATTTACTTAAATCCTCTAAAATATGCAGCCTACTTGGCCAGTGAATTTCAAAGTTAATGAAGCAAACATCCTCTTACATGCATAAGTGAGGAAAAAAAAGGACATAAATCTTTCTGTCTGACCCCCGTTCACATCTGAACATGAAACATGAGCACTGTTAAAGCAAGACAGAATTTTGTAATGTATTAAAAGCATCTGCTAAAGCCTACTGCTCCTAAAAAAGCCTACTGCTCCTCACTTTATCACTGCACTGCGTGTGCCACCTCGCAGGTGTCCATGAGCTTTTATATGCACCCTACTTCTAAATGGGGGGGAAAAAAAAAAAAAAGGAAAGGGGAAAAGTAAAAGCAATCTTATGATGACCTTGCAATTTATAAAAGAAAGCTCTTTGAAATGCTGCCCTGAGCCACACAGAACTCCAGTTGAATAATTAATTACATATCGACAAGGTCTTATAAAAGAAAAGCTCAGAGCTGTATTGATGTTTATATCTTCTTCTTAACATTCATCAGAAAATGTCTTTCTGCTTGAAAGGATTATTGGTAGCTTATATGTTTTTGCCTTCATATCCAAATTGTTATCAAGAAGGGATGTGACTGATGATGTTTTATCGCTATATGCATTAACGATTTGCCTAGAATTAAATTAGATCAACTAATTTATATTAAGAGAATATTAGTATCTTCTATAAATGAATAAGAAATTCTTGTATGTACATAGCCACAAGCCACAGCGTGCTATAAATATTTCTTTGAACTATTCTAATTAGGCATTATGTCTGATTTTTGTCCAATTAGGAACCATTAACACACAAAATACAACCAAAACCATGAGCTAAAATGACTGCTCATGAACTTTACTAGGAAAGATGTAAAAAGAAGAGGCACCAAATAATTGCAAAACATGCGATTCCATCGGTGTGCTGTATTTCCAAAAGAAAGAGTCCATTTTTCGTATTTCTGTTTCCCTGTTTCATTGGCAATTAATGGAACCAGGATGGCATGCACATTTCTGCTAGAGCTCTTCTGTTACAGCACTTCAGATGCACTTAATAAATTGCACCTTCCATGAAAAGAAAAGGTGATGGATTGAAAAATGTTTAGCACAACCATGCATAATTGATAGGTTCCCTAGTGCAAATAAGTGTCTAATAAATAATTAAATTTAATCTCATTATAAGAGTTTTCATAATGGGATAATTTAATTAAATGAAAGCCAAAGGGTTTCTAGGGGTTGAAAGATGCTGCTGTTGCTATATTTGGCTAATGGTCTGGGGAGGGTACAGTGAAGAAGGGTAATTCACATGGGTGCATGCATTATTTAATGAATCCCTCTGAGATGGAGGAAAGGACAGATCAATGATAACTTGTCATTTTATCATTGCTTACAGTGCACATTTAAACAACCTGGGAAATGTTAAAAACAGAGAGAGAGAGAATCCTGCAGCCCTTGGCAATGCGTCAGGCCTCCCTCCCTGCCAGGCGCCCGCCGAGCGTGGTCTTTTGCAATACACAGTTTCACCCCCACCTAACATTGTTCAGGGTTGGTTTTTTTCTTTTTTTTCCCCTTCTTTCAGACCAAAACCAAGAGCAAAGCCTTACAAGCTCCTGTACAGTTAGGGCAAGCCTGCCCCTAAGTGAAAGTTATAATGGATACAGCATGTATATCTGATACTAAAAAATTGATAGCTGTGTCACGTGGGACCCATTAACAAGCTTTTTGAGTGGGCTGAGTTTGGAGCTTTAAGTCTCCAGAAGCACTTAGCCAGGCTAGGATACTAAAACCATACCAGTCTAAGCAGTTAGCTCATTTGCAGGTGATCAGTTATGAATTAATATCAACTGGGAAGGTTACATCTTTCCCAGATAAGACGAAAGTGTCATCTTGCACACAGCAAATGGGCAAGAACCAAAAGCTAAATGGAGGGTTGAAATCTGAACTTCCGCTTTCTAACGACACGTTAGAATGCACAAGCATTTTCTCCTTTAGAAACTTTTATCTTTTCTGGTGAACTCTGAACACGGCGAGTGTGGTCCGTCCCTCCCGGAGGGTCTCACCCACCTGACGGTACCAGACATTTCTATCAGAGAGGTGCCCATCACTCTTCTCAAGAACAACAACAGAGGGATACAATTGCCCGTGGGTTTGCCTTCTGGAGAATAAGGATTACACAACATCAAAAAAAAAAAAATTCTTTTTATGATTGCTCTTGCTATCTGAATTATCCCTGTTAATATCCTTTTTTAAATCTTTCAGAACTTTAAAAGTAAGTTTCATCTCACAGGTAACACAAAGAAAATATTTTCTAGTATCAATGCCACCATTTTAATTTTTGATTGGTGGCTCTGAGCAGAAGTGGCAATGAGCTACACAAAAGGATGCTCAAATCTCTCTAGGAGCTCTGGCTACTGCAGCTCAGAGAGCTCTTCCAAACAGTTTGGATATTTGTCACTTATATCAGGTCCCACAGGAACTCTTCAGCCTTTCTTAATCTTCTTCACTTAAATTATCTTGTCTTAAATTTTCCATCTCTCCACCCACGCTATTTTAACTTCATTAATAAGTGTATTTATTTACAAAGTACTTGTAGAACTTGCAGTTTAGGTGCTGAAGGTCTTGCACGATGAATATCAATCTCCTGTTTCTATTTGTTCTTCATTCTCCCAACCACTTTTCCCTCCACGCAGAAGCTTATCACTAACCTGTTTCCTGAGTTAACTTCTTGTGACAACCTAAAGCTTTGTTTGAAAATCCAAATATACCAAATATCTGCCTGGGTTTTGTTCACCTCAGTGACCCACACGAAGAGCGCAGAAGCCTCACGGTGTCCCACATCTGTTCTCCGTGGGATTTACACCTCCACACTCACTGCTCACCTCACACAAAAACATATCTCAGTGCTTTCCAGTATTGTTAAGCACTTTTTTTTCCTAACCAACCCCTTCTGATGCTGAACAAATACAACACACCATTTGGCTTTCGGGCCGTTGTTCTGTTATTTGCTTTAGCACCTCCTCCAGTGCTGTAAACACAAAGAGTTCCTCAACTTTGTACAAAAGGTAGGTGTTTAATTTTACACTAACAGAAACGAATCCTTCATCAGCCATTACAGAGATGTACTGCCTCTTCCCTTCTCAACTATTCTGTTTAGTTTCTTACAGTTTAATAGCCTGACTGATTAATGTCTGGGCTTTACCAGAATGAGTTATTGGATCTTTTTTATTCTAGTGGGCATTAGCAAAAAGGATCCTAAAAAAAAAATTATCACAAAATATTTTTTGTCACTTATAAGATAACCTCTTCCAGCTGTTTCTCTACAAACAAAAATATTCACGTCTTGGGAAAATATAAAGGGCTATATTTTCTCACTTGGGTGCCCAGAATTCAATACCCTTATTCCTATGAGAGCCGAATATTCTCAGTGCCTATGAAATGAGCTTCGTAGACAGTGGACTGAAATTAAGATGTTCTTTTCTATAATTCAGCTTCCTCAGGCACAGTCGTCTGCTCGAATCTCTGGGAGGATTTGAGTACACTGTATTACAGCTTATTTAATTCAGACGGCTGGGAGGTAAGGTCTCTGCTGATTATTCAATAATCTGTTCTGTCCTTCAAGAACTAATGAAGTTCTCCATCCACTTCTCTGCTTCTCTAAAGAGACCACCAGCAAATCAGGCTAAAATATACACAAGGCATTATAAAATGAAGACTTTCCCTGCTTTACATGAAATACAGGACAAATATAAACTATATTTATTTATTCCTTCTTCAGGTTGCATTTACATTCCAATGGCTCATTGGAATACAACTTTAATTCTGAATTACTTTGAATGGTGTCCAAACTTTAAGGGGTTAGGGGCAAAGGTATTTTGTTGGTTTAAGTGTAGGACCTCTTATTTATTTTTCCTATTAAGTTACAAACTCCATTTTTGGGCCCCCCCAGGAACTATTATTCTTATACCAAAACCTCAGCAGACAGCTATATCCAAAGTTGCAACAGCAATCATACCATAGATTTAAAATATAATCTGTGATTTCTACTCCCTATTACAATGCTTTCCCAGACCGGAAAACAAAATTCCAATAAGTCATAGAAGGGGAAAAAAAAGTCTCGAATGATAAAATAACATGCATATATTCCAGTGGGAACTGAAAGTATATCTAAGTAGAATAATTCCCTTTTTTCATGGTTTCTTGTCTTTATGAAAATTCCTGTCGGCCACCTTCAACTCCAAACTTCTGCAGAGTTTTCACGCAATACTCCAGCATATCCAAAATTTCACACTGCCATGTGGCTGAACGGGAGCTCCATGTATTCTAAAACACTTAAATCACCACAGTAGAGAATGGAAATATCATAACGTCAGCTTGCAAACCCAGGGTTGTGTTTTTTTGTTTTTTTTTTTCCTAACTAGAGACTCTACACATCAACATCTTCTAGTTAAAGAGTCGGGATCTGGCACGAAGGAGTACACCAGTAACGCTCGTATGCCTTACTGGATCTCAATGCACAGGAACTAGGGGGAAACAGGATACATACCTGTAATATTTGCCCTGCTAAATGTATCCCAAAACTCGTTTTGGAAACTGCATTTGCACCTAAGTTATTACGCATTTGGGGCTTGTTTAGTTTACCTAATATTCCTTCTGAAACTTCCTTCTGTAAACATAATTTTGTTGTACCACTAGGACTTAAAGCAGGAGTGCATCCATTTTATGCTGACATTGGGATAAACTTTGCAAGACCTATTCAAAATGAGTACATTAAACCTGAGAATGGCTTCCCCAAAAAAGTATATATTTTACTGTTTCCACAGGTCACACGAATCAATATCCCAGCCTGGCTTTTATACGAAAAAACAAGCAATAGCCCATGAATTTACATTTTTAATTGCTTAAGTCTGAAATACGGGAGTGAACCCAAATTAATTTTTTCTCTGAGCACCAATTCATATCTCATAAGTTTGCACACTTAAAAATAAATTTAATAGGCCTCAATAACCAAATGAAAATCCAAAGTTTTACTGCCAGTTCTGGGCTCCTTCCTGCTGTTGTGAAGTCCTTCCCCAGGCGATTTCCATGACCTCAGTTCTCCATGAGACATACTAGTTGGCATAATGAACAACAAAACTTCAGTTGCACTGGAGAAAAAGTCTACTTAAAATAGAAAGAAACCGAAACACTAATGTTTTTCCTGCTTGCATCACGGGAGGGATGCTCTGATAGCACCAGTCAAAACGTGTAGAATTTGGACTGGGTACATGTCGCTAACTGAAGCCGGAACGATCCTCGCCATCAGTACAGACTGGGGGATGAGGGGTTAGAAAGCAGCCCTGAGGAAAGGGACTTGGGGGTGCTGATGGAGGAGAAGCTGGC
>JAOTQQ010000012.1:120280441-120299539 GCA_026546715.1 Gallinago undulata
AGAGGTGGTGGAGTCTCCTTCTCTGGAGACATTCCAACCCACCTGGACACGTTCCTGTGGGACCTGCTCTGGGTGACTCTGCTCTGGCAGGGGGTTAGACCGGATGATCTCCAGAGGTCCCTTCCAACTCCATAGCATTCTGTGATCTCTGAGTAAAACTACTTCCCTAAAGTCTGAAGAGACAATTTACCGTTGCTAGGCTCCAGCACTGTCCACAAAGTGGTACTTGCAGCAGGACTGCGGGTCTACAGGGGTCCCTGGAGCATCTACGACCTGACTTAGCTGCTGTAGGTGCTCTATAAGCCTACGCGTTTTTAAGGTCTAGAGTTTACATACAACACTATATATCTCTGAAAGTCTAGGTATGTACTGATATGGATACACATATGCACATAAATACTGCGACTAATTCTCCCAGGAATTTTTAGTTTCCTGTCAGCGGTTGATTTGCCAAACCTAGGCAGTCCCACTAGAACTTGGAGAACGGATAGCTAAAAAAAAAAAAAAAAAAAGGTATTTACGATCCATTAAATCAAAACTATGCTGAAAATCAAACTCTATTTACAGCATCACTTTATTTGCAGTATTCCTTCTGGTGCAGTGAAATGGTAAGGAAATAGTTCTTTTTTTTCTTTTTTTTGTAGTTTTTTCAGTAGTTATTTCGTCAAAATATTTTCCATTTGCTAAGCAAACTGTACTGTTCAAATCATAAAATTACGGCGCCATGAGTTATATCAGTGATACTAAATAAGCCATAAAGGTTCAGAAAGGTAGAGAAATGTTCCTCTGCAGCATTATCTACTAAACATACAAAAAATACGCGTTATTGTTGGAAAGAGCTCTCCTTGTTCTCTGTCCTTGATGAAGGTACGGTTTCCTCAATCGGAACAGAAGGCTTACTGCTGAAGTTAACAAAGAACATCTGGTTTTCATTTGAGGTGCATTCAAGTGTTCATTAAAGTGTCCTTGCTGGTCATTTTCAGCCTTTTTTTCCCCCCCCCACCCTGCTTCACAATGGTTTGTCTCCTAACACCGTCGCAATTACAGCCCGTTTCTAAAAATGGCCATTGTCATCGTACCCTTCCCTTTGAAAAATAGCAAAAGAAACATGAAAGGGGACCAAATGTGGATCTCATCTGATTTCGGCGTGAGAGCAGCTTCTAGAGTTCACCTTGTTCGTACTTCCTAGGGGTGTTTATTTTCTGCAATTATTCATCTAGGCTTCACTGAACTCGAATACTAATAAATTTTAAGAAGTGAAACGAGAAGCCTTCCCACTGTCTGCGGGGAGGCCTCTGCGTTAGGTTGTGAGTTATTAGAATTAGCACCAAAGGTGCTCATACTTCGTTACTTGCCACAGCAGGCTGGATCAGGTGAAAAACATCTGAAAAGGAAAACAAAACCTTTGTAGGTTTTTCTCTGAATACATGATCATCCTTATGTGTCCAATTTAAGTATTTGTCGTAGCCTGTAAATATTTTCTTTACATCTGTGGCTTAGTGCTCTATAAAGCTATTAGATGCATTTTAAAGAAACCCAAAGTTCAAAAAAAAAAAAAAATTAAATATGAACTGGTTTAGTAGATTATAACTAAGTTTTTGGGAAAATATTAACTATTTCATCACACAAAAGTGTGTGCATTACTTATATTTGCAGTTTAAATTTAAGGAAACTACTTCTGGACTTATGTTTGTGTCTCTGTGCTTGAGGTCAAGAAAACCCAGCAGCGTAACTGCATCCTGAGTAAATTAACGTGGCTATGGAGAACAAAACCAAAAGCACCCATGACACTGGACAAGCAAGTAGAAAGACAAGACTGCCTTTAAGCACTCGTACATCTGGACTTAGACTCTTTGAAACATGCAGGACAAATTCAGCAGATGTAAATGTGGGCTTTAATCACCCATAGGATCCCATTCTTACTGAAACTAAAAGTATTTTAATAGTTGCATAGGTTATACAGAGGTGGTCCCGATGGTCAGTAGGTGTAACCTAAGTGTTCTCGGAGTGATGGGGACTATAAAAGCACTTAGAAGCCACCCAGCCTGACAGCAAAAGGGCAGCAAGGCGCTCGCAGAAGAAATGGCTTTTCAACTTGGTCTCCAGCTTGGATGGCAGAGGTCTGGAAAACTTAAACGTACACGTGTTTTAACTACTAGGGCAGCAAGCTCCATGGGAAATTTACAGAATCATGGAATGATATGGGGTTGGAAGGGACCTCTGGAGATCATCTTCCTCTTCCCAAGCTGATGGATGCGAAATGTTGATCAAAATTGTTAGGCTGTTTCTGAGAACAGTAAGAAAGAAAACAATTCTGCCCACATTCAAACTAATGAATGAATTAATATATTTTTTTTTACAACGAACTATGCATCAGGAACATGAAATTTATTTCAGGCCAGCAATTAACTTCCCTATGATTTTGGTAAAAATATTGAACTTGGAAAACTGCATCTTATGGTAGAGACTTGACAACATATTGCATTTTAGCAGATAAATCCTATGGGCCAAGCTGTCCACACTTGGCAGGCCTTGGGGAACCTCAAGGGGGCTGTCTCATTGAATTAGGGCAGAAATAGTTCTTCATCTTTTTTTTTTTTTTTAATGATCTTCCCTTTCCTTCATTCTCTGCATTGCATCCAGGAAGGACAGACAAAGAAGTTGATTCAAAGATACTAGGAACAAGTTTTACGCAGAAAGAGTTATTAAGAACAGGCTGCCCAGGGCAGTGGTGGAGTCCCCATCCCTACACGCATTTAAAAGCTGGGCAAACATAGTGCTTAGAGACATGGTTTAGTGATGTTTTTGGCAGTGTTAGGTTGATGGTTGGACTCAATGATCTGAAAGGTCCCTTCCAACCAACTCTATGATTCTATAAGAGAGAAAATGAGCTCTGTGGCTGAAAAAAAAGCCACAGTAGTCAGAAAGCTGGATGCAGGGACCTAAAGGACAGGTCCTGGCTTTGGAGGATGGAAAGAACATGAGGTGGGAACGCCCCAGGAATGAACACAAGAACTGACCATGGGAAAGGAAAGTGACCAGGAGGACCCATAAAGGAATAAACACCAGTATCAGCAGGACAGTGCCAGCAGTGCTTCCTGGAGGACCAAACACAGAGGGTGACCAGGGGAACAGCCTGGGGTTCAACCACAGCCTTCCCAAACAGAAGATGGCCTCTGTACAGTCATGTTCAAGTGTTTCCCTGGCCAGCCTGATGATATAATTATATACCCTAGGGACAGGCAAGGGAGCAACTCTTTAATAAGCTTGCATTAAAGCAGATAAACAGGACCCAACAGTCAAGGAATAAAAACAAACAAACGCATAAGGAAGGGATAGAAAATTATACAGGCATGCTTCTAACAGAAGAAAGAATAAGGAGCCCTATTTACAGATTCTGCATGTGATCTCTAAAGTCAGGATAACAGGATATTTGCTTAAAGGTGGAACCACTTCCTAGAAAAAAAAATAGCTTCCGCATGAGCACAAGCCAATTTTATCAATAATTTTGCTAAGTGCAGGAGGTGGTTCATTCCAAGCAAAATCTTTCCTAATACTTCACATACGTGCCACCTCCAGTCTTCTCTTTGCCTTCTTACTGTTTGGTTGAATTAACAGCACACTTAGTATCCAAAAAATATCACCCAGCAGGGATAATGCAGAAATCTCCAATCTTCTCACGTCTTTGACAGCCCTTACCTACAACAATATCCCTAAGTTTGTTGAAAGTACCACTTACTTATGGTCTCTTTATGCAGCAAAGATTGGCGTACGATAATTTAGCATTGTTTACTCCAATTACTTTAACAAAGTCAAGTGTCCAAGAACATGTCATTATTAAAGGAGACCCTGAGCAAGCTGGGTTTTCTGTACCCCTAATAATGAAAGCAGCTGTGGACACACAGGACCAAGCTTGTGATTAAACAAACGCCTCTAGATACCATGATTCACATTTCTACGTGATTTTTTTTTTAAATAAACCAAACTTTAGTGTATTTTAAAATTACCTTTTTAGTTCTTACAAATTCTACGTGATCCAAATATTTAATCCCTGCCTTGTATGGGATCCACGTAGCGTGCCGCAGCGCTGTCTGCCAAACGCTCCCATTTACTACAAACAGAAGAATAATTTGTTTAGCTCCGTAATCAGCAGAGAGGCAGCACGCAATAAAAGAAAGCATTCTAGCTTTAAAATGAATAAAAATTGATTGTGTCCCTATAAAAACTAAATTGGCAGAGTGTTAATTGCATTTCACATAAACATCTGTAGCGGTCGGTGACTCGTTACTGTGCTGTAATGCAATACAGGACACTTAGGAATAAATGCATCCTCTAGATGAGTTCATAGAGATTTTCTAAAAGCGCCTGATGAGATTGTAAAAATCCGATTAGTCAGAACTGCTAATGACACTTAAAACAAAGGGAAATCTTTAAATAAAATTATTTCGCTTTTCTTTTCTCT
This sequence comes from Gallinago undulata, assembly GCA_026546715.1. Lineage (NCBI taxonomy): Eukaryota > Metazoa > Chordata > Aves > Charadriiformes > Scolopacidae > Gallinago > Gallinago undulata. Next base: position 120,284,904 of record JAOTQQ010000012.1, read on the forward strand.
TGATAAATTATATGCAAATTACTGCCGGTTGAAAAATGCCTGCCTTGAAGGGAAATTCATACTAATGAAGGAAAGGTCAACAGACAACAGAAGTATTTGCTGAAGAAATCCGCAGGCACTTGGAAATTTGGAAAAAATCTAGTTTGTGTATCATAGTACGCTGGAATAAGAAAATATACCCATTCTTCATTTTATTTGTTGTTATTATAATGCATGAGACACTCTCCAGGGAGGAAAGCAGAGTTGCTTTTCCTGAAGACCTCAAAGGAAAGGCTCAGCGCTCCAAAGACGTAACCACATGTTTAAATGTGCGCCCCGCAAGCAGTTCCCCTCGACTTTAACCACATTACTTACACGAAAATGCACGTCTGCAAGAGCACGGTCTGGGAAAGCAGTGCTACAGGACACGCTCAAAACCAACAGCTTATGTCTCCACGTCTGACACACACAAAAAAATCAATAATTAATTTACAGAAGATACCAGTAAAAATAAATGTCCTTCCAAAGCCGCCACTAAAAATTCAAGAGAAAGGGAGGAATAATTTTATAGCTTCAGTAGTCTGACAATAAACAAACACACGAGGGTTTTAACCATTTAGAATGCAGACTGAGTGATTTCACTCCAGTTTTGCTATAGCTCTGATTTAATGCCGACTGCACGTTTATTTCACGAGTAGCTAGGATCAAAATATAAAAATCGGTGAAATAAAAGCAGAAGTAGGAATTAAAGATTCTCACTGAAAGTTTCTAGGCTTGCCTTCACTGTCAGGTCGGACAATCGAGCCTGTATTTTTAGTTTCTTTTAATTATCACGAAGTAAAGTTATGCTTACTATGAAAACAACCGCAACATCTGAACAGGCAGATACGAGAAAGCAGCTCCGGAGATGTGGCTTTGGAGCGGGTCACAAATCAAGGCTAAGCAAACTGGGAGGGGGGGAGGGTGTTTGAGGAAAGTGTCCATCCTATTGTGACAGATAAACTGCAACGTCAAATGCAAGACACACAAAAGAATCCTCCCTCTAGAGCTGGTGGATCTAGAAAGAAGAATATTGAGAAGAGGTATGATAAACCCCTACCGATTCCTAAAAGTCTCTCATTACCCCCTGGTGAAGTAAGTCCTCTCTCATTCATGCTTCTATTCATATTGTTCAATTTACAGTCAGCTTATTTAAAATATCACGGCGAAATGTAGTAAAAACAGCATTGGGGGGAAAAAAAAAAGTCCATTAGAAGTTGAAAAAGGCTGACTATATTCTTACTTATAGATCAATGAAAATTAGTCTCAAATGGGCCTCAAATACACACGAGAAATGTCCTTTGCAGACAAATGGTAAAGCAACTATTGATAACCAGAATAGGAGTTGGTTTTGTCTTGCCATTTTTAGTATTAGCACTTAGGCTGCTGTATCAGCCGAGAATGGACTTCATCCTCCTTGGATTTCTACAAAATGGAGTAGTTCCACTCTTGCTGACAAGAGTCTCTCAAAAACACCCTTCTATACCCCTAAAAATAGTATCTCCCAGCTTCAGGAACTGGTTTTAATAGAGTAAACTCCCAGAAAAAAAAATAGCAGAAGATAGAAGCTGCCATCCTTGAATGGAGCACAGAGGAGTTTCAAATGAGCTAAACACCTTCTCACTTCACAGGATTGTCTCCTTTCACATGATCAAGGTTTGTGCTCAGCCTCACTACGTGCTGTGTATTCCTACCCCCAATAGATTATAATGATACACAGTAAAGCAGCTTGTGGCTGGTGCAGGGCCTTTCAATAAATGAAAAATGAGTGGACATATGGAACCACTAGAATTCACTCCATTCATCTATTATCGGAGGGTCCTAAATCACGAACCACGGGTTTAGCCCGTCGGTAGCCGCGCTGACGTATAATGAGACCATTGACTCCTGAGGTTAATGCTCACGCTGATTCGGATTCTTAGAGCAATCAAACAAGGCTGGCCAACACGTGGTTCTAGGCAGAAGTGGATGTCCAAAGGGATTTCCCCACAGTGAAGCCGGCCAGGAGAATGTTTTCAGTCAGTCTGCAGGGTAATCTGTATTGCCAGCAAGGTTCTGCTTGCTGAAGATGAGATCCCTCAACTGCTTTGGGACCAAGAAGCAAGACAGGTCAGCCCTAGGGAGCAGAAGGACTCTTCTGTCACTTCTTATTGGGAAATCACACTCCTCCTGTCCTTGAGTCTCCTAAGCACGCAATGGAGGCCATGCAGGTTTTTATCCACGGGGCCTCTACAGTGAAGAGATTTGTCCACCTCTAGTTTAAAATGTGCATCCCTGCTGAATGAAATGAACTTAAGTATCCCCAGTTCCCCCAATTCCAAGTCCTCACCAGCCTAACTACAAGGGAAAGGCCACGGAGATGCTCGGAGGGCTGGAGCACCTCTCCTATGAGGACAGGCTGAGAGAGTTGGGGTTGTTCAGCCTGGAGAAGAGAAGACTCCAGGGAGACCTTAAAATAGACTTCCAGTCCCTAAAGAGGCCACAGGAGAGATGGGGAAGGATTCTTTATAAGGGAGGGGAACCATAGGATAAGGGGGAACGGTTTTAAACTGAAAACACCATTCTCCCATAGTAAAGTTCTTCCCTGAAATCTCAGCACGATATCTCTGATTTTATTTAAATCACCGATTAGAAAACCTGCCAGGAAATAGAGTGGAGCCCTTCCAATTGAAATTACTGTTTCCTGTGCCTTTCTCCTAAATAAGTAAATTTAGTTAAAATAATTATTGTACCAAACGTTTTATGTGTTATGCAATTACTAATTGTGTGCATCTTGATGAGGGAATTTACTCTTTTTCCAGGACAATCCCTTGAACAGATAAGTTCTAGGTGCAACAATGAAACACTAATGCTTTTAGCATATGGATATAGGAGACTGGCTATATGTTTATGCTTCTTTCTCTAATAAAGTAAAAGCCAATGTTTCCACAGCAGCTAAAAAATGGAAGATTGCTAGAAGACAGATCTGGCAAGTAACCTTTTTGAAAAAGGAGCAGAAGAAAGGAAAAAAGCCCATTCTCCAGGCACTAACTGCAGTATTTTGGTCTGCTACATGGCAAAGTATTTTTCAAACTCAGTTCTTTAAAAACCAATAAAGCTATCCTTCTGACAGATGAGAAATATTTCTATATTTCCTGATAACAGACAATTTTTGTTCTTTAAAATTTATTGTATGGAGTCTTCTGAGATTGAGGGTTGTAGCAGTCTGGTATGACTACTTACTGAAATACTTTCAGTGCATCATAAAATTAAATTATGTGTTCCAGCTCATTGGCTCCTAATTTAGATAAAACAGTCAGATCTGAATTCATAAGGCTGGCCGGTCCATAAGGGGCCCACTGTAAGGGACTGTATTTTAGGCTATTTAGACTTTAATTTCAGCTGGGCTGTAGTTATGTCATGTACTTGAAAACACGATTGAACATCTTGAGGAAAAAAAAAAATGGTCAATGGGGTGCTTATACGAGCACTCATGGGGAAAGCATTCAGACCTGGTGTTTGCACAGACTGTAAACAATTTCTAATTACATCCACGCTGTCTTCTCTATGAATAGATCCTGCTCCCCTCCTTTTATAGACGAGCATTTAGATAAGAGGGACAGGACTGGTTTGGGGTTAAACATAATTTCAAATAAGCATCAGATTTAAACTGAAAGATACAGTTAATTGCTTCTCCCTGGTATGTAACTGAATCATCATCTGCTCCTCTGGAAGGGATAAATCTGAACATATCTCTTCCATGGCAGCAATTTTCCATTTTGTACAACCATTCACTCCTCTCCGTTACATTTTAAATAAGTTCAGTGAGTGAAGAGTCCACCACAGAGAGTTCATTTTTACAGAGTGTTAGTTCAGCTGCAACTTCTCCTGAATGATTTAATACATATAGCTATTATGTAACTCAGATTGTCTTCCCATGTTTTAATTTATTCAGTCATTTCCTTTTTAAAACATGTGCTATAGGCTGCAGCGTGCCTCCTGGTTGGGATTTTGAAAGCTTTCAATTTATTAGTTACATTTCTGACACTAAAATATTTACTTATAAAAACGTAAAGATTTAGAACAGTTGGAAACCACTGTTTTCATATTTTACCCCTGTCTTGCATTAAGGGCTTTTGTCCCAAGGTGAATGCGGTAACGAAGGAGATGTGATCTGGATAAGCCCGAGATAAAGGTTGGGTTTGTTTTTTGTTTTTTGTTTTTTTTTTTCCAGAAGCACAAAGTAAGGAGTTTGTCGGGAGAAAACGTTATGAGAATAAGAGCGACCCACCAAGGATTAAAGGAAGGAAACTTGGAGCTACCTCTCTTCTGGTGCTCGAGTACGAAGCCGTCCAACTCATTAGTTATCTCATTCAACCTTGACATGCATTTATAGGGAGGACGAGGCTACAAATGACTTTAGCAGGCACGCCGAGTCTCCTCCTGAAAGGAATATGGTCGGGAGGAAAACACAGCCAGCATTTTACAGCAACTTGCAAGAGGAACGCGGTCTCCGTTCGGAGCTTATCTCAAGACATGACCTATTTGTTTCCCCTAATAAACACCCTACTACACCGGCTGCTATGTTTGGGCTCAAGATTGACAGGGTGGTCTTGCACAGCCAAAATTTAGCTACCGTCTCACGGCGCTGCAGACCAGAGGCTGGAAAAAAAAACTCGTCTCACACGGAGTTGTTTTAATATTTGCGTAGCAGCCAGGCAGGCGAGTTCCCCGTCTAAAAAAGCACATCTGAACTTCAGGCGTCAACACCAGAAGAATTCGCGTTCTTTAATTAGGGTCACTGGGTCCCGCTGAATGTCTACGTCTTGGCTAGACACAGAAAGTTTTTCTGGTCCTCAAGACAGTCAGCCTGTCCCCTCCGGTTCATTTGAAATAGTTTTAACCATCCTATCTTCCAGGCACGGTCGTCTAAGTGCCCCGCTCTTCGCATTGTCATTTTCATACCTCCAGAGTGTTTATAAAGGATTATCGTAGAATCAAATCATATCACAACAAATAAAATCAACCACGTCGCTTATCCCTTTTCAGGGATTTACGTGATGAAACGTGGCACCTGGCAAATGAGAACGTGGCTCACAAATATCTGGATAAACTGTTATTATCTGAGAGTTAGCGGTCATTGCAGATGAATTTTGAGTCTATTAGCACTGTTTAGTACAACAAAAAGGGAAACAAATATTAAAAGACATATGAAAAGCTTTATGGGTCTGTATCATTTTCGTGTTGGCCAGGAACTATTCTTTTTTTTTTTTTCCTTAATTATGAGTAACCCTGTTCTTAGTCACTTTTCAGCCTGTAAACATCAAAAATTTAATCTACTATCAATGCTAGCTATTACATCAGTGATCCACTTCCAGAGGATGGTGTGGTACCCACAGGAGAACTACATGAGCTCCTACTACACCGTGTAGGACCCAAAAGTCAAATAGTAGAGCTTACACTTTCCTTCTCCACACTCCCCATCTCACTTCTAGGATCTTAAATAACTTCCAGTTGCTTTCCCAAGATGTGTTATATCCACGTTATCCATTTTATAACCAGGCTGCATAAAAGAAATTTTATTTTAGCATGTGATCTGACTTTTAAAAAGATGAATGCTACTTGGCATTTAATTTCATCTAGTAGAAAACGTATTTTCAACACAGGATGATGGTTTACCTTGCACAAGAGTCAAGGGTTTACCTTGCACAACGACATAACTATTGTTTATATTTTATATTTATATGAGAGAAAGGTGAAGATATGTTTAAAACTATTTTTTTTTTATTTTGCCTTTTTTTTTTTCAATTCCACAGCAAACAAAAATCCGATTTCTTATAAAAAGAAAAAAACACCAAGCATTTTACAGCTGTGAAGGCCACGTGTCTCCTGTTCTTTACTTGCTAACATTTGAACCTGGCAGACAGAGGGCAGCTTCTGCAGCACGAAGGGACAGAGAAGCCTAACTGGAAAAGAGATCCTGATTAGCTCTTCCTCCTGAAGGGAAAGGCAGGCTCGTAACCTCAGTCAGATTTTAGATAACAGAAAATCCACGCAGGAGACAGCTACTGAAAACTGAGCTTCATAAATTTCGCCCAAGGTTTACTTTTAATCTGATATCATTCAAAATAATAGCCTTGAAATGCACGACAGACTAATAGACTAATCCACTACTGGCTAATTATCAACTGGTGGACGCTGGTGTTATAAAAGGGGAGGAATTTGGGCTATGAAATTATCCCAAGTAAGAAAAAATGACGCTTGCAAAAAAAATTGGGAGGCTAGTCCCTCTGAAATCACTGGTAACCCTCTCACTGACTTCAACACAATCATTGTTTCTCTCATGATCTTTGCATTAGGTCCAATCATTAAAAAGAATTATGTGTTTCAGCATTCACCTAGGAATGCACAGTCTGTGGTTAGGCCCCCAGACACAATAGTGAACTATTTATACGTTGCTTGTACTATGACAAACTAATAATAGTTAATAAATAGAGAAACAGAAGGTCTGCAGGAGCACTGTTTGTTGGTTGGACCAGTCATAGTGACGCTGAAATGTTCCACTTACCCTCGGTTCATACCGAAGAGCTTCCCTGTAAACTTGAAAGCTCACAATCAAAAATCAACCAACAAAGGAAAAAATCAAACATTGTGACAAACGACCTGCCTAATCATCACCTTGGCTGGGGCTCAGAAATGTCAGTTACCTTAAAAATGAGTCTTGGCACTAGCAGAGTTTTCTCAATCGTTTTCTTTCAACCAGGTACCTAGAAAAAGTTAAGTATAAAATTCCATCTTACAAGTCCCCTTCTGGGAGACATGATTTACTACATCAAGACTTCGAGGGTTTTTGTGATTGTAACACTTTGCTTCTGCAGAGATTAAAAGATAATACAGAAGGAATGAAAGCAAATGAGTCAGTATAAATATTTTGAAAATTAAACCAGCATTTAGAACAAAATTTACTTTAGCAGATCATTTTTCATGCATGTAAACTGGAGGTCCATTCCCAACTGATGATAGTTTTATTTATAGTACTACTGAGGAGCTTTCTACGCGTCTTCCCAGTTCACTTAACACTTATACAGCATACTTATATACGTATTTATATAACATAATTATATACGTATTTACTCGATATTCACGTTTTACTCAGGTGTGTTTTACAGAAAAAGACATCACAGAAAAGTTTAAAATGAACCACTTCATCCCAGATACTGCTGAACTGTTTTCATCACGGCACTAATATTCACTTAAATGCTTCCTTTTCCCCTTTTTGAATACTTGAATAAACCTCATTAATTAGACCCAGCTGTAAGGGATACCCAAAAATAGTTTGGGCATAAAAATATTTAATTGAAAAACCCTTAGTAAAACCTTTTTGTACCTTAAGTAGTCTTTTAAAACCTTTCTTAAGGTCTTTGCTTGATGGAGTTTCAACCACTGTGACTATTCCATAAACCGCTGAGGGTGTCTAATTCTTACCCCTAAAGGAGCAAGAAGAGATGCAACTTCAGGCCTTTTTTATTTGTTGTTTTATTATTGTTGATGTTGATGCTGTTGTTGTTTTCTGCACATTTTAGAAAACAAGGAAAAGTTATTTTGATACTTGACATCTAGCTTCAACAAATTTGGGACCTCAAGGGATGTATCTTTGATGGTCCCAGTTTGGTCCCTAGATATCTCAAGCTACATTACACAACTAGAGATTTCATAATTTAGTACAAATAACATTTTGTGTTGAGGATTTCCCCAGGCTTAAGGTCATCAGGGCAACAGTTTACTTGCCGGAAACCTGACTGCAAGTCGGAAGGGACTACAGAATTTAAACTTGGTTCTGGTAATTGTTCTTGAAGCCTCCTTAGCAATTTCAAAATTAACTGCGTGGCCTTTAACATTCCGTAACAAACTCTGGCGAAGGTGGAAAAGGCAGAGGAACTGCTAAGATTTAAAAATCTACATCTATAGAACTCAATCTCTTCAACATCCAACCTCCTCACATCTCAGTCATGAGCTTAATCTTGTATTCCTCATCATGGCTCATCCTACAACATGTGCATATGGAAGTCCACTGAGAGCTCCTGAAGAGTTACTGCTTTTTTTGTCAACTTATCAGTAAATTTACTCATTTAGTGATTATTGTCCTTCTCTTCAGACAAGGGCAACAAAGGGAGTACTTATAAAAATCTTCAAAATAAAAGGCAGAGAACTGTGAGCATCCCAGAAGAAGGGGAAAGCATTGTTTTAATGTGGCGGGTATTGAATTTGGTTTGAACATTACATAATGGGAAAATATTTGGGCCCTGGCGTTTAGCTGCATTAAATAGTTTTTGTGGTTATCAAATTTTCTAGCCCAGCTTCAGCTTTTAAAAGCTGCCACAGAAGCGGTTTTCTGCTTTGCAGGCCGTGCAGGCACAGACATTATCAATTAGATAAACTGACAGAAAATTGCTGGTCATTCAAAAGCAAGATCTTCCCCCAGGAATTGATAAAATTATATCAGGCTCTCAGAAGTCAAGGGCTGTGTTTATGCCATCAGCGGTACACAGAAACAACAGTCATTCAAAATATAATAATTACTCCGCATGCTTCTGTAAGGAAAAGAAAAAAGGAAAAAAAAAAACCCACTTAAATCAATTTCCTCTTTCAACATAACCAGCCACGGTTTACACCCACAATCTGCACTCCTGTTCTACTATTTGATTTCTTTTTTATTTCAGTGGGCATTCAGCCAGCTTTAAATATGGGCAATCTCGAGGCAAACGCCCACTTATTCAAAGCCATTTCCTTCGAAGCTTAGGGATAAAAATGGCCTTGAAAAATTGTTCTCATCTCGAGAGAAAAAGATTGTGTCTCAAACCCATTAGCGGGGCAGGAGGGACCAGGCTGCTGTAGGGAGCATCCTCTGGGATGGAACGGAGTGTAGCCCTGGCAGAGTTAGCAAGGGGTCATGGAGAGATCATAGAAGGGCTTGGGTTGGAAGGGATCTTAAAGACCACTGAGTTCCAACCCCCTGCCCTGGGCAGGGACACCTCCCACCAGACCAGGTTGCTCCAAGCCCCATCCAGCCTGGCCTTGAACCCCTCCAGGGATGGGGCAGCCACAGCTTCTCTGGGAGAAGATCAGAAGCCCAGCAAAGCTGCATTGCTGCTACTATGGCTGTTCAGACGATCTGCGTCTCACTGCTCTGATTCCAACTTCTCGGGGACCCCCAACCCCTCCAAATTCTAGTGCCACCCCTCTGCTCCCTCCCAGTCATTCCTCACTGACAAATGGGTGCAGGCTGCTATCTGGATTTGTTTTGTCACCTCAAACAGCATCCCAATTAGTTCATTTTCTAATAAAATCTTTCAGATGCCATTTAATCTGCATTTATCCTAGCACTTAGTATCATAGAATCATAGAACTGTCTGGGTTGGAAGGAACCTTTCGGATCATCGAGTCCAACCATCAACCCAACTCTGACAAACCCATCCCTAAACCATGTCTCTAGGCACTATGTCTGCCCAGATTTTAAATCCCTCCAGGGATGGGGACTCTACCGTTTCCCTGGGTTGATTGCTTATTACAAATATTACTTGTAGACTGTTGGTTTGTTTTTTTTTTTCCTCAGATGGTGATGCAAGGACTTTGGGCTACTGAATGAAGAGCTGCTTAAAGAGCTGCACATTCAGAAGTGCTGCCAGAATCAGCATTAAACCAGCAAATTAGGGAGTGTGTAAAAATTGAACATGGATGTTTTTCATAATGCATAATATTCTAGTCAAAACATAAATAGTGCTTGTAAATCCTTTTTTCTTTTCCTTTTTCCTTCTGATTTAGTAATTCAAGAGCAGCAACTAAAATACAAACTCCACTGTTTCTTCTTTTCTTGTCATCAAGTCTCTTGGGCCACTTTTTCCTTGCCAGCCTGCACTCAAATAAACAAACTGATTTTCATGAAAAACTGAGAGAAACAAATCAATTACTTTCTAAGGCTTTGAATGTCTCCCAACTCAAGCAGGAAACTCAAACAAACGTGAGGTCCTATTTCTTTGGAAGACCCAGAGCTTTCCATCCTACATGGCTCTGTGGAAAACAGGCACATGCATGTGGATTCAGCATCACATTTAAAATGAGGAAAAATGCTTGTTATTCCAGAAACACTGATAGAACAAGCATAATAGTATCTACACACTCTTCTGTGGTTTGTTTGGGGTTTTTTTGGTAAAGGGGCTTTGTAATGTTAATCAAGTACTGGTTCATAAGAAATATTAATTGATGTTGGGATCAAGTACGCCATCGTTGTGGAAAGGAAATTAACAGTGATACCATAGGCTACTGTTATATAATATGCAATTGCCTCTTAATTAGATAGAGTTTAATAACAACCCTATACATTTGTGTATTTGCAGTGTACTACAAAATAAGTTACTCGGAAGAAAAGAGACAAGAGGGGCTGGAGGGACACTTTTGGCCACTCTGTCATTATTACCTTTTCTACATTTGATCTATAAGCCCGGTGCTAAAGGACTTTTAAGGACTTTTAAAGGACTTTAAAGGTCCCGGTGCTAAAGGACTTTTCCAAAAGTCCATGTGCCCTTTGTAGCAACCATCTTCTCCACGTTTGGATCGTCTAAATCACAGCTCTCGAATTTATCTCGCTAACACCGCTAGCTGGTATCACCATCAGTTCTGGTATCACCAGTAACAGCCCTCAATGGAACTTGTGTAGCTCCATTTCTTCCTCTCCACTTTCCCTCATAATGCTGCCCGCTTGGAGATGAGTCCTACATCCTCACCCCCTCTTCTGACCTACCCCACAGAGAGAAGTCAATCCCAAATTACCAGGAATGCTCTCACCCTACAGACTGTGACTGAGACCCACTCTCTTGTCTATTCAAATCTTATCATTCAGAAGAGCAGATGGGACCAACTTGGTAGGATCCCATGGGGATAGAGGGGCCCAGGAAAGCTGATTGACCCTCAATGACAACATCCTCAAAGCATTGTCCTTTCCAAAGTGTAGGAATCTGAGCAGGGAGGGTGGGAGGCCAGTATGGATGAACAAGACGCTCTTGATTGAGCTCAAACACACAAATTGAGTATTCAGAGAGTGGAGGCTCCTCATGAGGGAGTGCAGACACGTGGCCTGAGTGGCAATAGAGTTAGGAAAGCAGCACTACTGACCATCTTGGAGAGGTCATAACCATCAGAGGAGGTTCCTGAAGACTAGAAAAGGGAAAGCGTTGCACCATCTTCAAGAAGAACAAGGAGATTGTAGGGAAATACAGGCCAATCAGTCTAAACCTCAGTCTGCAGGAAGGTTATGGAGCAAATCCTCTCAGAATCCATTTCCAGACATGAGAAGCCATTTCCAAACTGGGAGGGAAGGGCCGATGTTCATCAGAGGGGCCTTGACAGGCTGGAGACATGGGCCTAGAGGAACCTCATGGAGTTGAGCAAAGGGACATGCCAAGACCCATGCCTGGATAGAACAGCCCCACACAACAGTGAGGGCTGGAGACCAACTGGGCAGAAAGCAGATTTACAGAAAAGGACTGGGAGTACCCGGTGGAGCATTTCAACACCAGGTAGCAGAAGTGAAGAAGGCCAAAATCACATAGAGCAAAAGTACAACCAGCAGATCAGAGAAAGCTACTTTTCGCCTCTATTTGGCACTTGAGAGACTGGCTCTGGAGTACTGGGTCTAGCTTGGGGCTTCCCAGTAGAACTGAGACAATTTTGCTGGAGCCCAACAGAAGGATATCGAGAAGATCAGGGGACTGTATGAGAAGAGAGGTGGAGGGAATTGCGTTTGATCAGCCTGAAGGAGAGAAGGTCAAGAGGAATCCTATTGCTGTTTACAACAACCTAGTGGGAAGGTAAGGAGAAGACAAAGCCTGATTCTTCTTGGAGGTGTGCAGTGACAGGATAAGAGACAACAACCACCAGGTTCAACATGGGAAATTACACACAAGGGGAAAAAAATCCACTGTAAGTGCAGGACCGGTTCTCAGTACACTAATTGTAACACAGAATGAAGAAGCCAACCCCATAAAACCTGAGATTTAAGCTGTTAATGCCAGTAGTAATCTATGGTTAGATGAAAGCACTGGAAACCCTATGTAAGATACCTCTACAGACTGTCACTTTGATCTTTTGACAAACTGAACACAATCTATCGAGGATAAAATGAATTTGTCAATACCCGTTTGTCTCTTTTTTTTTGGAAAATTTGCCTTTCTTTGTTGTTTCACACTGGAATTCACTGTGAATGAATGGCAACTACTCTGAGGAGCCCCTGACGTTACATACACCGAGACTGGCATAGCAAACATTGATCTCATCCTAGAAATGTTTTTATGTGCATGAAGATCACTGCTCCAACAAAACGTCTCTTTCTTCATAGCTTAATTACTGGACATAAATTATACAGTAAAAGAAATAACTTTCAATAGGAACATCAAAATATGACAACTGGCTACACAACCAGACATGTTTCTATTTAACACATCTGATGTAAGGAAGCTATTAATTTTCTAAATGCATGGCCAAACTTCTTCGTAACACCTGACACAGCATTTTGCTAGGGTAATAAAAGAAAGCCTGACAGCTGCAATTTTCTAGAAATATGGATTAAGCCTTTCACTATGCTCTTGGGAAAGTTTTCTCTTCTCTAAGCTTCTATAATTTGTTTTAAAATGGCTTGCTTCTGATTATTCGGAGCCAGAGTTCTCCTGCATCTGCTCCAGCTCCAACTTATTTTTTGGAGTGCACATAGCAAAGCATTGAAAAACAAACATATATTCTTCTCCATCTTCTCTCTGACACCGCTTTTAAAATTATTTTACGTTAGACATTTCTTTCAGATAACTCACAACGCTGCAGATTACGGTAAAAATCACACTGATAGACTTGACTTACGCTTCCTCTAAAAAAAAAACAAAAACCACAACAACAACAAAACCCAAATTATATTAACTGAAGGGGAACATTGCAGGGAAAGTAGCTGGCTTCCCCCTCTGAGAACGAGACGCGCTGGTGCCTTGTGCTGTCTGGTGACAGGAACTAAATATATTATCTGCATTCTCCGTGACATTCCACTTTGAACTTAACATGCCGGTAGTCATGGTGCGAGGGAACAGACAGCTGCCAGGAGGAAGGCATTTAATGTTTGAAACAAAGATTAATAGAGGAACCACAGCTAAATATAAAGTAAATATAAGAAATAGACGCGCCAACTACCTTTATATTTCTCATTTAAAATATCTGTTCTAAAATTTGCATTGTTCAAAAACCCATCAGGTTACAGGCTAATAGATTCTTGTTACTATTAGAATTGCATCACGTAGCCCTCTGTTCATGTAGTATCATTTGTGCACAGTAGCAACAGCAGATGTCTAAAAGTAAGTCTACTAACTCTGTCCCCTTTTAGAAAGAGCTAAAGAACAGGTTTTAAATTCGCTTTATTTATCCTGGCATTTTCTTCATTTTTTTTCTCTGAACCATTTCACAATAATTAATTAAACTACTCAATAGACTAAAAAACTACCAGACATATTCTACAATGTTGGGTTATGACAAAATGTTCCCACACTATATTCTGATCGGATGAGAACAAAGAAATGTGAAAGCATTGAAGAGTGTCATTTAAACATGGGCTCAGTATTTTAAAATGTCAGCCTGCTATATAAATTGCTCTAGAACAAAATAATTGCTCTAGAATTTAAATATTTCAAAAGCACGTGATTTTTGATCGACTGTATGTCAGTCTTACAACACTATGTCTCTGCCCTCACAAAAAAAGAAGAAACTAAACGCAGGAATATGTTTTAAGAGAAATTTCTGCATTTGCAGATTGTAGTAGAAAATTATGGATGAAATTCATGGCTTTAGCTGTGCACACAAAACTCCCCCACCCCCCCACGGGGACAGGTCATACAGTGCTCAAATCTAGACTTGGGATATTTATCGTGGCCAAAGGATAGGGAGCAGTCCCTGGGTGTTTTGGACTCGTCCACTGGAATATAATTGTAATAAGCATCTACACAGAGGTGGTTCACAAGAATTATATTTTGAGCTTCATCATTTTCATTACTGAAAGCAAAAGCTGAGAGTAGTTGGGCTTTCATGGCTGGCACTCTCTTGCTCGACTTTCGAAACACAAATTCAATACTCAGGATTGCAAGACACAGTGCTTAGTGCAACTTCTATACATAACCCAGGTTCACTACAACGAGCTCAAATTAATTAGACTGATGTGATGAGAAGGAGAGCATTACTATCCCATTTTGCAGACAAAGAACAGGCAGAGACAGGCTACACGGCATCACGACAGTCATGCAAGCAGTTGGCATGACAGCCACGTGTCACTGGTGTTCGTATACCCCAATGTCAGGTCAGTGTCTGACTGATGAAACCTTCCTTGCCAAGTAAACATTGCATCCAATCAGACAAGGCCATCTCAAAGCAGAGAAATTTAAATTCTTCCTCACTGAGGCCTTAGATCTTTAAAAAGCGTCAGCAGAGCAATCATGAAACCTCTAGTGACAGTCTGGACATGGGATCACGGAATTGTCGGAGTTGGAAGGGACCTCTAGAGATCATCCAGTCCAACTCCCCTGCTAAAGCAGGGTTGCCCAGAGCACATCACTCAG
>JAOTQQ010000012.1:120415322-120425930 GCA_026546715.1 Gallinago undulata
AGCCTTTGCTTGTCCAGGCTAAAGAGTCCCAGCTCCTTGAGCCTTTCCTCGTAAGGGAGGTGCTCCAATCCCTTAATGAAGTTCCTGCAAATACTATATGTAGGCATATGAAAGCCTGGTAAGTTCCCCATAAATGCCAGTTTGCAGCAGAGCGTACCAGTCACAGGCGCATACATGTATGACAGAGATATCATAAACACTTCTATCAGATTTCTAAGTCAATCAAAATCTAGGAGAAAAGAAGCCTCACTAGCTCTGACTCCAGAGAAGCACTTGTTCTAACAGCAGGCTGTGGGTGCCCCGGTTTAGACTTGATTTCCCTACTAGGGCTAAAGGAAGAAGCACAAATCTCTCTCTTCAAGCCTGATGTGCATATCGGTGACGCTGTCCTGCTGCTCTTCATACTCACTGCTTTGTGCATTCTGAAACTGAGCACGGAAATAAATCCAGAGTACAAAAAGTTTGATGTCAATTCAAAGGAACCTGCTTTGGAGCGATAAGTGATATATGTACACACTGTGGATTGTATCAATTTAAACATCAATTTTTTTGACAATAAATTTCAAAGGTGGTGCAGGTCCAAGTCCATAATATAGTAAAGGTGATTTATTAAAAAAAAACAACCACTACATAAATTAGAAGTTACTAACAGGAACTTATCAGGGTTGATAACTTCAAACTCAGTCATGAAGATGTGCAGAACACCATAAAATCATAGAATGGTTTGTTTGGAAGTGACCTTAAAGACCATTGAATTCCAACCCCCTTGCCCTGGGCAGGGACACCTCCCACCACACCAGGTTGCTCATAGCCCCATCCAGCCTGGTCTTGGACACCTCCAGGGATGGGGCAGCCACAGCTTCTCTGGGCAACCTCTTCTAGGGTCTCACCACCCCCACAGCAAAGAATTTCTTCCTGAGATCTCATCTAAATCTCCCCTCTTTCAGTTTAAAACCATTACCCCATCCTATGGCTCCCCTCCGTCATCCAGAGTCCCTCCCCATCTCTCCTGGAGCCCCTTTAGGGACTGGAAGGGGCTCTAAGGTCTCCCCGGAACCTTCTCTTCTCCAGGTTGAACACCCCCAGCTCTCTCAGCCTGTCCTCACAGCAGAGGGGCTCCAGCCCTTGGAGCATCTTTGTGGCCTCCTCTGGGCCCATTAACCCACTTCTAAAACTGAAGGTTTTTAGTTTTGCCCTTTTCACAACAGTTACTGGAACACAAGGCTGTAAGAAACTTCCTGGGTCATTGAAAAGCACAAGTACACCACGGCCCCAGTGTCATCTGAAAGAAGGACCTCAGCTCAAAAAAGTTCTGCAGATGAGCAGCCAGGCTGACACATTGGGCTGACTCTGCCAGCGCTGGAGGGAGGTGACTGCAGAGTGAGACCCCCCTCACCCCCCCACAGCACACTCAGGTACCTGCTCTGTCCCCGGGGCCAGCTGCATAGACAGGCCAGGGCTGTGTTGCCTTTAAAAACTAACATTTTTCTAAGAATCCTATGCCTTTTGGGCCAAAATATTTTTAAAAGACCAATTTGTGCATTTATTCTTGTGCTAACGTTGTTTTTCTCTGTTCCACCTCCTTTACACCCTGCCAGGGGTGATGATTGAGAGACGCAAAGCATCTCCCTGGCAGGTGAGGCCTCTGTTTCTGACAGATGGCTTGTTAAAATCACCTCCTGTTAAAATTTAGCTCCTGGAGCTAAATATTTACACGGGGAAAGATTTTACTGAGCGGCTGCACGCTGTTTCCCTTACTATGACTATGATGATTAAAGCTTAATGGCAGATCTGTCTAAGCTCCCCGAGATGGTAGACCGCAGAGGGGACACCGGAAGGCCAAACATGACAGTTTCTTTTTCTAGCACACGATCATCATTAAAACAACATTTAAGCAGCCTCAGTGGGGTGACCTGACCTGGATCTACACTACAAAGAAGTACCTGGAGATGTACCTGTCAGGTGATGCCTCCAGCCATGGAGTGGGTTGTGACAGGGATGGCCTTCTTGGGAGAGGGTGGCAGTGAAGAGGCTGTGGGACAGCCCAAACAGCAACAACTTGTAGTAACCCACAAACACTGAGTTTCCCCTTACAACCTCTTGATTTACTAATGATAACAGGCAAAGAAAAGGAGACAAGTGCCCCATATTGCAACACACAATCCCCACTTTCAAATATACCTTTGAAAGGCTTCTTCAAACATATCTTTGATGGTTCCTTCTTCCCTAGTTCAACAAGGAGAGAAGGTCAACCTATCTTCTGCCTTTATCTTCCTCCTCTTCTCCTTCCTGTCAGAAAGATTAAAATAATGTAGTTATTTTTAGCTAAGAAATTCTTGCTGATTATAAGATGATTATTCAATAAAGGAAACCTTTGTGTCTTACTTATTTCCTGTCATTGCACTATTTTCAACAGAGCATTTTCATCAAAACAAGCAAAGAGAACAAGGTGGAAGAGGAATAGTCGTTTTTACCATTCAAAACAAATTAATCATTTCAAGTATCGATTGAAGTGAAGGGGAATTTCTGTTTATTTTGTAACTCAGTGAGTGGAAATCTCTGGAAACTCCATTTTGCAGAACTACTCACCACAAACAGCTCCCCTCACCCCCCACCAAAGAAAAAAAAAAAAAAGTAGCCACTGATAAATAATTTTCCCATAGCTACAAAACTGATTTGTAGAAGTTAAATTGTTCATGGCTAATCAGCCTAATCTGAGGGAGAGGAAGTTTGCCCTCCATTTCCCAACAGATTCTCTTTAATTTTGCAGTCACATTGACAGGTGGCCTCATCACTCAGGCATTACAGACCACCTTGAAGATATCAGCACCGCTGGCCTTTGAAGTCAGAATAATCAACAAGCCATTTGATACTCTATCAGATGAAATGGCCCTGTCAGGAAAGGCTGGCTCTCAGGTGTACTGATTGTCTATCGAAAGGAGATAACTTGATACAGTTTACCAAGGTACAGATTCACAGACCTCGTGGGATGCTGGAACAGATGTCTCTTTAGATGCACTTCTTCACCACATCTCTTAAAAAAAATATTCCCAAGCCACTTTTTTACAGAAATTATAATGCTCCAATTTCCTGTCTACAATATTCCCACAATACTCCAAATTCCTGTGAAGATATGCAAATGTATTAGCTATGGTTGGGGTCACAGATGCACAGATTCATGTGTCACATCCATGTATAAATCCTGTCAAAGCACTACTTAGTTCAGATATTGGATAGTAGACATTATTAGGAAAGTCTTTATTGTTTTACAACAGAAACCTGCTGGAATCTGGCACAATATTATTTTTAGAAAAGGACAACTCTTTGTTTCTTTAGGATTATCCACAATAGTAGGAGTTTTTTTCTCAGCTTACTTTGAGCTCTCTGTATATGTTGTTATTCTTGATACTAGTAACATGACATGCACTCAACAAATATTATATCTTAAAGAAGCCAAGTGGTTTAACAGAAGCCAAATTTTAAAAATCATTACCTTACATCCCACTTCCACATGTCCATATAAACGTTTATTTTCAGAATTAAATATTGGCTGGAAAGATACAAGTGCTTTACAAATCTGTAGTGAGACTGTGAAACTGAAAAGTACAAAGTTTGGGATTGTTTTTTTCAGTTCTAACAAAATTTCAGCTATCAAGGTATAGTGATGAAATTCCTTCTCCACAAACTAATATTTTGTGATGTCTAAAAAATTATGGGAATGGTTCTTCTAAAAAATTATGGGAATGGTTCTTCTAAAAAGTTAAAGATCGTTCATTTATGTGTAGGGTGAATTGGAGTTGAAAGCAAGAAAAATAAAAAAAAATACGCTGAAAAGATTGTCGAACATCTTAGTGTTTAATTGAGCTTTTGACTAATCCATTAGGTTTACTTAGACAGAAGTGAATAAAAATATTTGTTGCAGCAATAGCAATAATTTATGTCAGGGACTGAGAAAGACACACTGTGGCTCTGTCTATTTATACGACAGGCAGGAAACTCTTTTCCATGAAAGACCTTGTCTTGTTTTAACAGTAATTATTCATCAGGAACAATCACAGAATATTCACCCAGCAGTAAATGGTCTATTTGATATCATTAGAGCAGTCCAAGGACTCAAAGCCACCCTTCTCCTAGCGTGCAGGTGTGTTGGGTCTCGCAGGCTGTGTGCAGGATCACACCAGGGTCCCTGGCAGAGGACTGTTGCTCTGATTTATTAGATCTTTGGAAACAGTATTGCTCCTGTTATCTACACGTAATCCCTTACCTTTGTTTGACAGCAGAAGCCTGAAGCAACACCACCGGACAAATCTTCAAGTATCAACTTTGCTGCTGTCAATGAATGCAGAAAGGAAAGAAGGAAAACTGGAGGGAAAAAAAAAAAAAAAAAGGAGGACCTGAAATACAGATCATTTTTCTCAAGGGAAGATTAATAACCATTTTCATTGAGGTGGATTAATGATTTTTAAGCAACCTGCTTCTGCTAGTAATTATTCTTCATAATCTCATCTCTTGTAACAGCCAGTTTCATGGTAAATGATGTATTGGAGATTTGCTGGGCAGGGTAAAAATAAATCAAGGAAACGTATCCAGACAAACCTTCTGCAAAGATGGAATCCCCGGAGCAGTTCTGTGGATTGACTACAGCTGAGGCTTGTCACAGAGGCCCGGAGTGGAGCAGTTGCTGACTGCAATGAAGATTTATCAGAGGGGATTTTGGTGCACTACGTGCAACGCAAGGTGCCTGACAGGCAGGACACGAGCCCCTGTGCTCACATCCTCCTGTCCAAACAATGTGCATGACAGATAATTAGGGATAAAAACAAGGAACGTGTCCTGGATTTATTTTAGACAAACATTTGTTGAGGAGTCAGACTGAGGGGTTTTTTTTTGGTAACAAAAGAGAGAAAATGTACATTAAAAATATAATGAAGAATGCTGTCTCCCAGTCTCCTGGCGCCCAGAGGCTGTTTAGGAAAGACAGGCAAAGGTGACAAGAAAGGGGCATTTGCCATCCATGCCAAGAAATGGCTTGAATAGATAGAGCTTTAGCCTACAGTTGAGAACAGGTTGGAAGGCTGTAGGTCAGGGGCCCAGAAAAGCAGGTAGACAAGTCTCATGTTCACAAGCAACCCAGGAGATTTCTGGAGATGGTCGGAGACAATTTTTTAAAACAGGTTTTGGAGTAGGGGAGGTATTTTTGCAGACCAGCTACTCGCGATTAAGGGAGGACTGGTTGGAGATGTGATAGCTGAAGCACCAACAAGATGGTAGAGGGAGCCAGAGAGATCCAGAGGGAACCGAGCAGGACAATCAGCAGAAAACAGCCCTGGACTTCAGGAGACAGTTCAGGAACTAGTAGACAAGTTCCCGTGGGAGACAAAGGAGCCATGGAGAACCGGTCAGTCTTCAAGTACATCATCCGCAAAGGACAAGAATCATCCATCTTGACCTGGGTAGGCAAGAACACGTGTTTGCATGGCAGGAGGAGGGCTGGCTGAGCAGCCTGATCTGATTCAACTGCTAAAAGGAAATGTACAGGAGATGGAAGAAGGAACAGGCAACTGAGAAAGAATACAGAAGCATCACCAACACAAGCAAAGATAGAACTATGAAGGCTAAAACCTGGCTGTGGTTAGAACTGGCAATAGAGTTGAAGCAGGAAGAGCTTCTACAGATATATCGGTAGCAAAAGTAAGATTCAATAAAATGCAACTTTGCTTCTTAATGCAAGAGATGATCTTGCACTGAAGGACATGGAAGGGGCTTAGGTACCAATACCTTCCTTGCTTTAGCCTTCACAGATTACACACCTCCCTGTCTCTACGTATTACAGAGAGTTTAAGGGAGACAGATATTACCCAAAGCAGAGGAAGATAAAGTTAGGGACAATAAACTGGCCATATGAAAGTCCATCAGATGTATCAGGAGGTATTCAAGGATGTCAACAGAACTGGCTTAAGTCATAGGAAGACATTTGATTAGTTGGTAGCGATTGCAGTAGGCTTCTGCTTATCAGAAAAAACCAATTGCCATGTCCATATTTAAAACCAGTTTATGATATTCATCATAAACTCTGTGCCTCGGCTGGTTAACTACCTAAAGAGGGTCTTAGAGAAAATGGAGCCAGACCCTTTTCATAGGCACACCTCAACAGAATAAGAGATCATTGCTGCAAATACCAGGAAGGAAAACTCTCACTAAACATAAGGAAAAAAAAACATTTACAAAGCAAGTGAAAAAGTACTAGAACAGGTTGTGGAACCTCTTCTTGGATGTGTTCAAAAGGCCCTGAGCAACCTGGTCTAACTTGAAGTTAGCCCTGCTTTGAGTGGGAGGATAGACTAGATGGCCTTCAGAGATACCTTCCATCCCAAATTCTTCTATGGTTCTATGGTTGCATGCCCAGCCTCACTCATGTCGGGGCCAAAATCTACAACTTTGCTGTAGACATAGAAAACATGGGGCTGAGGGTTTTCCACAACTATACAGTTAATACATTGAACATTATCTCCAGAAGTCATCTCTTTCCTCTTATCTTATATATTTATATTAATCCTCTCCCAGAGCCTGTTTCCAAGTTGACTAGTTCCCACAAATCCGCTTGGTCAGGCTTGAAAATACATACTCACAAATCTGCCAGAAGTTATCTATAGCGACTGAGCGGGCAACCAAATCACATCCCTTCTTGAGGAGGCTGTGTTCCTAACCGCACATGCACTCATCATCATCATCTCTTTTGATCAGTACACGGTTTCGGTGTACAGATTTGTGATATTACATACGATTTCTAAATTCTATGTTTTCTGCTGGTTTTTTAGGCTCACTTTTGGCCTGCATCAGCACAATCCCACATTCTGCCTGAGTTCAGAATATGTAATTGACTGTTCGTTTCAGTCAAATGCCGGCTGTCATCTCTAATAACGTATCAAGCAGCAACAGGCAAACAGAGAAGTTTTAATAACAAGCAAAAACACTGTCGAACTGAATTTATTTCCAGATGTGGAGAGGGAGACTTTCACTTCTTTCTCCAACACGACTGGTGCTCTAATGCCTTTCAGCATGATGTTTTAGGCATTCATTTGTTACGTAACATCCATCAATTATAAAATATATTTATGAGGTCCTGCTAGCAGTCGTTAACAGCAGTATTGTGGGATCACATTTACAAGGCCTAATGAAATGGGAGAGCAAGAGTAATTGGATTGAAATTGGTAAATGAAAACTCATTCCGGGGGGAAAAAAGGTGTAAAATTGATGAGGTCTGACGTGTCATCAAATGGTGAGGATTAAATTAAGATCCAGTTGAGACATATACGGCGCTTATTGTAAGTGTTTAATTGAAAGAATAACAAATGCCTCACAGAAATGCAGAGTTAAGAATTACCCCTCTTTCTGCTACTAAATGGAGTCATGTGGGTAAATCTTTTTCTGTCCTAAGACTCAGTATTTGCCCCACATTTTTATGGGTTTTTCTGTTTACTTGTAAAATACAAAGTATAAAGTAAAATGGTTTTCTTTCAAAGAGAAAGTTAATTTGGTGAATTTAAATCAGATGCTTGGAAACACCTTATCTGTATTCCTAGGAAAAAAACACAAATGCATTCCAGCTCATTCTCAGATGAAAAGTTAGGCACTAGAAAAGGTAGAATTACGAAAGGCTTGAGGCTTTTTCCCCTTTAAGAAAAAGCAGTTGCTAGTAATCAAAATTGTTAACCAGTGAGCTGAATTTGAAGGTCTCCAGTTAGTGCCAAATATCCCTGGCAGCAATGAAAAATAGTTCCAGTGACATAAATTGCACCACAAGTTTACAGTGTCTTTGAAAGAGACTGAATGGATCCAATAATGATTTTTTTAGAGTGATTACCTGTAGCGTCAGCAGGTTTCATTCCCACCCTAATCTAAAATTATGAATCTATGCACTAGAAATAAAAATTTTCAATTGCTTGGCTTAATGGATAAAATAAAAATACAGTAAATTGATAAATTGTGATGATTATACAACGTCACACAAGGTTCAGATGACCGGGTTTACAAGGTTGCTGGGCCTGCAACATGTCTGCTCAAATGGCCACTCTCTCTTCTCCTATAGGTTACTTATCTGAGGTACTTGTCAGCAGTACAGACCAGTAAATGAAATAACCAGAAACTGCTATTTGGTGCACGTTTGGTGAAGTTGTAAGAAATATTCCATAGATGTCTGATCAGCAACCTCAGTACTTTGTCTGTCCCCAGCCCTGAAATTGCTGTTATAAAAATATGACAAAATAAAGCCCAAACATCTGAAGTGAGATGTTGAGTTGGCATGATGACAGCCACTATGAATGCTGCAGAGGAGAAGTAGAATCGTAGAATCATAGAATGGTCTGGGTTGGAAGGGACCTTGAAGACCATCCAGTTCCATCCCCCTGCCCTGGGCAGGGACACCTCCCACCAGACCACGTTGCTCCAAGCCCCATCCAGCCTGGCCTTGAGCCCCTCCAGGGATGGGGCAGCCACAGCTTCTCTGGGCAACTTCTTCCAGTGTCTCACCACCCTCACAGCAAAGAATTTCTTCTTAAAACCTAATTTAAATCTCCCCTCTTTCAGTTTAAAATCAGTTGTCCTATGGCTCCCCTCCCTGACCAAGAGTCCCTCCCCATCTCTCCTGGAGCCCATTTAGGGATTGGAAGGGGCTCTAAGTTCTCCCTGGAACCTTTTCTTCTCCAGGCTGAAGACCCCCAACCCTCTCAGCCTGTCATCATAGCATTCACTCATTAAGTTCATCATCAAGGTTGATTGGGTCCTGTTATAGATTTGCCTCCTATAATGAAGTTTTCACTGTACCAAAAATGTTCTCACTGTATAGGGATTTTCACTTCTGTTGTGCTGATTTTGCTGTGAAAGGGGAGGGGGGGAAGAAAATATAGAAAAAGCACACCTTTTGAGATGGGAGATTTTCTCAATAGGGATTGTGTAGCACCAACTACTTTATTCCTGAAATTCCAGTTTGCATGCATGTGCTAAAAACATAACGTTTAATCACTCTGGTCATGAAAGCCAGCTCAAGACACATCCAGAACTTTGACAACACATTGCCAGGAATAACAAGTTGCTTACTTTGCATGGCCCAAACTCTGAAAATCTAGACCAGATGCTGCTACTGCTATGAGAGCAGAGAGCCCTAATGGGGCAGAAGCTGTGCTGAGAAGTGGGACAGACCCTCTCTGGTACCAGTAGTTGCCACTGCTCATCAACGTCTCCAACTGCTATAAGCAGCAAGGCTGATTTTTCACCTGCCTGTCTGTCCTATCTTAACCATTTCTTTCGCCACACGTCCTATCTTACCTACTGGAAAAAAAAAAAAATTAAAAATAGAAGTTTTGCATCTGTTGCTGAGAAGACTTGAGCCTTGATATCTGACATTTTACTGTGGAAATCCAACTGCTGCCAATAAAGGATGAAAGAAAATAAAAATCTGTTCCTAATTTACTAGCTGATACAGTAAGTATGTTAATTATATTACTGCTCTGTTAGAAATACTGCCAAGGTGGATTATGCTTCTCACTACCTCGTTAGGTAAGTACATAAATAACTCCAAATATTTACTGTGAAAAGTCCTCAAGCTGCCTGTTTTTCTGAATGGTCGTTTCACATCAAAATCTGTCAGCAAGACAGAAAAAGCATCGACAATGCCAACTCATCTGCTTGTTCAGACGGTATTTAAGTCCTTTTTTCTGTGTTTATTCCTCTTCTGTTTTCAAATTAACACAGCTGCTTAGCTCAGGAAAATCATTACTCACCAATCATATCAAAGAGCTAGCAGCGAGGGACAAAATATCAGCAAGTTTACAAGTTGTTGGATTCCAAATGGAATGAAAAGGAGCACCTTGGGCACCATCCCGTGCTGCACATTGACCTGTCATTCCGCAGCCTCTAACCTGACCTTTTTTTTTTTTTTTTTACCATCAGCTGAATAACAAAGAGACTATGCTGTTAGAGCAGCTGCAGCACCTCTAGGCAGGTAACAGTATCATCTTCCTGAATGACAGCGATGTCACATTCGTGGCATGTCAGGAAGTCCTCAAAACTCTGCAGATCAAAACAAGGCGAGATTTCCATACTGACCTTGAGGTGATGATCAAATACGGCCCCTTGCAAACCGCAGAGCCGTGAAACAACGGGTCTGGTACGTGTTCTTCTTATGGCAAAGATCCATTCATATCCCAAGTGGTAGATTCATCCTGTTTTCAACAAGAAAAGCAGAAAAAGCAGTGTCATCTTTGATTGTGATTCTTTTTTTCTATAAATATCTTAGCTGTTATTTTTAAACGCGATTGCTTCTTGGTGGAGTTTCTCACAGCCTTCTCCAATTATGACCTGTTTAACACAAACTGGTAACTATTTCCACCACATTTATTTATTTAAAACAACACTAACAATTATACTTACCGGTCAACAGACTGCATTGCTGAGAAATCCCATATTTAAGCAGCACTGGAAGTTGACTCTTTAATCATATTCGATAGGACACTCGATAGGATGAATGGGAAGGGTTTTAAACTGAAAGAGGGGAGATTGAGATGAGATCTCAGGAAGAAATTCTTTGCTGTGAGGGTGGTGAGACACTGG
>JAOTQQ010000012.1:120444782-120472700 GCA_026546715.1 Gallinago undulata
TCCTATTCCGCTGTCAGCAGTGGATGGAGAAGCAGGTGTATGACAGGAGTTGGATGGGCTCCACCAAAGGTGTTTGTGTGGGAAATGAAGAGTAGTTTGGTTTTGTGCTTGGGGTGCGGGAGGGTGGTTGGGTGGGTGCTCTTGTCCCAGGGGGGATGCAGGCCGTGGGAGTACCAGGAACAGCAGCGGGTGGCAGTTGGTGTTCCTCTCCACGCTGGCTTGGCTGTCCCTGGATGCTGCCCAAGTTTTGCTTTACCCTTATCTAGGGCCAGACATATTGTTCGCGCCGGCTTCTTTTACTGATTTACCCAGACACTCCTTAGAAACCCAGTAGTCAGAGGAGTTGCAGATAGTGGTTTGGGTGTGGGGATGGAAGCAGCATATTTTTTTTTCTATTTTTTTTTTTTCTGACAGACCAAGAAAGCGTATAATAAAAGTTTCAAAAGTAACCGTGCTCTGAGCACGGAGCTCTTCCAAGCCGTGTCTGGGAGTGCCAGGTTGCCCCAGGCTGTCTTACACTTGATTTTGCCTCGTGCTTCAGAAAGATTTCCCTTGTATAAACAATTTTGGTTGCGATTTGAGGTTTTTTTAATGTGCTTCTTTAAAGGAGAACCGGCAGAAAGGCATGTAATGTGGAGCTTGGTGTCCAGCTGCTCTCATTGGATTTATTATATTAACAAAAATATCTGTATTTCCTCATTGTCATAATACCTGCGCCAGAAAGGAGGTATTTTATTAAATGTATTTTATTAAATGGAGTGTTTGACTTAGAATCATAGAACAGTTTGGGTTGGAAGGGACCTTAAAGAGCATCCAGTTCCAAACCCCTGCCATGGGCAGGGACACCTCCCACCAGACCAGGTTGCTTCAAGCCCCATCCAGTCTGTCCTTGAACACCTCCACGGATGGGGCAGCCACAGCTTCTCTGGGCAACTTGATGCTCTGAGGTGTGCCTGCTTAATTTGGGGCAGAATCTTGAGAACCAGCTGATCCTTGGTACACCCAGTGAGGAGGAGAGGAGGGACCTGTTATTTATCACTCAACACCATGGCCAACCCTTTGGGGTTGCACACACGCCAGGCTTAGCCAGGTTGGGCTGCTCGCAGCGACGGCGATGGGGTGACTCCTCTCCTGGGGACATCCTCGTGGATGGGGACAGGTGGAGGTGGGTGCAGGACAGGGTTGTTGGCCATGCAGATGCAGCTGAGGTGTCCACTTCCAGCCTCCTGGTCAGAAGGTGGTTTCCAAATCTGTGAGGGGAGGGGGAATGGGGAAGGGAAGGTCTTTGAAGCCCCACTCCGGGCACTTGAGTTTTCAAAGTCATTTGTTCCTTGGATTGGGCACCCAATTCGGGCTCTCACCACCTGGTATGCAAAGCCCCCCTTTGAACCTGCCTCACCTCCATCTTCTTGCTGGCTTGGATCATTCATGCGCAAAAACTGATTTTTAAAGTTAAATTATAGCCAGTTCTTTTTAAAAGGGAAGGTTTTCACACACACACACACACACACACACCCCTCTGCCTTCCCAGGCTTTGCCTTGTCTCAGCCGAAGGGCTGCTCGGTTTGCAAGGGAAGCAGAGCAGATCGGTAGGAAAGTCACCCAAGGTGTCACCACCTGAGCCAGGTGCTCTGCAGGTGCAGACCAGCGCACCCGTGGTCAGGGGCTCACCACTTAACACCAGGGAAAGGCTCGGCTCGGTGAGTAGAAACAAAAAATAAATAAAAAACAAAAAAAAAATAAATATTTTTTAAAAAGAACCAAAAAACCAAGGAGATGCGATAAATCTGCTCTAAGAAAAAAATGAGATTTTTTTAAGAAAAAAAAACACGCAAAAAAAAAAAAAAGAAAAAAAAAAAAAGGACAACAAAACCCAAAGTTTTTTTTCTTTCCAAAGAACTTTGTGTGCTTTGTTTGAAAAGGAAACATAACATGAAAAGGTCCCGGTGAAGTATTCAGGCGATGTCCCACGCTGTTGTTAGACCTTGCTGGTACAGGTGGACGGGGGAGGGCTGGGTGCCAAATTCTTTCGGCTGGGAGGGAGTGGTGGGAGTGAATTCTCCCGAACCTAGAAAAGCTGAACTTTCCCGTGCACAAATCAATGACAGCCTCTGCTCGGCTGCAGACACCCGGGGAGACTCGGCTGAGACAGGCGAGGGGAGGACGAGGGGTCGGCGCCCGGAGAGGGAAGGTGGGTCGGATGCTGTACTTTCCACTTCCAAAATTCCAAAATAGGTGGGTTGGTTTTTGTTTGTTTGTTTGTTTTTTTTTTCATTATTTTACACACACACACACACGCACACCTCCTCCTTTTAAGGCTTTTGCGGTTTATTGAGGGGACGGTGGGGCTGGAGGAGGGAAGGTGCTTGAATTTTCATGCTCGGAGGCTATTCCTGGTGGTGGTAGAAATCTTCATCCCCTCGTAGCAATCCTCTGTACTACTCTTGCCATTTACGTGTGGGGTTTTGTGGGTTTTTTTGTTGTTTTTTTTTTTTTTAATTGCTGTTTCAACTCGAACCTGTGATTCTCTCTCCGATTTCCCTTGCCTGGTATCTTGAATCTTTACCGGAGATTTTTGGCTGCCTATCAACAGCAGGGTGACACAACCTCTCCATTTGTGGGGTTTTCTGCTGGGTAGGCAGAGGGGCTCTGATGGGCTAGATGATTAATATTTAGAATAGAATAGAATAGAATAGAATAGAATAGAATAGAATAGAATAGAATAGAATAGAATAGAATAGAAAAGCGCAGAGCATAACAGAACAAAATACATATTCTATTGTAAATTTTATATTATATTATATTATATATTAACCTGCCTTAGTGGGAGGTGTCCCTGCCCATGGCGGGGGGGTTGCAACTGGATGATCTTTAAGGTCCCTTCCAACTCAAACGATTCTACGATTCTATGATATGATATGATATGATGTTATATTATGCATTTTTAATACTTATTTATTAATATTTTGTTTCAAAGTCGGTTTCGATGCGGCTTTAATTTGTAGAAAGCTTGCGGGAAAAACACCCAAAACAACTCACCCAACGCTCTCCTCTGAAGTAGCTAGAACATCCCAGCAGAGCGAATGTCAGCTTGCAGAGAAATCACGATTAAGGGGTGAAGGTGCTGCTCGGTGCAGGGTTAAGCTCGGCTTAATCCAACCCGCCCCGTCCTGCCCGTGCGGGGATCGCACGGGGAAAAAACTGGAGGTGCTTTATCTGGACACACCCACCCCCAAAACAACGTGGAATTGGTGCTTAAATTTCCATTTATCTCGGGAGCTTCTTCGCCTCTCCATTAGCGAACGGGACGGCACGTTACACCCAGTGAAGCTTTGATATTTTTAACAGCTCCTTCTCGAGGTTGAAGGCTGTTTCAGCAGCGCAAAACCCACCCTCGCCCACCCCCCCCCCCCTTTACAGCTCCCCCCACCCCCATGTAGGTAATTCTCTTGAGCCGCGCTGCCGATATATATATATATATATATATATATATTAAAAAAAAAAAAAAAAACCAAACCAGACAGCCGTGGTTTTGTTTAAGGTTGGGCTGAATGAAAACAGGAGGGGAGGAATGTGCTCGGCAGAGGAGGAACCGGAGCGTGGCTGTCCCGGCGGGTGGAGGGGAACCCTTGGCGTGGTGGTGCAGGGACCTGCCGCTTGGTCTGCCCGCGAAAAGGGGATGTGGCAGCCGCCTTCCACTTCACCCAGGTATAATATTTTGGGGTGGGGAGAGGCGGGGGAGAGGGGGAGTGAGACCCAGTGGGGCTTCTCCCCTCGGTGGAAGTGGGATCGGACGGAGGTTTCTCCTCGTGGGAGGATTTGGAGGTTGGGAGCAGCGAAGGCAGGTGGGTCCATCCCCAACCCCGGTCGCAGGATGCTTTGGGCTCGACCAGCCCTTGCTGCCTTCAGCATCTCCGACACCCCCCACCAGAGAGAAAACCTTTTGAGGGCTTCTCGGCACGTTTCCCGGTGTATCCACCCCAGGACAGCCCAGCAGATAACTCCTGGAAAAATAGCTGAGGTGCTCCCTTCTCTTTCCCATCTCTTCCCATCCCTCCCAGCGCCGAAAAAAGGGACATTTCCAGCCCGATCTGGGGAGAAGGCAGGATTTAAACCCCGCGCTGGGCGCCGTTTTCCTTCAGGTGCCAGGGGATGAGGAGCCAGAGCCGGCGTGTTTGAGCACTGAGCAAAGCATCAGGCTGTACAAACCCGGGATTTTCCAGCGAGCCCGGGGCTGTCCGGCACCTAAACTCCCTCCGCCGCCTTTGAAATTCCTCTTCTAATTAATAAATCAGTGGCAGGTTTCACTGACATAATTCCAGCGCTATTGCTCTTAATTAAATGGCAAGCTGCTAAGGACAGTTTCAAAACACTTAAAAGTCCTCCCTCCCCGGTTTTGTCGTCCTGCCTCTCGTTCCCATTAAAGTGTCGCCCGGTGGAATGGTTTTATGAACTTGGAAGTAATTAGGGGAGGTGGAGGGTGTCAGGCTGCCTTGGAAACCTGGGGTGTGGGGAAGATCCCAGGTAATGGGGCAGCCACGGGAGGGCTGGCCCCTGCCCCTGCCCGGCCGGGCGGGATGGGGACGGGAAAGGCGGCATCACACTTGGTCCCGTCGGCGAGGAATGGATAAATAATGTCTGTATATTTATATATAATATATATATTATAATATATATAATACATACCTATTATAAATGGCCGCGCGAGCGTGTAGATTTATATAACGCACCTTGTGCCTATAGCATAGGCTGTTAAATCACTGCACACACTATACACAGTGTAGTACCAGTGTGTGTAAACACTGCTTTGTGAGTGCTCGATGCTGGAGAAGGGGCAGCTGGCACCCGGCTGCGGGTCGGGTCGGCGAGGTGGCCGCACACTTTATTTTCCTTTGGCTGAGAGCTTTCGCGATGAATAGAGGGAGGGGAGAGCCGGGGCTGGGATGCTTCTTCTGCCAAGAATGATTTGGAGGCCTCTTTATATTAGTCAGAGCTCTTTTTTTTTTTTTTTTTTTCCCTTTTTTTTTTTTTTTTTTTTTTTTTTAATTCCTTACTGGAAGCCTGAGAAGGAGCCGCACGCCCGATGGCAACGTTGCTCACAGGTCTGCATAATTTTCAAGTATCGCTCATGTGAGCAGCTTGCCTTAATTACAGATTTATTTCTCGCTGCTGTTGGATTGCTTTGTTCCTCGTCCCTCAAAAAAGATGTCCTTGCCCCCAAGGAATGGGTGTGTGATGCTCGTGAGTGCTATTTTGGGGGGGGGGGGGTGGTGGTTGTGGTGGTGGTGGTGGAGGGAGGGAGAAGGATGCCACAGCCCAGCCCAGTGGTTTTCCTAGAATCAGAATGGTTTGGGTTGGAAGGGACCTGAAAGATCATCCAGTTTCAACCCCCTGCCCTGGGCAGGGACACCTCCCACCAGACCAGGTTGCTCAAAGCCCCATCCAGCCCCATCTCACACTGGAACTAACGAAATAAGGCCATTGTGTTATTATGTAAAGATGATCCTGGTAGTAATTAATATATCTGTGACTTTTTAAAGAAAATATTCCATTTGTGGCATTTCATCTCTGCAGGTTGACCAGGCAACACACAGTTCCCTCCTTGCAGACTTCACGGTTTATCTGCAAAGCCGACCGACTTTAAATGCAGAGGCTAAAATAAAATATATCCCAGAGAGAGCTTTGTGTTTCTGCTTTAGAGGGACACTGGAAGATCTAAACTGCCTCAGCTGTCCTTCCTTCAGCCTTGCTCCACTCCCTCCACGCAATCCCACAGTCAGCTGTGACTCCCATTAGTTGCCCCTTTCTTCTGCAACACTTAACAAATTAACTTTTTTCTTTCTTACATCAGATGAGGTGTTCATTTTTATGATAATTTCCAGGATTTAGTCTCTCCATTCTTTAAATTTTGTCACGAAGGTAAAATTCTTCCCACCCAATCGGAGATACCAAACAAACAAGGGTATACTAAGAGTTTTCCATTACTAGTGATAATTTCTCTAGCTCTTGACTAGTCTTATGTTGGAAAAGGTGAATTCTTAGAGATCACATCTAATAGCCTTTCTTCTGTGTAAGTATATGATGCGTTATGACCACTATGTCTTACATCTCTTCCACAGATAACTCATTTTCATTCATCCTGGCTATTGACCCACGGTGCTCCTAATTGTCCTTAATTCCATTCTAAAAGCTGGTAGATTGACTGAATGGGATTTCAAGTGGTTTTTCCCTTAGGTAAGAAGCAGTCAGAACAAGCTAATAAATCTCCTATTCCAAAGGAATACTGAATGAAGACCAGAAATAGGAGATGTATAAAAGAATCAACTAGCACAAATCCTTGGAATGCCTCAGACAAGAATGGGAGGTCCTGTTTGGTTTTGAGGTTGGGTTTTTTTATCTTGATGTGATGGCCAGCACATCTAACTGAGGCCCAGGGGCGGAAGGTGTTCGTACATGAGACGTGGGTAGGTAGAGGAGCAGAGCTACGGTGTAGGCAGTGAACCAAATCTTGACTTCACACCCCTTAAGGCTGGTGGAAACTTGGTGGTAATAGGTCATTAGTGGACTACCTCCCACCTTGAACCAGGGGAGCCAGAAAGGAACTGTGCAGTCACAGTTACCTCCTTGGTCTTCTGAGGCAGAGAATGCAGTCTAAATCCAGACCCGCTTTGGGAAAATATGAACAAAACGGCAAAAACTGCAGCGATTTGGGCCTTCTCACTGGGAAAACAGTTCCCCCCACACACAGCCCTTCATTTTCCCCAACAACAGCGTCAATTAATGCTCTGTATGGCTAAGCATTCGCTTT
Source organism: Gallinago undulata (assembly GCA_026546715.1). NCBI lineage: Eukaryota > Metazoa > Chordata > Aves > Charadriiformes > Scolopacidae > Gallinago > Gallinago undulata. Next base: position 120,451,591 of record JAOTQQ010000012.1, read on the forward strand.
AACCACACTGTTTGTAATTAGCAGTGTCTATTAATACTAGGCATCTGAGACCTGCAGGGATTGAGTAAAAAGTGCCAGGGCTCAAGTGTTTATGAGCAGTTCATATACAGCAGGAAATTTCTTGTTTTTCTTGAACAGTTGCCCTGTCTCTACTTGCCAAAAACTGCGTGGTGAATAGTCATTACCCAATTTAATAGAGATGTGGGCTAAAATTTCTGCTACCTGGTTTTACACATAGGCTGTGGTTAGAGGGGAAAACAGAGGAAAGTCTCATTGCTTACATGTTGGTATGTAATTTAAGTGAAAGCAAGAAGTTTAAATGTCACCCTATGTCTACCATGTTAAAGTAGGCTTTTCAATTCTTTGCAATGGTTTGGATTAGTGCTGAACGGGAACAAACCCTGCAGATCCCACCAGCATCAATTTTTACAGCAATTCAAATGCTACTCTTCAGATGAATTTTGGCTTTTTCATGTGTCTTGTGGCAGCCCAGAGAGCCAAGCTTGTCCTGGGCTGCATCAAGAGAAGGGTGGCCAGCAGGCCTCGGGAGGTGATTCTGCCCCTCTACTCTGCACTCGTGAGACCCCACATGGAGTACTGCGTCCAGCTTTGGAGTCCTCAACACAGGAAAGACATGGACCTGTTGGAACGGGTCCAGCAGAGCGCCATGAGGATGATCAGAGGGATGGAGCACCTCTGCTGTGAGGACAGGCTGAGAGAGCTGGGGTTGTTCAGCCTTGAGAGGAGAAGGCTCCAGGGAGATGTTATAACAGCCTTTCAATATCTGAAGGGAGCTACAGAAGAGAAGGAGAGGGACTCCTTACAAGGAACTGCAGTGACAGGACAAGAGGCAATGGTTTTAAATTGGAAGAGAAGAGATTAAGATTAGACACCAGAAAGAAATTCTTTGCTGGGAGGGTGGTGAGGCACTGGAACAGGTTGCCCAGGGAACTTGTGGATTCCCCATCCTTGGAAATGTTTAAGATCAGGCTGGATGGGGCTTTGAGCAACCTGGTCTAGTGGAAGGTGTCCCTGCCCATGGCAGGGGGGTTGGAACTGGATGATCTTTAAGGTCCCTTCCAACTCAAACAATTCTATTCTATGATTCTATGATCTTTAATTTTGATTACCAGTATGGATTTTTGTTCTGATAGCTTCGTTTTGCAACAAAAATAACTAAAACAGAGGAGCCTTGTCTCTTACCTTTCTTTGGTTGTATCTTAAAAAAAATGGCTTCCATACCTTCTATTCTCTGTATTTATGATAATTTTAAAGTGTTGGGTTTTATTCAAGATGAGAATGAGTTGATTCCAATTCACTGGGAACAAAGTAACTCCATCCCTATCCTGTTTACCCCTATGCTTTATTCACAGGACCACAGATACCTTCTGAAAACAGGCATTACATTCCATCTCCAACTTCATTTTATAAAACTCAGCCCTCCATCAAGAGATCTATCTACATGGTACAGATAAAGCCTAGATGGAAAAAGGATTTAATGTAGTCTTTTTTTTTTCCTCTTTATTGTACATCTAGTTATTTGGAGTCAGTTCATTTTGATTACTTTAAAGTGTATCATTCTTCATATGTAAAAATCCAGGGACAGTTTTATTTCCCCCCAAACTTCAGGAACACTCATGCTAAATGTCTTTCAGTGTGGCCATAGATATTGAGAAGTTTTTGTTTGCAACAGCACAGAGGGAATAAAAGACAGAGATTTGGTAGAGCACTAAGGGCTTTGCAGTCTCCTCATTAATTAGTATCAATTATATATATGCTTTTGTAGGAGTAGTATAGAAATATGTATTTTTTTCTGTTTCAAAGAGCATGGATCAGAAACCAACACAGGCAGAAATCCATTTCAGGATGGTAGGGTTGACTTCTAGAGTAACTATAGCAAATGTGGTTTAAGAGCCTAACATATAGACATGCAGAACAAAACTACATTAGTCTTCTTCCACAGAATAGCTCAGCATTACAGCAAGGATATTTGCATTCACAGAACACCAAAGAAAGAGAGGGGAAAAAAGGGGAGGAAAGAAAATGAAAAAGTTTGAAAGAAAGAGAGAAGGAAAGAAAGAAGAGAGAGGAAGGAAGGAAGGAAGGAAGGAAGGAAGGAAGGAAGGAAGGAAGGAAGGAAGGAAGGAAGGAAGGAAGGAAGGAGGGAAGGAAACATCCTTGACACACTACCAAAATAAATTCATACTGTGTGCTTACTACTTAGAAGGGGAAACTAACCCTATTTACCTATGTATATGCAGTCAAAAATTGGGCACAACCCTTCTTTTTTCTACTAAAAGAAACAAACAGTAGGGCATTTGCTAGGTGGCCATCTAAGAAGCAATTACTGAGACCAAGATTACTTTTATTCATTTGCAGCTTAGAGGTGGTCTCCTACATGGATGCCTTCTTCCCTGCCCAAACAGGAATTAATTAATTCCCATGAACTTGGAGAGTGAAATTGCTTTTCCTTTGGAGATTTTCCTCTTCCCTGAGCTTAAACTAATTCCAAAGGGAAATAAGATGATTCCAGAGGTACAGAAAAATATTCAGAAGTTTTCTAAGTCAGTAGAAGTAAAAAAATAGAAACTATAAGCACAAATACTGTGAAGTGACAGAGTGTATAGAAAAAAACAATGATTTAAGTTTAGAAAAAATCAAAACTGATAAAAAAGGTAGGTGGCTGCAACAGCTCCAAACAATTTCCATCTGAACTGCTCTATGGCCTACAAGAATCTGGCAGTTTTTCTTCCCTCCGAAGCCACTATAACAATTAAAGGGCATTTAACTTTTGAGCAAAGACAATATGGATAAAACTGCATCTTCCTTCCTGAAGGTGGATTTTGATGTACATTAGCAGGTGTTCTGAGAATCCTGAATTGTCATAACCGTAATTCATCACATAAAGAGAAGGCTCGGGTGTCAGAGCAGTACTGCAAACACAACAAAATAATCCTTAGCTTTTTAATTTTGGTAACTCATAGAGTCTTTTGTTCTTAAAGTACAAGGATGAAAGCTGCAGGGAAATAAATCTAGTTGTCTTACTGTGGATTAAGACTTGGAATGTGCAAACAAAGGCATTTTTTATGTCTTTGACCACTTGAAAAGGCAAATTCCCCCAGATGCCAACCTCCGGGCAGCTGAACACTTTATAGACCTTTATCTTTTTTTTTCCTTCTGTGTAATATATTTCTAAAATGTTCCTCCATATATGCCAAAATTTTTGTAGAAATACCTTATTTGAAAAAATAGAAGATATCATATCTTAGTATATTTTTTCATATAATTACAAAAATAATATTGTGTTCGTTTAGAGTAAAATTTTGAGAAAGATTTCACATAAACAAGTTATTGGGATATCAGAAAAGTTTCATTACTTGTGTCTATCTTTACGTAAAGCCCTTTGAATTCTGAAGCACTGAGGGACTGTTCTTTAAAGTCATTTTTCTTCGGCTCTAAAATGAAATTACTTTTTTTCTCACTGTTGCTGCTCTGACCAAACGTATGGACCAGACAAAAAGGAAGGGTGAAAACTGTACTGGTTGAGACTGGCAATTCTATGCAGTGTATTAAAACAGTGGGACTCAGTATCTTTTGGTGATCTGTGCAGACACTATCCATTTCTATCCCCACCATTTTAGGTATTTATATCAAAAATATGCTGCTTTGATTAGGGAAAAGATGTTTAAAATTATTTTTGGCAGTTCTGAATATATTATTTTTTTTCTTTTTTTCTCCCTCCTGAATGACGGGGTAATGAAATTTAGTATCAGCCAGTACTTCAAAACTCTAAAATAAGTGCTCTTGGATAAGTGTCACAAATAAAGCAAGTTTGGGGGCGTGCTGTGGTGCAAAACCGCTACTGGCCTGAATTCAGGCAGAATTCGTGGTTTCAGTGGTTTCAGACAAAATCACCTCACCCGGACCAACAGATGGCCCTCCCTTCCCCCCTCCCTAAAAAGGGAGAGGAAGAGATAAGGAGATTCAGAAGTTTAGAATGAACTAAACTACTATAATGAAGAAATTAATATTCAAATAAAGAAAAAGAAAATAATGAAACAGATACAATATATACAAAACCATATCGAGCTCCCAGGATGACAGTTCTGTCACCGGCAGGCACTGGGGAAGTCCCAGACTGGACTCAGCGACAGATGGGAACTGGATTCCAGCTCAGGAACACACGGATCAGGATCAAAGGCAGATGAACAGACAGAGTCCTCTTTGGATGTCGGTCATCACAGGACTTTGATCCCTCAGCTTTTATACTGAGCATGGGGCAGATGGGATGGAATACCCCAGTTGGTCAGGTTTGGGTCACCTGTTCTGTCCGTTCCTCCCCACAGGTGGGACCCCTCTACGTTTTTTCAATTTCTGACCCCCTAAGGGGCAAATAACAAAAATTGGCTGCCCTTGGTTGTTATAGCAATAAGTATAAGCAAGGGCCTCTCTGCATACAATTCCTTGGCATGTAGCACAAACATTGGCCTTATCACTCTGAGAATGAGCAGATTTGTCCACAATATGTCGTTAATTTCAGAGAGTTAGAGGAGGCCTAACTAAAATGTAAAATTACAGAACACAAAATTGCTTCGGTTTTACTTCAAACCAGGACAACAACATTACATCAAGCCATGAAGTGTGGCTTGTGTGAGTTGCATTGTTTAGTCTAACTGAGCAAAAAACTTAGCTCTTTTTTACTTTAGGTTTTATAAAATAACAAAATATGAGCATCAGAGCACTCAGAACTAGCCCCTTACAAAGATTACAGTCTACTCCCTCTCTTTGCTTGAATTCTTCCAGACTTTACAAAATAAGAACCAAATGATTGTTTGGGCAAATTACTTCAACCTCCAGTTAAATTTCACATGCTCACATGCTGGTTGTACCATTTTCCCCACACAGCCTAAAGGCACCGTCCTGAAAGATATTTTTCATCATAACAAATTCAGTCTCCTCAGAAGAATTCCTTTGCATTAAATGCCCTTTGATATATATAGTGAACTGCTGGACATAAAGGATTGCTCTAGGTACAAATGAATGTGAAAAAAATGTTACTGATAAACTTTAAAAGGTCATACCAGTAAATCCTATGAAGACAGGCTGAGAGAATTGAGGTTCTTCAGCCTGGAGAAGAGAAGGCTCCAGGGAGACCTTACAGTCCCTTCCAGTCCCTAAAGAGATTTCACCAAGATTTCACCCAGAAGAGATTTCACCAAGTGTCACTCTTTGACCGTATCAATGAGAAGCTCATTGATACATTCCTTCCTCCCATTACCCCAGCAAGCCAGTGGAAAATGGGATCTCATACCTTCACTGTGGCTCTTGGAGATCCACCTCTTGCACAGCCAGGACACAATCTTCTTCACCATCAAAGTGAGATCCCTTCGTGCTACCTTGGAGGTGATGCAGCTTGGCAATATCACTGCTTCCGACCTGCAAGGCATAGAGAGCTCTGTGTAGGTTATTCCTGCCAAGCATAAATAAGAAAGTGCAGCTGAACTCAAATTGCATACCTACATTATCTCGGCAAAATAATTTACAGTAGTGCAAATGACTTAGATTTCCTTATTCAATCTGAGGGTATGAGGTGGCTATTGCTTGTTGAAAACTGTCCTTTCAAAAAGTCATGCTTTTATACAGGTTCACCACTAGCCTGGGTTGAGTGACACAGGACTAACTTCTCTTCTAATCCTCCGGAAAACTGTACTCTTAGAAGATCCTAGTGTCTGAATTCATGAAAATATTTATGTTATAGCCAACTAGGCTATGTAGGAATCAAGGTCTCAGTGGTTTTGAGCCTTGACAGGTGCAGGGATGAGGAGGAGCAAGACCCAGGCACTTGACCCAAGCTGCCAACAGAATTCTTTCATACCATGAATGTCACATTCAGTATAAATTAGAAAGTTTGCTGTATAACTCGCTCTCTCCCTTGATAGCAGCACATCCAGAGAACTCCTCATCCCAGTGCCAGAGCCCTGAGCTCCCAAAGCCACAGCGCTCACAGGGTCCCACATTTGCTGTCCCCTGCAGGGAGTACACAGCTTCTGCTGGTGGAATGGGCTGGGTATAGTCCTTGTGTATCTTATACTAGTTTCAGGATTAATACTGGTTCTTTAGTGTTGTTGTTAATTATTTGGTCTTATCCTATTAAATCTATTGATATTTCAACCCTCGTGTTTCCTTGCTTTCCCCAATTCCCCTTTCCAGGTGGGGAGGGGTCATCAGGTGATACAATAAGTGGCTAAACGACAATAAATTGTTATGAGTTTTCTCAAATCATAAAAACCACTCTCTATATACCTGAAGCAAATTCCACTGCTTTTTTCAAGGTCGTTTTTGAGGGCCAGCAGCAGCAGCAGCATTGTTGAGTAAAATATGGCAAGAAGCAAAGAGGGGAGCTTAAAGCTTCTTCTAGCTTAAAGAATGAGACAACAAGAGAAAAGGAATGCTATATTATTTAACTAAAGACAGCCAGATTATACGCTTAAATTTGAGAGGAAACTAGGTTCCTCTGATACAGTAAGTCATGAAAAGTAGGTCTGTCTGGAGGGCAAATGAGTGGGCTTCAGTTTCTTTGCAAATTATCTTAGCTCCTATCTAAATTATTGCCTAAAATTAGAAGGTGTGCATACTCCCTATAGTTTTAAAAGTGAATATAATGCTTGGGGTCACTTTACTGGAAACTGGCAAACCACATTGTAAAATTACAATTTTCTGTTTAAAGGGATAGATTTTTTCACAGAAGCATAAACATTTCAGTGACAAGATTTTTTTCTTTTAATTCCTACTGACTTGAATGGGAAACACATGATTTGAAGCACAAAGGGCTTCTGAAATATTCTGTAATCGTTTCTTCTTACTGTTTGATGATTTTGGTTATGCACAGGAACAGGATAATATTCTGAGAATCTACCGGGTTGAAGGCACTTTCAGCAGCTACAGTTTTAGGATGTTCTACTCTTGAAGAACTCAGGTGAGATTCCACAGCAAACATCTTGAATATCATACTGAAAACTTTCTCAGCCTTTTCTTGCTTTCTTGCATTAAAACCAAAAAGAATAAAGATTTAAATGAGCATTTAATCCCACAGCAGGACTTGTTACAGTGGCAGAACGAACGCTTCAGGCAAACTTAAATACCAACATATGTAAACAATCGCTGCTGTGTTTAGCTGACATGTAGTCCTGAATTATACTAATTTATTCTGGAATAAAATGTACTTTTACCCTGGGGTTCCATTGTAAATGGTAACATAGAACAGAGATGGAAAGACTGGCACTTGGAAGAACTGTGTGTCAGAGACACAGGATTCTGCTGTGATACACCGATTTGGAAGCAATATACACTGTCCTTTCCCAGGATGAAGACTGTCTCCTTTTTCTATCTTCAGGAGTCCGTGTAAGAAAACTTGAAAGAAAGCACTGATTCCACATTTTCTCAGACACCCTTAGTTATCAGCAGACCAAGGCTAATAAGATCTTACGAGGCAGATGAGAGAAGAATGAAGACAGGCTGAGAGATTTGGGGGGGTTCAGCCTGGAGAAATGAAGGCTCCAGGGAGAACTTAGAGCCCCTTCTAGTCCCTAAAGGGGCTCCAGGAGAGATGGGGAGGGACTCTGGATCAGGGAGGGGAGCCATAGGACAGGGGGTAATGGTTTTAAATTGGAAGAGGTGAGATTTAGATGAGATACTGGGAAGAAATTCTTTGCTGTGAGGGTGGTGAGACACTGGAAGATGTTTCCCAGAGAAGCTGTGGCTGCCCCATCCCTGGAGGGGTTCAAGGCCAGGCTGGATGGGGCTTTGAGCACCTTGGTCTGGTGGGAGGTGTCCCTGCCCAGGGCAGGGGGGTTGTACATCCTGATTCACTTTCTAATTGGAGCAACACAGCCTTTTCCCTTGCAGTCTTTCACAGACTACATGAAGTGGCCTTGCCTAGAGGGTCTCACTACCAGCTCTGTAAGTGCTGTTCCAATCTAAGACAGTCAAAATCTTTTCTCCAAACACATTGTCTACAGATAAAATCTGCACCTTTGCCTTGGACAGATTTCCCCTTTATGAAAGACTTGTTTTCAACCAGGAAAAAGCCAGCTTCTGAGGCAAGATGAAAGGAGGCTGTTAATGAAGCTGTCACAGTCTTTCCACTTCGTGCTTGGAGAATGAGTGTCAGAAGATCATAAGAAAAACCAAAACAAATCAGAGAGCCAGTCATCACCGCTCATCTGTATTTTATCCATGCTCCCACCATGCAGGAAACATTATTTGCACCATGCAGCCAATCTGCAGAAGTTGTTTACAGGGTTTCTTTGGTTCGGAAAATTGCTCTCCAGCATCAGGGACACATTCCAAACAGGACAGGGATCAACTTCAAGCGATGCACTATCGGAGCAAGATGAATGATGAAGTGGGCCCTCAAAGATGCTGTGTTGTTTAACTCCTGTAGAACTAAAGGCTAAGAATGTAGGAGTGCTTTTCTCAGGAGCTGAACAAATTTGTTTCTGATGCATTAAAATGACTTTTTTTTCACACCAGCAAAAATCTTCACTCTGGATCACTACTCCTAACATAAACTAGAAGAGCAGAAAGAGATAAAATCTGAATGTGCCAAATTCTTAGAACTAATCCTATCCTGCTGATGTCAAAAGGACTTTTTGACAGCAAATCTTCATCCAAGTCAGCATTTCATTACTGCATTTTCCAGTCAAGATAGATTTTAGCTTATCAGCTCAGAGTTAAACTGAAAAGGTGAATGTGCAAGGAGATATCTCTAATTTCTGGGATGGTTACTTAATAGGAAAGAACACAGAGACATTGTAATTCTAAGTATCCTTGTAATGCTATTTCCACTCTTCCTAGAGGCTGGTACTGATCTGATACCAGTAGATTTTGCTAGCTGCAGTCGTTATATCTCTGTTGAATCAGACTCTGGACACAGCAGGAAGAAAATACTTCTGTGTTTTTTCTTGATCTGACACAGATCTCCTGGCTTAAGAAGTGATATGTCCCCTCCTCTACACTCAGACTGTATTACATGCACTATATTTGGAAAGGTAAGACTGGAAATACTACCTAGGATGAGCAGATGTGAGATAGGATGCGTTAAAATAGGGAAAAGTTTTACTTTCATTCCTGTGCAAGGATGAGGGATGAGCAGCTGTCAGACAGGACAAGAAGCATGGGGAAAGTTTTATTTCTTTCATTCCTGTGCTTAAGGCATATTGGGAAGAAATATGAAGTGTCTTGGGTATCTGCTACAGTGATCATGGCCAAAAAGTTGCCGACTTCAGGTCTGCGGGAAGAGATGAGGCTTCACTCCTATTGCCTTGGCACGTAGCTGAAAACAGACACACCATACAGTGCAAGATTGTCTTGGACTCCTACCCCTCCTGCCCCATCCGTGTTCCTGGTGTTACCACTACTGTCACCGCAGCTGTGCGGGCCCCGACCCTTTTGAGAGCTGACTTTGGGAGATTATTCCTTGCTGGATCTGAAATCAAATCAGCCTCACTTTTCAGGGGGGTTGGAACTAGATGATCTTTAAGGTCCCTTCCAACCCAAACCATCCTACGATTCCTTCTTCAGTACTTTATTTGGGTATCAAACTAGTATTTAGCAATGAATATGTAACACTGTGTTTATGCCATTAAAGAGTTTGGAAAATTACACAAAGGGGTTGATTCAAGCAGCCTCTTGTTGTACTGGAGCCATAGAAAAATCTCCTTACCTAAGGCAAAAAAAAAAAAAAAAAGAAAAAAAAGAGACAGGAGAACTAGAAGGGCCACTGAATCCATGAAAACATAAGCAGAGTTTGTTGTGCTATGACCATCTTTTGTTAATTAGACATTTGATAATTTCTATCTATTGAAAAATAGTCATAGTAAGAAAACATTGCCCTTGCTCTTGTTTCTTCTTTCTCCTAGAAGGTCTGAATGGCCTTTGGAGCCCAAGACGTACCTGGAAACCGTCTGGCAAGTACGGCACAGGGAAATGCAAACACCAGTACTACATCACCCAGGAACCAAGCACATTCTCCATCTCTCATTCGAACCACAGGATGTAGCTACCTCCTTCCACACTGACCCTTTCCCTGTCAATTACAAGCTTTTGTTACTTACCAAGCAAGATCGGCCATGTAAATGTCAGGATGACTCGGGGCAGCCCGTTCTGAAAAAACACACCGCAGGCAGGGGACAGAGCCGTGTCCCCAGGGTCCTTCACCAGAAGAAGATGTCCCCAGCCCTTCTGGGGGAGACACCGGACCTCCTCACGCCTAGGAGCACCCTATGGCTAGAAACCGGGCAGGGATGAGGTCTGGTTGGGGACATGAGGGGTTTGTAGCCACCATGGCACCTCCCGGCAGCCCCACGGTGCCAGACAGGCCTGTAGGCACAGGCTGGACCCTGCACTTGGGAGGCTCCTTCCCCTCACATTTTCTTTTAATACTTTGACTGTTTTCTGGGGTAAGGCCACAACCCGACGCCTCAGGGAGACCTTCCCTGCGAGTGCACCAGGGTTTGTGCCACACTACACGAGGCAGTGCTGAGGTCTCCCTCACGCTTTCTTCCTGCCCATATATTTATTTTTAATCTTTTTATTTTTAACCACATGGTGACGGTGGTGGTGAATCGGGACGTTTCGAGCCTATCACACCACCAAATTCTGGCAGTTAGGGTGGGGAATGGCAGAGAAGGCGGGCAGGGCCATGGCGTCCCGCCGCCCCACAGGCAGACCCCCCCCTCAGCGGGCAGCTCCCTTCACCGCCCCTCGGGCCTCGCCGTCCCCGGGGATGAATTTAGAGCCCCACGGCTGAATTTAGGCACCCATGGCTGACAAGAAGGAGCCACCGCCGCTACCGAGGGGTTCCTCACACCTTTTCCCCGCTCCCCTCCGGCCTTGCACCGCGGCCCGGCGGCCAGCGGGTGGCGCCAGCGCTCCGCCTGAGGGGCGGCTGCCGAGAGGCCTGAGGCGGGGCTGCCCTCGGCGGCCATTATACCCGCCCACCTTCCCCGGCCAAAGAAACCCGCTCTCGCCTCCGCCGACCGGTGGGAGCAGCTTTCCCGGTGGCGGGTGGAGTTCGGGCAGGAGGAGGAAGGGGGCAGCAAGGACCCGGGGAGCCGCTTCTGTCCCCTCCGGGGAGGCGGCGGCCCCGGCGGCGTCCGGGAAGGGGAGAGGGGCGCTCTCTGAGAAACTTACAAAAAGGCGAGTGCCTTGGAAAGGGGGTGCAAAGTCCGTGCACAGTTGTTCCTGGTGTTTTATATTGATATTTATTAAATCAGGTAATGCTCAGAAGAGAATAAACAAGCACGCCTAACTAAACAGTCCTCCCCCCTGGTACTCTGTGTGGGCATATTTAAATGTCTTGGCCTGAAGAGGTGAGTGCGTTCATCCTGCCCTGAGGTGCTTCCAGATCTTTCCTCTACCTGGAGAGACGGATCCTCGCCCACTTGGAGGCATCTGCAGTCTCTACATGAGGTCTGTAGGTATCTAAAGCAGCTGCTTTCAGAAAGCCTCTAACCTGTAATTTGTTTGTTCTTCTTTAAGTGTTGAAGGAAAAACAAAACAAGCGGTTTTGGCTTTGCATTAATGATGATGTAAAAGCATAGCTGAGAAGTGGAAAAAAAAATTATATCTTTCTTACTTGAAACAGACACAGAAAAGCTGAAACAGGCAATCGGGGTTGTTATGTTGCTTTGATGCCTCGTCTACAATGGCATCTTAGTGTAAGACTGTGCTCAGAAACACTTCTTTTAATCCACTGCCAGACTTGCCACTGTCTTGCATGCTGAGACACATATCACAAGAGGGGCTGGACATAAAACCTTAAATCTCTTACTTACCTATTCAGCTTCAGCAGTGGTCAGGATTTTAATTCATTTCACTCCTGACGTTAGTTAACATCCTAATGAGATGTAAGGCTCCTTTGTGCAAGACGCGTAAAAATGGGTTGTCCTGCTTTGGCAGGGGAGTTGGACTAGATGATCTCTATGGTCCCTTCCAACTCCAAAAATTCAGTGAAATTCAGTGAAGGGAAGTGCGGTCTCTGCCTGGAAGAGCTTACAGAGGAATCTAAAACAAATATAAAAAGCAGGAGGTTCTGTGAACTGGAGACTTCAGTTGATCCACAGAGGTTATGCCTAAACTACTAAACAGCACGACGGGCTGCTCTTCCATACCAAGACCGTCCTCTGGCTTTGAGGCCAGTTCTTCTTGTGTCCGTACTTACTGCTTGCGCCTCTGCAGCCTCAGGCTCCAGAATAAGCTGACTTCATGTAAACTGTGTATTGTGAATGATCCCTGCCCATTCCTGACTCGCAGAGGTTGTTTGGGAGAACGGCACGTGGCCCACACCAAACCCACAAACAACGCAGGGACCTCTCCAATGATGTCAAAGCGCAGACTCTGAAGCTGCAGTGCCCAGGAACGCTCCCTCACATCATTTTTCTTTTTCCACTTGTGCCATCACTGCAGGGCAGGTTTAGTCTAAGTTAAGGTACAAATGATGAAACAAATATGTGAACATCGTGTTTTGTCCAGCTGCAGCCCCTTTGCACGGAGAGGGTGGGAGTGGAGACTCTCAAACCTCAGTCAAGCCCTTGGCATCTGCCCCAAAACTTGAAGTGGTGGTCGAAGCGATGATAATTTTGGCAATGCCAATGGTGTTAATTTATGGCAGCTACTTCTCCCTTGCAAACTAAGGATATCCCCACATGATGCTGTATGTACAGTTCACAGAGGAAACTGGTGTGTTTTTTACTTACAGTGAGTGAGGACAAAAAGCATAAGGTATTTAAAGTATATCTATATGTATACATTATATATATCTTATATATATATAGTATATATAAAGTATATATATATATATATATATAAAGTATAGGGGTTTATCTGCACAGCTGTTCCATCCACAGTAGGGTATACCTTGCCTAGAAGGGAGATATTTTTTTTTTTCCTTATTTGTGAAGCCTGATGAACAAAGCTGTTTAGGACATATTTTGTGGCACAAGTTGAGGGAGAATTGCATACAGTGGAAAAGAAATCTGAAATTGTTCCTTGGGATAAAGGAGCTGTTCTGGACTGTATCACAGGATGAGCAAACACCTGAAAGAGGGTTACGATGGGAAATAGATTGGTAGCAGGTCCTGCTGTTAGGAGTGTTTTGTTGTGATTAATGGCTTGAGAAATGATCTTCAAAGCGTGTGTAAGGCACACAGTTCTGCCTTCTGTACAGCACCTCGGGCCTGTCTTTCAGGAGAGTTTGCAGTTCATGCTTCATGAACATCACTGTCATGCCATGAAACTTGTAATTCAAGTATCTTTACACCCAGCTTAACTGCGTACATGTATCTCCATGTATTAGCTGACACTGTCATTTTTTTTATGGATGGGGACAAATTTACTCTTGAAGGGTTATTCCTTAGTATGTTAAGAAAAAAACTTTACATTTTTGCCTGTTAGTTTGTGTCTCCAGTTACTCCTCTGCACAGAATTTCACCACTGTGGCGGTTCTGCTTTAATCCACGGGGCCTACAGAAAATTCTTCAATTTTCTCTTTGTTTTTCTTCCCTGGCTTTCCCATCTCAAAGTGTCACCTACTCAGTCCTTCCCCAAATACTGCAAGGTTTTCTCTGTTTCCCATGAATTGGGCACAACCCAAATGGAGGTGATGTGTGATGTTCCTGTCGAAACCCAATGGAGATTCTGAGGTTGGATAGGCCTGGAGATCTTACTGCACACAGAGGGCTGGACTTGTTTAACCTCCACAGTTCTACAGAGCTATCCTAACAGGCCTTGAAAATCTCAAACATACCCATATGTAGCATGAAAATGTCCCAGCCAGGAGTATAATATGCTTCCTAAGACTTCAAATCACCTCCCTAGTAATGTGTCTCATTATTGTGGCCCCTTTGAAGGTTGTTGATGTCCCACCGGGACACGGAATTTCCAGGATGGACATAACCAGTCGGATCTAAAAGAGATTGGTGCATGTGATGCAAGGCACTCTCTGTGGCTTGGAGTGGGGACCAGAGATCACTGCTTAGAGCAGATGGCTTTAGTACAAGTGTTCAGTATCTCCCCAAAAGGGATGCAGACAACTCCAGACCATACATGTGCCAGAGCATAGGTAAAGAGATTTGACATTAACCATCTTTCCAAGATCTCCCTTCTAGAGAGTGGAAAACATTTCATGCACATATTTATTGTGAGTGTGGGATGTGACACTTCTACAGGAGAAATGACTGACATTGGGTTTGTTTTGGTTTTAGCCATGGTGACCGCAGACTGGATCTGCTCTGGCAGTTCATCTGCTTTCTTGAGGCTTCCCAGAACATTGACCTGCTGCACTCCTCTTCAGCCATCCTCAAAGGGCAAGAGGGACTTCCCTGAAGAAATGAATCACAGGACTGTTGGAATCTTTCAGCTCCTTGTTGCAAAAGACTTCTGATTCATTTTGGTCCTCTTTTCCTCTAGATGACATGCCCTCTGGATGATACTAAGGACATGAACTAATTCAATCTCCATACTGCTTATATTCAAGGAATACAATAGTTCTTTGTGCTATTACCACCTTGATTTTTTATGAACATTCATGCCTACGTTTATTTCTTATCTTTTACTGACTGTGGGGCTTACAGTGCTAATCATAGAATGGTTTTTGTTGGAAGGAACCTTAAAGACCATCTTGTTCCAACCCCCCTGCCCTGGGCAGGGACACCTCCCACCAGACCAGGTTGCTCCAAGCCCCATCCAGCCTAGACTTGAACTCTTCCAGGGATGGGGCAGCCACAGCTTCTCTGGGCAACCTCTTCCAGGCTCTCACCACCCTCACAGCAAAGAATTTCTTCCTCAGATCTCATCTAAATCTCCTCTCTTTCAGTTTAAACCCCTTCCCCCTCATCCTATGGCTCCCCTCCCTGATCCAGAATCCCTCCCCATCTCTCCTGTCTCCCGCTTCATGTGATGTTGCTTCTGCCATCACAGCAACTTGGAACTGAAATTACAGTTGGAACTGAAATTACTGAAATTACAAGCTCTGCTCACCTGCACAGGCCTTTGTAAACTCTTGCAAAGTGGTGCAATCCTTTGCTGTTCTTGTGACTTTTTGTCCCAGATGCTGAGCAGTCCGTTTCCTTGGGCTGGGGTTGTGTCTGACAGAATATTCTGAGTCATAGCTCCGACTGCTTTGTTGTCATAGAGCACTTTTCTTGTCGCATTTTTAATTCTTTTTAACACTGGAAATTTGAATTCTTTTTAACAGTTTTACCAGCATGAGCAGATGGGGTGATTTCCTTTGATTGCTAAATTCCAGTCATATCCTCAAGGTTAATTATAGTTCTTCTGGGTGCTACCACGTGTTTCTAGTCCCTGACCCTATCAGACTCCAACATTACAGGAGCCCTTTCTCTACTGAGAAATTTTTTTCTCAGTTTTCCCAGTCTTGTTGGGTAGATCCTGTATTAATCTTTTCAGCCATCTTAACTTTTCTAGGAATTCTAACTCTGGTGATATTCTCCTGTGCTGCATTCCAAATAAGGCACTTTAAAAGTTATTTTTTACTAATTTGCATTTAAATTTTTTTTCAGAGCCAAGGAAGAGACTGCGACCTGTTTCTTCTTAGTGCCAGAATCCAAACCAGCCTGCACGGTGGGAACACAAGTCTCTGGATGATGTAGCAACTAATCCCAACACACTCTTGCCAGAATACATTAAAAATACCGATTTAGGTATTTAGGGTTTGGAAGCAGCTCAGCAGCCATCATCTGTGTACACATCTTTCAGCTGGAGTGGAGTGTGATGAACACTGACCAGTGGTGGAGACTAGTTCTTTGGTATAAATGCCATCAGCCTTGGTGAGAGTCTGTGCTGCCGCACCAAATGTAAATTTGCTATATAGATTCTATATAGGATTATATAGAATTAGCTACTTGTGGAGAAGTGACTATTCTCTTGGAATGGGCAGCTTTCTGTGTTGTTTCATTCAAATAATGTAATTATTATTTGCTTATAATATAAGGTTACTATAAGCTTGCATTGTTAGGTAGCTCTAAATCCCACTTCTTCCTTCTTTTTATCTTATTCAGCTCATATAAAGTTCGGTCATTTAAACCTGGCTTTATCCCTCCCAACATTAGATAGTTAACTATGCATTAGATATTTTACTGAATCACACAGCTGGTCACCTTAGGGTCCTCCTAGAGTCAATGAAGAGAGACAGACTAATTTTAAAGAGTGTTACAGGGATCTTAAAATTAATTTCTTCAGCTCTTTCACTTGGGAGACCCCTATGGCAACTGGACTTCTTCAGCGGTCACCTTTACTTAACTGAGAAACTTGAATTTTTATTCAGAATCCGTAGCATATCTGAGAGTTCTTTAAAAATTACATGTATCAAGTCACTAAATGGGAAAGGCATGGCTTAGGTATTTCTTATATGCAAACTATGTTTCTTTTGCTCAGCTCAGAATTGTTAACATTTTCAATATGAGAGATGTATTTTCCTTGTGTAAGCAAACACATGTATCGGAAAGGAATGGTTTCATGATGGAGACGTGAGCTTTCTGGCTAATGACCTGCTCTATCAGAGTCCCTCGTAAAATAGAGACAAAACAAAGTTCTACACAACATTTATATAAGTCTGAAGCCATGAAAAATATTTTGGGGAGACAAGTGTTCCTCTTTATATGTGGACTGCCGGCCACGAAAGTCAGCGCAGGTATTGCCTTTGAGATCTCTCATGAAGCAGGTCTCAGCTGAATATGGGTTGCAGATGATTTGGCATTTTATTTGCAAAACAGCTTTAGCAAGATCCGTACACCTTTATGGCATCAAGATGGGGTTCACCTTCTACCATGTGCCAAGGAACAAAGATGTCATTAATGGAACAAAAAAAATCGTCAAGCACATTGCCAAATGTAATAAAAATGAATGTATGTCTTACCTTCCGTGCTTGTGGACTGTAGAAATGTAAGGTACTTTTTCAAGGACTTCCCCAGTTAACTCTGGGTAACTTTACAGAGTTACCCAGCTCTGTAACTCATGCCCAGGCAAACAAAGCAGTCAGACTTCAAAAATGAAATCAATTTACTCAATCAGGTTGGCAAAAACTTAAAAAAAAAAAAAGAGACCAAAACACATTATCTTCCTATGGAATCTGTTAATGCTTAAAAATAGTATTTTAGAATGCTTTGGTCACCTCATTCATATAAAGAACTGATCTGAGTTTCATCTGTTCATGAGTTTAAAAAAAAAAAAAAGATTCAAAACTGTGCACATGAATTTTTGGTGTGTCTTTATAGGGGAGGAAAACGTGACCTACCTGGCACCTCCCTGGCAAGACAGGAGCCTTCATCTCAGGACAAACCCACCAAGATTGTGGGTCATTTACCTGCACGTTTTCCTAATCACATAATGCCTCTCGATGAAGATTAATTTACTCTTTAAAAATAGCATTTATCAACCCAAGGATTAAAAGTAATGATTTGAAGTATCAGATGCTTGTTTGAGAAATCCAAACATACCTATTCGACATATTATGATAAAATTAAGTATGCAAAAATCTCTGTATAGAGGTATTTAAAACAAAGCATTGGGTCTTGTACAACATTCACTATCTAAAAGCTGTCACTTTCTCTCCAGATTTTCACCTGAAGTGTCACCTACGGCCATTGTGTATGTTTAGAAAAACCAGTGATGGTCTGCTGGGACACCATCATCGCATGGATGGGTCTGTGACAGTAACAAATACAGTAAGTGCATTCATTGTCTTACCAAGAAAGCATTTTTATGTATTATGTAGCCACAAGGAAAGAGAAAGTATTTGAGAGGATGTAGTGTGCTGCACGGATGGAAGCAATGCTGTGTTTTTCTGTCACACTCCTCACCCCAGTTTGGACCTACTGCATTTATTTAATACAACCACTTCATATTTGCAAATTTAACCCTGCACATTTTTTCCCCATCATTTCACATGGATCTTTCGATCCCGTTCCAAGTTCTCCATGCTTTCCTTGTTTTTCCGATCTCCTAGAGTCGTTAACCAATTCCAGCTGGGATCAAGGCCAAAGCCAGCCAAGTATCACAACTGAGATTATCTCAAGTGGCACCTTAGTTAAATTGCTGAATAATCTTTTCTCTAGGGTTCAGATAAACATTGGCTGAGTTTTCTTATGCCTCATGCCTTCCTAAAGGTCCTTCCTTTTTGATTTACTGGTTATATTTTTTTCTTTTTAGCAAGTTTCCTAGAGAAGGTCAGTTGGAGTCCCCCCCCTCAGTTATGGTACCCCTCTTCCATCAGCCTTTTTCTGGATAAAACTGGGAGATAAATTAGATTATGGCCTCTGCACAGCTTGCCCTCAAATCTCTGAATGCAACAATTTCGGCAGAACCTGGACTAATCCCCCATTTTATTTTGCAGTGGCTCTGGACTATTTTACACTTTGCAAGAAGAAAAGCAGTTTTCTGCTGTTCATCTGCTGGGAAGCCACTGCCAACAGTCAGTCTTGGGCTTGTATGCAGTATTTCAAAGCAGAAATCCACGATGTAGGGTAACCTGACAAGAAACCAGGTTAAACTGCTTCTTGTTAAGCAAGTGTTTCTTTCTTCTGGCTGCTTAAATGAAAAAAAAGGAGGATTTTTTCTTCTCTAAAGCAATTCAGTCTGCTCTCTTACTGCAAGTTAACCTCTGAGAAGATATTCTGAGAAACAGAAAATCCGATCTCAGAAGTTCTAACCTTTAAACAGGAAAAGGTCTGCTCCCGACTAGGAAAGCCCAGCTGATTTTCCCACTGCACAAATACTAATAAAAGCAAACCAGGCTATAGAAATGCAAGATGACAAAGAACATCAAAAGGAGCTATTACACCACCTTCATTCTATGAAGCAGAACGATTTACTGACATCCATTTCTTAACCTACATGCATTTATTTTCCCCATCCACAGAAAAGATTATGATAGTGAATTCTTTAAGTTGTTAAAGTGGTTTTCCCTGTTGGTCGATTCGCTACTGTGCCTCATGTGAATTATTGGGGCTGAAAGTGTTCCTATCTGTTTTTTTTTTGCTAGAGATGTGTCTGCTCTCAAGAGATGAGAACAATAATTGTGTTTACAGAAGGTTTCAAGACCACACGTTACAAAGACGTTCCTATATGGATGCAGCCACACACTATCACAGTTTTAACCAAGCTTTTAATGTCATTTATAAAAAAATAGAGTTATTTACATTTGCAACTTATTTGATGGCACCCTTATTTATTACAGCATTTGAATCAGTGAAGCAATGTCACTAGAACTCATTCGAGGGTAAACTTTTTGAAGATAAGTGTGACAGTACATTAAAAAATGTTTAAAACGTTAAGAATTCTTGCTGTTTTGCAGGATCATACAAACTCATTCTTTACAACACATTCACCCTGGCTTTATGGTAAACAGAATTCCCTTCCAGATCAAGGGACAGAAATTCTGCCACCTTTCTAGGGACAGTCCCACATTCTTACACGTGGAACTTCAAGCTGTAACCAAAGGAATTAGTTGAATCCCAATGGACAGTGGCCTAAATGCAGAATGTAACCACTTACACATTTTTAAGAAAACTCTGGTTAAAAGAACCAAAAAGATAAAAAAGTATGACAATACTTAATTGCATAGCTGCAGCAAACCAGATCGACGAATACAAAAGCCATCAAAATATATTATAAATCTATCTGAGTTTCAAACTACTCTAAAATACTGCTTTCGTTTAGAATACAAATAACACTGTTTGGGGTTAGTTTGTAGAGTTGTATTTTGGTCCATGCTGTTAATTCTAGATCATTATATTCCTCTTCCATTAGTTTAAAAAGCCTCAGAACAACAGGTCCTCGGGCAGTGATAAGAATGATGAAACCAAAGAAGGGCCTTTCTGTATCTGAGACTTCAAATGCTGCAGTCAGTTCATAAAAACTCTAATTTCCACCTCCTCCCTTCTTTTACTGCTTTAAATAAATTCCCCTCAGAACTTTAAGGGATGAGAATGACAGGGGACACAGATTTAACACTATTAGAGACAGAGGTTTGTCCCCGTCTTCTAGTCTGGAGCAGATAAATCACAGCTCTTTAAAATATCCAGCCTGTTAAAAAAAAAAAAAAAGAAAGAAAAGAAGAAGACCAACAACAATAATAATAATAAAAAAAAAACAGAAACCAACAACCAATTTACTTTGACTATGCGGTAGTTCCACATAATCTGCTGGCAGTAGAAACTTCTTTGGCATCAGAGTCAGGTCTTCCTGAAACCACAAATGGCCAAGTCTGTAAGCAAAAAAAAAAAAAAAAAAAAAAAAAATTAAAATAAAAAAATTTCAAAAGAAAAAGAAAGTTTATCCTAGTATTACGAAACTGGAGCTTTACTACCGGTAGATGTTTAACTCTGGATGTTTAACTCTGGTTCCCTTGCGAACGTGTCATCATGTTTTAAGTCCCCGTGGGAAGCACGGAGGGAGCCGAGTGCCTCTTAACAAATATTTTCGCTACGTTTTTCCTGATAATTAAACGCTCCGCCATCGGGCTGCGACGCTCGGCAACGAATTGCTGGCATCCAAAAAAAATATATATATAAATAACGCAACGCTTCTCTTGCTTTGCAGCTGTCTGCATCCTTTTATAAATAAAAAGTATATATTTAAGGTATTCAAAAGCACTCTGTGCTATAGAGGCAGCACACACCGGGAGCTTAGCTTTGTACCGGGGGACTGCTTTGTACTGGGGGACAGTTTTGTACCGGGGGACTGATGCTTGTGCTCCAAGCCAACCCAGAGAGGGAATTACTCCTTTTTGAGACTTAAGTTTGCTTAATACCGGAGGAATTTATTTCTGTAGGGTCCCCTCCACGACTCCCCAGGAGAGAGGCACATCCCCCCCTCTTCCCCCCCCATCACCCCGCTCCCAGTCGGGGCCACCCGACGGCTTGATAGCACTGACCAGCCCCGTCCGGAGTGGGGCTACCGGACCAGCGGGGGCTACCCCGGGGGCTGTGGGTAGCTCCCCCCCCCCGGTCACTCCCTCGGCTACCCTCTCGTCGCTGCGCATCCCCCAGAGCTCCGGGACCCCCCCCCCCCCTATATCCCCGTACCAGGTT
>JAOTQQ010000012.1:120481798-120493765 GCA_026546715.1 Gallinago undulata
CTATCTATCTGTCCGTCCATCCGTCCGTCCATCCATCCATCCTTCCATCCTTCCTTCCTTCCTTCCATCCATCCATTCATCCATCCATCCATCCATCCATCCATCCATCCATCCATCCATCCATCCAAGAACATGGTGCACTGCTCATTTGTGCATTCATTATGCTATATTTCTAAGTAAAACTGACAACATAGCACTTTTCTTACAATTAAATTGGAAGAGCCTTGCAAGAAGTGACTCATACACTAAAGCAATTATAAGTTTTATATGTTTATCTTTGTATTTTTCTTAAAGTCTCCGAAACTCCTGAACACACCTACCTTTCAACAGATGATCATAGTATAATCTGATTCAAATTATGAGGTTATCTGGAACGAAATTGTTTCCTGTTTTGACCTACTACCAACGGAGAGACAGCAATTTTTTTGCCCCTCTGCCGACCCAAGATTTAGAAATCTCAGGGATCTGGAGATCACTCACCATTAAGTCTAACAACCTGATTTCAGGTCCAATAGAACTGAGTGGAATAAGGCCATGTCTGAGATCCAGATTCTGCCACTCTTTACCTCAAAACTGGGACTTCTGCAAGATACTTAACTAATGCCTCTGTACTTAGCAATGTGCAGCATCTGAGACGTAGGTAAATTAACATAAACCTTGTTTAGTGTGCAGTTAATCGCACTTAATTTCAGCCATCTCAGCTTGGCACCACGATTCAGGGATTTAGGAGTGAGTGGTGAGAGTTATAGTTTGTAGGTCAAAATATCACGTGTTAAATTTGTTACACAAAATGTCAAAATGTGGGAGGCATTCACAAGGCAGCATTTTGAAATGCTGCACAGACATCTATTTCTTTCTCCGTGTAGATCTCTGAGGAAAAAAATGCCTCAAAAGAGATGTTTTCCCTCCCCTTGCTTTCTATAGATTAGTAAAATGTTGAAGCTTGGGCAGATTCAGGTAGAAACAGACATCAGGCCTGAAAAGGAAAGGAAATATGATTAGAAAGATCCTTCTTTTTGGGAGAACTTTGCCTTTCAGCAGAGGCAAAAGATAATCCAGAGCTTAGGCCTTGTACCTTGTATTTCAGTTGAAAAAGAGAAACCTTTATGGTGTGTCCTTTGGGGCTCTAGAACTCTATCGTGAACATCAAAACGCGTGGAGCAAGGAAAGATAAAGTATTCAGGAATAGGACCACATACAACGTATTCCACTCCCTCCCTTCCCCCATGTCTTGCTTTTTAAGCACATAAATATGAGTTTAAGAAAAAAAAATAATTATATTGAGTCCATTAAATCCAGTCTCACCTTAGTGGCTTAAAGTAAGTGTCTAGAAAAATGTATGCAAAGGACAAGAATATGGCGATATTCCTCAGAAAACTCTCTCAACAGCCAATAATTTGAGTTTCAGTAACTTTCTGAGACAGATATTTAACGTTTGAGTGTAATGGACCTGGATAGATTATTTTTTTTTTCCATAAGTTGACTTAGGAATTCGTGTACACTTTTAGCATCCCAGTATTCTGCAGCAGAGCCTAATTAAACACACAGGGTGACAAATCACTTCCATTAATTTAGGAGCAGAGCAAGGGCGGATTAAGATGCTTGTAGGAGACTGCGGCTACTGCGGAAAACACTAAATCATACGTGCAGACTGCGTGGTTGGCATCGGGTGTACACAGTAAATCCTGGGCGCTGTATTTCCTATGAATGTGCATTCCAGTTGGGTGCCACTGGTGCAGTGGCTTTGTCACATCCAGCCCTGGACAGAAGACACACTTGACAGCTGGTTGTTGAGTCCCCAAGTCAAACCATGATCTGACACAGAAGCCATAGAATCATAGAATCGTTTAGGTTGGAAAAGACCCTTAAGAGCATTGAGTCCAAGCGTCAACCAAATCCTTCCAAACTCCACCACTAAACCATGTCTCTAAGCACTGTGTCTACCCAGCTTGTAAATACCTCCAGGGATGGTGACTCAACCACCTTCCTGAGAAGCCTGTTCTAATGCTTGATAACCCTTTCAGTGAAGAAACTGTTCCTAATATCAAATCTACACCTGGTGCAACTTGAGG
Source organism: Gallinago undulata (assembly GCA_026546715.1). Taxonomy (NCBI): domain Eukaryota; kingdom Metazoa; phylum Chordata; class Aves; order Charadriiformes; family Scolopacidae; genus Gallinago; species Gallinago undulata. The sequence continues at coordinate 120,483,871 of JAOTQQ010000012.1, forward strand.
CCCTTTCCTCTTGTCCCGTGGCCTGTTCCTTGGGAGAAGAGACCAACTCCCCCCTCGCTACACCCTCCTTTCAGGGAGTTGGAGAGAGCCAGAAGGTCTCCCCTCAGCCTCCTTTTCTCCAGGCTGAATACCCCAAGCTCCCTCAGCCGCTCCTCACCAGACTTGTGCTCCAGACCCCTCACCAGCTCCGTTGCCTTTCTCTGGACTCACTCCAGCCCCTCAATGTCTTTTTTGTAGTGAAGGGCCCAAAACTGGACACAGTATTTGAGGTGGGGTCTCACCAGTGCCCAGTACAGGGGATGGATCACCTCTGTAGTCCTGCTGGCCAGGATGCTGTTGGCCTTCTTTGCCACCTGGGCACACTGCTGGCTCATATTTAACCAGCTGCTGGCCAACACCCCCAGGTCCTTTCTGCCAGGCAGCTCCAGCCACTCTTCCCAAAGCCTGTAGCACTGAAGGGGGTTGTTGTGACCCAACACTTGGCCTTGCGGAACCTCATCCCATTGGCCTGGCCTATCGATCCAGCCTGTCTAGATCCATTTGCAAAGCCTTTCTACCCTCAAGCAGATCAACACTCCTACACAACTTGGTGTCATCTGCCAACTTACTGAGGATGCACTCCATCCCCTCATCCAGATCATTGATAAAGATGTTCCTCTGGCCCCAGTACTGAGCCCTGGGGAACACGCTTGAGACCAGGTGCCAACTGGATTTAATTCCATTCATCATAACCTTTTGGGCCTGGCTTTAAGTGAGTTTTCTACCCAGTGAAAAGTACTCCCATCCAAGCCATGGGCAGCCAGTTTTTCTAGGAGAAAGCTGTGGGAAATAGTGTCAAAGTCTTCACTAAAGTCTAGGTGGACAATACCCACAGCCTTTCCCTCACTCACCAAGCAGATGACCTTGTTATAGAAGGAGACCTGTCTTTCATAAACCCACACCGACTGGGCCTGATCACCCGGTTGTTCTGTGGATTATATCCCTTAACATTATATCCCTTAACAGTAGCATCAAACTTTGCAGCATATATTTTGTGCTATCCGAAAAACAGAAGAAGACAGCACGGTGTGCCTGTCTTGGCATTGTAATTACCTCCACCTCTAGATTTCCCCACCTTTCCAAGGAGGACACAATGCACTGCAAACAAATTCCCAAAAGTCACGCTGCAATCAAAGACAATGACCCAGAACAGAGTTTCAGGATCACCATTGGTTTGGATAATTTTTCTTTAGTGGCTTTATTATAGCAAATTTCTCCATAAGCTGCTTTAAAAAATATATTTTCTCTAAAGAAAGCTTATATCTTGGCTCTGAAAACATAGAGAAAGACCATAGGCTTTAATTTGCATAATCCTTTTTGCAATTTTGGCTGGTATCAGCCAAGATCAGCCAAGTTTCTGTATAAATTGAAGCTTCCACACTCCGTCACTGAAATGTTTACTAGTCTTCCTTTACTATTGAAAACAAGAGTGCAGTCTTCAGTGAATGGACTTATTTTAATTTAACAAATATTCCCTTATTTTACTCTTTTTTTCTTTTTTTTCATTGACTGACCACTCGTTTCGAGACAACAAATGTCAAGGATTTAGTGTATCGGTTTTCTCCTCCTGAAGACACCTATAATTGAAGTTTCTTCACAGAGACTTCCGTGTCATCAATCAAACGCTGAAATATATGGGGTGCTTTTTTGTTATTAAAAAGAGGTTATTAAATCAAGAGAAAAAGTAAACACTTTTATTCGTTGTGTAGGTATCTTACAGGTTCATAGAGAAGGTCGGGAAGAAAAGTCCAGTTTTGAACCAAGTATTTTTCTATATAATGGGGACATCTGAGCTTCCTGTTGCTGATCTTTTAGGATGTGTACAAATCCTTATTCATTCACCCAGTTAATACAATATTTTTTTTTTTTGTACGAAACTTCTATAAAAAGCACCTCTTCTCTTGCATAGTCTGTCAGGGGATGTCAGAACCTAAAAAAAAAAGTCTCCCAGCTGCCCTCTTTCAAAGCTGTATTTCTCATATGCGAGTCAGTTGGCAATAAGCTCAGCTAGAAAACAGGGCGAGCAGTTACAGTTCCTCTGCTCTGGCCCGGAGCTCGTTCTGAACACCTTCAGCCTCTCGAGGAGCTTGGCAAGCTCCAGAGCCGTCCGAGAGGCCCAGGCTGCTTGGCTGCCTCTTCACTCGGCGCTGCCATCGACGTGCCTGTCCCCGCAGGTAGGAGGAGGGTTTTCTGTCGCTGCCTCAGCTTTGCTCTTCAGGGGATCACCCACCGAGCTCCAAATGATGGAGGATCATTTAATTTACATGGTGTGTTTTCTCTGTTGCAGCTAATTCTCTTCTGCCTAATGACATCAAAATGCTTTATTTTTAGGAAGAAGCAAAAACGCAGCTGTTTTCTAATTTTCAGTAGCTCAGGTTTTGTATTGCAAGACCCGGTGAAACCCCTGACCACAACTTTTAGGGATGAAGCCCACTGATTGTGCATTGCTCCCTTTTATGGGATGCTCTGGACCTGGAAGCAGAGATAATTCTGTCATTTCACGTAAAACTGGAGGCACCCAAATCTGGAAGATGGCCACGTGGAACAAAGGAAAAAGAAAACAAACCAGAAAGAAGGAAAGAAGATTCTTTTCTTGCAGTTTGCTTTGCTGCAATCAGATCTCCATCCAAGATGCTTACAGGAAAGTTTATGTTAATCCAAGGGAAAATTTTAAGTAGCTTAGTTCTGAGCAAAAGCCATTCTAGGGAATTTGAAGACATCTACAGTCCTCTCAAAAGCTTTCTTAACAAGATGAAGGGGACTTCCCTGGCAATTCACAGAATCACAGAATGAGAGAGTTGGAAGGGACCTCTGGAGATCATCCAGTCCAACCCCCTGCCACAGCAGGGTCACCCAGAGCAGGTCCCACAGGAACGTGTCCAGGTGGGTTTGAATGTCTCCAGAGGAGACTCCACCACCTCTCTGGGCAGCCTCTGCCAGGGCTCTGCCTGTGTTCAGAAGAGAAGGAGTGAAAGAGGAATTAAAAGTGTCAAGGAACCTTCTGTGCAATCACTGGAGACATTGTGTGGTGGAATTTATACCTTTTTATAGTCATCTCTCACGCAGTCCTGAGAAGTAGTCCATGGATCTCATTCAGACTGAGATACCAGGGTTCAGAAATCACCACTACTCAGTGAGTGGTGCAAAGTGCTGTTAATTTCACTAATTTCACCTCTTTTTACTTATTCAGGATTTTTTTTTTTTTCATAAGAAGAAAGAAGCAATTAGCAATGTAAATGAAACCAGAAGCAAAGTATCTCTGGTACTGAGGTACTACTAGAAATGAAAATATATATTTCTGGAGACAGGGAGGGAGATACTTATGGACAGGATAGTGTCCCTTCTTCTGGTTATTCTCCGTGGCACAGCTGTGTGGTCTTTTCTTATGAAGAGCTTGGGCTTCTTAGGGTCCATAAAAATTCCCACCCAATCCAAATGGATCAACCAAAGCACCCAACGGCAACATTAGACATGTATAGACCTATATTTATGGGCACGCAGTTCATGATGTATGGCTGCAGGGGATGGGGAAGCAAACAAAGGTTTATTGCTCTCATTATACAGTAAAAGCATCAATATTAAATCATGCACACTTCTTGAAAGAGGGATCAGACTTGTGAGGTGACTTGCATAAGAACATTTCTGTTACTTTCCAGGATCAAAATTAATGTCATAATCTCCTAAGAATTTAATCTACAGAAAGGACCTGAACAGTATTGTCCTCTATCTCCACCCACTTTACCTTTTTTCTTTTGGTGGTCAACACCTTTACTGAAGGCAGAAAAAAAGTCTGATTTATGTAAATCTGCCCTACATATAGTTGATGGGCCACTAATAGTTATCTGTCCATTAAAATCTACAATTTATGTTCTGGAAGAAATTAATAAATTCAACCAAATAAAATGTTATGCAATGTATTATGTTAAACCTGAAATCTGAAATACAGAAGGCCATGATTAAACAGCTGTAAAACACGTTTGCATTTGTGTGGTCTAAACAAATGAGGGGCTCAAGAGTCAATATTTCTCCTCATCTCCATCAGTTTCACAAGATGAATTTTCCTCCCGTTATTTCAAAATTAAAAAATGATTTGTTGGATTGGAAAAATTTACATTTGGCTTGGCTTGGCTGTACAGCTGTGGTTAAAACAAATGGCTTGCCAAAAATCAATTTCCTATGTCAGGTCCAGCCAGTACGGACACCAAAAACAGCTCTTGAGGAAATCCAAGCGGTGGTTGCTGCATTTCTACAGGACTCTGATGGATCCTCAGGGTGAGAAATGTCTCTGATGTTGATGCGCCAAAAAAAAGGGCTTCTTTTTTTTTTTTTTGCAATATACCTTTGCACTGAAGTTGGCTGAGAGGAAAGCTTTCTAAAACCACTGTTCCCAAACCGAATCTTTGATGTATCCACCTCTGTTTGTCAGTGTGGTCTCATGAGCTGGTTTGGACCCCAACAGTAGATTTACTCTTCAAAATGTTTTGTCATCAGCAGAGGTTTATGATGCTACCTTGTGCCCTTTTCAAGACATGACATCATCTATTAGTCAATAAAAATAAAATAGCACAGAATACTGAATTAAAATGACAAGCCAAGCATAAAAAGCCTGTCCTGGTTTATTTAGTTCAGTAAACCCTTGGCTGCTTCCCGGTTTCACCAAACTATCCTGGACTGCATTGTCCTAACTGCTGGAAGAACAAAAAACCAGAGTATTCTAGTTTGTTTTCTCAAGCAGCATCTCACATCCAAATACAAATAGGATCAAGGTTGCTGGTCGTGCAAATATCATCCATGATGTCTTTGTGGCCAGTGGTTACTAAGGGTGCGTGTCTTGTCAGACGTGTGTTGCATCTCCAGAGCACTTCTGGTAGCAAGTTGTTATTTTTGATAATCCATTCATGTGATTTCTAAAATATCTGTCTAAGCTATGCTCAGCCAACTCAACAGACCTGGGAGCACACACACCTCCCATTTTCTCTTCTGACTCCTCCTTCAGAGTAGTGCAGACATAGTTTTTCAGCCTGGAATCATTCCTTTTTAAAATTCTTATATTTTCTTCATTGCTACACCTGTATTCAACACCTCTTCTGCAATCTTGGTCAGTTCCTCAGTGTTACCTGCATCTTTCAAGAGTCAAATATGTGTCTCTGGGCTTCTGTTTCACCATATTCATATGTGTCCATACTTTTACAGTGGTCTTATTTCTGCATATTGTCTTTTACTCTCCCTGGTACTCGTCTGGAGATAATTTAGATGTCTCCAGGCCAGCCAGATGGACTCTAGGCCAACGGGGGGATATTTGGGAACACCATTCATTTTCATTCCTGCACTAAAAAAAAAAATGGCTAGTGAATTCCCAATTCTCAGTTATGCAGACGTCATTGGCTTTTTAGATAGTACCTCAACCAGGAGGGGACAAGACCTCTGTGTAATTTTTGTCAGCCTTGTGTTTTCAGTCTGTTACATGCCTTCTGCTTCTGCTGTGATTGCTCTCACCCTGCCTGGCTCACACACAGATGGTTCACAGTCATTGATTTACATCACCCATAATGGTGGCTCAAATAATAACAGCAGTTATTCAACGCAACATAAAGCTTCTTTGCATGTAATGTTATTTCCACAAAGGAGGAGCACATTGAGCTGTTGAACAGTACCATGTAAATGCACCATCTACGATGTTATTGGGTTGTTCTGGTGGTTTATGGTGTCCTATGCTGCTGTCAGGACCATACATACATCTACTGCGTCTACCTGTACCTTTTCAAACTCATATTCCATGTGTTAGTGATATTCAGCATGTAACCGTTACATGACATCTCCTGAAGGAATAGATAGTTTTCTCTGGGACAAAAGACAGCAACAAGGGTTGATAGGTAATTTAAAATGCAAAGACCATATGATTCAGAACATTAATATAATAAAAATATAACCAGTTCCCTGGCTTGAAAGAATTTTTTATTGGTTTCAGGAGACACCTTATTGTAGAGATAAGATTATCTATAGTTGAATATCTATTAATCATTTAAAGGAGCCAGTGCTTTGTTGTTGGCACAAAATATTTTATCTGATTAGTGCAGGTGTAATCAAGAAACATAGTTTTTCCCTTCTTGAGTGAACAGTTTTGCCAAGTTGTTTGCATACCAGGATAAAAGCTCTCTCTTTCATCCTTAGTTCATCATTTGTCTTGCTTATTTGGTGCTTGACTGGCTTTGTGATATGTGATCAACTGCAGAAGGCACTTAAACAGTTTTCCCCCGTCTTGGTTTTAATAAATTTCAAAATGATTTGCAATGATTCCTCCAACCTCTGTGACAACTGCTAGCTTTTCCCCTCTGTGCAGTTTCTTAATCGGATACAATTGTTTTCTCAGCAAAGAGATCACCCACACACATCTGCTCATGCTTCAGATGTCAGGTTTGACATATCATTTGCTCAGCAGTGTCTTAGTGCTGCTTAGAGACAGCGCACACCCTTTGGATGCACTGTTCGTTATAGTCTGCTAGTCACAGAATGGTTGGGGTTGGAAGGGACCTCTGGAGATCATCCAGTCCAACCCCCTGCCAGAGCAGGGTCACCCAGAGCAGGTCCCACAGCAACGTGTCCAGAGATGGAGACTCCACCACCTCTCAGGGCAGCCTCTGCCAGGGCTCTGCCACCCTCACAGGAAAGAAGTTCCTCCTCATGTTTAGATGGAACTTCCTCTTTTCCAGTTTGTGCCCGTTCCTTCTTGTCCTGTCCCTGGGCACCACTGAGAAAAGCCTGGCCCCATCCTCCTGAAACCCACCCTTTCAGTATTTATAGGTGTTGTTCAGATCCCCCCTCTGTCTTCTCCAGACTAAAAAGACCCAAGTCCCTCAGCCTTTCCTCTTCAGAGAGATGTTGACTAGATGACCTTTGAAGGTCCCTTCCAGCCCAGATGATTCTATGATTCCATGATTCTATGTTCTAGTCCACTCATCATCTAATGCTTTAGTCTCTGCTGTTGTAACATGAAATTAGTGCTTTAAATAATACACTTTTCTCAGCTTCTTTTTCTTAAACGTGAGGTAGGGAGATAAAAGCACAGAATCTTCGGTGACAGTGACTGCTGCTGGCTGCACCTCACTGAGAGCGTTGGACCGTAAGCAGGACTGACCCCAGTATCAGCCCTTGGGGGACACAACTAGTGACTGGCCTCAGCTGGAGTATGTGTTGCTGATCACAATCCTTTCAATGTGGCAGTTCAGCCAGTTTTCAGTCCTCCTTACTGTCCATATATGTAGTTTGTTTGTGTGGACAACAGGGTGACTTGCTAAAGTCAAGATAAAACCCATCCATTTCTCTCCATTTGTCTACCAAGACAGTCATCTCATTGTAGAAGGCTGTTGAGTCGGTCAGACCTGGTTTTCCCTTCACAAATCCAGGCTTATTACTCCCAGTTGCCTTTTCATCCTTAATATGTTTGGAAATGGTGTCCAGTTTGTTGAAATATTTCATAACCATAACGTCTTCCAGAGAGGGTAAGTCTTCCATTCTCCAGACAATCACACAGATTTCAGAGACTTGAGATTCCTGAAGACCCATCCTTTCCCCATCCCTGGGAGTGTTCAAAGCCAGGCTGGATGGGGCTTTGAGCAATCTGGTCTAGTGGAAGGTGTCCCTGCCCAGGGCAGGGGGTTGGAACTGGGTTATCTTTAAGGTCCCTTCCAACACAAACCATTCTATGATACTGAGAATGATCTTACCAGTAAAGATGGAGGTGAAGGTGACATTGAGTATATTGTCTTTGTCACCAGGTCTCTTGCCCCGTTCTTGTTGCCCTTCACATCCTGTGCCAGATTCAACTCCAGATGGGCTTATGCTTTCCTACTTCCTTCCATGAATGCTCAGACAGTGTCTCTACATTCTTCCTGGGTCATCTGTCCCTTCTTCTGCTTCTCGTGTGCTTCTTTTTAATGTCTGGGACCCTGCTATTCTCTCATGGTGACCTCAGCTTAACGTGGATGACCAATAAAAAACAATGGATTTTAAATACAAATTTCCTTCACTCCTGATTTTCTGTAATCACTTACAATTTAGGGAAACAAAAAAAGGAAGACTGTGTTTTAGCTCCTGTAGTGAAATTTGTTACTCAGAACTGGCAGGTCCTTTGCCTTCCTGCTTACATCCATGAAAAGCAATCAAGATTTTTTGTAAATTTATCAAATTCAGCACTAAGAGGGAAGAGAACATTAAGCTGCTGGCCAATTACTCTGCAATGGTAGCCCATCTCAGAATAAGGTCCTCCGTCTCTGGAGACATTCAAAACCTGCCTGGACACCCATTCCTGGGGGATCTGCTCTGGGTGGACTTGCTTTGGCAGGATGATCTCCAGAGATGATCTTCCAACCCCATAGCATTCTGTGATTCTGTGAAGGTACCTCAAAACACTCATAGGACTTATTAATACACCAGTTTGGACTATATTTCCAATTTGTAATAGCCAGCCTTACGCAAGAAGGACAGAAATTCGAATGACAGGAAAGGCCATCTCAAAGGGTTTGATCTCTTCTCGGTGTAACGAATTCTAATGAAGCTAGAAAACAAGGCAGCCTTTATGGAGAAATGGGAGAGGACATAAAAGTAGACATTACCTTAGCACAACAGGGAAAAGCCTGGAGCATGGCCAAGACCTTTTCTGTTTGTGTAACCGTTAAGGAAAATTTATTGATTGTATCTCACGAGACTTAAATTAAGGGAAACATAAAAAAAATAGAGTTCATAAATGCTGGAGAGCATGTGACACAGTAGCTGTACATACAGTAGGAATGGCCTGGAATGCCAATAACTTATGGGACAATGAAAAGCAGAAGTTTTAAGACAGTTAGATCCAGAATCTGTCCGTCAGAGGAATCTGTTGAGTTACAATCTTGGACCTATTGACTAAAAACTACTACTGGCAGCTCAGGGAATTGTGACTTGGCAAAAGAAAGGAGCAGGTTATCCTGATGTAGTAGAATAAAATATATCTTTTTTTAATGGAGAAAAATCTTGGGCATCTTTATCTCAGACTGTTCCTAATGTAGCTCCCATTTGTGAAACTTGAAGAAAATAGTGGTAAAGGCCTGACCAAACATAAACAGGTCTTTCAAGGTTGATGCAGTTTGTTAACTCTTATATGGGAAATTCTTTTACATTAATAACAAAATAGCTATAGGCATAATATAAATGGGTAGGATGTAAGTTTTGTCACCAGTACTGTGTGGCACAAAGCCTGACTGTATCTGACCTGTCACTTTAGTACCATTGGCTTCCAGATTTCACTAGAAAAATATGTTTTCACTCCAATAACATTTCATTCTCTGGTAAAACATGAATTGTTTAGTTGACATTTAGTTCTTCGGTACATCTGAACTCTGGTACTGTAAACATCTGGAAGCACTGAACATTACTAAAGAGTATTGATGAGTTTAATTAAACTTCAAGCCATGCATGATTTTTCACTGAGCCTCTATATGGACTGGATTTCCACAGAAATCCACTTAATTAAAATGTTTGGGGCACTGATACTTCCTCATGCAGGCAAATTTATATATAGATGATGATCAGAGGGAAGGAGCATCTCCACTGTGAGGACAGGCTGAGAGAGCTGGGGTTGTTCAGCCTGGAGAAGAGAAGGCTCCAGGGAGACCTCATTGCAGCCTCCCAATATCTGAAGGGAGCTCCAGGAGAGCTGGGGAGGGACTCTTGGTCAGGGAGTGCAGTGACAGGACAGGGGTAATGGTTTTAAATTGGAAGAGGGAAGATTCAGATTAGATATTAGAAAGAAATTCTTTGCTGTGAGGGTGGTGAGACACTGGAAGAGGTTGCCCAGAGAAGCTGTGGCTGCCCCATCCCT
>JAOTQQ010000012.1:120505706-120521069 GCA_026546715.1 Gallinago undulata
CAGGGATGGGGCAGCCACAGCTTCTCTGGGCAACCTCTTCCAGTGTCTCACCACCCTCACAGCAAAGAAGTTCTTCCCAATATCTCATCTCAATCTCCCCTCTTTCAGTTTAAGACCGTTCCTCCCCATCCTATGGCTCCCCTCCCTGATCAGGAGTACAGGAGAGATGGGGAGGGACTCTCTATTTTGGTAATTCTTCTCTGCCAGCTTTTGGGTGCATTGTGGATCCCATTGTTCCCATCACTTATGAAAGCTGGTGAGGAGAGCATGGACTAAGGCAATATAAAAAAGAAAAAAACACTTAATGCTGAGGTAATATCCAATTTCAAATTTAGAGTTTTGAGCTGGCATCCAATGTGAATGACTTAATTCAAGTGGTTCTGGTAATAAATAAATAAATACATCAGAAATAGAAGCCTTCATACTTCAAGGAACCCAGAGGTTTGCCTAGAAGAAGCCAAATTTAGGGGAGTTAAGGTGAGTAATTAACATAGCTGAAAATTTCACAGTAGATACAAGACACGTATTTTACCGACTGTACTCTACAAAGGCATGGAAGGATTGTTCTTCCCTGAAGTTGTAGAACCCGGTAAAAGTGGAGTTTTTAAATACTTTTAAATGCTTCAAACCCTAGGAACAGGTATAGACCACTTTCCTTTAACAAATGCGTAATTTATAGGAAAGTATTCCCTAATCACTCACATATTCAGCACAGCTGGTTTACTCAGTCTCCGCTCTGTAAGAAAGCAGGATCACAGCATGGTAGCAGGAAATAAAAAGGATTTACAAAGAACTGGTCGCAGAAGAGGTTAAGTACAAAATCTAGTTAAAAATACTTTGAAATGTTATTTAGTCTCTGTAAGAGTGTAGTGGATTTCTTTCTGGGAATACAGGGTGCTTCAATTATTCCTGACAGAAATTTATATTCCCAGTTTGTCTTTTTGATGGCATATAAGCTAAATGTTTTCATTCATCTGAAGAATTTATTATATTAATAGCTTTATGAACTCTATCAGAATTTCCACAGATAGATAGATATTTTTTTCCCTCTTATGTTGATTATTTGGAAGATATGAGGAAAATCATGGTTTCAATCCCCAAAAAGCCACTGACTTCCTAGGTGAAAGTGGGTAATCTGCTTAAAAAAAAATGTTTTCACAACTTTCTTTGTTGTAGGGCTTTTATTTTTTCTTTTCTTTTTTCTATTTAAAGACCCAGCTCAGGTGTTCATATTATAATGAAAAATAATTATGCACCATAGCTAATGAACATAAGAATTCTAGAAACTGTTTGTTAGCTGTTTTGCTCTCATTTTTTTTTTTTAACTTTAGGCAAAAAAAGCCTAGGTCACATTCATCTATGGCTATGAGACGTGCCCATCGTGATCTGATGTGTGATCACTTTTATGATCCTGATTTACAGGTGACTTTTGAAGAAGCAGAACTCTGGAACGTGCCTCTGTCACTTGTCAAAGGCTTCGTCAAGGACATTTTGCCAAGGACACAAAGCTGTTAAATATCCCACAACAAATCCAAAACTTTCCGAAACCATGGTGGGACGTGAAGTTTCCAGTGCTGGCTTACAAACCGCTGGGAAGCTATGCCTGGTCGTGAGAAATGGACCAGGAAAAACACAGATTAATTAATTTCTACTCTGATCCAAAGGTTTCCGTATCTGGAGTCGGTAGCGGTCTCTCCGTAGGCTTCCACAGGCTTTGTATTGGGCCCATGCTAATTACCTAAAATGAGTTTTTTTTCTTACTAAGCTTCCCTGTGGCTTTTGGCAGGTTTTTGCAAGCCATGCAGCCATAATAAAACTCTTTCCAGTGATGCCAAAACTAACGATACTCTTTTTTTCTATTTTTTGTAATGTAGACACGTGCAATGAGAAAGAAGAAGAAATCCCAACGGGGAAGGTTCAAACAACACACAAAGCCCTATAAGGCTGGAGTTTGTAGGGTTTTATCGACTGAAATGGCTGTAGGTCTTCAGTTCCCCAAGAACTGCAGAATCAGGCACCACAAATTTTCTGCAGAGCTCCAGAAGTCTGGGAAATGAAAAAAAAAGTTTAATCCCTTTTTCAGATACATTGCGATCCAACCTTGGCAGCTACAGAGACTTTCACTTCATACAGATTTTAGCAAAAAGAATAGATGCTGAACATAATTCTCCTGTCTCAATTCCCTTCTTTTTTCCATAACATAACAGGCAGAAAAGGACCTGGGGGTGTTGGTCTACCGTCGGCTCAACGTGAGCCAGCAGTGTGCCCCAGGTGGCCAAGACGGCCACCAGCATCCTGGCCTGGGTCAGGAACAGCAGATATGTACAGTAGATATGTAGCAGCTGACAGCTGGAGTGAGAATTAAAGTCACTAAAAAAAGAGGGTTTCTGTTGTGTACAAAGGTTCAATAATAATATTTTGCTTATAATGGAAACAAAAAAAACCCCACCTGCCATTGAATTGGAATTTCTGAGACTATAATGTTCCTAAATTAGTGAACAAGGTATTTTGGTATCCAGTAATTCAATCCAGGTCATGCCATTACAGAAACTGTCCATTTTATTTCTTCTACTGCGAGAGGAACAGACAAAACTAGGAGCTGGCCCTAATTAGTTACACCTTGGTGGGCAGCTCAGAAAACCCCAGCCCCAGGTGGGACTGCAGAGTGTCTGCACGCAGGAGAACAGTGCCCTCACCCTGGACCTGAAAGGAATAAAATCATGGTGTCACCAACCCTGAGACAGCCTTCTTGGCATCTTCCCAGGCATCCAGTGTCTGCCTGGGTGAGGACCAACAGGCTTCCAGGAGCCTGTCCCTGAGCACACACCCAGGCTTTAGGTTGTCACTGTCTTTTGGGAATCATCAAATCACATAATTGTAAGGGGTTGGAAGGGACCTCTGGAGATCATCTAGTCCCTTGATCATCTTCTTAGTCCTCTGCTGTCCCCTCTCCAGCAGTTCCCTGTCCTTCTTGAACTGGGGAGCCCAGAACTGGACACAGGACTCCAGATGGGGCCTCCCCAGGGCAGAGCAGAGTGGGAGGGTGACCTCCCTCCACTTGCTACCCATGCTCTTTTTAATGCAGAACCCCCAAAATTTGCCAAGAGATCCCAGCAGCAGCTGCTTTTGACCTGGTCTAATCCAAATGGAACCCTCACAGGTTACATCTGTAGCTCTAGGTGGGTCTGACTGCTTGTTGCACAGGAGAAACAACTAGTCTTCTTCTGTCCCAGGCAGCTTGTACTGCTGACAAGAAACAAAACAAGAATCAAACTGAAAACGCATTTTAGCCAAAACCAGCAGGAATGAGGCAAAACCCCAAGCTAACCAAATGCCCCGAAGCTCACAAGAAAGCTTGCAGCATTTGAAGACAAGGGAAAGCCTCCAAGTGATGGGAAGGTTTAAGAGTGAAATGAGAAACTACAGAGAATGGAGAGTGCCTGGATAGATTTAAAACCGGCCAAGGAAGGTTGAAGGTAAATCAAGCTGAACTTCTGCATCTTGGCTCAAGATAATAGTGGATCCATGAATCTTCCAATGTTCAAAAGGAAGACTTCAGCAAGGTTGAAGAAAGAGCCTGAACAGTGTGCTAAGAGGGCATGGAGGAGAGTCACTAACACGCAACAGGCTCCGATAGTCAGTAGGGTCCTGGGGATGATTGATGAGAGAAACTGAGTCTTGGTACCAGCAAGGGAGTCAGCACATAATTAGCTGGGCTTTCCTCATGGGATTTGATTTGCATTGCTGCGTATTTAACAGCTGTCAGGGGATTTGCACCCACAGAATCGGAGTCGGCCTGGGGTGAGGATGAAAGAGAAAGCAGGAGATCATAGGGCAGCAAGCTGGCCAAGACCCAAGTAAGAAGAAGAAGTTATGGAGCAGGGAACGATAGACAAAGAGGGGAAGAGTCAGTGAGAGAGGAACCCAGAGGAAGGATTCCTTCAGGGGAAGCTAGAGATATTGGGTAGCAGAAAGAAATTGTAAGGGAACACGGTGGATGATGTCCCTGACTTACAAAATCTTTAGGCCACTGGCTGTTAGAAAGAAGCATCTCAGGGAAATATCTCTTGGAAATCATTTTCCTGTTTCAAAGAAGTTTTGAAAGTTTTCACTTTTCGAAGTTTTCACATGTATGAAAGTAACCACAAGGGTCCGGTTTTACCTACAGAACAAACTGAATTTAGTGTATGAATCAGATGCTCCCGTGCCTGGGAATGCAATGGGATAAGGCCAGGTCCCAAATCCAGCAAAGGAATAAGTGAATGCTTGAGAGCTTTGTAGAAAAAGTAACTCAAATAATGTAAGAGGAGTTCCTCCCAGGAAGTGGTGAACATGACGAACCATCTCTGAAATCAGGATAGGTTATACCTCAACACCCCCTGTGACTGGCTCCTTCTTAAAATTTACTTTATTCTGCAACTGACTTATATTGAATAAGAATTGATAAGAATCCTGCCCTTACAGCCCATCCCAATAAGCAGCTGAAACGAGGATGGACTCCTAAAGAGGGTATCCACATCGCAGTGTTGGAAGTGAAACCCCTTGGGCTGGGCCACACTTCCATTTGAAAGTGCAGGTGGTCACTGCTCATACCTCTTATCCGACTGCTGCTTTGAAAAATTCATTCAAGCAAATCTGTGGGACTCCCCTGCATATCATAGAATCATAAAATGGTTTGGAAGGGACCTTAAAGATCATCCAGTTCCAACCCCTCTTCCGTGGGCAGGGACACCTCCCACCAGACCAGGTTGCTCCAAGCCCCATCCAGCCTGGCCTTGAACCCCTCCAGGGATGGGGCAGCCACAGCTTCTCTGGGCAACCTCTTCCAGGCCCTCACAATGCTCAGTGTAAAGAATTTCTTTTGAGTATCTAATCTAAACCTCCCTTCATCCAATTTAAACCCATTGCCCCTTGTCCTGTCACTGCACTTCCTCGTAAACAGTCCCTCCCCATCTCTCCTGTAGCTCCCTTCAGATATTGAAAGGCTGTTATAAGGTCTCCCCAGAGCCTTCTCTTCTCCAGGCTGAACCACCCCAGCTCTCTCAGCCTGTCTTCATAGGAAAGGTGCTCCAACCCTTTGATCATCTTCATAACATATGGACAAGGTTACTCAGGTGGGCAAGAAAAATTGCTTGTGGAGGGCAAGAGGGCAAAAAAATAGGCCTGAAGTAGCTGAACCTTTAGGGATCAGAATTAATTTCCTCCTTTTTTACCCAGGGACCACAGAGGAAGCCAAATAAAGTGTGGAGACTTTGGCTGACTCAGTGGTGACATCCACCACAGTTGGGCTCATCTTAGCTGACAGAGTCAAACTCTTGCTAGTAGTAGCAAAGAGTAATGGATATGTGTATCTACAATAAACTTATCATTTCCAAGAACTATTTTAAAGTTTTAAGTGGCATTTAAGTGGCAGAGTAATAAAATGATGCATTAAGTAAAGACTTCATTAGCTTGCGTAATTCCCAGAATATATTATGGTAAAATTTTTGATTTGAGATATTAGTAGGTGATATTTTTTTGAAAGATTTGTGTATATTTTTTCACAGCCTCTAAATAAAGAGAAGGCCAAACTATCACAAAAAGGGAGTATTAAAATTCCAACCTGGAGTAAAGGTGTTTGGATGCTGCCACATAAGATTTTACTTCTGACAAACCAGAAGAAGTAGAACAAGGAGAGAACAAGGAGACTTGTGCATATCTGAGAGCTAAGTAATTACTAAAAGACTTACAAAATCATCTCAAAACAGATGATGGGCTTTAGGAGAGCAAACTGAGATCTTGAGGCTGGAAGCGATGGTTGTGATCACCTAGATTTGTGGCCCTATGTGCCACACAAGGAAGGAGGGGGGTCTGAAAAAGAGGCCCATGTAATAAAGTATTACATTGAAGACTTCCATTGGAATGAACTTTGTCAAAATAAAGGCAGTCAACACCAACTCAAAGGATTTAATTGTGTTTAATAAGTGTGGATAGAAAGCAATATATGAATCCGAAATGCTCTGACCTCTATAAAAAAATTCTTTGCTGTGAGGGTGATGAGACCCTGGAAGAGGTTGCCCAGAGAAGCTGTGGCTGCCCCATCCCTGGAGGGGTTCAAGGCCAGGCTGGATGGGGCTTGGAGCAACCTAGTGTGGTGGGAGGTGTCCCTGCCCAGGGCAGGGGCTTGGAACTGGATGGTCTTTAAGGTCCCTTCCAACTCAAAACATTCTATGATTCTATATATATGGGAAAGCATCATCTCAGGTCCATGTTCTCCCTCAAGGTTTGTCTCCAAGAAGAGCACTGTTGCTGTAGGTGTTGAAGAGAAGTTGAACCGAAGCACTGAGTTGAGAAGAGTCTGGAGAATGGCAGTGTCCTTTACGATAGTATGTGTGGTCCTCACGCCCCTGGAAATCAACCGTAGCCATTCTCTTGATTAGACTGGCAAAACTTGCTTGCTCCAGCTTCTGCTGAAGGTTCATGCCTGTACAGAATGCCAAAAATGCACACTAATAAAATCGTCCATCCCAATAACTCTGCACATACCTTCTTATTGCCGTGCAATATCTAAGTGCTTTTTGGCAGATGATGAACGAGCTTTTGTCATGCCTTAAAATTAAGCCTATTTTACAACTGAGAAAAATAAGAACCCAGATACAATTTACTGAGATTTAGGGGCTGTGCCTGAAGTGTATTCTGGGATGTTAGTCCTCCTCCACATATTGCTGGGCTACTGCCCAAACATAATACAGGGTTTTCTCTTCTCTTTTCTTTCTTTTTCTTGACATGATAGCACCAGTCAAGAAGGGACTCTATCAATTATTTTCCTTCAAGCTACTCATCAGAAAGTTGTTTCTAGCCCCAAAGCACCAGACCCCTGTTCTGGGAAAATAATAATAAAAAAAGTCAAAGGAGTTTAAAACCCTCTAGGATTAATCTTTCTCTGATAGATTTACATTTATACTTCCATTTGTCCATCTAGTTACATGCTAAGGTCCTTAGGACAAAGCTCATGTCTTTTTCTCAGCCTTGTGCAGGGCTGAGTGTACCATTTCAGCTGAAGGAATAAAAGAACATGACTCAGTTAACATTTCAACTAACTCTGATTTCTAAGGCTGTTACCCAGCCATCATACTTCCCTGTCCTCTGTCTACGATACCACAGGCATTGCCTTCTCTTTCTGTCAGGAGAGCGTTCATCCATATATTGCTCCTCAATCTGCAGCATCAAATGCACATAGATTTAAATATTAAAGCATATAAACACAAACAGTCTATGCCTTTCAGAGTTTGGCACTATATCAATGTTTAAGAACTCCACTCAGAACATCAACATATGCAGATAAACCTAAACCTAAAGCCTCTATTATAGATTTTGCCCCATCCCTGGAGGCGTTCAAGGCCAGGCTGGATGGGGCTTGGAGCAACCTGGTCTGGTGGGAGGTGTCCCTGCCCAGGGCAGGGGTTTGGAACTAGATGATCTTTAAGGTCCCTTCCAACCTGAACCGTTCTATGATTCTGTAACTATGATGTGCATGAAGACCTAATCCAGACCTCGGGTAGAATCAGGCTTTGAATCTCCTTCTAGTCCAGACTTTCTGGTCCAGAACTACTCAACATTTCTGTAATTGAATTAGTGACTCCATTTCTTGAAATAAACCAGTAAAAAACTGTTTGGTCCTTTACAAAATTTCCTAAAAATCCAACCAACTAAGACCATTCATTGCATTTATTTCTCTCCATTTCCCTTGCTTGCTTTCTAGATTGCACATGTGAGCCTCGTGTCTGTGAAAGAGCCTGTTTACAATCATCTTGCCTGTGTTATGTGTCTAATAGTGCCTGGGTGACTAATGGTTCCTGGGCAGGAGGCTGGGGAAACGCTGCTTTTGGTTTCTGTTTAGGAATTTCTGAGGAGGTATCGTCCTTCCTTCCCCATGACATAAACACTGCTGAGACTTAGTGAATCCATAAGCACAGAGAGTTGCAAATGCACCGTGACCTGCCATAGGTAAACACAAATTCTGCTCTCCAGGCTTATATAGACCACATCCTTGAAGCTATCATTCTTGCAGCGAGGCACTCTGTGCATAGACTACTCTCAGCTCTCAAAAAAGGTTCTGACTGCATTGCAGATACATTTGACTACCCATAAAACTTAATATTAAACATCCAGTCCATATAAATACTCTTAAGATTAAGCCTCTACATTCCAAACTGACCTCTTTGCTCCGATTCCTTCCAGCTTTAACTAC
This sequence comes from Gallinago undulata, assembly GCA_026546715.1. Taxonomy (NCBI): domain Eukaryota; kingdom Metazoa; phylum Chordata; class Aves; order Charadriiformes; family Scolopacidae; genus Gallinago; species Gallinago undulata. The sequence goes on from JAOTQQ010000012.1 coordinate 120,513,937, forward strand.
GAAGTCTTTGGACTGCCAAATGTAGTGATAAAAATATATTTACTTTACAGCATTTAACTATTGAAACTAGAACCAGCTTAAATTTCTGTGTAATTTCTTGAGCTAAACCAAGATTTTTTTTTTTAAAATAAAAGTAATACTAATATTACCCAATAAAACCAGAATTAAATTGCCACTTTGAATGATGACCAACAGGGTAAAGGAGTGCAAGTAGGTTAATAGTTTTCCTTCTGAGATATAAGATATAAACAGGGTTAGTATATTTTCATGGGATTAGAGCATACCTGTTGGAAATAAAGTCTAAACAGCTTCTAAATATAGAGGGGTTTCTTTTTTTTCATACAAAATCTCCATGGATTGTACCCCCATTGGTCAGCAACGTAATCTTACCTTCTCTAGCACAACATTGTTTGATGATTTCTTGTGTCAACCTGGTTAAAGTAAATAACTGGAGATCAGGATTTCCCCATTGGTTTCATTTTTTATGTCTATATTTGTAAAAGTTCAGTCCTCCAGGCTATACTCTACTGTATGGGTTGGGATGGAAATTATTTGAGCAGCACAAGTTTCTAGAGCAGACCGTCTGCACAAAACTCCCTTTAAACAGAGGAGGTTTTTACATTTTGAGCTGACTAAGAGAATACTTCCTCTCCCCTAATAATACATCTCTATGTTTCCTTCTTATCACAGGATAACTGTGTGGAAGCAAAAGACATGTTAGTAAAGGGCTCAAATTCCCAACTTACACACTGAGCAAATGTTTCTCACATTCTCCTGCAAGGATATTTACTGTGAAATCACTGGAGTGCAAAACATCATGACTAACATCGTGCCCATTAAAAAGAGTGTTTCCAGTAGCCAGACACGCACTTTGGAGTGTAGAACTATTAGTTCTTTTATTAGTGCTAAAGGAATGAGAGTGAGAAGAAATGTAGGAGAAATTAATTGTGACTCTGTTCGTGAGGGCCAGACCTGAAGGTGCAGGATTCTTCTTGCACTGCTAAATCAAAGTTAAAGCTTGAAAAGACAATACCTCCTTCCTCCTATGTCCTTTGCTGGTTCATGGAATCACGGAATTGTTGGAGCTGGAAGGAACCTCTAGAGATCATCTAGTCCAACCCCCCTGCCAAAGCAGGTAGGGCACATCACTCAGGATGGCATCCAGGTGGGACTTGAAGATCTCCAGAGAACAGGACTCCACACCCTCCCTGGGGAGCCTCTTCCAGGGCTCTGCCACCCTCACCCCAAAGAAGTTCTTCCTCATATTGGAGTGGAACTTCCCATGTTCCAGCTTGAGCCTGTTGCCCCTCGTCCTCTCACTGGGAACCACTGAAAAGAGCCCAGCTCCATCCTCCTTCAACCCACCCTTTAGATACTTATAAGCATTGATAAGGTCTCCCCTCAGCCTTCTCTTCTCCAGGCTAACGAGTCCCAGCTCTCTCAGCCTTTCCTCATCAGGGAGATGCTCCAATCCCTTAACCATCTTTGTTGCCCTATGCTGGACTCTATCCAGTTATTCTCATTTTTTTCTTTTTTTCCAGCAGAAGCAGGTGACTGCTACTTCAGACAAAAGTCCCTCAAACAGGACCTGTCTCAGCTAGATTTACCAGGGGCAGAGTGATCCAACCCAACTCGTCTTTAGGTGCAACGATTGCCCTTGGCAGTTTTGGAAAGCCAGCTGATGGTCTCTCAGTTTGGGCTGGGACCCTGCCCAAAGCCGTTATCCTGGGAAAGACGTCCCACAGCTGGTTCCCAGTGCTCACGTTCTCCTTTCCCGTAGACAGGTTCACCTTCTCCCCCCCCTCCAGCAGGCCTGGCGTGAGGAAATACAGGAACGCTAGACGCGAAATTTTAAAGAGATTTTTAAGAGGAAAGGTTAAAACCGGACTTCCAGGAGGACGAAACGGGAGGGTCACGTTCGGAGCAGTTATCTTCGAGGGGACTGAAAAATGTCTTCCCCGGGACTCGGTTCCCAGAAATCCGAGTGCCCCGGCGGGGGCTGCAGCTGTCGGGCTCTCAATTATTCCCCCTCTTATCTACCCGCTTTCAGCTGCGCGGCAAAAGCCAGGCTGAGTAAGAGTAGGTGAACTCGTTAGGGAGAAAAAAATAATGACACCAGCACACATGGCACAAATCAAAGGCTTTCTGTGCACGTGTCTTCAAGACAATCCCAATTAAATAACCGTCTGTGAAGCCCCTATAATTATTTGCCAAATAAGGCTGTATCACGGTGTTCTTAGCTGCTCGGTTAAAGTAGGTATGAGTAAGATGAGTTGGTTTTTTTTTTTCTTCATCTGAGAAAAGGTGTTTTAAAAGGATAATTTTCTGCTTCCTTTCTGGCTTTGCGACCTTAATTTGTTCCTGTGCGAGAAGAAAATTATTTATAAAGAAAGACAATTATTTATAAAGAAAATAAATTATTCTCTGTTGTCTTAAGCGTCTGGTTCTATTTTAGATTTGAAATAAAAGATTTTAATTGAAAAGGTTTATATTTGAAATGCCTGTGCGGGCCTTTTAAAAAAAAGCTTGAAGCCTCATTAACTTCGTTATGAGGAAAACACACTTTCAGACATAAATGGGCGCAGCCTCTGTTTGCAGCCAGAGCTCTCTTTCCCCCCCCGTGTAGAAATTCCATAGCTATAAAAAGCTCAGATGTTTTGTCTAGGCCCACTTTTCCTTCAGGATTTTTAAGGAAATGAGTATCCTTTAGTCGTGTGAGATGTGTCTCCCCAGTGAAACGCTGAGGGGTTTGGTGTAGGAAAGGGCAGTGACAGATGTCACCAGTGCTCGTTAGCCCAGCCACAAATGGAGTGAATTAGCTGGAGAGAGGTGCACTGGTAAAAACAGCCACATCACTCTGACACCCCTACCCAGCACTCAGTTGGGTTCATATATTTGAAAAATTTGTCCTGAATCTATATATATATACACACACACACACGTACATGTATATGCTTACACGTAGATATGCATATGTGTGTATATACGTTCATATGTATATATATATTTATGTTACAAATCCATTAATCTAAAGTGAAAATAAGACTTATCATCACTGAAACTGAAATCAACTCCCCTTTACTGTGACAAAACCTTTATTCCACTAAAAGGAATACATTTCCATTAGATACAGCCCTTACCATACAGTAAGACATGCACAACCATTGACGTGATTTGCGCCCTCACTTTAAGCTGTAAAAGCACTTTTATGAGATTCAAGTTAAGTTCCCTTCCAGCAGCAGTGCCAAATACACAAACGAGCAAATGAAAGCAGAACTGTAAAGGCTGAAAGGATTTTCAGAAATGCTCAGCCCACGGTCGTGCACGAGGTGAAACATGAAGAAACTCCAAACCTCTGCATCCTCTGCAAACCTTTGCATCCACCTCTGATGCAAATCAGTGCCTGAAGTCATCAGCCCTGCTGCTAGCCACTTTGTCAGCCTTCAGTGGAGCATCTTCAGCATCAACTGTATTCCTCGTGCAATAGGTAATCTAATCAAGGCATAAATAACATAGCAGCCAGGACCGTATCCTTGCTCTGCATAAATATATCCCCTCCTTTCCAGGCATCCTGAGATCCCGCCGTGCTTCTAATGGGATCACTTTTATATTAAATTAAGCTAGTTTTATATTATCTCCTGTCTAATTTTTTTTTTTTTTTAAAGTGCTGCATTCCCTGCCACAGCAGCGGGCACGGAGTTTGCTGCCGGTTCCCTGGAGCATCATTTTGAACTAAACAGGATATATTTATCAGTGTAAATTTTTTAATTGGTGGTTAAGATTTATCTTAACAAAGATTGTGGTTGTCTGTGTAAAAATGCTTTGATATAAAATAAAAACCCCTATTTCCAGAACTGTTTAACTTTGTACTGTGTCTCTAATTAATGTCTGAATCAGTCAGATTTCGTCAGCCAGCTCTGTGCAGCAGCCAGTGAATTAGCAAGGGCAAATCTGGTTCAGATGAGTCATTTTTGGACATTTCATCCAAAACCGTTATAAAAAAGGCGAAATCATCAGCTGAAGTTTCATCCAAAACCGTTATGAGACAGGCAAAATCATCAGCTGAAATGTAATCAAAGCTGAACAATAAAAGTTGGGAACAAGCCTGGATGTCAGGGAAGATAAGCCTTCTTGGGAAAAGCAAATTGTTTCTGAAATGGTCAGATGAATGTGAAGAGCCAACAAAATTCAGCCTTAGAGCTTGTAGTGGAAAGCAGGCTGGTGTCTTCCACGGGTTGGAAGGGGAAGAACGACATATGAATTCAAGGAATTCTGTTCAGGCTGGGAGATAACTAGCAACTCCGTGGGGTGAAGTACCTCGTAAAACAAAACCTTTAAAAAGTCGGTTCTTAGGTGAGATTTCCAGTCCGGGGACAGAGATGAGAATTTGCTGTGAACCCATCCATCTGGTGCAGAAAGGGAGCAAGGGTGTGACAGTTCTGCTGCCGAGCAGATTATATTTTGGCTGAGCGACATCATGGTGATGAGAAATATCTGAAGATCCAATGCGTACTTATATCAACTGGCAAAAAAAAAAAAAAAACCCAACAACAAAAATCCCCCAACCCTTGGCAAGGGAATGGATCTGTTAGGCCTTTGGATTCACCCTTCAAATTCAATGTCAAGGGAAAAAAAAAAAATTTGAGCTTGATCTTTCACAGCTGTCTAGCAGCTGAGATGTTGGTTAAGGCAGAGCATAGTCAAGATAAGCCAATAAAGCTTGGTATGGTCACTCTTCTCCTGTGGGGAAGACCAGAAAGTTGTTTGTGGGTCATGGAGATGGTTCATAACTCTGATTTTGCCCATTTAAGCTCCCTAGCGTATTAAAATTGATGGGCTTATCAGCAGGTGCGTTTCCCAACGTTTCCAGCTAAAAATGGTATAGTCTCTTTTCATACCACTCATAATGAGTACAGTGTATTATAAGAATCATGATGGATTATCCTCGCTGAATACAAAGTGAATTTCCCTGAGTTTATTCACATTGATTAATCTGGTGTTAAATTAAAAGACCAGAATCTCACACTGAAGAGTTTTCACTGCAGGCATTCATAATATTTAATTTCTATCTGCCCAGTCCCACGCAGGTTTAATTTCTGATTTCAGGGGGGGTTAAGTTTCTGTTTCCTCATTTTCAGCAGCAGGGATGGACTCCATGGATTATTTTCTCCCTGGGATACCCCGTGTGAGCAGACAGTGAGCTGTCACCGTTCAGGTGTGATTTCTGCCCATATTGTTTCCCCACCACACACAATTGCTTTGAGAAGACATTGGCCAAGAACTGAGACTGGCATCGTGCTGGAGCGTGTCCAGAGAAGGGCAACAGAGCTGGAGGAGGGTGTAGCCGGGGGTTGTCGGTCTCTTCTCCCAAGGAACAGGCCATGGGACAAGAGGAAACGGCCTCAAGTTGCACCAGGGGAGGTTCAGATTGGAGATTAGGAACAATTTTTACATGGAAAGGGTCATTAAGCCTTGGAATGGGCTGTCCAGGGAAGTGGTGGAGGCACCATCCCTGGAGGTATAAGCACATAGTGCTTAGAGATATGGTTTAGTGATGGGTTTTATCAGAAATAGGTTGATGGTTAGATTAGATAATCGGAAAGGTCCCTTCCAACTCAGGCAATTCTATAGTTCTATGGTTCTATCTACCCACTTTGAGGACGCCCCTCCAAACGTCCCTACCCCAATGGCACGAAGTAATGAGAACGTACTAACTAGAGTCCTGGATTGAGTGGCTTCCACTTCTTGGCCATGCTGCTAATCATGTGCTGTCAAAATAAGCTCTTTTTTTTTTTTTTTTCTGTGCAGAAATAAGACGAGTGCAGGTATTGCATGAATTAGAAGAAATATTTACAATTTGTCTCAGAGCAAAGTTAATGTGAGGTCATCTATCATGTCTAAATCCTTTCAGTGGCTGTCAAAGAGATTTTTCTTTACACAGGTCAGCCTGGTGCAAATGGTTCATCATAAAGCAAGCAAGAGGGGACACTGGGAAATATATCTTATTTCAATATTGGGAAAATATTTAATAGAATCATAGAATCATTTGGGCTGGAAAGGGACCTTAAAGATCATCTAGTTCCAACCCCCCTGCCCTGGGCAGGGACATCTCCCACTACACCAGGTTGCTCAAAGCCCCATCCAGCCTGGCCATTTCAATGACTCAGGGCCAGGACCCTTGCAAAAGCAGAAAGTGAGAGACCATTTTTAACCCTGGGTTGATCGTTCACTCTAGGAAAATTGGAAAACAAGCCCATGGTCACATCCAGACCCGAGTTCCAGAGATGTACCTGGATGACCCCAGTGCCATGGAGTTGTCCTGCTGTGACTCTGAGAAGGTGTTGGGATGGATTCCCACAATTCTGCGCTAAAGTTGAAACCTGCCCCCTATTTAAGCAAATATGGATCCTCTCAGCAGCCAAAAGCTCGTGATGCTGAAACAGGAGGATACACAAATATGGCCTTTTTCTCGTTGCTGATGTGAAAATCCGTTCGTGTCGTCTCCTCTGCTGTAATAATTATAGTCCCACCTCTCGTTATTGCTAACAATTCTAAAAGATCTGTACATAAAATTATTTATCAATAAAATAATAAAACAGTGTCAATGGGTAGCGACCACTGCCTTTAGCTGCCAGCTCACTCCAAACACATGTATTAGACTGAGAATTCGACAGAGCAAACCCATCCACATCAACACATACGTAATTTAATACACTTATTTGTGGCTATCAAAGGCGCTTTTTAATGACACACACTAAAAAAAAAAAAAAAAAAGGCTTGGTTGAAAGGAAAAGAGGAATAAGAACTCTCAAAAGAAGCAATTATATGAAAATTTTGATTGTAAATGCTTATTAAGCCATTTTTAGCTCGCAGGGAATCCCATGGCGTTGCTCTGACTCATAAACACTCAGCAAACACGGGATACGATACAGAGCTTTATCTCACAAGTGGCTTCCAGTATGTGGCTGGAATTTTTTTTTTTCCCCTCAATCATTATATGTGTTTTTAGTGGTGTCAACCCGTGTTTTAAAGGGAAGGAACGCAAAAAAAAGGATGTTTTACTGTAATGAATAATCAGGAATTCCAAACAAATTGGCTCATCAATCAAAACCTTCGCGTTGGGGGGGGGGGGG
>JAOTQQ010000012.1:120530346-120540500 GCA_026546715.1 Gallinago undulata
GGTTGGTCTCTTCTCCCAAGGAACAGGCCATGGGACAAGAGGAAACGGCCTCAAGTTGCCCCAGGGGAGGTTCAGATCGGAGATTAGGAACAGTTTTTACACAGAAAGGGTTCTTAAGCCTTGGAATGGGCTGCCCAGGGAAGTGGTGGACTCCTGTAGCTCCCTTCAGATATTGGAAGGCTGTTATAAGGTCTCCCCAGACCCTTCTCTTCTCCAGGCTGAACAAGCCCAGCTCTCTCAGCCTGTCCTCACAGCGGAGGTGCTCCATCCTTCTGATCAGCTTTGTGGCCTCCACTGGAGCTGTTCCATGTCCTTTCCATATTGAGGACTCCAAAGATGGACACAGTGCTCCAGGTGGGGCCTCACGAGTGCAGAGTAGAGGAGTAGAATCACCTCCAGTTTAGTTATAAAATGACACTAACCCTCATTAAATAATTTTTTGAATAACTCTGAATTTGAACACTTTAAACCAAGCTCTCCAGTTTCACTGTTTCTTCCCAAAAAGCCCTTCTAAGATGCTATGCCAGCGGTGGCATTTATCTGTCATTGACAGCTCCCCAATAATTAAAAAGTCTTTTGCCACAATTTTTAGCTCTGTCTCTTATTTTTTTGCTTCTGATGTGGATTAAAGTCTGCAGTCACAACTCTGATAGTTTGAAGACATTTGATCCTACAGTATTTACCCATTATTTGCTTTGTTTACCCAAGGGAAAATTAAGTGCCGCATCTCAGAACAGTGAGATCCATAATACACTGATGCCTTCGGTGATCTCTGGCAGATGTTAGTCTTTGGGAAAAAAAAAAAAAACAACAAAAAAAACAACTTAAAAGCTGTGGCACTAACTTGGGAAGCCAAGCGTGAAAACTGCCTGCCCTTGCAGGTGCACATGTCATTATTTGTCATGAAAACTACAGAGAGGTGCACAAAGATGAGAACTTTTCTGATGAAATGATGCTCCCAAGTTACTTTAGCTAACAAAAAATCTTTTTTCATAGAATCATGGAATGGTTCGGGTTAGGAGACCTTAAAGATCATCAAGTTCCAACCCTGGGCAGGGACACCTCCCACCAGACCAGGAGGTCATTCTTCTCATTCTCATCCTCCTTGGGTAACCCAGCGAGACACTTCCAGGGACACGCAGTTTGCTTGCTTTACACAGTGCACTTTTTGGAAGAGAACCACAGAGATTTCTCCCCTCCCAGACGTAGAAAATGCAGGTTTCTTTAGCTAGGAGTAAGACATATCTGTCTTGACACCCAGTTCTCTATAGTATAGTTCATGTTCACCTTAAACATTGCTAGGAAATAAAAATTCCCTATTTTATTAGGGGTACATCTTAAAAAGATGATACATTTCTGATATACCTCTAATCCTTATTCATATACAGTCATGTCTAATATATTTTCATGTTGTAAGCAGGTAGTATTTCCACCTTGCAATACTTTGTTGGCACCAGGGAAGTGTTTTACATCACTACTTTTAAATCATAGAATCATAGAATTGTCTAGGTGGACCTTTAATATCATCTAGCCCAACCGTCAACCTGACCCTGACAAAAAAACCCACCACATACAGGATGGAAAACTGAAACCCCTCTGTTTGACATCTAACACACAGCTCTGCCACAGGGGTAAAGAAAAAGGCTAATTTTGCTGAATTCTGGTGGGCAGCGGGCTCCCGTTGAGTTCCTTTAGCTCCTCAAGACCCTGCAGTTTGAAGTCCAAGAGAATGTAAATCCAAGTCAGTCTCGGGGAGTATGGCAGTGTCCGTGGCAAGCTCTTTTAAGTTGATTCATGGAACAACACAAGACATCAGCCCCCACAAAGCTGTTCTGGTATACTTGGTTAGGTGGCAACATGATCTATTAATGCCCTGAATCATTACAGCAGAAGAGCAGAATAAGCATAAAGGACACATTAAAATGTAAAGCCTTGACCTACTCACATTTACCATAGGAGAGCTGTTCTCTGGTATTAAGTTATGTGATCAAAATCCTATTAAAAAGATTGAGGTGATTTACAAAGAGCCCCAGAAATGCTATTATAGAATATTTGCTTTCAAAAAAAGGAGGAAAGGGTAGAGGGACCAAACCTCTCGCTCTTACTCACACTGAACAGCCCAAGTGTTACATGAACGGTCCCCCTGAATTTGAAACAGGACCAGAGCAAAGAATTTCTGTTAATGGAGGAAGAGACATTTTGGAGGGTTGGTTTTTTTTTTTTCTGACATTTTAAAATTATGTAGCTACTTATAGGAAAGCCTATGAATAAATCTACAGACTAAGAAATTCCATGAGAAAATGAGATCAGGGCCTGACAAGTAGCTTTCATCAAAACAGATCAGGAATGGGAAGCCCATCTTTTAAGAATGATATATGTATATATATACATGTAAGACTCGAGGCAAGGACAGAAAAAAAATCTCATTTTTTAGGGAGAAAATATAACCTGAGCGTTAGAGTCCAGATCTGTAGCCGAAATAAATTGATATATCTTCTTTGGAATCAGTAGAACTATGCTAGCTGAAAGCCAACAACTCCACGTGGACAAAAATAGCAAGAAAACCAGGATGGCAAGATGCCTGGATTGTTTGTATACGTACTTAAAAACTCTCAGTATTGGCCCCCTTAGAAGGAATCAACAGCTACTTTTAAGAAAAATCCTCTTTGCTCCCAAATACACAACTGGGACTTGGTTTATTTTAGCCAAGCAGACACTTCTTTCAGGCGTTTCTTCGTTACGAAGTATCGTAATTGCTTCCACATATGGCAAATACAATTATGCATCTCACCGGTAGGGTGGATTATAAATGTGCTCCATGAACAATGCCTTGTGTTTCAATAGAGAGCAGCTGCATTTCTGCAAGGAATGTTGCAGGAACTTGTGGACAAAGCCAAAAAAATAATAAAAAAATAAAAAAATAGGCAAGTCAGGTAAAAGGAAAAATATAAGTTCTCCGATCCTGAGAAAAGAAAGCGCCTTAAATTAGGGGCTCAGCTCACTGTACCCAGCCCTCTTCAAATATGCAAGAATGATTGATTTAAGAGAGTATGCAAAAATTCCCTCTCTCCATAAGGGTACAGTTACTATTGAAACATGTGTGCCTTGTTTTAAACAATCTCCATGAAAGAAGGGCACAAAATGCTCATTTGGGCTAAAATTATTTCACAGATTATGGAATTTACTGTGTCTTATTCATAAAAGTGGCTGCCATCACAGATGTGAACTGTACAAACGGACAGAACTGATGGATTACTCCATAGATAAAGTCATTTCACACATAATCAAGAAAAATTAACATTTGAAATATGGGAATAAGTGCAGAATCAATTCCGTTGCAAGCATAATAATGGAGTTGTTCTAGATGTGCAAGGAGTGCAATTAAAAGGGTAAAAAGGGAAATGGTTTGCTATGAATACATTATTTTACTCTTAGCTTTTTGTTTCCATTCTGCTATCAGACAGGTTGTTCTCCATGAGGGATGCACCATCACTGCTCCACCAGGTACCAGCCCCAGCAAATGGAGTTCAAGACGGTGTGTGAGCACAGTAAGTCTCCTTCTCTCTGTCTTTGATTTTGTGGCATCGACACTGACAACAAGAGCCTGTCCCACCTGCCTACAGTAACGTCTGGTTTGAAGCATGATCTCAGATTTAACCTATGGCGAAAGGAAGGTGAGTTTCCTTTCAAACCTTTTCCCCAAAATGCAGAATTAAAATTCTGAAGGGAAGTTTAGCCATCAACCATCAACTTCTGTGAATTAAGATTTTCCACAGCAGCCTCCATATAAAGCTTTACTTAAGACTAATGGGCCTGTACGTGGCAGTAGTGTCCAGAGGTGCCAGCAGGAATCAGAACTGAGCACTCTCGGTGCTCTATCTGCTCTGCAAATCCATAGTGAGAGACCAACCCAGACTCATCATCTTCCTGATGGAAGCCTGATGGCTTATCACCATCTTCCTAAGCAAAACAGACTATGGTCAGAGCAATAACAGAGACAGGAGAGTGATTTAGAATCATAGGATGGTTTGGGTTGGAATGGACCTTGAAGATGATTGAGTTCCAACCCCCTGCCCTGATTGCTCCAAGCCCCATCCAGCCTGGCCTTGAACCCCTCCAGGGATGGGGCAGCCACAGCTTCTCTGGGCAACCTCTTCCAGGCTCTCACCACCCTCACAGCAAAGAAGTTCTTCGAGATCTCATCTCAATCTCCCCTCTTTCAGTTCAAAACCCTTCCCCCTCGTCCTATCTCCTTATTTGCATAAGATCATGCAATGGACCCAAGTATCCGTTATCCCCGTTGCTGCCATGGCTATTATGTTGTTTTGCCCTGCCTCTGAGATTGCCTACAAAATGTTCTCTTTGAGCTATACCCAGAAGAAATAGACATTATCTGGCAAACGGCTAAAAAACAGTGGTAAGACTTAGAATTTTTCTTGTGCTTTTCATTTTCTCTGTGATGTTCCAGGGGCCCAGTTTCACCTGCTGCTGTGGGGCGGAAAGAGAAAACAAAGCAAACCAAACCCCTCCAAACTTAACACCTCCCAAAGGCTCCCACAGGCTGCCCTGCTCATTAAATTCACCCAATTTGCTTGGCCTCCTAGACAAGATTTATATTTTTCATTGTTTGAAAACTCGATGAGCAATGAACGGGATTTCCTTTTTCTTTATAAGTGACATTTATAGAAGGGTTGCTCACCTGGGCTCCCGGGTACTAGAATGCTCTTAAAACCTCGTATGCAGACTCCCTGGTGGGTGTCTCTGACCACACGTCTGAAGGGTAGGACCCTCATGGCCAAACTGAGGAGAGCAGAGGGGGGGTCTCTTGCTGTGCTGCTTCCCAACTTCCACCCAGCCCCTTTACCCACTGCGTTGGGCTCTCCAGCAGAAAATAAATTCAACTGCTCTTTTCTGTAGGCTTTATTGCAATCAAGAAAAAAATAATAAATAAATTAAAAGGAGTCCTTTTTCCCCAATCACCGTCAGAAGCACTTTTTGCCCCAGCTTGGTTCCATCCCCATCTTTTCCCCTCGTCGTCCTCCGAGGGGTGCATGGGAGAATTATCCAGGGAAGAGGGACTGTTTCCCATTATCTTCAAATATATTATGGGATAAGCGTCACTCAGCAGCCAGCCTTGCTCAATCCCCTCTCTTCTGAACCATAACCCATCCCGTCACCACTTCAGCTGTTTAGCCAGACTGTGATGTGGGTCTCGGGGAGGTGAACTGCTGCACCTCACCCCTTCGAGCTGCAGGTCGTGTTTGGATGAGCCTCAGACCGGCTTTAGAAACCTCCCCACACCTTGTCCCGGGGAGGGAAAAATGGGCCAACAGGACAGAAAGACATTCTCACGAGCACGACAGGTTTCTGCTGGGCTGCCAAACACATGGAGAGGAACCCAGCAGCTCCTGATGGTGAAGTGATCAGCATGGGATGGAGCTGGTGGTGTAGAGTCAAAAGACATTGGTATTCACAAGAGTAGGACAAGCCCAGGAACAAAATATTCTTTACAGTAAGGGTGGTGAGACCCTGGAAGAAGTTCCCCATAGAAGCTGTGGCTGCCCCATCCCTGGAGGGGTTCAAGGCCAGGCTGGATGGGGCTTGGAGCAACCTGGTGTGGTGGGAGGTGTCCCTGCCCAGGGCAGGGGCTTGGAACTGGATGGTCTTCAAGGTCCCTTCCAACTCAAACGGTTCTACGATTCTAAGAGGATAACTAATGCTCAATCGTGCATTCCCGTGCACATTTTTCTCTGTGTTAGAGATTTTTGACTCGAAGTATTTTGGGAGATCACCTGAAAGTTGTAAAGTTTAAGCAGGGTATTGGGTGCTAAATCAAGAGCCAAAGAAGATCTCACTCGACGTCTCTGCGGCTGTGAAAGTAAAGACCTTCTTTTTCAGGAAGGAAGAACACCTGAATTTTCTGTCTGTCTTGAGTGCTGCGAGCATGAATCTGGCCAATTTCCCACCGTGAGCAAGGTGGTCTTCTCTGAAGAAGGTGGTGGCAGAAATGCTCGGGTGGGAAAACGTGCCCCAGCATCCTGCCAAATGTTTGTGCTGTAGTGTTTGCGTGCTGTTTGCTGGGCTGTTCTGAATCCTCGACCATATTTTATGTTTGTCTTACGGGCAAACCCACCTCCCCCCCCCCCCCCCCCCCCCATTCCTAAAGCCATTTCTGTGTGTGGTCTGAAGCTGGTTATCACAAAGCCAATCAATCGCACCTTCACACCCCCCCTCTGTGAGTCGGCGGGGTACGGAGAGAGTTATTTTTATACAAAACAACCATATCTCCCTGTACCCCTAAATAAACCCAAACCCTCTCTCCTCTTTTCACCCCAGGCGTGGGCAAACCACCGTTCCCCCCATCCCTGTGCAATCCCAGACTGGGCGTGCTGGAAACTTTGTCATTTACTGGCTTTTGTGAAACCCAGACCTATATCCCTTCAAGTTTCTACCTATCTTATTTTCTCCATCTTTCAGCCAGCCAACCCCTTTGCCTTGTCCACCGTGTGGAGTGGAGAGTAATGCCCGTGAAGTTTGGATCTTCTGCAGGGGAAAGTGGTTTTTTTTTTGGCGGGGGGGTGAGGGCTTGCAAGAGCTGTCTGAGGGAAATACTGATACGTAAAAGATTCTCAGACCCCCCCCCAAAATGTTTTCAAGGAAACCTTAGCTCTGCTGCTGCAGGTATTCTCAGGGGTCTCTTACAAATGACTGAGGAGGTGCTGCCTTCACGGGGTTCTCCGAGCACTTTCCGCTTCCCTCTCTCGTCCCAAGCACAAGGTGAAAAGTCCTGTGATGTTTGCTACTGCCCACGGCTAATTTGAACCACTTAGCAAGGCCTCCAGTTCATTGTTTCAAAAAAAAAAAAGTAAAAAAAATAAAAAAAAATCATACATCTTAAAACTGCACAGCTGTTCGCCTCCGATTGCCAGCGAGATAACAGCTATAAAATACAAACCATAAGACAAATATTTCTGCAGATTTGCTAAGTTATAGCCATCCAAAAAATATTCCCTCTGCTGCCCAATATGCAAACACCCTCTCTACTGTTGGGTTTTTATGGCTGCCGAGGATGGAAGTTGTAAAGAATGTGATACCATTGTGCTACACCATAAACTGCTATTTCACTAGATTCCCCAATTTCTTTGGGGAAATCTAGTGCAAGAAAAAAAGCAATTTATGTGGAAAAAAACCTGATTTATTAGAAATACCTTTCTTCTCCCATATAGTCGAGTGCATTACCATAAATATGTTTTACAAATAGGGGGCTCTGAGCACAAGACCACCCCTATTACTGCCTGTGGATTGAAACCTGGGGTTTGCCCTCACGGTGCTGCTTCTCCAGTTCTAACGGTTCTGCCTTAATACGGTGTGAAAAAAACCTATATATAGAATGCTTTTGTTAAAATCAGATTATACTAATTCTATATGAAGTGCTTTAATGAAAAATGTTTAATGGCTGAAATACTATAAGGCTGCAGTCAGAGTGCAGGTGCAAAAATGATATTCTACACTCCCCGGAGAGCAAACTTGTACATACTGTGAAATATCAATTAAAGTTTATAGTTGCCTGTACCGGTTAAATGTCTTTTTCATGGGAAATTTTCATCTTCTCTTATGAAGCAATCGCTTGGGCTAAAATGTGTACTGAATTATGCAGGCGTTTTGAGTTATTAAGGAATAGATTTGCTTTACAAGCGAGCCGTAAGCATTCTTTGCAGTTTTTATGAGGTCATCTACATGACTTTTAAATGGCGCTCTTGGCCAGCCTCGATTCTCAGATCAGTTCATTAATTCACACAGCTGTCTTTAAAAACTACCAGAATAATATATACCGGAGTCTGGAAGAAAGGGGTGGATTTCAGGGCCGTATTTCAATCAAGGGGCCTGTTGACATCATGAACTACGAGAGGACGGCCTAAGCCGGGCCGCGAACAGCAGCAACCTCCCCACTGAAATACAGCCTGCTTAAAATTGATTCCTTTTACAATATAGAGAGAAAGGATGCAAAAAAAATAAAATAATTTCACTTTCAAGCCAGCGCACCTCCCAGAAAGTGTTATCTGGGAAATAATATGTCCCAACATGCAGCGTTGGCAGAGGTCATCCCAATAAATGCTGTGGTAGTCAGCCTGCTCACACGCTTCTGGATCCACATGGGGAAGACCTGGATTTAATTCCTGATTCTGCCACACTTCCTGGGTGATCAGGCATCCAATCTCCCTGTGCTCCACTTCCACATTGTTATATTTTTCCATAGTACATCTTCTTTTTTTTTCCTTTCTTACTACCTTTTTTTCTACCTTATCTTCTTAACTTAAAAAAGTTTTTGTGCCAAGGTCTGTCTGCCAACAGGTGTTTATATCGTAGTTAATGCAGCTTCTTGAGGCTCCAAGGTGCTCCCTTAGATCAAATAAGATCTTAAATACACTGATACAGAAAAAAACGCTGATACAGGAAAAAAATCTTGGACAGCCATTCAAGAGAGTGCAGCCTGGACTGACAAATTTGGATCAAAACTTTCTAACAAGACCACATTTTCCTTATTTTTAATATGCCCCTCCACAGCCTGCTAGAGTGCAAAAGTCAAAATCTAAGAAGTATTTGCAACTAAGCAGGTGCATCATGGAAAGAAGACAATCCTCACAGAGCTTCCTTGAGAATGGGAGGACCAAGACAATGAGGATCTACCCCAAGATTTTCTCTCCTCACCTTAACTGCAAGTAGAAAGCGGCCCAAGCAGTTGAGTACAGAGTTAACAGGTGTGACAGACATATACTTGGTTTGTTTTTTGTTTTTTTTTTTTTTTATATTTAAGGAATTTGAGTGAAGTCAGAAAACGTTTATTAGAGGCCTCTTTGAGCTGAAGCTCCTGCAGCCCACAGAACATGCTCATTGTTGGGATGCTGCAGTGTTGGTGACATCCCTGAAGGTCCACCATGGGAACCAGAGTTAAATCAGCACCACCAGGACCTCACACTGATGTCGTCGTATCCATTTGCCAAGTAAATATTTGGATTTCAGTCCTTTAAAGCCTTTCAGAGAATAATTTCAGTAAGAAATTATGGTTTTTTGCTACAGCAGATCTTCCTATAGTCATAATTTAATACAAAACCATAAACGTCAATCAAATTTGTTTAAACCTACAATATTTGGAGCCTAGAAATTATTTCATTGCATTTATATCTTCATAACCTACTGCTCTTTAGAGAAGCCTTTTAGTGAAACTTCAGATCAGCAAAAGAGGCCTGGTGTAATACAACCTGGAGTATCACAGATCAGATGGAGTGTTGAACTGTACAGAGAAACCCAAATCCCACCCAGACCCACCCAATACTTGAGACAGGGACAGTCAAGAGCAATGTCTTTGTGAGCCTCAGTTACAGAATGGGGGGGGTGAAAGAATCCATCTCCTGACCAGAGAACAAGAACTCAGGGAAAAGAAAAAAATAAGGAAAAAGAAAATGCAGGGGAGCTAAGATGGGACAAAAAGCAGCAAGTATTCCTTACAGGTTATGGTCAGCAAGACACTGGTGCATCTCAAAGGTGCAATAAGAGGTGCAAGGAGGATGTATAAATGGTGGAAAGTGGCTACTGATCAAACCTACAGACTTTGAGAAAAGACACAGAATTCATAGGGTCCTTCATTTAAAATATGATAGAGTTAAATATAAATGAAGGAGTGACATGAGGAATACTGAATAAAAAGTGGAGTTACTATCCTCAGCCTTCAGGATGTGACTTTATTAACTAGCCTGAAGAGAAAGACTGTAAGCAGATAGCTGGGACCTTGTTCCCACATCCTGGGATGACATCCCTGTACACATTAAAATCTATAGACAGCCCATAAATGATATTGTAACAGCGGAAATCACCAAAGATCAGGTATAGCCTGCTTTTTAACTCAGAGCAAGGAAGGAGAGCATAAAGCACCAACACTGACTAAAGAAAGTCCTGACAAAATTCAGGATATGTGCTCTGAAGAATATGGAAACTACTCCCATGTTTCATAGAATCATAGAATGGTTTGGGTTGGAAGGGACCTTAAAAATCATCTGATTCCAACCCCATGCCATGGGGAGGGACACCTCCCACCAGACCAGGTTGCTCAAAGACCCATCCAGCCTGGCCTTGAACCCCTCCAGGGATGGGGCAGC
>JAOTQQ010000012.1:120549844-120571714 GCA_026546715.1 Gallinago undulata
TCATTGAGTTCCAACCCCCCTGCCCTGGGCAGGGACACCTCCCACCAGACCAGGTTGCTCAAAGCCCCATCCAG
This sequence comes from Gallinago undulata, assembly GCA_026546715.1. Classification (NCBI taxonomy): domain Eukaryota; kingdom Metazoa; phylum Chordata; class Aves; order Charadriiformes; family Scolopacidae; genus Gallinago; species Gallinago undulata. Next base: position 120,549,919 of record JAOTQQ010000012.1, read on the forward strand.
CCTTGTCTTGAACCCCTCCAGGGATGGGGCAGCCACAGCTTCTCTGGGCAACCTCTTCCAAGGTCTCACCACCTTGGTGAGACAGAAGGCTTGGAGCTGGTAACGAAGAAGGAACCCTCCATCTCCTCGATGCTGCCCTTGATACAAAAAGGTGCATGGGCAGCCAGGAGCTGCATCCTCTGTAGCAGATGAATGAATGGGTTAAATTTGCCTGAAAAACACCCAAGGCCTTGAATGTATTTATTAATTAGCTCTAAGTGGGCCCATAGCCACATCTCTGGGCATGTGTACAGAAAAGTAATCAGAAGAAAACTGGAACACTTCTTTCCAAACATGAAAACCTCCCACATCCATCAAAGTGCGATTCCCCTGAAGTCAGTCCCCACTGCTCGCTTTCCCAGAAAGGAGCGTTGCAGAACGACTTGGAAGTCAGCAAACAATGTACAAGACACACATCTTCACTATATTGCTAATCCAAAGGGCTCAGAGGTCAACCCAGAGCTGGCAGGAAGAACAAAACAGAGTTTTTTCTCTCTGGTTTCCCTGATACAATCACACTGAAACGTTGGCTGGAGGAGCAAAGGCTTAAGCCGGTGCTGCGGAGAGCTGGGCTCATGCCCTATCTTGGGATCTTCACTCATTTTTTAGAGCAGGAGAGCACAAAATGAGCAGCTCCACCTTCCCCAGGCCGCCCAGCAGGGCTGGATGGTGGCGTTTGGGTTTTCATCTCCGGGGGTCAGAGACTCAGCACTGATGGACAACATGGGAGCACCTGGAGAAGCCTGGAGCTACAGCTGGGTCAGCACCATACCCCTAACCTCCCTCCCTCTAACGTGTTCTAGGTTTAAAAAAATATATTCAGCCTGGAGAAAAGAAGGCTCCGGGGAGACCCGGAGACCTTCCAGTCCCTCAAGAGGCTCCAGGAGAGATGGGGAGGGACCCTTGATCAGGGGGGAAGCCATAGAACAAGGGGAAATGGTTTTAAACTGAAAGAGATGAGATATAGATGAGATCTGGGGAAGAAATTCCTTGCTCTGAGGGTGGTGAGACACTGGAAGAGGTTGCCCAGAGAAGCTGTGGCTGCCCCATCCCTGGAGGGGTTCAAGGCCAGGGTGGTGGGTCTTTGAGCAACCAGGTCTCGTAGGAGGTGTCCCTGCCCAGGGCAGGGGGGGGAACTCGGTGACGTTTAATGTCCCTTCCAACCCAAACCATTCTATGATTCTCAATCAGGACTTGCTTTCCTTCAGTCTACCCATCATTTTGACTGTGCCTGAATCATCTTCTAGTTGCTTCCTACAACAGGCCACACCTGGAAGCCGATTTTGGGCTTTCTGAAGTAAAAATGGATCTTTCCTTTGCTTTCTATTATCTGCGGGACTTGCTGTCATGGTCATTGCTGTCCCTTCTGTTCCCTGGGAATACCTTGTGCCTTGTCACTGCTGACAAAAACTGAGCAAATCTCCCAGCTGCCCCCAGGAAGGACCCCAATTAACTTAAATTACAGACAGCAGGGCGTTAACATAAGATGGATGCCACTAATGAGAACAGTAATGCTGCTGCAACCAGGACCCCTTTATCTTGCTTCCCTGGGAAAACGATCTTGCTGATAGAAACCATGAAACAAGTGCTGTGCTAGCACGGAGGTCCTGCCAGTGAAGATCAACTTGCTGTATTTTGATCAGCAAGGGACCATATACCCTAATCATGTGGACCAGAAAGGGAGTCTACAGGAGAGATGGGGAGGGACTCTTGATCAGGGAGTGAAGCCACAGAACAAAGGGTACCTTAAAGATCATCCTGTCCCACCCCCTGCCCTGGGCAGGGACACCTCTCACCAGACCAGGTTGCTCCAAGCCCCATCCAGCCTGGCCTTGAACCTCTCCAGGGATGGGGCAGCCACAGCTTCTCTGGGCAACCTGGGCCAGTGTCTCTTCAGGAAAGTCCCATTACCTACAGACACCCCAAACCCATTACCTACAGATACCGCGGTCTCAGTGAAAACAGGAATCCAACTCTTTTTCCTCTAACTTTGAATTTTGCAATGTTTGATGACCTGTTGGGATATCACTGGTAATCCTTGCCTGCTTCATTTCCTTTTCAGTTTGGGTGCTGGAAGGAGTGACCCAGCTGTGTTCAGCAGTTTTGTTCTTGTAGCTTCACAGAGGCCCTGTGGGCACCGGTGGGCACCAATGGCAGCTGGAAGCAGCAGGAGATGCAGCAGGGGAAGAGCTTCAACACATGGCACAGGGGCCAGAACAGTGGGTGCTTCAAGACCGGGCTGGATGAGGCCTTTGAGCAATCTGCTCTAGTGGGAGGTGTCCCTGCCCAGGGCAAGGGAGTTGGAACTTGATGATCTTTAAGGTGCCTTCCAACCCAAACCATTCTATGATCAGTTGTAAGGTCCCTTGGTGGCAAGGTATAAAACAGCACCAGCACATGGAGGGCAGGAGAGCACCATGGGCTGGTCTGTGCACAGGCCACTCCAGCGCGTTTGAACCTGTTGGGTGAAGATGTTGGCGCCTGTATGGAAAGGCGAGAGGACAACGTCACAGAGAGAAGGGGCTGCAGATGCTTGAACAAGTCACTCAGGCAGGGAAAAATCTAAACCAAGTCATACCACCGTTGAGAAGTCAAGGATGATTTTACCTTGTTTCAGGACTGGGAATCACAGCAAAGTTTAAAGCTACTTGTTTCAGAAATGAGTACTAGTATTGTTAATATTTATTTATCCAGAGAGGTGGCTTCTGTCTAAAATCGACCAGCAGCAGGAAAATGGGGATTGAAAAAAAAACAACATTTCAAACAGGACAGTAACTTGGAAAAAAATTGAAGGGAGAGAAAGTGGGAGCAGCAGTGACATTAGTGTGGTCACACTGAAGAGCATCGAAAGCCCCAAGACACCACTGAGTCCCATGGTGGCGCTTACAGGAGCGTCAAATTCAGCTGCATTCAGCTGGGATGGAGGAGAGGGAGAGCCGACAGCATTTAAACCCATAAAACCAGAAAGCATGAACCAAAAAGCATCAGCTCGGCCCTGATGATGATCCCCTGGAGCTGGCAATGTCCATGGGAATGATCTCCAGCCAGGCAGCCTGGAAGCCATGCAGCGATAGATGGCCATAAGGGACCTTAGAGCCATTCCTCAGCGCTTGGGCTGACTCGCTTCCTGCAGATTCGAATTTTAACATTTACTGGCACATTTTCTTATTCTGCAGGATAATTACAGTTGCATTAAATGGCTGAAAGTACTCATGGTTAAATGTTACTGTGCTGCGAGGAAAGGAGCACGTGTATTATGAGTTTCCATGAGCAGAATCACCTCTGTCTTCCTAACAACGTGCCAGTCCTGGCTGTAGAGCCACATCGGATGCCCAAGCTTGTCCAGCCACTCTGATTTGTGGAAGAATCATTGGTGGAATCATGATGTGGAATCATTGCTAAGAATTTTAACAGGTTGTGGACCTGCTAGGGCTAAGTCACAGAAAATAAAATAAAATAAAACCACTTAGAGGTCTGGAAATTTCTTAGCACCCACCACCCTCCACGCAGCCAAACCTTGCAATGCCATTAGGGTCCCTGTTTTCCACCAGAATGACGGCTGCTAATTGAATGAAAGAAGCAAAGTCTAAGAAAAATATCCAAAAAAAACCCCTAAACCCCAATCAAACGTTTATCAAATTGGAATATTTCCGAATTCCAAAATATTCCAAACTCCAACATTGGAATAGGCTGCCCAGGGAAGTGGTTGAGGCACCATCCCTGGAGGTGTTCAAAAGACAGGTTGACGTAGTCCTTAGGAATATGATTTAGTGATTTTCGTCAGGGTTAGGCTGATGGTTGGACTAGATGATCTTTAAGGTCCCTTCCAACCTAGACAATTCTATGATTCTAAATTGTCAGTTAAAAGCTCAGAAAATATTAAATCCCTGTCCTGCGAGGCTGGTCTCTATAAGTGTCTCAGAGTTCTGTTTGAAGAGGCTTGAAAGGTTGAAACTTCAAAACTATAAATGCTGATTCGTTTCTGCCGTAACCCTGCCGCTGTTCCTCTTTGCTTCAAGATAGGCATTTAGGCCAAATTTACTCATTCAAAAATGCTATCCCTCGCTGCCATCTAGTGTTAACAGTACAGATTGTCAGGAATTTAAAATTACTTTTCTGGCTTTACGAATGAAAAAAAAAAAAAAATTATAAAATCTCTGTTTTTCTAGTTTGGCCTTATCCTGAGCAACTCGACATTCCTCTTTCCAGTGACAGAGGGAGCACTGAGGCTCAGAACCCCCCCCAATATTCATGGGAATAGATCACCACGATGCAATTCCAATGATTACAGTTACCTTCAGTTTTACTTTCTGGATTCGGACGCTCCCTGTTTCACACCAAGGCTTGGTCCTGAAGCAGCACCTGCAGCTGCTCCTCCTGCAGCCGGCGGGGCAGAAGCAGTGTCCTTCTTCGCAGCATCTTCCTCATCCCCTGGCTGTCAAGAGAAAACTGGAGACACCGTTAATGCTGTGGGCATCTCTTCCCACCGGCGAAGGGGAAGGGTGATGGCAGACACCAGATCTCAGCAGCACAGTCAGAATGTGCTCCAGAGCTGGCCGTGAAGATGCACGTAACGGCAAACACCTTCAGTTACAACCGCTGGGGATTTAAGCCACGGGATTCAAAGGCATCCATGAATCCTGCTAGTGAAGAGGAACAGACCCCAAAGGCTTCCTGAATCTCTACAGACACCCTCGGCCATTAGACATCAAGCAACTGTTGAGGGCAGAAAGCGTAGCAGAACAGGCATTACCAGGGATAACCTCCTCCTTTCTCCCTTTTACCAGGCAAGGATTTAAAGGCTTAAAGGGACAAAGCAGCTGGATGAGGAAGCATCTTCCCCTCTGAACAGGCAGTTTTAAGGCCCAAGTCTCACTAATTCACAGCGCAGCTCCCTGTGTCCTTTCTGAAGCCTTGGACTGCGTGAATCCACCTCCTGGTGGCTGCCTCTTAAATAAACAGGAATCCTAATCGTTCTTGACATGAACAATTAACGTATATTAAGTTCTTAACAGAAATGTCTGAATTCAAAAGCAGACCACAGAGCATCGCAACCACTTATAGTCATCACTAGTTTATTAGCGCTGTTTTTTGAAACAAACATACTCAAGTACTGAAACACAGGTTAGTTCATGTTTATTTCCACATTTGAGATATTCCTCTATATTACATAATGCACTGAATATCCAGTAAATAAATAATAAAACCAAAGTGAGGATTAAAGTAGCGAAGTCAGTGTTTAGGTTACCAGGAAGGCCAAAACTCACGTTAGCAGTGTAAGGACAGCAAGTTGTAAATGACTTTTAAATGACTTTTAAATGACTATTTAACGCGTCATTCTAGGGTTGCTATATGCATGCTTGTGCAAATGATCCCTCTGAGAACCGCATACAGTGATCCACAAAAGAAACCGGTCCTTCCCTTAATATGACATTTTCTTGATCTTTTTTTATTTCTTACCTTTCAGGCCTGATCCTGCAGCCCTTACTCAGCAAAACTTCCAACGCACTCTCTCAGGTTAGTTAGCTACTCTTTTCTTGAAGCTACATAAAGCCCATCGGCCTCTCTCAAAACGTCTGAATACTAAACGATTCGAGTTTGAATTTCTAAAAACTCGGAAATTCTAAAAATATCCGTAACAGCACGTAACATAATTAAGTCCAGATGTAAGAGCATGAAGGCCAAATCCAGGAACAGAGCGAGCTGCCAGGACAGTCAGGCTGGCACCTGGCGAGTGAGGCATCTTCCCAATTAGCCAGCCACATTTGGGATCACAGCTTGGGATGTAGACATCTTCACTCTCCTTAAATACTGTTTTGAGCACCTGCATCCTTTTTTTTTTTTTTCTGGATCTGGCCTTTTTTTTTTTTCTACTTGAATACATGATGTACCACATTAACATTACGCACAGACAATAAGAGAAGTGACCCTAAAGTAAACCAAAATGATAATACAAGATGATATCGTAGCCATGTCTAGAAGAAACTGTTGTTCTTTTCTGTGCTTGGGTTAGACACGTTTGTTTTAACAGCTTTTAACACTGTATCCCATTTGCTATTCTTGTGCTCCAACTGCCTTTTCCTAAATTTGTGCTGAAATAAATCGTTGCTGTCTTCATCCTCGGCCTCTGACACTATCTCCATTTTTTGGATAATCAGTTTAATGAGGTCATGTTGCTTTTCCAACAGCGTTGATATATCTTTGAGCCTAAAAAAGAAAAACCGAAAAAAGAAAAAAATATGCATAAAGCAGGCTTTGTCATTTGGTTTCCAAGGACATTTTAGTCATTAAATTTACAGATGTAAAAGACCTGGCAATCCTCAGAACTTCACCCTTCTGCTAACAAAGAACATTAGCTGGACTACATTTAATTTTTCAAGCTGTGGTGCTTCTCCAGGTTTCAGGAAATAGGATTAAAGAACAAATCCCTGGTACTTGGGAAACATAACTTACTACATACTTAAGGTAAGAGCAACTTCACCCTCAAGATTAAATTTTGAACAGTTCTATCAAAAGTTTTTCCTATTGTCTTGCAGGGCAAGAGAAAAGGGCCAGATTTGCAATGGCAATGAAGCATCCACAAACATTTAGTAAACTTCACAACTACTTTAACAGCACATGAGAGATAACTGATGAGGCACTTAATAAGCTTAAAAAGTGCTATCCAAAGTGTAATTGCTGTAAATAGATAACATCGGTTAGTAGCATGCATACCAAACACACTATCTGTTAACTTTTCAGAAACAATTAAATAAAAATGGGAAATGTATCTAGAAAGTGTTTTCATAAAGCTACCAAACAGGCTTTTTGAAAATCTACTTTTCAGAATGTCTAGACTGACAGAATTACAGTACGAAATATAAAGGTTCTCTCTGAAGAACAGTTTGGGGCTTCTTTAGATGTATTTGTCCTTTTTCTTCTTATTTTTTATTTTTTTTTTACAAATTAAAATAATACAGCAATTAGCTACCATTAATATAAAGCAAAAAGCAAAAGCCCACCCCAAATCAATACCCAAACCCATATACACTCCACACTGACTGCCACCAGCTTCAGTAGGAGCCGAACTCTGCTTTGAACTCAAAGAAAAACATACTGGCAACAGAGTAAAACACAGTTTTCAGCCAATATTTTCAGAGCAGCCATTATAACTTTCCATAGTGAAATGGCCACAAGTTATTCTGTCCCAAATAAGTTTAAAATTTTGTACAATGATGGATTTCTTCCCTCTGTAGGAAAAAGGGTATGTTCTATGCTCTTTCCTAATATAGCTACGCAGTATGGATTTGAAGAAGGGCTTGTGAAATTCCACGGTTTGCCTCCATCTGTGGGGTGTATTCTCACCCCTTCAACTCTTGCAGAGTCCTTCAGGCAAGAAAAATATTTCATCAGAATCTGTGCAGGGAGACAAAAACTAAGTAGGATGAAAAGAAATATGGAAAAAGAAAAAGAGCAGGGCAGAGTGAGACAGAGTGAGAAAGAATAGATTTTCCTGGCTGTATGTGCACAGAAGGCTTTTCTGGAATCATTCTTATGGATATATGGGTAAGATGAGTGAGAAAACTAAGCACAGAGGATTCCTTCCCAAGATTTTGGAAACAGGTAATTTGTTCAAAGTAGAACGAGGGAGACCAATCCATTTTGGGGGGAAACAATCTAAAGCAGATTTACCATCGGACCAGTGGAAATTCAGTTCCAGATTGTATGTATTTGCAGACCAATTAGAATGACCTTAATTGTGAGTTTAAAATAACCCTTGAAAACCTCCATCACAAGCCTCTAATTCTGAACAGAAAATGCATTTTCCCCATTACTTTGGTTTACTTTAATGAGCAAACAAGCTTGTCCTCTTTGTCTGCCACAGGATAAAAATATCTCTCTACAACACAAGTACTTTGAAGGTAAATACATTAAAGAATATAAAATACTAAGTTAGTTACCATAGTGAGCCAGTTTGCTTAAAGATACATTGAATTTTACTTTTCAGGTACAGTACAGAGGTTTAGAAAACTTTTAAAAATAAGAGTATACTTTTAATCTTGGTTCTACTTATTTTTCCAGCAGTAAAATAACACAACACACACCTGTATTTCTGCTTCAGAACTTCCAGTTCTAACGTTGTATCTGTGCTCTGGGCATCTGTGACAGAGTCCTCACACCCGAAGCAATACTGGAACACGCTCTAAACAAAACATGGAACCAAACTGAAATCAGACACTACAGTCTGACAATAGATTAAAAATCCCAAATAAGGGATGGTAAGAGTCTCCAGTGTTAAAGTTGAAAAGAATTTCTCTTATGAAGTTATTTTTTTGTATATTAAGTATTTGTTTTGCAAAATCTGTTTAATCAGAAAATTTAGTCTACCAACAACAGCTGAAATGCAAAGTAAACAAATAAAAGAAGAAATGCCAAAAGGGACGAATTCTATTTTCTGTCTGAGTAACTTTTGTAGCTTTTCTCGCTCAGTAAAGTCACAGAGAACTCAAACACCAATTATACCTGATTTATCATTTCCACTGAAAATAGTCAAGGTCCAATCACAATTCCACTGATGTCAGTTAATGATTGAGTCCTATTAATATAATGTTCTTAACAATCTGTGTACAAAGTCAATCATATCACATTTTAGTAAGAATTCTTTAGTTTAAGGTGTACCACCTTACCATAAATCCACAGTATCTTGGCCTGTTGGGATAGACAGTGATTGATTCCTGGTCCACTCGGCTTAAGAACCAAATTGGCAGCTTCTTCTCTAAATTGGTGTGAAGATTGACCTAAGAGTAGTTTTGTATTAAGAAAAAGATATATTATCTTGAGATAAAGACACTTTATCATGGAAAATACCCATCATGTCATTCCATTCAAATCTTTATTACTAGATGTCAGGTCTCAGAGGATCTCTACGCTGCAAAAAATGGTACAGCTTGAACAGTCCAGCCCAACCACTAAACGCATCCAGTCATAGCAGCTCTGAGCATCTTAGCAGTATTAATTATTCCACAGAGATGCCTACTCTTAGAACTAAAATGGTTCCAAAAGTGAGTTAGCTCTTCTGTAGCGGCTTGGAAAGCTCCTCTACTGTGGGCTGCAGTAGAGAATCACAGGGCAGAAATGTTCAAAAGACAAAATACCTGTCACAGCCAAATAATAATGGGAAAGGGGTCTGTCTCTCTCTGATTGTGCTCTACCCTTTCACTAGACTATGACATAGTGTAGATTAAGATGCCATTGGAATCCCTGTGAGAAAAGGAGTTTTTGCTTGGGTAGAAACAAGTACGTCACATACGAGTGCCTTTTCAGGTGATGACACCTTTCCAGTTGTTCTCAAATTATTACAGAAATACTGAGCATATGGATCTAAAAGAACCGCCTAAGCCTACTGCAGACAGCCATAATCCTGTCAAACATACAGAAAGTTATGTGCTTAATAAAGATTTCATAGTATGGCCTGAAGTTGCAATCCCTCCTGAGCATTCTGTTGGCAAAGAAATATCTGAACAGGTGAAAAGCGTTAACTGCTAAAAGAATCACAGAATCATGGAATGGTTTGGGTTGGAAGGGATTTTAAAGATCACCCAGTTCCAACCCCCTCCCCTGGGCAGGGACACCTCCCACCAGACCAGGTTGCTCCAAGCCCCATCCAGCCTGGCCTTCAACCCCTCCAGGGATGGGGCAGCCACAGCTTCTCTGGGCAACCTCTTCCAGGGTCTCACCACCCTCACAGCAAAGAATTTCTTCCTGAGATCTCATCTCAATCTCCCCTCGTTCAGTTTAAAACCATTACCCCTCGTCCTGTGGCTCCCCTCCCTGATCCAGAGTCCCTCCCCATCTCTCCCGGAGCCCCTTGAGGGACTGGAAGGGGCTCGAAGGTCTCCCCAGAGCCTTCTCTTCTCCAGGCTGAACAACCCCAACTCTCTCAGCCTGTTTTCATAGTAGAGTTGCTCCAGCCCTCTGACCATCTTCATGGCCTCCTCTGGACCTGTTCCACCAGGTCCACTTCCTTCCTGCGCTCAAAGAACTGCCCTTATGCCTCTGCTTTAGTCAATTGTATCTCTAGCAAAAGGAATATCTCTTGGGAGGAATTGTTACCCTAAAGAGAATTCATGAAATAAACTTGAACTCAGCAAATATAGCGCAGAATTTGAAGTTACGTAACTACTAGAAGTTATTTCTGAGATGCTCTTGGGTATTCCGCCTGCACACACTTCTCTTTATGCTGAGCCATGAGGCAGGCTCTGAAACTTTTTAGGAATCCCAGAGCCAGGTGGGAACACAGGCAAAGCCACTCTCTGTAGCAATTTTATGAACAGGCAGTTCCTCTCACAAAACAGACTTTGAGCAGAACTTTGAGAAAGCACGTGGACAGAGAGTTTCTAACAACATGTCACTGAGACATAGTCTTTATTTGACAGGTGCACACTTTGTGTATACTCTGAAAGTCAACCTTGATACACAGTTCACAAAGGGAAAAAGGCTGTTGAAAACTCTATGCCAAAGTGATAATGTCTTAAAATGAAAATTTTAGAAGTTGTGCAATTGCCCTAGCTCCAGTATGTCAGCTGTGAGGACTACATTTGCAAAAGCTAGTTTGAAAGTATCCAAGATGCATATACATACAGTTTTCAAAAGAATATAGGTTACTAAACTCTTCTGATTTCAACAGAAATTCCATTAGGTATCTTTATAGATCTTAAGGTAACTAGTTGGTGCTTCTACAATATGCTACTCACCTGCATTGCAATCCTTTTGAGTGCAGCATATTTTTGTACTTCTGCTATGTCCCCAACAGCCAACCCGATCTGAAAATACCAAGAAAGATTTTGTTTTTTTCATAGTCTGATTTCAGTTGTATTTCTTATTCACTTTTAAATCCAAACTGACTCTGAAATTAAATTTGTTTCACTTGAATTTGAAAATATTATCTCTTTTTGCATATTTGGAAAATCCATGTCAAGAAATGTGAACTTTTAATGAAAACCCTCTGTCTACCAATGAGGCACTAAAGAGCTACTTCAAATATCTGTCAAGAATAACATTCCTTCTTTTTGATGCTTCATTACTGGTATTACGTTAAAAAACTTGTTGACTTCTTGATTGAATAGGATTGTGGCAGCAATAAGTAACTTTAAAAAAAAATGAATGGTTTGATTTTTATCACTTAGCTCATATAAAAACACGGCTTCCTAAAAATAAGTGACGTTCAATGGAACGTGGCTGAAGATGTATTACATATTTTCCCCCTTTTGCACCATTACCAGGTTTTCTGATTCTTTTTGCTCTGGTCAGGTACATTATTTACTTTCAACACTGCTGATTGTTGGTTTGTGTGCAATGAAGATTTAGATTTTGGCTTTTTTTTTTTTTTTAAATAATACTGTTAGCATTAGGTTATGATACAGCAAGGGGGTTAACCAGTCAGACTATGTCTACTCTAGGGGGACACATTTAGCAAAACACTTCTTAAAATCCTTCTTCCCCAATTTTCTTTATCAAGACTTCATACATTGCAGCTCCAATTCAAATTCCATCACATTTACTAACTTAAGATACACAAGACAAGCCTGCAAGAGTTAACTCTGAAAAAATACCCTGAAGAGTAAACTGGAAGGGAAATGAGTCCAGGGAAAAGCAATTTTTTAATATCTCACTGAATATATCAATTTGTTAAATAATGAATGAATGTCATGAATCAGCACTAAAGTCATTCTACACGCTGAATCTGTGTATATGTCTGTGATTAACCACTTCTGTATATTAATAAGTAGTCTACTTACTAGCAAGTTCATAAGAAGGATGGGAATGAGCAAGGTGAATATAATGAGAACTGTGTAACTGAGGAATGGATATGGCAATTCACTGCTTAGTAATGGATCGAGGAACGCATCGTGGTAATTAATGTCTCCCAGCATCATGGCAAATGTCTTCATTACAGAAAGCAGAGGTGTGCTATACGTTTGCTGCAAAAAGAAGAAATACCAAAATCAAAAGAAACCCAAGCAGATGAAATTTGTAAAGAACCTCTTGAGACTCTTCTTTCGTCAAAAATAATATTTATAATGATACAAAAATTAGCTATACCATTCAACTCACCTGTGAGCCCAAAAGGACAAAGAAACTCAGTCCAAAGGCCAATATTAGGAAAAAGAAAACAACAGCAATCCGAATCAAAGTCCTCAAGATTTCCCAGAACATCACAACATAGATGCCATAGTTTTCAAATCTAGGCAATGAGGAAACAGAAAAGATATGGAAAATTAAATACTGAAGCAAGAGTCCCTTACAGTCACTTGCGTAAGGCAATTAAGTGATCCTGATTTTCATGTGGGAAGAGACATTTTGCCTCTCTGAAGCATTCTGAGATGGTATGAACATGTTGCACTTTCACATCCAAAAGAATGACAGTAATCTCATTTGCAGTAAGCCTCAACTATATAATCTTAAATTTTAATGCACCAGAGCAGTGCTTCTTCAAGATACTATTTTTCATGGACAATTTTAATCTCTCCATAGCCACAGACAGTACAATATTGTACAACTGTTGTACTCTGAATAATAACATTAGAACATTATCTCATTTTTTGCTGCTTTTTGAAGCAAATTAGCAATCAGAACAAAGGACAAGTGGCACCATGATCCATCTAGTAGCAGCATGCCTGATTAAGAAAGATTTGGCTTTTATGACACTACGAATTACGGAAAATGAGCAAACAAAAAGAAAAACGTTGCTCAGGAAAAGAAGGGGAGTAGCACAATTTTAAGACACCTGTGTTTCCAGCAACATCTGCCATCTGGCAAGTTTCTCCCATTTGTGGCTTAAACAAAACCTAGATGTCAGAACATGGCTCGTCATAAAGCAGATTAAACTACCTTTTCCTCCAAAACCTGAAGCTGGGAAAGTACATCCTCTGCCAGATTCAGGAAGCAGATAACTGGTTTAATGCTACAACAGTAGCAACTCCAAAAATCCTGCCACAGGATTTTCCCTCTGAAATATTATGTGCAAGGCTGAAAAGATCAAGCTGGAAGCAAGGCAAACCTGATCTTCTATTTATTTCTTTTTTAGGCAAAATTCCATTGAAGTCAACGGAGCTACAGGTTGGTTTGAGAAGAACTGAACGAGTTAGAAAAATGAAGTGTGGAATTCTACTTGCTATTCAGGGCAGGGAAGCATTTCATCTAGCAGAAGAAGGGAGGTCAGGCAGTTATGAATTTACTTTTTATTGTTTAGGTTCAACCCCCCTTCTGCTGACAGGACACAGCAAAGAGGACTCGCCCGTTCATAAATGATCTCAGGTCAGGCACAGGCAGGACAATGTTTGCCAGCAGAGGCAGGACCATAAAGACAGTCTCTCTCTTTATGACATTAACTCTGTTTACAAACCCTGGCCTTAAACATCCCAACTACAGTAAAAAGATCCTGAAATTAATCAGCAAATGCCATGTTTTTCTGTCTGTCAGACCTCCTGGGGGTGACCAGTGCGTATGTTCAATAAGACTTAGAAGATATATATGGAGTGTTATCACACACTGTCATCTTTATTTTCTGAACAGCTCCAAATCACCACTTTTTTTTTTTGCTGATGGGCCACACCTCATCTTTGTGCACAGCAGCCCTGCTCAGGCACAGACGTGTTTAATTTATTAGTCTTAAGCACTACACCCACATTATTTTTCCCTCCACCCAGCTCTTCTGTGGTCCATAGACTCTATTGTACCACCGACAGCATTAAAATCATTAATGACAATAAATAGACCCAATGTCAACTAAGGAAGTAATTTCATCCATTATAATTCTTTTACAGGACACTGTGGTGTAGAACAGCAGGGTCTGCCATTTAATCTGTAAAATGATAAGTACATTTACCTTCTCCCAGGTATTACTTATAAAAACAGGCTACATTTTTCCTCTTGTAATTCATATCCCTTCTTTGCTTCTTTTTTAAGTGAAAGTCTATACAGTATAATGAAGTGTGTTTTTAAAAAGACATATGCAGTGGCTTTGCTTACTTAACATTGAAATAAATCTTGTTATTTCTTCAGTTGCCGTAACACACGCTGTGATTCTCGACATGAAAAACACTGAAAACTACTTTATGGTTCACGAGGTTAAAAAGATCCTATGGCTCTAACCTGGGAATTTGTATAGCTTGAAAAAAAAATATAAAAAAATAGAGCTATCATACTTGGTCAGTCATGGTTTAGGATATGTAAAATATCTGAAAATATTAGAAGTATTTTATTGTAAAGCGTGTAAATAAATTTTACCTTTGAAGGTAAAGCAAGAAGTTCATCCAAGACAAGTATACAGCAATTGCTCCACATTCCCACTGCAAATGAGCTGGTGTATTAATAAATAAAGAAGACACAAAAATTATGCTTGTAGTATAAATTGTCCAGTCCAGTAGATTGGAGTAATCCAACAAATATTTCAATTTCTAGGATTTAAGAGAGACAGATGCGTATTTAAAAGTCATGCATCATTAAAAGACTGAATTCAACACACTATTTAAATATCCTCACTTTTTAATCTTATATTTGGCATTTCAATTAGGGAAAAATAAAATTCATTTCACTATCACACAAACTGCTATGCAAACACACTGTCTGATTAATGTTATTTCTCTACGTATTTACCTGCTGAATGAGCTGAAATATTTCTTTGCAGATTCCCAGTAAACTCATAATTAAAACTAAACACATACACACCCTTGTGAAGTATGAGTTCTGAAACAAAAATCAGAGCACAAAACAAATTAGAAATTATTAAATGAACATTTATTTCAGCTCTACCTACTACATATAGGTTACATTGCCAAGTTAATAAGCTCTGTTAGCTTGCTTCAAATAAACTTATTACTATCTAGATTCTGTTTTACTAATATTTATTGTGGGATCCATGTCATGTATATGGTGCCTAAGTAATTCAAACCAAGTATGAGAGTCTGAGCATTCCTATGAGAAATAATTGCTGTGCAGCTTCCTTTTTACTGCTATTCAAGACTGGGAACCAAAATTGCACCATTTATGCCACATTTTCAGTATTTTTTTGCCACTGGATGAACATAAAGAAAAACCCCATTGTCTGTAACATCATTATCATATTGCTGTATCCGGAATGGCAATAGGAGTTTTTGGAGAAATTGGAATTTCTGGCATCTAATGTGGCTGCTCCCTTTGATGCCTCCCTTTATAACCAGCAGAGACAAAGAGAACTTTGGTGTGATAAGCCTTCTACTGGCACAGATGACAATAGAAAATTTCATCTTTCATAAACAACCTGAAGAGCTAATTACCCACCTGAGGGGTTCGTTAACTCACAGGCAGACCACAAACTCACTTTTCAGCGGTGCTGAAATACACATCAGCATCTGCCCTGCTGTGATGTCCCTCTTGAACCTGGTTTAAGAGTCTAGAACCATGGTCTCTAATGCTGAGCTTCCTCCAGGGCTGACACTGCCCACTCCATTCCCGTTCCTGGGGCATCAGGACACCACCTCCTCCACTGCATGACATTTCTAGTCTTCTCAGGCAGCACATCCACCATCTGGCACCATTCCTCACTGAAGGAGAGGACTCCCTTTTCAAGTTGTGCTTCTTCCACCCAGTCTCTGATGATTCGAGGACCTGGGTGAGTCCGAGTCATCCCTGTCTGCCGGACACGACTCCTGTCATTTTCCTGTCTCTTCCCACCAGGAAGAGGAGTGAGTTACCGGAGCATGAATTCTTCCAGTTCTGCTGGTTCTTTTGGCTTCTGAATCTTTGAGAATCCAGTATGCACTGGGCTGGGTATGTGATTCTCCAGACTTTTTCATATATCACGATACCCTCACGAACCTTTTATATCCCTTGAGACCTTGGAGTCCTGGTGGACAAAAAGTTGCCCACAGGCCAGCAACATGCCCTGGTGGCCAAGAAGGCCAATGGCATCCTGGGGTGTACTAAAAAGAGGGCATCCAGCAGGTCAAGGGAGGTCATCCTCCCCCTCTACTCTGTCCTATGAGGCTGCATCAGGAGCACTGGGTCCAATTCTGGGTCCCCAGCTAAAGAAGGACAGGGAACCGCTGGAGAGAGTCCAGCAGAGGCTACAGAGATGACCAAGGGACTGGAGCATCTCTGGGATGAGGAAAGGCTGAGAGATGTGGGACTGTTCAGCCTGGAGAAGACTGAGAGGGGACCTCATCAATGCTGAGCAATATCTAAAGGGTGGGTGTCAAGAAGATGGCATCAGGCTCTTCTCAGTGGTGCCCAGTGACAGGACAAGGGGCAATGGGCCCAAGCTGGAACACGGGAAGTTCAGTCTGAACATGTGGAAAAGCTTCTTTCCTGTGAGGGTGGCAGAGCCCTGGAAGAGGCTGCCCAGAGAGGTGGTGGAGTCGCCATCTCTGGAGATGATCCAAACTCTCCTGGATGTGTTCCTGTCCACACTACTCTGTGTGACCCTGCTCTGGCAGGGAAAGTAATATGTAATATGGGTAAGGAAAGATGTATTTGAATACACAAAAGCACTTTATTATTGACTGTTCTTTCTTCGTATTATTTTAAATGTGCACCATCCTGTTATATTGGTTGAAAATTAAAAGGACGTAGAAAGCTAAAGAATCCACTGTTTCCTGTGTTTTCATAATTAAATACACATTATTTTTTTTCCTCCAACACCAAAGAAATGTTCACTTCAGGGAAGAAACTGAAGTAACCATGAACCAGAAGTAAAATTTTCAGAACAGGTCTAAAATAAGAAATGCGAACTGAAAATTATCTAAAGGTGCTATAAATGTTTAAAAATTTACACTTCAATTATACTTCTTTAGAATCCCTAAATCATAAATAATTCTAGAAATTATTTAAATAATCATACCTTTTTACTATAAAAATACAAACTAGTAAGAAAACTCAGTACCTCATATTCTAATGGTCTTGCTTCATAGATCTCTGTTCCATTCAAAGGTCTTCCTGGCTGTATGTGAGTGACCAGAAGAGTCAGTGGGATGAGACCGAGAGAATATATGCCTAAATTCATCAGATGTGCTCGAAACCCATAAGCCATCCTTGAAAGTAAGAACGTTGAAGTTACAACACTTAGAAGAAGTTGAAGTTACAAAAGTTAGAAGAGCATGCATAAACATTTCTAGAAGTGTCCTTTTGTGATGAACATCTTCATCGAGCTTTACGTGGCCAAAAGTGCATCGGCCATTCTGAAAAACTGTCCCTTTTCTTTTCAACTCAGCATCCTACTATATATTTTTGCAATAAAGCGGAAACAAAGTTAGTTGTTGTCTTTGCTGTAAATACCAAAGAATCATTACTAAATGCTAAGCTACATTTTATATGATAATCATCAGCATATTCTAAATATGGAAAAGTCATTTGCTTCAGTCAGTGCTATAAATATGCACATCTTAGTAAATAATTTTCAGTCACAAAAGCCTGCATCCTGACCTGCAATACTGTATTTCATGTACATTAAAATATACCTACCATTTCATGAGCAAATATTCTTTGCACACAGGATGACTGAGGAGCTCCATGCGATTGTGGCGCACCATGGCCTACAAAACAAGAAAGCAGAAGGATCAAGCTTATCCAGCTAAGTCAATTGCTTACAAATTTGGCACCTTCTTTACATGAATATTAGCCTAAGGAAAAGCAAAATGTCTGTAAGACATTGCAAAGTTCTTTTGTTTATTCACTCTGGCCCAAAGCTATTACTGTCTTGCCTGCTCTGCCTACTGAGACATCCAGCTTCTCTCCTGCTACTCTGTGAGTCCATTTCAGGCTATAAAAAATTGTACAGAATATTGCCAACTATAATATAAAATATTATATTAAATATATAATGTATACCTGCAGGGTGACCAAGCTTTTCTAGCTACACTTAACAAGAAAATAACCATTTATTTATTTATCATTAGACAATATACCCAGTCCAATTGCCAACAGGAAGCTCAAAAAGTAATCCAATTAAGCCAGCAATTTAGTTCTGTAAACATTTTCTGACAAAGAATGAGAGAACAGACTGGCAATGTGAAAGAACACCAAAATTTGGTTTAGGCTCAGAAAGTTCTTTGCAATTAGCATATGAAAAAGTAATTTTTGTCAGATTTTTCAATGCTTTGCACCCCAGTACACAGTCAATGCAATGACTGGAGTATGGTTTTCTTTGATGTATTACCTGCAATACAGCATGTTCTCTTGAAACTTTCATAGTCATTTAAATAAACTAAGAAATTTTATGTAAACCTAAAAGAAATGTGATTTATTACTTAGACTATAATAATTTTGGCCCATACTTCATTCCAATATACATTAAATATACAGAGATACAGGCTTCGGAAGAGAAATACTATGATGAAAAATTCAAACCTTGATTTTAAAGCAAGAGAGCACAGAACGATGTTAAATAAAGAACTTACATTTAAAGTGGTAAGTGGTTCATAGAAAATGTCTTCACCATCCTTCAGTTTCTTGTTAAGTGTCAGGGGACACTGAAGGTATCTGAAGTTATATTCAATCTGAATAATAAACATACAGCAGCATTTAAATGTGATGAAAGTGATGATATAAGAATGAGATTGCTTGCTTAAGTTAAAAAAGGTTATGGAGAAAAGGTTGGAGAAAAAAAGGCATATGGTGCCAAAATAATTAGAATACTAATTTATGCTGTTAGTTACTAACTAACTAAAAGTTAGTTACTTTGTCAGTGAATACACACCATCAAGATACACACCTGGGACTGAAAGACAATTAAACAAACAGCCATTTTGAACGATAAAATAAAAAGCACAGATTTCTTCTTAAAATATTAAATTTTAAAAAGGTCATTCTCATAAAAGTAATTTGTTTTCATGTTGACCTTGAAGAAAAGCTTGTATTTAAAAGTTATATGGCTTTGATAACACAATATAAAGAAAATGTACAGCAGCAGAAAATTTGCAAGTTTTCTGTTAATGATGTAGACACAATCCAATGTAATAATTAATAAGGTGGTTTTCAATGTGGTTTCAATAGTAATATAACTGTAGAACATTTGTGCATCCTTAGCATTGTGAAAGCAATCTACTGCATAACATTTTGGACAAGAATTTACAAAAAAACCCACATTTTGGACTCTGAATTATTGATGACAGTAGCACTACTTATCATGGGCAGGCTTTTAATATGCATAAGTAGATACTGTGTCTTCTGTCATTGTTATCTTGAAATATCCATAACCTCTGATATCCAGTTTGACTGCAAGAATTAGGACAGTAAAGATGAAGTCTATAGATTGCTCAAGTTTAATGTTATACTTGTTAAAATGCTTAATCACAAAGATCACAGAAACTGAACTTCAAAGCTGTTTACAGCCCAAAGGATTAAATAGGATCAGTCACCTATGTTTTCTCTTAAGATCTGATATTCACTTACAAGTGTATTTTATCCATATGAACATTAAAAGTATACATATTGTGTACTTCCCAAACTTTCAAGTCCAAAATGTTCCCATTTCAGTGTCACAGAGGCAATAAAGAGAATTAAATCAGCAGCTTTGCTCAGAAAAGGAAAAGAAACTAATGGTTGAAGACTTCTAGTATGTTATGAAGTGATTTTAAAAAGTAATCCTAATACTGAGGATGTTTTTGGTAAATATATATTAAAAGCACAGACTCAAATATAGTTATTGTTGACTAACTAGTGAATTATTCATAAGTCAAGATAAAATATTTTCTAATTTCAATTCACCAACTATAGAACTATAATTGCAGCTACAGAAAATATTTAAGATGTATTAGAATTTAGTCCACTATTAGTAGCTAAAAGCCAAGCTGATGAATTTCTAACAATTATTATCCAAATAATGCACTTACATAGAAGTCTCGACTTGTCTTTTCCTCTGAAGACTCAATTATGCAGTTGTCCAAAACCAGCTTTGCAGATAAAGAGTGAATTAAGGTGATATAGATAACATTCATCAGAAAGAATATAATGTTTCTACTTGGAGAAAATGGCCTTCAAACACAGCAGTCGTTTAACAGAAGCGATGACTCAGGTTTTATGGTGTATGTTTTGAAGACATAAAACACCAGAGTTTACATGTAGGAGTTAAATAATGAAACTATGCTATTTACAAGGTCACATGCTAGTTTACGAGTATAAAATGTACAGTGCTTATGCATATATACATACCAAGTCACTTGCTGTTTTAATAAAAAGCATTTCTGTAGCGTCAGTTAACAGTTAGCTCAGAAGATGAAAATCTCTCAAACGGTTTTGAACCCAAATCTCGACTAATTTATCCTTATCCTAGTTATCACTTTTATCCTCCTTTTTATACCACTGTTATAACTCCATTGAACTCAGGAAGCTAGGAACTTTTTCTAAAACTAAAGAAATTAAACTGGCTAAACTAAAACCATCACTAAAATACAATTAAATCAATTTATGGATTTGTATTGTTTCTATTTTATAATAATACATATTAGTGAGGACAGCATTAGAAAAACAATGGCAAATGATGCAATGTAACCAAGGTTATTTTGTACAGTCATTTATTTACTCACTTTAAATGAATCAGGAAGATACTCAACCATTTCCAGCAAAGGACACTTATTGGCACTAGAATAGTGAGAGAATGTCACAACTGCTTCTTCCCACCTGCAAAAATGAGTGGATAATGGGAAATGAATTAGTCACTTCTGTTTTAAATTACAAACTTCTAGATTATTTTAGTTTTAGTTGAGATATTATCTTGCAAATCGTAAAATGTAACAAGTTTACATACCATCAATTGGAAAATCAGCTGTTGGAAGGGTAACTGAGTAACACTCTGGATGCTTCTCTATGAACGATTCACGTTTAACTCCGTTATCAATTAAACAGAATTGCCTCAACTACGCTAAGACCTTCTAAAAAATATGAAACCTGAATAAAGGTTGGAATCTTGAGTTACATGACTGGATGAGTAATAATAAATACTGTAGAATACTGGCAGTGTTCCTGCAACACTTATCAGGAGCTGCAATCATCAGGCAACGGTGCGAATACTCCTATTACTTAAGCAGGGCTTAGTTGGGGGTGTCCCTGCTGACTGTGGGGACGCCAGACTAGATGACCTTTGGAGGTCCCTTCCAGCCTGGACCATTCTATGATTCTGTGATTACGTGAAAGGCCAAAATTATATACGTAAGAAGAAGGAAGATGTAGAAAGGATTAGTTGTTTCTAATGGTTTCTACCATTTTTTTTTAATAGAATCTGAATACTCAATCTAATATGGAAAACAACATGCCACATAGTTAATGTACATTACAATTATGCTATTTTTTTATTTGCTCTCACTAGAAGACAACAATCTCTCGAATTTTGAAATGTGTACTCAGTCTTACTTATTAAACCACAGGTCTTTGGAACTAAATCTCCATTACTAAACAAAACGAAGCACGACAGAAAAACAAATATTCCAAAAGCATTTTCTGTGTATCTTACCTTTTGTGCAAAATGACAGCAGACACTACGTCTTTTCTCCTGTTGTGTATTGCTTCGTGGAAAAAAGAAGCTATTGCTTTGTTGAACAGAATTTTTGCACCGTAGTCCAGAAGTAACCTTACTGCTTTTGCATGGCCTTCTCTCGCAGCCAGGTGCAAAGCCGTGTTCTGTGCGGAAAAGCAGAACAGCAATGCATCCGTGACAAACACAGAATCACATGGGGTTGGAAGGGACCTCTGGAGATCATCCAGTCCAACCCCCTGCCAGAGCAGGGTCACCCACAGCAGGTCCCAC
>JAOTQQ010000012.1:120672703-120692042 GCA_026546715.1 Gallinago undulata
CCTTTTCTCCAGGCTGAACACCCCCAGCTCCCTCAGCCGCTCCTCACCAGACTTGTGCTCCAGACCCCTCTCCAGCTGTGCTGCCCCTCACCATCCCAAAATGCCCTTGTCATTTGGAGTGGTTTATGGTGGTCAGTGCCAAAGAGACAATAACAAAATCCTGGTACCACTGATCTCTCTTAAATTTCAAATCTCATGTCTTGCCGTACTACCAAAGCATTTCTGGCTCAATTATCAAAGTAGGTAAAGAGAAATTCATGTTTCCTTTTGGAAAAATATATGTAGCAGGTTATGCCTGTCCCTGCCAGTCCCATTTTTGCATGTTTATATCTCGTTTGTTTTACCACTATCTCTTTGCTCTCCCTTCCCCCACAAAAATCTACGCTCAAAATCGTCTCAGTATCCAAGCCATTAAGAGGAGTAAATATATCATTAGGAGCAAGGGATAGGCGGATACGGAGGCAGTGGAGGATGCTGTGCTCTGCTCACGGGCACGCCACAGCCAGGATTCATTCTAAAACAATCTAGCAGAGGCTTTGATAAATACTGATACAACTCAGCTATAAAACCTGAGGGCTTTAATGCATCTTAACCACTTTATTTCCCTTCGTGTTTGCTGCCTGCCTAACCATCGACTACATTTTTTTTTTTTGAAGCTTGCCAAGCCCTTGCCTTCAGTAGAGCTTCAGCTGTTGTTGAGAAATGTGGGCTGTAGGAAGGATAAAGCAAACTGATGAATGTGCCGGAGCCTCACGTGCCAGGGGGCATGAGAGGGAATACCCCGCTAATAAATTTCCATAAGTGATGGTGTGCATTAGCGTGCTCTTGTCTGGCATCTAGGATGTCAAGCCTTTAAAATGAGAATTACAATTACAGAGATAACCCAAAGAAAACCTCACATTTAGTTTTCAGTGCTCTTAAAGGCCTCCTAGAAGCTACGATTAGCGGGGCGCAGAAGCGCTGACCCGAGGTAATTATTTCTCCTGCGTGTCTCATCTATCCACGAGGCAACAGAAAGACAGAAAAGATGGTGGGTTTGGGGTTTTTTTTGGCAGCCAGATGCCTGTGATTTTTCCTGGTGCACGCTGAGATCGCTGCTGAAATGAAGAGAACCGGAGGAGCGCTCAGAGACGCACCGCAACCCAAAGTCCCCCGGGAAGCTGGTAAATAATTCCTGCTCTAATACCTCCTACCTCTAATACCTCCTGCTTTCTCCTCGATGGCTGCGTGCTCGTTCCCACAAGCATCCCGCAGGCCTCCCGTTAATGCTCCCCTCTGGCTAGGGTTTCTCATGACCCCGACCGAAATACAGCTCGGAGAGAAAGCGTCCAGCCTCCAGCCCTCACCGCGGGCTGTAACCCACTGAATCCTTTACAATCCACCTCAAAAGACTCCCCCAAAGTAAATTTTATCACTGCCAGCAACCTGCCACCAAGCAAAAAGTAGACCACCCCTCCATTCTTTTGGCCGGATTGTTCAGATTCTTTGATTCCTGCTTTTCCTCTTCCTCGGTGTGCTCGTGGGCACGCGTGTAGGCATGCACCCAACTCTGCCGAGGCTTGGAATTTGTTAGATTCTTTTCCCTTTATAGTTGGTCATTAAATATTGTATCTTGGGAAGGTCCCACAGAAGATACTCACCCTTTCAGAAGGCAGGTCTGCGTGTATATGACAATAATGGCAAGCCCAGCTTTATTTAGCCGGTAGGTGTTTTAAAAGTAAAATCTTACATCTCAGTCTCTGCTGCCTTTTTGTACTCCCTTGTTTTTCCCATCGCTTTAGATCATTAAAATGAAGTAAATTATTTTAACTCCGTATGGTCATTTAAATTTTCCTGGAGCTGGCAGCTCCATAATGTTTAACTACAACTATTGCAGGAAAGTGATTTTTTTTTTTCATAGCGGCATTATTTTGTAACAGTACCTTTTTGTTTCTGTCTGTAGGTATATATATACACACAAGATACATACACATTCAACAAATATATACACTCATGTGTGTGTTTATGTACATAGATATACAACATTTAAACACGCATACATATGAATGTGTGTATTTTAATATGTGTATCTATATTTTCGTATATAAAATCTCAGCATTGAGACTGTTTCCAATCGATAGTGTCCACTGGCCAAGGGAATGAGCTATTTTTCCAATGGATTAGCAAGCTTAAAAGAGTCCTCTGGCTGTAAGGGGTAGATCCATTTCAAGCTTTAGAGTATTCCACTGTGTCTATAACATGAGTCGTAGTGAGAGACAGACCGAGATGAGAAAGTGAGGTAATTCACGTGCCATTTTGCAACATCATACGGTATTTTCCTTTTTTGGCTTGTTTTTAAGGGCAGACAGGCATTCCCTGTCAATCTCATGCAAATAACTCCAATGCATACATACATGAGCAATAATCTTGCTATTTTTGTCACTCGAGTAATGCCATCAATGTAACTGAGAACTGGAGATGACACACTGCTAGAAACAAATCCCCGTGGCCGAAGGCTCCAGTGGAAGTTCCACCTTTGGTGTCCCCATTTGCAAAAAAAAACATTAAGCAACTCCATTTATTTAACGTGCAGTGACAAAACCACCCCCCTGGTGCTAAGATCAGAGTGGATCTACAGAGGGATTAAATAAACCACGGTGGAGCTGCAGCAGGGTTTCCTGAAATAACGTCGGGAACATGTTTAGAAGCTGCTGTGCTGCACCAACATAAATCTTCCCCGTACGGTTCCCAGGTTCAAGGTCTCTGCCTACAGATTCCAGATAAAAAAGGTTTTGCAAACATTCTCCACTTATTATTGTTGCCAGCATTCTCAGGACTGCCATCACACTATTAGCTGAACCCATCAAGCATAAAAAAAACCCTGGTGCTAATCTTCCATATGTTGGAGTAAAAGCAACACCCCTTTTTTTTTTTTTTCATTCTGCTTGTTTTTTATATATGTTTCCAGTAGCAGACTCCCTCTTTTGACACGTCCTCCTTCCTAAAACTGAAGAACAGAGAGCATTTACCTCAGTAGAGGGCTTCACTTAGACACAAAACTGATTTCAAGAGCTTCAGTGTTATCAAGCATCTACCCAGAAAAGCATTTAGATGATCGTTTAGGTGCCAGACAGGCCTAAATACAAGAAAATGTGCTGATGGAACCACCAACTCGTGCTCCAGAGAGGACCCCTGAACACCAGTGGCAGGATGGTCTGGACAGAAGTCCTCCTAGATTCTGGGGAGTCTGGAAGGGAAGCATGGGGGAGAATGCAGCCCTATAAAAGGTATCAGGGGAAGGAAGGAGAGAGTGCATCCATGGAGGACTCTGTGTTCTGGGTTTTATCCAGAGACTATCCACAATAAAACACATGGGCAGGCGAGGGAATCAACAAAAGCTCGGGGTTGGAAGGGACCTCTGGAGATCAGCCAGTCCAAACCCTGCCAGAGCAGGGTCACCCAGAGTAGGTCCCACAGGAACGTGTCCAGGTGGGTTTGGAATGTCTCCAAATGGAATGACTCCACCACCTCTCTGGGCAGCCTCTGCCAGGGCTCTGCCACCCTCACAGGAAAGAAGTTCCTCCTCATGTTCAGACAGAACTTCCCATGTTCCAGCTTGTGTCCATTGCCCCTTGTCCTGTCACTTGGCACCACTGAGAAAAGACTGGCCCCATCCTCCTGACACCTGCCCTTTAGATATTACTCAGCATTGATTAGGTCACCTCTTCATCTTCTCTTCTCCTGGCTGAACAGCCCCAGTTCTCTCAGCCTTTCCTCATCAGAGAGGTGCTCCATCCCTTGATCATCTTCGTAGCCTCCCCTGGACTCTAGTAGTTCCTTGTTCTTCTTGAATTGGGGGCTCAGAACTGGACCCAGGACTCCAGATGCATCCTCCCCAGGGCTGAGCAGAGGGGGAGGATGACCTCCCTCAACCTGTTGGCCACACTCTTTTTGATGCACCCCAAGGAAAGAGAAACCCTGTGTCCTGATTTTGGTAGCACAATATCCAACACTGCGGCTCTTGTGGATCACAGCCTCTCTGTCCCCACAGAGTCTATCTGGAAACCAGCAGAGCTGGATGGCACGAGCCCCATGTCTCTTTGGTGGATGCCTACTGCTTTCCTGAGAAAGGATGTAAGCACGCAGTTTAAGTACTTTCCAGAAATTTGTGTACGATTAGGTTTCAGATACTGAATAATTTATTCCCCGTCTTTGCATGTAAACATTCTTAAAAGCTTTTTGATTAGTTATTTGGGATATATTTAATAAATGGGCCAGACTGACAAATCTGGAAAATAACTGAAGAACAGATAGATACGGATCTTAACGAAGTAGGCTCCTCTGCCTGTGGTTTGAACAAGCACAAACTGTGCTCTCATGGTCTTATGAGAGAAGCAGAAAGCATCCATTGTGAAGGAGCATTTCCCTGGGGAACGAGCGCTGTTTCTTCTCCCAGGCTTTGGCCTTTTTCTAATTATCGCTAATTGTGCTGGTGATCCAATTTAGTGCCTTCTCTGCTAACAGCTGGACTTCATTCTTGATTCTGAAGCCTGAAGTTTAATAGATGAAGCCAGAGAGTTGCTAAGCTGGCTTTTTGCAGCACGTTCCCCGGTTACAAAGATCATTAGATCTTCGGGACAGGCTGGACCCTGCAGCTCCTGTGAAAGCACAGACTGTGCCAACAGGTACAGACTTAAAAAAAAATGATAGATGCAAGACCAGAACTGCTTCTCCTTTCTGCAAAGGTATGGCAGACCGTCTGGCGCTCGTCATTCTCCTTTCCTTCACCCAGGCCTTTGACATTCCCTCTCCCAGCGTTAGTCTAAAATGATGCAACATGAGGCATCAGCCAAGAATAGCTTCCGAAAAAACAGCCATTTTGGGAAGCTATTTTAAGATTGCTTCGCAAACCCAAACACTTCAAAGGCAGCATAAACTGTGGTTGTCCTGTATATCACTGGGAAATAAAACATATACTGATGCCTCCCGACATAGACATATTTTTATGATGCGCCCAGATTTTAGTTCCTATCTGCATTATTTTGTGGACTGTTTTGACAATCCTTCTAAAAACATTTTAAGGCAAAAGTTTTCTTTAGAAAAATTGATTGCTTTTCCCGTTTTCATGGAAAACAATCTATTTGGGTACTATGGTCATACCTCAAGCTTCCCTGTGTGACAGAGCTCTCAGGTTGCCTCTCTCAACCACGAGAAATGCCTTGTGTTCTTGAGGTGATAAGTTTCCATCAAGTCTCTTTGTTTTGAGGAAAGACCAGGGCAAAAAAAAATGGATCTTTGAACCAAATGAAAAAAAATTAAACCCCGATCTTTCCAAGAAATAGTTTTGGCCAACGGAGCATAACGAGTGTTGCCGGTCACTCAGGAACCTTGTACTGTCACCAGGCTCTCCTGTGATGCTGCAGGTTACTTTTCCAAACTTGCTTCGTTGGAAAAATGGGGTACATTTTCTTCCCTGTTTGTGGGAAATTTTCTCCCTCATGGAGAGAAAAAAGTGCCACTTCCAGCAGCTTCTGGTACCAGAGACTACGGATGTCCTCTGCCTTCACAGGAGAGTGTGAAAGGAAAACCATGTTTTCTTCTCCCATTAAATGATACTAGGTCACGCTGATCTTTTCTTCCCGTGTGGCAAAATCCATGGTGACCATCTCTATATCTGCTGGGAGCTGATCTGGCATATGTTCACTTGCTGTTGTCACTTCCCTCTCCAACATACCATCCCTTTGGTTACCAGGTAACACGTACTGCTAGGCATTTGCATTAAGCATCGATGCTTGTCATGTTTTTCAAACCGGGTTTTTAAAAATAACCGAGGTTAAAATAGGACTGTGTTATGGCTGGGAATCTTCAGATTCATTCTAGAGACTTGTCAGGATAGCAGCACAAAAATCCATCTGTTGACAAAAATATTACTGTTTAATAAGCATGGGGCCAAATCCCTGGGGATGTAGCTGGTTTCGGTGTTGATAGATAGAAACAATTTGATGTAGTGCCACGCGACAACATAAGGCATTATTCTCCTCTTTACTTGATGAAAATAATGGGCCAAATTCAAGCCTGGTTTCAGCAAGTGCAAATCTGAAGTTATTGAAATGGATTTTGTGCATTTTGTGGATGCGTTGTGTCCATTAGCAAAAAAATATTAATCGCTTCCCCCAGAGGAAGTAGCACACTTCGAGTTCTCTCCCAAAATGTGATCCAAGAGGATATGAATGCCTGAGTCAACCGGAAAATTTCATTGAAAATTTTAGGGGAAAAAAAAGTCTTCTTTTCTGAACATCATCTTTCACAATTTTGTGTGGAAAATTACGACTTTTGGAGAAACCCAGGGAATCAACAAAGCAATGAAAAAAACACACTTATGAGATCTCATATGCCTGCTTTGTTGGGAAGTGGGGCAACCCAGCCCCCACGATGCCATGGGAAGGCTAATTCCCTGAAGAAGTTCAGCAGGGGAAGTTCAAGATATTTTATGGGAAGTGACGCCCATCTAGCGAGACTTTTTGCTGGGACTAAGATTACAGGTGTGAATGGCATATTTGAACCAAAACTTTCCCATGGCTTTGTAGTAACATTTTCAAAATTAGGCATTTTCTGTCTGTATCAAAAGACTTTGAAATGCCAAAAAAAAATTGATATTGCCTCCTAAAAATGCTCTTAGATATACTTGAGTTCATAAGTTTTTTAAGGTTATCATGCAGAAAATCTACCACATCTTCTAATGTCTGTATAATTTTGTTAAAAAAAAATCATACTGATTTTGAAGGGAGGCAAAAACAAATGTTTTTTTTGGCTGAGCTTTAGGAGGGCCACAGATGAGCTGACTCCTGTTAGTGCCAGAGACCTTTGCCTAGCTCTGCTCACTAACCAAGAGACTGTGCATTAATATTATTATATGAATTATCAGTCCATGCAGAATCACACCTCCTAAAGCCTTTAGGGTTTGAGCCTTAACTTCTGAGATCTGGAATGAAATAAGACAAACTCAGAAGCATAATGCTTCATAAAACACTTCTGTGTCGTACATAGATCAGATAGACAGAGAGATCTTCAGTTTGCTATTCAAACGTATTAGTTCTCAATCACTTCATTTTTCTTCTGGGATCTTATTGTATATCATAAAGAACTTCCAGAAATGTTAATCACTAGCACTTCTATCATTTCTTCTTCTAGTGCCAATCGGAGGCATCTTTATATAACTGAGATGTGAGGTTTTTTCCCTTCCAAAGTAGTATTTGCATCTCCCAGATGATAATTTGGAGTGTCAGTTTACTCACTCAGTGTTAATAGATATATTTGCAGTGACTTCAGCACAACACAGATAAATCCCAGAAAAATCTGAACTGCGATGACTGGCTGATAATGTTTTTCTGCCACCGTGGCATCTGGTGGTGATGAAATTACTTGGTGAGAGTTTGTTTTCATGTTGGGTCACTGGCTGTGCCTTCAAAACGCTTCAGGACGGTAAAGCATGTGTGTGTAAAAATAAGAAAACTATTTGTGGGAATGACAATCGTGAAAAGAAGAAGCAGGTGTGAATGAATTGGTCTTTAAACTCATGGCCTGCTTAGGTGACAATCGGATGGAGCTGTTTGTTACTAATCACAATGAGTGTGTGTGTGTTTGGGTACGTACCTGGAAGGGGAGACACTAAAGAAAATAGTTAAAATTCAGGCACTTATTCACCTTGAGACAAATTCCTCTAAAGCCAGGAGTGCCCTTCCATTGTATGTAACCTGCAGGACGCGGTACGGAGAAGTGGTTCTGAATGGGTGGTGTCCAGAGAAGCTGTGGCTGCCCCATCCCTGGAGGGGTTCAAGGCCAGGCTGGATGGGGCTTGGAGCAACCTGGTGTGGTGGGAGGTGTCCCTGCCCAGGGCAGGGGGGTTGGAACTCAATGATCTTTAAGGTCCCTTCCAACCCAAACCATTCTATGATTCTATGTGTGATGACATTTTCATTCCAGGGTTTCACTGATGGCCTCTCTTTAGCTGCATATGGAGAACCAGGTGGTTATTCCAGTTCACGAGCCGCTCAAGGGAACGTCAGGACTCACTGGGTCTTAATTACTGTGCTGCTTCCCTACAGATTGCTCTGGTTATTGGTTCATTTAGATGGTAGGATCTCCTAGGGCACTTCTTGTACTTTGCTATTACCAAGCACCGCAGATGATGTGTCAAAGGAAGGTGCTCAGAAACTGCATTTGTATCCAAACAAATATTTCTGTGCAAACATTTGCATTTCCAGTTTGCAAGAGGAAATCAAGTGTTTTGAAGATCTCTAAGATCTTCCTTAGCAAACTGCTCTTCAGATGATACTAATAAGTAATAACATTTACTGTTGGTGAGCCATTCAAATGAGATGATGATAAAGAGTAACAAGACTGCAAACAGAAATATGAC
The DNA here is from genome assembly GCA_026546715.1 of Gallinago undulata. Taxonomy (NCBI): domain Eukaryota; kingdom Metazoa; phylum Chordata; class Aves; order Charadriiformes; family Scolopacidae; genus Gallinago; species Gallinago undulata. The sequence continues at coordinate 120,681,102 of JAOTQQ010000012.1, forward strand.
ATTATTTGACCTATGGAGTATCCCCAGAAATTATCAGTATCATCAAGTGTTTTTTATAAAACCAGAGAACTTTGGTTCTTGGCACTTCTGTGAATGTATAAGGGACAGGTTTGTTTTCTAAACAGCTTCAGCTATATACAAATAAGGGAATCCTGTGTCTAGATTATTGCTCCCAATGAATTTAAGGCTTATTTTATCTATCAATCACAGATTTCATTTAATAGAACATTTGGACCCTCCATGAAGTATTGGCAGGCAAAAAAGAAAGCTCCTATTTAGAACAACTTTAAATTCAGTAACTTGGAAGAAGATAATTTAGTGTCTTTTGTGTACAAAAAGGAGCTATTAATCCCTTTAGTTTGTAATATGTTTTTCCCTAAAGAATTACAGATTCCATAAAGAAGCATAGCTTTATTTAATGGTAGTGGTTTCCCTTGGGGGAAGCAAACTGCTTTTGAAGGCTACGAGTAAAGCCTCAAAACAGTATTTATTTATGAAATGAATGAACATTTACCAAAAGATATGTCCACTGTGGTCATTTTAGGTGTACCAAATTTGCCCACCTGACTTTGTGAAACCAGATATAAAAAGTGTCGAGAATGTGAATTTGGAATTCAGGTGTTACCAGGTGCCACTTCTGCAATTTCTGGTTTTGGCTGGAAGGATGTATATGAAACATATTAAATAACACAGAAAGGCCCAATATGAGGAGTCGTGGCAAAGTTACATTTGTACCAGCTGTAAAACCTGGGAGACAGAAATCCTTTCTGGCTGATTTGGAGGATTGTGAGGACGTTATTAGAGGGCTGTTATGGATGGGGCATCTGTTGAGGGTTGCCAGCTTGCCAAAACGTTCCCAAGACAAGTAAGCTTGGCCAGTAGATGGATGGCAATGGCCAGCTGAGGAGAAAGGCAGGGGGTCTATGCAAAGTTCTCACATCCCAAGCTGAATTTAAATCTTTTTCTTGACAGGAACATCAGGGAAGGAAAGGTGGTGATCAGTCATCAGCTAAATCCTCCAAGGGACACAACAAGGCAGCTGGCACTTTGCTGGCATCCACATGAAGGGACTCGGTCCCTGAAGAGCTGGCTTGTTAATGATTTACTGCAAGATGAAACTTTGGGCAGAGGAGTATTTAAATGAGGCTTGCAAGGTTAGGGCCCCGACCACAGTCTGAATTTATGGATGCATTTTTTATAAATATAGGATCAGAAAAACTCTTACGGATTGAGAGGTACCAAATAGTAATGCATTTATTTTCTTTTCTTGATGCAATACTTAATTGACAAAACACTCTGATGGCTCTTGCATTTAGAGCTTCACTTTCTGTGAAGCTTTAAAAGACAAGAAAAGAGCCCACAGATGAGAATTCCACCAGATATTTGAAAGTAAACATCCATCCAATTTCAAATCTGGTGTACTCTCTTTGATAAAAAATGAATATGGATCACCAAGAAAATTGTCCCTTTGTGTCTGTGTCTTTCCAGGAGGCTTTGATCACTGTGTGATATCATCAGCCATTAATGTCACTATGGCATCAGTTAAGGACAATGTTTATCTTGAGCTCAGTTGGTATTACCAGCAAGTTTTGCAATTTCAATGGTGGTGCCTCGTACAGTGTCACAGGGGTATGTTTGATGTCTTGACTTAATGGGTAGCTTCAATCGATGTTGGGCCATGTTTCACTGCAAAAGAAGTCATTCACTTGATGTACTGAATTTTATTACAGGGACAGCAGTCCAATAATCTCTCTCTTAGAACCTGAAAACCTGGTTTCCCCGGGCATTACCTCTTTTTGTCAGAATGGAGCAAATATTCACTGCAACTAGGAAAAAAAATGTAACTTATGAAACATTTGAAGTTCATCTTCTTCATGCCTTTAAATACTAAAAGGATGGGTGTCAAGAGGATCGAGCCAATCTTTTTTCAGTGGTGCCCAGGGACAGGATAAGAGGAGATGGCCACAAACCTGAACATAAGAAGTTCCATCTAAACACGAGGAGGAACTTCTTTCCTGTGAGGGTGGCAGAGCCCTGGCAGAGGCTGCCCAGAGAGGTGGTGGGGTCTCCTTCTCTGGAGACATTCCAAACCCTCCTGGACACGTTCCTGTGGGACCTGCTCTGGGTGACCCTGCTCTGGCAGGGGGTTGGACTAGATGATTTCCAGAGGTCCCTTCCAACCCCATGTGATTCTGTGATTCTTGTTTTCCAAGGAAAAATGGGAAATATCTATGGCAAAATATCTCCAAAAGTCCCCAAAAGGGATCTCTCCCATCCTTAGGAGACAATGAGCCATGAGCATGGATGCCACACCAGCCCCTGCAGATAAAGCCAACTTCCTGCAATCTGATTTCAGGGCTTTGAAATGAGAGAGAGAAAATGTGTATCACTGTTCCCATGAAACCACAGGAAAATGGTTAAAAACACACAGCGAAGCAGAAGCTTCAGGAAGAGAACCAAGACGGGCACATGTGTAACTGGTTCTGCTCTAGGTAAAACAGGGATATATTCCCCCATGGCAAATCACGCCAAAAAAGTAAAAAAAGACACTCCCCATCAATACATAAATGTCTGACTCCTGTTAATAGATGTGAATGGGAAGAGGAGATGCTTCGTCTGAACATCAGTGGGGGAAAAAAAACGGAATTTTGGTGGTGCTTGGAGGATTATTTTCATGACATCTTTTTTTTGGTTGCAAAGAAAGGGCTGGTTTCCTGCTAAACTCCAAGAAGTGGATATGAAGGATGATGGCGGAAATGATTCATTACTAACCTTGAACTCTTAGATTGTTTGACTAATGAAGTTGACACCTTTATCAGTACCTGCCATTTCACAGACTGCACCTGTATTTGCATGTAGATTACACATGTAAGGGCACAGTATTGATAGTGGAATTAATCAAACAATTCTACTTTCAGGCAAGAAAAATTCATTCCACAAATTAAACTCTCCGTAATTAAGCCTTTTTTTCTGTGTCGTGATATTGTTCATCCATTGTTCAGGTAATTGAGTGCAATAATAGGGAGCAAGATGCAGGTATTAAAAGAGGTCCAAAAGTCATAAGTGGTGTTAACATATCTCTTCCCTGAACACAAAAGGAATTTTAAAACACCGATAACAGTTTAGGAAACACTTGCAAAATGCTCAGAAGGATCACAGGCCTGATTCAGTTCCTTCCTGTGAAATCCCAAACTTTCATGTCTCATAAACCATATCACACATCATATATTCATATATCTCAACTGTTTCTTATCTCATAAAAAAATTCTAGAAAATGGGTTTCAAGTGGACACTTTCTTCTAATCTACTATTCAGAAAAGTGTAATGCTTGTGTAGATGCCTAGCTGGAGGGCATGGAGGTCATTTCCCAGCTGTGTCCAAGGAGTGCACTATATGACTCTAGTAAAAGCACACGTGAAGACGCCTTCTTTAGTATGAGGGTGGTGGAACACTGGAACAGGTTGCCCAGGGAGGTGGTTGAGGCCCCTTCCCTGGAGATATTCAAGATGAGGCTTGACAAGGCCCTGGGAAACCTGGTCTAGTTGGGGGTGTCCCTGTTGACTGCAGGAGGTGGGAGTAGATGACCTTTGGAGGTCCCTTCTGGCCTGGACTATTCTATGATTCCATGCCAGCATGACTTTTAGAAGCTGAAACTTCCATGGTTTCAGGCTCTACTCAGTTAGACTTGCTAAGACAAATATACACTTCTGTAGCTCATCAAAATCTCCAAGAGACCTGCGACTCATAAAATCATAGAATGGTTTGGGTTGGAAATTACCTTAAAGATCATTGAGTTCCAACCCCCTGCCCTGGGCAGGGGCACCTCCCACCAGACCAGGTTGCTCAAAGCCTCATCCAGCCTGACCTTGAACTGGGACTTGAAGGGGCTCTAAGGTCTCCCCAGAGCCTTCTCTTCTCCAGGCCAAACACCCCCAACTCTCTCAGTCTGTCTTCATAGGAGAGGTGCTCCAGCCCTTGCATCATGCTACACACGTGTTCTCTGTCCTTCAATGGTGTGTCTAACGCCTGTCAGTGCCTTAAGAGCCAGTGGCTCAGGCCCCATTTTTCCACTGATTTAATATTGCACTGATCCAATGTACTCGTACAGTTCATTAGACTGATAACGTAATCAGGAAGCTCAAAAAAGTCATAATGTATGTAACCTAGGAGGAGAGCCAGATTGTGAAGAATTGCTTATCTAAATATAGAAAAGCATAATCTCTTTTTTTGTAGGTTGAAGTCCATCAATGAGACTGGGCCAAGCCAAGAAGCCTACAGCACTGTGGGTACCAACCCCATATTTACTACTGCAGTATAAGGGGGCTTTTTCTGTAGGGAGGCAGATGTAAATGTGCAACCATTATTGTGTCACGAACTTGAGAAAATATATCCATCCTTCATAAGTGGATACTTGCAATGGACATCTGCCAACATAGCATATTCAAAAAGTCTTCTTGATTTAATACATGGTTATTGGGGCACTCTTGAAAGCTTGGAGAACCACTAATCATGATGGTGAACTTTAAGTACATTTAATTATGGTATTAATTTGCTCCAGTTTATATTCTTTGTCTTGCTCATATAGTTCTCACTTATAGGCACTTTTATTTCTGGAACCAAACCAGTTTAGCCAAGAAACCATTCAGGGAAATGCCATATTTTCATCACATTTAAAACATTTAATTTGCAAAACTTGTAGTAAGAGGAAGGTGGGGGAGAATGCTTCTTATTTAGGAGATCAGTTGTGGTCTGATAAATAGTTTGATAGCTCCAACCTGCCCAGCACTGGTGGCAGCCCCAACTACAGCATGACAGTGGCTGTGGTATGAAAGCACCAGTGTATGATGCTGAAGATGTTCTTGTTGACTGGAAATCAGTGTAAATGGCACCACTTAAACTGCAATCTGGTAAGATCTTACCTTTGAGTCTCACACTTAACATGAAGCAGTGACGTGGCGTGGAATCACATTATAAATTACAGCTGTGTGGTATAGAAAATACCAGAGCTAATAACACTAAAAGCTGTCCAGTCATGCTGCAGCACCTCAGGACTGTGGCTACAGTGACTCTAGGATGTTTGTAGATACAATCCTAGCAGAAATGAGATGGTCTGTGCAGTCAGAGAAAGAAAAACACCCTCTCAAGTGCTGTGAGGGATGGAGGGATGGGAGGGTTTCCTCATGCTGGACCCAGTCCTTAGAACAGAACAGAATCACAGAATCACACAATCACACAATCACCTAGGTTGGAAGGGATCTTTTAAGATCATCTAGTCTAACCAATGAAAAAAAGAAAAAAAAAAAAAAAGGAAAAAGGAAAACAAACAAACAAACAATAAAACCCCCACAAATGAACAAAAAACCCACACAAACCCCACACCACACCCAAAACAAGACCAACCCAACACTAATCCATATCCCCAAGCACCATGTCAATTTGTCTCTTGAACACCTCCAGGGATGGTGCCTCAACCCCCTCCCTGGGCAGCCCATTCCAATGCCTGACAACCCTTTCAGGAAAGAAATATTTCCTAATCTCTAACCTGAACCTCCCCTGGGACAACTTGAAGCCATTACCCCTTGTCATCTGTGACCTGGGAGAAGAGACCGACCCCCACCTCTCTACACCCTCCTTTCAGGGAGTTGGAGAGAGCGATAAGGTCCCCCCCTCAGTCTCCTCTTCCCCAGACTGAACACCCCCAGCTCCCTCAGACGCTCTTCATAAGACTTACTCTCCAGACCCCTCACCAGCTCCATTGCCCTTCTCTGGACCTGCTCCAGCCCCTCAATGTCTTTCTTGTGGTAGGGGGCCCAAAACTGGACACCAGTGGGGTCTCACCAGTGCCCAGTACAGGGGGACAATCACCTCCCGGGTCCTACTCACCACACTGTTCTTGATACAGGCCAGGATGCTGTTGGCCTTCTTGGCCACCTGGGCACACTGCTGGCTCATGTTCAGCCAACAGTTGACCAACACCCCCAGGTCCTTTTCTGCCAGGCAGCTCCAGCCATTCTTCCCCAAGCCTGTAGTGCTGCAGGGGGTTGGTGTGACCCAAGTGCAGGACCCGGCACTTGGCTGTGCATTTGATCCCCTCATCCAGATCATTGATAATGATGTTGAAGAGAACCAGCCCCAGTACCGAGCTCTGCGGGACACCACCTGTGACTGGCCTCCAACTGGATTTAACTCCATTCACCAACAACAACCCAGTCCCAGATGCTTTGTAGCTCTTAATGCCAAACACCGGCCAAATTAGAGGTGTAACTGGTCTTCTAGAGACAACTGGAGGCATTTCTGCCTCATATCAGAAAGAAAAGCATGAGTGGCATTCAGCACATTTTTTTTTTTACTTAGAAATAGTGTAGCAAACAGCAACTCTTCTATCACCAGAACCGATGAAGATCTATTTCCTAAAGATCTGTGTCTGAAAGTTAGCAATGAATCTAAATTCTAATGTTCATGAGAAGTCTTTTCTGAAACTTGGATATTTATAATGGCTTCTCTGGGGTGAATTCTCCGGTGCCTAATAGCTCACACTGCAGCTTTTTGCATAGTTACAGATTTATTTTTTTTTTCCACTACCTGATGAAAACCACAAGATTTTCTTATAAAATTGGAACCAGCTGCTGCCTTAGGGCTTTTCACTCACTAAAGGATTATTCTGCTAAAAGGAGCTAAAGAGAATGATGTAGATTTGCATTACTCTGAGTGAACCTGCTTAAAAAATTCAGATGGTGAGAACCATTAGGCATTTTCAATAGCAATAACTGAAAGAGATAAAGTATTTTCTGGGAAGCATTCTCCTTATAAAGAGGTCCAAATGTTGCTCCTATTCATACTAAATACCCAGGATATTAGAGGAGAAAATGACTGTGTACTTATTGAGGCATCCAACCAGAAGTCTGGTGTTATAGATTCAGCTAATCCACCCCTGTTTTCACCAAGTGTGGGCTTTAAAATTACCTCCGGTTTACAGAATTAGAAACAGATCTTATTGCTCTGCTTCTTGGTCTGCTTCAGTTTATTCCTCAGTTCAGAGAAAGTCAGTCTCATGTGGATGCAGAAAGAGGTGAAAGTACTTTCCTGTCTCAGAATTGAGGAAAATTATCAATTCATCTTCAGATTATAGAATGGATGGTTATACCTTTAAGTGATGGCAGAAATTCCTTTGAATAATAGTCAAATTCTCTAAATAAGTGGTTCTTTGAGAGATAGAAATGTCCACTTGAGAGTGGATGCTGGAGGCTCACCCTGAATACCCTAACATGATTGCACAACTTCATGACCTCATGGTGTCTTGCATGGAAGGTCACAGCCATTCATCAGTCTGAAGATAACGTGTATCTAGTTTGCAGTACCCATAGAAAAACCCATTTATTGTTAGAATCTTGTGTTTGCCTGAAAAATTAAATCTAAGGGTCTGTTCTAATATATTAGCCCTACTTTATATAATACATGAGATACCAATGATCTCTAAGGTCCCTTCCAACTCTAACCATTCTATGATTCGACACTTCTACAATTCTAATCTTTAAGAATAAAGGAGAGAGTGTATTCACTATAACAACCAGAAAAAAAAAAAGATGATGGGAAAGCAGAGAACAGCAGCTATATTCCCCCATGGCTTGCTTTTGTCCTTCCACAACATATTCTGTGGCAGGATCAAGCTAGCAGTGACTTGTCATGTCTCCTCCTTCACCACGGACATGGTCTCCTTCTGTCTGAAGTGGACACACAGGCCTTTAGTCTTCTCTCTTGAAATGAGCTGAATCTCTAGCATAGTTTTATCCAGGTCTCTTCAATCCAGATCAATAACAAAAGGTACCATTCTCTCTATCACAGGGTTTCTCTGCCTCATAATTGGCAGCAATGGTGTGGCATGTTTGGTACTCTTACAAACCCAGTCCTCACTCTTATGACCAGTGCACTCGGTATTTGGAGGCAAAGACAGCTAAGTCCAATGTGCCAACACAACGCAGCACATCAAATTTAACTTTTCGAGTAAATTTTTGTGGCCTATTAGCAATAGATTTGCTAGAATCCTTTGAGGAACGCTTTGAACGCAGGTTACGACTTATTTGCACAGAAGTTTACTCAATTAAAATCATAGAAATAGTGGAGGTGAGTTCCCAACGATGTGAATGAAGAGCAAAGGCAAGAGGATAATGGTTTTAAACTAAAAAAGGGTAGATTCAGACTAGATATAAGGAAGAATTTTGAGGGTGGTGAAACACTGGCACTGGTTGCCCAGAGAGGTTGTAGATACCCCATCCCTGGAAACATTCAAGGTCAGGTTGAACAAGGCTCTGAGAAACATCATCTAGTTGAAGACATCCCTGCTTATTGCAGAGGGGGTAGATTAGAAAACCTTTAAAGGTCCCTTCCAACCCAAACTATTCCACGATTCATGTGTCGTCCAGGAATTAAAGCAGTTCCTTGATGTCAACCACGGTGGACTGGGCACACTTCAGTATCCTGGGGAGCTTTTGATGGAAAATGAGTGGTGGAAAACTCACGGATGGAAAGCCAGGGTAATGCCAACAGTTAGCACAACAGTCTATCGAAAGAGCAATAACAGAATACTGAAATGATGGACAAAAAAGTGGCAGAAAGCAGGGTGTCAATGGTGCAGGGATGATGCTGCCATCCTGGGTCTTTGGTGGGTTTGAGAACTGCCCAGTGAAGGATATTACACCATGAGACCCACAGTGCATTGCCACGGTCCCAGGACACTATGCAAATAAGAACAATGAGCATTTAAAGCAAGAACTGTGCACTTGGCAAACAATTCGTAAACTGGGGTATTTGTCTCGGTAATTTGCAATTAAATTCAATTAATAAGCACATTAATAACAATCACACAAGTCTATTTGTAAATATGTCCCTAGCAAAGTAGGGGGGGCTGATTTCCTGCTACTTACACCTTCAGCAGCCATCGCCATCCATGCAAAATGAATGTAATATTTCTCAAATCTAATTTTGTACGATTCCCCACCTCCTTCAAAGTCACTTTGCAGCACTACAAGCAAGTTTTCAGGTGGCAGCGTGCAGGAGGGTCCACTGAACACTTCTGCCTGCTCAGCTCTGCGTACAACCGCTCAGCCCAGGGAAAAAAATCTGTGCCTTTGCCTTTCAGGTCCATTTTCTCTCCACAGTTTCACCCTCATCGCTTCTAAATCCATTAGCCCATTTCAAAACATCAACTTTGAGGAGAAGCGGTGACAGGAGAGGAGAGGAACCCACATTAGTGTCTCTGCTGAGGCTGCGATTCACCTTTACCGTCGTTTGCTTAATTTAGTGGAAACACTGGCCTTTCAGCGTGTAGAGTTCAGAGTCACCCCCTCAGCTAGGGGATGGGACACAACGGATGGAGGACACTGAGGGTACCCGTGGAAGTCCTTCAGGAGTGTGAAGTGGCTGAGCTCCTGGGAATAAATTTCAAGTACAGTTGAAGGTAGTTAGAGATAAAGGTCACTACGACACAAAACAGGAGCCACCTCAAAACCAGGCTGTTTAACCTACCACAGGAATATGAAATTCCATGACTCTGCTTTCGGTCCTAATCAGCTCCCACATTTAAGTCACCGTGTCACTTTAAACTCCTCAAAACACTATGTTTCGTTGCGGTATCTACGCAGTATTTTCCCCGGTCTTCTACTGATTTGCAAAGGACTTACATAAGGAATTTAAGAATAAGAGTTTCAGTTTTTGTTGTTTGTTGTTGGCCTGTTGTTTAGCGGCTTTTGGGGTTTTTTTTTGTAAGGGGAACAATGAGAAATGTCTTCTAGCCAATTTAGGAAAATGTGAATACGTAAATTTACACGTCTAAGGAGGGGTTTCTTTAACATAATGCCATTTATCCTACGCTCCAGGAATTTAATAAACAGCTATAGTAAATATAAAAAATGTCTAATGAAATATTTGAGGAGAGATTATGGCATGTAAACTGCCAATTGAGTTTTGATATATTGCAGGGAAGTCTGAGGACTTGACGTGCAATTTTTAAAGTTACATTTCCCTGACTTAAATAGCACCCCATGGTATTAATCAAACCACACAGAGACAGCATCTTCAGGTATGCAGAATCTAAAGCAGAGCAGCAAGACATACTTGCGCAATCAGAATCTCTAAAACTCAGGAAATTATTCCAAAAAGTCAGTCCCTAAGTGGTTGTTATCGCTAAAGCTCGTTATTGAACATCGAGCTGCTTGAAATGTTCCACCAAAGCCAGCGTGTTAGGATCAAGATGCTCATTTAAATTTACTTGGGTTTGGTGGACTTTTCTCATCCCAGAGCCTAGCTCCAAACCAGCTCCACTTCCTGGCAAGGCTGCCTTGGATCCAGGAACCTTGTTGGTCTTCAAGAACTACTTCACCCAAAGATCATCTAAGCTGCTCAGGAGCCTGGCTTGCCATATCTCAATCAATCTGCTTGGTAGGTCTCTGGAGTCCCCCATATACTGGTCTACGTTCAGATGTCTCTGAGGCAGGACCCTGGAAACCTGGGAACTGTCCATCTAATTGGGGTTTCCTTCCAGTTCTGCAGCAGGGAGGTGGAAGCCAGTGAGAGCCCTCACTCCCCAGGCTTTCAGGCTCGTACATCTTGGACCTGAGACCTGAAAATACTCAGAAGGGCACATCGTGCCGGTGTCTAGGTAGGGCTCGCTCCCCAACACTGAATTCATCTGCAGCTTGTCAGGGAAGCTGGCATTTTTGTTAATTGAGCTGCTGCCATGCTGTATGGAAGACTGAGGAGGAATCTGATCAACGCCTATAAATACTCAAAGGGTGGGTGTCAGGAGGATGGGGACAGTCTTTTCTCAGTGGTGCCCAGGGACAGGACAAGAGGTAATAGGCCTAAACTTGAACATAGGAAGTTCCATCTAAACATGAGGAGGAACTTCTTTCCTGTGAGGGTGGCAGAGCCCTGGCAGAGGCTGCC
>JAOTQQ010000012.1:120708484-120721959 GCA_026546715.1 Gallinago undulata
AAGAGGGACAGGGAACTACTGGAGAGAGTCCAATGTAGGGCAACCAAGATGATTAAGGGATTAGAGCACCTCCCTTAGGAGGAAAGGCTGAGAGAGCTGGGGCTTTTTAGCTTGAGAAGACTGAGGGGAGACCTCATCTATGTTTACACGTTCCTAAAGGGTAGGTTGAAGGATGATGGAGCCGGACTCTTTTCAATGATTTCCAGCGATAGGAAGCAGGGCAACGGGCATAAGCTGGAACATGGAAAGTTCCACTCAAATATGAGGGAGAACTTCTTTCCAGTGAGGGTGCCAGAGCCCCACAGGCTGCCGAGCGAGGTCATGGAGTCCCCTTCTCTGGAGATTTTCAAGACCCGCCTTGATGCCGTCCTGAGTGATGTGCTCTGGGCAACCCTGCTTTAGCAGGGGAGTTGGACTGGATGATCTCTAGAGGTCCTTTCCAACTCTGTCACATCTGTGAATCCGTTTTGAAAGACAAGTTGAAAAACAAATGTATTGTTTTTTCAATAGATATTATATATTGAGGAACACAGTAGACTGTCAGTAGTTAATCGATTTTGTTTTAAGAGCCTGTGCTTGCTCACTGCTGAGTTGGTCATTAAAAGATTATTTATCTTCTTTATATTTCTTATATGAATTATCATGTAACCCATGATTCAGCACTTTTGGTTGGCCTAAGTATCACGAGAATAGAGTTACCATCTGATCTGTCTTGCTCCAGAGATGTTTGATACCTCGGTTACGATGCATTCTCTCCAACCCCGAGATCTTATCTGTGGTGTGCTGAAAGGTGTTGTGGTAAACTTAAAAACTTCAAAAACTTACCAAAAAACTGCTATTGGAGTAAAATGAGCAAAACATCCTTTGAACTGACCTGTTTATTATGGACGCTTAATTCTCAGTAAATCAAATGCTTAAATTTTGGAAGCAATGCCAGGGGCAAAGGTGCAAAGTCCAGTCTATCGCTGGCTTCAAGCGCTGGCTCCAGGGAGTATCCCCGTTCACTGGTGGAACGAAGGGAAGGGATCTTTGCTTCCTGAAGCTGTGAGAAGGGGCTTCACTGACTCTGGGTACACTAAGGAAAATTAAAGAGGATTCACGATGAGTTTTGTTAAAGGAGGAAAAAAGGCAAGAATAATTATTTTAAAAATCAGGTAAATTCGTTCTCAGTATTTGGCAATGAGATCTGGCTGGTAATATTTTTGAATTTCCAGCACCTACAATCTGCATGAGAACAGCTATCCTTTGCCATAATGGATGAGAGCATTATTCCATTTTACCCCAGCCCCATGTGTGCTTCTTAAGTTGGGAGAGCAATTTAACTGTACAATGACTGCTTTTTTTACCTCTGCTCGTGTCCTTTTTTTTTTTTTTTTTTTTATAGCTGTTACCATAAATTGAGTCTAGACCGGCATCAATTGCGTATACCTTTTAAAATATGTACTGTGGTATTTCTGGTTGGGATGGTAATGTTTTGTGCATTACAGCATGGCCCTTGGTAACATCAGCGGCATCTCCCGAGCTGGATTTTCAGCTGTGACATGTCACTTGAGCTGTGTCATGCCAGAGTGGACAGACCAGGGTCTTATGCCTTTTCCCCTTCACCCGGAGGCAGATTGGGTGTCCTAAAAACATTGCATTTCCGTTCTGTGTTTTCATGAGCAGCTGCCAGTGCATTGTCTTCTCTCACGCAAGATACTCGGAAACCATCGGATGTCAGGGAGGTGCACCGATAAATTAAATGCTGTGAAGATGATATTTGAAGGATTATCCAGACCAAATCTGTTGGAAGCAAAGGGCTGCACTTACTGTCTCGATGAACAGGCTCCGTCTCGCTTTTGTAAAGCTGAGAACAAAACAAATCCATATGATAACCTGCAAACTGGCCTTTCTGTTTGAGTCTCTTGATTTTGATGCAAGATGTATCAGAGCAAAAAAACAGGTCCCAGGGGACCAGGAAACCAAAGAGATTTCTGCATGTTACTTATTTCAGAAAAAAAACCCACCCCATGGTAATTATCATGACATATGGCAGGCTCATGAGTTTTCTATTTGATGAAGATAATGTGAATACTTGACACGTGGCACTGAACCCCATGTCCTTTGAGGGAATATTGAAAACAAGCCTGTGACACTGACACAGCTGTTTCAAAGTCACTTTGGGATCAAAAAAGTATCCCAGTAGAGTCTTTTTATGAAGCCGCTACAGTCTGCTCTGTCCACACCTTGGTAATTCTCTCTTTGGGGAGGCATGCAATGAAGGCAAGGTTTTCCATGTGGGATAAATGAGTGTATTTATATTGAAGTGTATTTGATTTGCACTGGTTGGGACCTGGACAACAGCCCTGCATTTGAAGTTGTTTGGTTAAGTGTACAGTGTCCCTTCCATGTGAACATAATGTCATTATGAGTGAACGAATACCCGTACTCCACAGACCATACCTGAGACAGGTCTTCTAGTATTTTTGAGCAACGATGGAACAGGAATCAGAGCAGTGCTTTTCTCTCGGTACTTAAGCACCTAAAAAAACGCCTGACTCATAGTTGCTGAATTTTCAAGTCATCTTGTTGCTACTTGTTGTAAATATTCATACGGGGTTTCTTCTAAAATATAGGGAAAGGCAGGATTCAGATCGCAGGATGCAAACCTAAAGCCTATGGAAATTTTTGTCTGGGTGACAAGGTGAACTCCTGAGGTTGAGTAAGACTTACCCAATCTCTGAGGCTCAGGTTCATTCCTCACCAAGAACCTTTTATGCCTGCTGCTTGTGGGAAATTGTATTGTGTTCCCCTAAGCTCCTGCCTAAAAACTGGCACTTCACTGGACTGGTAAAAAAAACTTCTAGGTTTATTTAAGGATAAAAGTCCATCAGGAGCCAAGTTCTTAACAAAGCTGTTAAAGGGAGATCTTTCTTCTCCAAGGCAGGAACAAACATCAGTGCAGAACTCTGGAGGACATTTTACCTGGAGTTCATCAGTGTCTTCACTCATCTTTCATTGGGTGCCTCCTGATGCCATTGCAAGGGTTAGACATTACTTTAAATATCTCAGGTGTGGCCAGAGCTATCCCAAGGACAGCCAGGTGGGTCACAGTTTTGGGTGTCTCTGGCCACTTGCACACTGTCCCATTGGAAGGGGTGGTTGCTGGTGTGCTTTGGGACACTCCAGCTTGCCTTGATTTAATATACTGGTAGAGAAGGTATTTTTGGTGAGCTCCTAAGATGGTCCCATTTTATGTACTTCTTCAATCAATCAGGTTTCTGTGACAGACAATGATGGCATCAAGTTTTGTTCACAAACTCACATTCAGAGTTTCTTTTCCAAGCATGGTGATCTCCTTTGGGATTGTTCAGTGAAAGCTCCTCAGGTGGTCTGTCTGTTCTGCTTTACTGAAGTATCTACCATTGTGTTTGGCTTTGGGACGTTTCTTTCTGGAGAAAAGTGGATATTGCTAAATGAAAATAATTAAGGTAGTTCTTTTGCAGAATGTAAGAGATCATCCAAAAGTGTTACTGGCTTGTTCTGAGAAGAACTGGGAGCACATTTCTATTTCTAGTATTTTCACAAAGCCTTTGTATTTTCATATATGGTCTTTTAAAATTTTTGATAGGAATTATTTTGTGGAGTTAAATGCCATTGGAAAAAACTGTTCCAGAAGTACCTTGGCCTGTGGTCTGTGTATGTATGCATGCAAATACATAGTGTGAGATTATAGCATGGAAAACCTTGGCCAGTGCCCCTGAATTCTGTTGAAACACTGACGTTGACTTCACTGCACTTTAGGCCAGTCCTGCCAGCATTTAGAACAAAAAAGACAAAAAACCCTCTAATATGAAAAGAGTACATAGGTATGAGGCCAGTCCTGTTTGTCTGAACCTTACATCTTTTTTTAGAGTTGAAGCAGGAGGGACAAAGGACTTAGACATAATTTAGAGCTGAGGCTGTAAGTCTGGGATGTGTCCATCTGTTTTCCCACGTGTCCTGGCAGAACACGTAACAACCCTTCACACTGAGCACAGGTGGCTTCTCGTGCCTTTCCTTTGCCCCGTGACCAGCATGTGGTCAGCATTTTTATTTCATCTTATTATTGAAGTTTTCCTACGTTCCTACATTTTGCAGTCTGTTACCTGACTGCAGGTGTGTGTGTTGCAATTTGCTGTGTTTGGTGGTGTTTTAGCTGAGGTCAGGAGAGCGGCACCAGGTCCACAAGAGAGCTGGTTCCTCAGGAGCTAAGCCGTGAGGTTGGAGGTCCTGTGGATCACCTTGATGAGCAACTTGTGTGTTGGGAAGAAAAATAATGCTTCTCCAGATAGGATTAGTAATCTAGGTTAGTCTTCTCTTTAATAAATGATACATGAAGGCTTGAAGCTGAAGACACACGTACTGTGTGGTTTCATGCAAGAGCAAAGTTCATTATAATCTGAGAAAAGTCCCAGTTATTTTTGGCAAGAAATAGCGTAAGAAATCCCTACGCTTCTACTGTTTATTCTGTCAAAGGTAAATAAATGATGTGGGAAACAAAACTGAACAGGGGTGACCAATTATTTTAGAAGGCATACAGGTTAAGTCCTATCAACTGAAGGCTGAATAATAGAGTTTCTCTGGGTCTTTAAAAAAAAGTGGATTTTTCAAAATAGTAGAGCAAAGGGGGAAAAAAACCTTTTAAAGTTGATTTATAAGGCCACTTATAAATATTGTATTTTTTAAGTATTTTTGCTAGCCAACTTTGACCCTCAGGTCACTCCTTATTCACGCTTCAGTGAACCTGATACTCATTTATTGCACTCTGAGTTTATGTTTATACTGCTGCCCAGGTGAGGTTGATTTCCTTCTAAACTAGGTATGGAAAGTTAACCCAAAATGCTGTAGCTGCTGCAATAACAGTGAAATGGTGAATAATTCCTTTTTTCAGTACTTTCTTCAGTCTGTTGAATTCAGGAAGAATCTGTGCAGTTTGTTACACACTTGTATGAGTATTTTGGATGCAGTAAGCATGTCGAAGAGAGAGTATTTTATCTAGAGTAGCTAACAGAGATGAGAGATCTTGGACTGAAGGATAATCTGCTTGATGAGTGTATTATAGAGAGAACAGAGCTCTTCAGGAAGCATTCTTAGTACTTGTCAGCACCAGCGGGGACGGAATGGTGGGACAAGTCTTATTACAATATTGTGTGACTGATGTTAGTAATGCTTGTGTGGAGCATAAGCTCCTCTGAAAGCTCCTCTTTACTGAAAGCAAAGGAATTCCCTTTGAAGGGAGCTGGTGTGACCGACTCACAGGTGTTCTTATCTCTCAGGCTGATTTCTGCCAGTATTTGAAGATATTTTTTTTTAGTTAGGGGGGGGGGGGTATGAAGTCAAAAGCATAAGCCTAATCTTGGAAATATCCACTGTTGCACTGAATCCCTGGTAACGTGTCTGATACGTATCAGCAGTACTGTGTTCACATTAATGTAACCTCAGCAGCATTTATTACTCCAGCATCATCTCTTTCCTCCCTAACTTGATTTATAACCCAAACCCTGCCCTTACCTAAGCCCGGGTTGCTGAGGGGGAGGCTGTGTGTGACGGAGAAGTGGTTCACAGATTGCTAGCAGGGTTTTAGCGTTGCCAATCTTTGATGGAGGAGTCATCCCTCCCAGGGTTTCCCCGGGGGGAGGCAGGGTGCAGCTGCAAAGGGCACGCTGTGCAGGCACAGAAGTCTTCTGCTTGGGAAGTCAAGCTGAAAGCCGGTGTTCAAGCTGCTGGAGAGCCTGGGTCGAGCACTGCAGGCAGGAGGCACAACTGCAGATCTGCTTCTTCCACCCTCCATTTTTTACGAGGGAAGATGGGAAGAAAACTTTCAAAAGCTCTGAAGCTTTCCCCCTGTCCCAGTTATGTGAAAAGGAGCGTTATCCCTGGGGAACTGGGCTGAACTCAGGAGTGGTGTTTCCAGGAGGAGCAATCCCCATGGCAGGTTGGTTTGCCCATGTATGTGCGCTTGGTAGCCACTCCACGGTTTGCGTGACGGTGGGTGGAAGAAGCAGTTCTCTCCCACCCTTCCTCACCTACTCTAGGGGAGACAAATAGCACTTATGGGCACAGAAGTGACATTGAACCAGCACAGAGATACACGAGGAAAACTCAAAAGAAGAATGGAGCTTTTTAACTGGATTTCCCCTTCTCATTCCCTGTGTCTGTATAAATACAGTTTTCTTTTCCCTGCTATACATGCATGACAGAGTCAATTAGAAAGGCATCAAGAAAAAACCCACAGTGCTCTCTTTCTGTTTTCTTAAGGTCTATGCAGAAGAATCTCACAATATTTTTATTATTTTTGCTAAAATGTTTGTTTCTTAATGTTACATATCTGTTAGAATCCTAGAATTACCTGGGTTGGAAGGGACCTTTCAGATCATTGAGTCCAACCATCAACCTAGCACTGACAAAAGCCATCACTAAACCGTATCTCTAAGAACTATATCTGCCTGGCTTTTTTAAAAACTTCTCTAAAATGAAACCTCTCCCAGAGGGATGTTCATCTGAATCTCCTGAGGTGTTTATAGCAGAAAGACGAACACCCATTGACTCCACTGTGCACTGCCATAACTTTGATCTAGAGTGTAAGAAAAATAGATGATACATTTTTCAGTGGATGAAAAACCCTGATAAATTTATACAATGATGTCAAATATAATGGCATTCATTGTTTGGTGAGTTGCCACAGAAAAGGTAGATTTCCCAGGCTTAAGGGTGCTATTTTGAAACACAGTTGCTGTTAAAGGAGATTTACAGTACTCTAAAAAACATGGGAGTGAGATAATAGATAAAAATGAAGACATAAAACACAGAGCCAGGTAGTGTTGGAATAGCAAAACAGCAGGCTTTTCTGTCTCTTCCACCCAAAAATCTGTAGTCACACTTGTGCCAGTGAGTGCCATTTCTTTTGCACAATAGTATGACTCTCCATCATTCCATTGATGTTGGAATAACATGCAATTCAGATAAATGTGTTTGCATCCCGTGTAAAGCAACCTAATATTTGAGCTAAAGTTATTTCATATGGTAAGGGTTCAAGAAAAATGGAGTAGGCAGTCTAAGTCACCAAGTACCCTACCCTAAAGCTAGAATAGATGAGCAGAAGAGAAGAACAAGGATAAAGTAGAGAGTAAGAGAAAAATAGTCACCAAATATCTAAATGTAGAAGCATAGAATGGTGTGGGTTGTAAGGGACCTTAAAGATCATTGACTTCCAACCCTCTGCCATGGGCAAGGACACCTCCCACTAGACCAGGTTGCTCAAAGTCACATCCAGCCTGGTCTGAAGTTCTAGTGCATAATAGGGTCTTGGCACCTAAAAACCATGGCAATATTACTCAATTCTTCTTAAAAACCCTTAACTTGATATCTCACGTAACTTGTTCGAAAGAGAAAGTAGGAGCCTTTTGGTCAAAAGAGGAGGCAGTGGCCGTATGATTTCATATGAACGTTCTCCAGTTTTTCTTGAAGAATCATAGAATGGTTTGGGTTGGAAGGGAACTTAAAGATGACTATGTTCCAACGCCCCTGCCCTGGGCAGGGACACCTCCCACCAGACCAGGTTGCTCTAAGCCCCATCCAGCCTGGCCTTGAACCCCTCCAAGGATGAGGAAACCCCACCTTTTCTGGGAAACCTGTTCCAGTGCCTATGTCTTAATTCCTAGCACAGACCTTCAGCGTGGTGACAGCCATCTACTGAAAGAGGAGGTCTGATGACTAAGCTACTTGTGAGTGAGATTATTCCTTCTGTGAAAGCAAAGCAGTGTTTTCTCCAACTGTGTAGGACAGAATTTTAAACTAAGCAGGGGACAGCTGTTCCCTCATGTTTACTGGCAGCTCGTGCGTATGTGTTCAGTATATGTATATAAAATTTACTCTGTAAAGTGAGGTGCTTTTCTGCTGTGCTAGGTCACATTGGCGTGTCACCCCACCAGCCCAAAAAACAGGGTACCCCAGAGAAGGATATATGTGTTTTAGCTTGAGAAAAATTTAATATGATGTTGCCAGCCTTTTTGTTGCATGAATCACTCCTAGTAAAGATACAGTGTCATAAGCCCACCTCTGGGGTGAAAACACAGCTATTAAAGAAAGTATGAGCATTTTATAGTATTTGGGGAGTAAAGTTAATGAGCCTTGCTTACAAATTAAATGCAGACAAGTAGATATATGTTCTCATCTCTCCTTAATGTTGCTGTTTCAATACTGAATTCCTTGCAGTATTGAGTGATTTGAGATTTCCAGTCATTTGACAGAGCAGAGGAGCCCCTGTGTACCAACGTGGACCTGAGGTGCACTGCAGATACTTTAAGGTCACGCAGAAAGTCCGTGACAAAGCAGGAAACCAGATCCAAATCTCTTGTGTCCCACACAGCCCCTTGCATCTCCACCAGCGTTTCATTCTGTGGAAGAAATATGTCTTCTTAGATATGCTAGACCTAAGGCAGGCAGGGTTTATCCTCTCTTATTAATTAAATAATGTTCTCTTTAATAATGCTGGCAGAGATTTTCAAGCTTACAAGGCTAAGGGACTGAGATGTCTTGTTTCTATTCCTTTTAATGGGAAATAAGCTATTTTAGCCAACGTATTGTGGGTGTATCTGTGTAATGGTGTACATGTCAGTTGATCCTAGAGTCTTTTGACATGTTTAGTTCAGTGCTATTCTTTAAAAGAAAATGTATAGATTATACTATGCTTAAGGAATTTAACTGTTACTTATCATAGTAACCATTTGCCTTTGATCAGATTTCTACAGCATAGCTTGAAAAGTGAATTAATATTTAATTTAAAATCGATAAAGCAGGCTTTGTGGGTGGGAAAACAAAAAGTAACGTTAAGAGCGGAGATAAAAGAGTAAGAAAGTCTTCAGATGCATCCAGATTTTGCTTTAGGTATTTATCCATAGTCATTGATTCTTCATTTTGCCCTGATCTTTTGGCTTGAATATTCCTTTTGTTTGGAAGCAGATGTGAAGAATCTCCTCTGACATGCCGCAACCTGCCCATTCTTCCAGTATACTTTGGACAAGTTAAATTTATAATCGGTGCAGTCAGCTTCCTCCGGATTCTCAAATGAGTTGCAAGGTGAAATTTCCTAAGCTAGTTCCAGCTGGTCTGCTGTGGGACTGGCAGCTGGATTACTGCATCACCCTTTGGTGTTACCCTCATGTTAATTCAGCTTGGTAAGAGGCGAGGGTAATTAATTTGGGTGCAGGGATGTGTGCTGACAGCCTCAGTGCTGCTTTGTGTTGTGGAAGGACCAGCTTATCATAGTGTCAAAGAATGGTTTGGGTTGGAAGAGACCTCTGGAGGTCATCTAGTCCAAGTCTCTGCCAGAGCAGGGTCACCCAGAGCAGGTTGACGTGTCCAAGTGGGTTTGAATGTCTCCAGAGAAGGAGACTCCACCATCTCTCTGGGCAGCTGCTCCAGGGCTTTGCTACCCTCACAAGAAAGAAGTTCCTTCTCATGTTTAGACGGAACTTATGTTCCAGTTTGTGCCCTTTACCTTTTGTCCTGTCACTGGATGCCACTGAGAAAAGCCTGTCCCCATTCTTCTGACACCCACCCTTTGAATATCTATAGTTGTTGATCAGTTTCCCCCTCAGTCTTCCCTTCTCCAGACTAAAAAGACCCAAGTCCCTCAACCTCTCTTAGACAATATGTATAAATCTTCCAAGAGTGGAGTTAACTTTCCTTAGTTTTATCTTCACCTTGTTCCAGTTTCTCACTCCTGTGTTGCTCACAAAAAGGCTGAGCTGGGCACGCTGAAAAACAGAAATGATGCAGTAGGAAAGCTTGGATAAAGTCTTCACTTAGCATGGCATTTAGTCATTTCTCTGTATCACAAACAAGTGAACTGAAGACATTATAGACATTTTTTTTCAAGCAAAAAGTAGGGAAAATATGGCAGGTGAAGAAGCACACAAAATCAGGGTGATCATCTACTAGAGAGAAAGTAACTCTCCTTAAATTAAAAATAGGATACAGATCAATCAAAAAACAGTGCTGGCAAAGTCCTAATAAAGCCAGATATGTAAAACCAGAAAGACCAATATTTATTAAGGTGCGATGTAAATTACACAACTCTATAAAAAATAAGGCAAATGGAGTGAAATGCCTCATTTTATGTGAGGATATTGGCCGAATAAGTTTGAGTACCTTAATGGAAAAGAAATCATCGACCTGTAATATCAAGCTATAAAGTAAGTCTGAATGGCAGAGAAATTCCTGCCATTGGGGGGGAGGATCCTATACATTAGGAGTGAAGAGTTCACACTGTCAGGAGGAACCCAGAATCCCAGATATAAACAGAAGGAATGAAATGCTGCAGCTGTACAGCCCGCTGCTCCGTCTGGGTGAGGATGGGGATTGGGAAAAGCTGGAGGAGACCAAAGAGGCTGCAAGGGCAAAAACTGCACGATAATGTGTGATATAAATAGCAGATGTTTCGATCCCATAAATGTATGTTTCAAAATATAACTGTAGCAAAACTATTGAAAATTAGCATATTGTTTGGAAATTGGTCCTCATTTAAAAATCAAAAATAAAAAGGACTCACTATGGAAATACTTCATTTCAAAATAAAAGATTCTTCAAAGTGGAGGAAATCTGCTGGAAACAACTTTAAAGGGAAAAAAAAAAGGGGGGGGCGGGGGGGGGAACCAACCCAAACTAGTGTAATTATGTTAGCACTTACTAAAAAAAATTAATCCTACAGCCTGGTATGGTAAAATAGCTAATCAAAGAGTTTTGTTGCAAATAAAAAAGCCTTCAGAAAGTGGAACTCATGTCCAAAACAAGGAAGACAGAGGGGAAAGATCCCTTAAATGCTGCTCTGGAAGTCCCCAGCCATGGGTTGCTGAGATTTGGAGTACGTACCGAGGAAAATCTCCCTCTGAGCTCTTCCCTCTTGTACAGATTTGTGATAAATAGGAGGTGAGCTGTTTCTCTGCCTTGGTGTGGGCATTTTTATGTCTGTTATAGAATCATAGAATGGTTGGAAGGGACCTTAAAGACCATCGAGAGACAACCCCCCTGCCCTGGGCAGGGACACCTCCCACCAGACCAGGTTGCTCAAAGCCTGTTCTTTGGGGAAATCTCATCCTTCTTTTCCACATCCCGTGCTGCAGTGTGCCGGGAGTTTTCCGAGCGAGAGGACATTGCTGAGGGCGTTTTGGATATTTCAAGGTCGAGTGGTCCCCGAGCTGAGTTTTGTGTTTGTTTGCTTGTTTCTGGTTAATGGTGCTATTTCGGTTGCTTGAGTTTATTTAGTCAATCTGCATCCTTGGGCTGTTCCTACCCAAACAGTTGATCAAACAAGGTGCAACTCTGCAACCTGGAGGGGAAGCCTGTTACCCTGGGCAGCTCGGAGGTGAAGTTAATTAGCAGAAATGTAGTTCTCAAAAGACACCCGAGGGAAAAGTCAAGAAAAATGCACCGTGTCCCCCTCTCATCCCTAAATCACTGCGGCTCCCCTTGTTAGGGGGCCAGTGACAAAGCACAGCTGGGGCTCCTCTCCAGTGATGCAGAAGACAGTGCCGTGCTGCTCCCCGACAGCTGGTTGGCATCGCTGCTGCCTCGTCGGATCTACACAAGATACGCTTATTTTTCTTTGGGGAAGCCAGGTTTTGATCTTTGGAGCCTGTTGTGTTTTGAGGAAGGTTTTTTTTTTTTAGTGGCTTGGAAACATTTAGCTACTAGGCTTTCCCAGAGTCATAAAATGTGTGCATTGAGAAATAAAGGAGAATGTGGTTGTTTGTTTTTTTTTTTTTTTTTGAATGCTGGCAAATAGCAAATAGCTTGGCAAATAGCAAATAGCTTGACAAATAGCAGAGAAACGGACCCTCATTTATCATAATGCTCCTCGTGGAAAGCAAACAGGCAAGTGTTCGGAGTGTCATATGGCCAGTCTGCTTTCAGGCATGGCCACCGTGGAAGCCTTCCTCATCATACTCTGCAGCAGCGCCCGTTCTGCCCGAGGGATGCTGATTTCATTAGGGGTTAGCTGAAAAACAAGATTCATTGGGAAGGCAATTGCCCCTTCGCTTCCATCTCTGCAGTTTCTCACACAGAGAATATCCCTCAGACAGAGGGATAAAAGTTGTCAGCCACAGAGAACAAGTTCAAGACTGGAAAGAATCTTACAGTCCGGTAATTTCCCTCCTTGTTCCAGGAGGTACACCCCACACTTTTCAAAATTATTTCATCAATAAAATTTGCAATTTCTGTACAGGATTTAGAATAGAATAAATTGCGCAAGTAGAAATATGGCAAGGCTTGAAATACCATAAGTGGAGCTTGTATTTTTTGTATCTGGAGTCTTGCATTTCAAATTTTCTTTCTTGTCACTGATTTCATAAAAATTCCATTCCAGGAATCTACAGATACTGAAATATGGCAGTTGTTAGAGGATGTCATTACATACTCAGCTTGTGAAGCAAAAGCTGTTTGTGACTAGGAAATCTGCTAAAGAAAAATAATCTCTCAATTGTTTGTCTTTTAGAATCAAATGTCTAAAATTTTAGTCCCAATGTAGAGATTTTAGAAGGGAATATTTATTACCCTGTAGATTTAAGTATTTTAGTGCAGCGAAATGAAACAGAAGTCAAGGTATCAATCTAAAACATAAAAGAACAAGGGGTTTTGCTGTATCTTACGGCATTTAAGAAGTGTCACTTGACACAATATGTGGTGGTTTGGTTTCTCTAACAATAGGAAATAAGGTGATCTGCGTGAGGGAAAATGATATGGTGTCTGGCTCTTTAGTCTAACAACTTGCGCAAATAAAAGGGGACTCAAAAGAACATTTCAAGTGTCAGCAGGTCATGTGATAGGGAGTAATCCCATTCACCGACATTTTATAATCTCACAATGCACTGTGTAAAGCCAGGAAAACCCTCAATGACATCTTATATATAATTTCAGGAGACAAAAGAGCTATAGAAGGCATGAGAGGTTTCCTACGGCGAGCACAGAAGCAGAGCGATGGCGCGGTCTCGGTTCCGCAGCGTTGCTGCTGGGGTGGGTGACCCCACCAAAAGACTGGGTCCCACCTCACTACTGGCCCCCAGATCCCCAGCCAAGGAGAGAAGCCACAGCCCTGTCCAGACACAAGTCCCGTGTTCCCATAAGGTCCAGCTTTCAAACCATCAGTTCTGTCTTTATATGTATATGTATGTATATGGTGAGGCTGCATCTGGGACACTGTGTCCAGTTGTGGGCTCCCCAGTTCAAGAAGGACAGGGAACTGCTGGAGAGGGGACAGCAAAGAACTACCAAGATCGTGAGGGGACGGGAACATCTCTCTGATGAGGAGAGGCTTAGGGACTTGGGTCTTTTTAGTCTGGAGAAGAGAAGACTGAGGGGGGATCTGATCAATGCCTGTAAATACTGAAAGGGTGGGTGTCAGGAGGATGGGGCCAGGCTTTTCTCAGTGGTGCCCAGGGACAGGACAAGAGGGA
>JAOTQQ010000012.1:120791733-120806668 GCA_026546715.1 Gallinago undulata
CTGAGGATCCCAGAACTGGACACAGGACTCCAGATGGGGCCTCCCCAGGGCAGAGCAGAGGGGGAGGATGACCTCCCTGGACTTGCTGGTCACACTCTTCTTGATGAACACCAGGAGACCACTGGCCTTCTTGGCCACCAGGGCACATTGTTGGCTCATGGTCAACTTGTTGTCCACCAGGACTCTAAGGTCTCTCTCACTGGATAGTTTAAGCAGGCAGAGCTACTGTAAAGCAGCGGCTGCTCCAGCGGTGGTTTTAACATGCACCTTTTTGGGATTGGTGTTTGAGAAAGAAGTGTCGTGGTTTGGGCTGGAGTGGCCACTGAATGAACGACAGACACTCTCTTTAATTTCTCCAAAGAATGAGAGAGAGAGACTTATGGATTGAAAAAGAAACTAAACTGCTTTAAGGAAATAATAATAAAAAAATAATTAAAAATATTATTAATAATAAAATAATGAAATCTATACAATATATATAAAACTCCCAGGATGACAGACACACCACTGGCAGGTATTGGGGTATGCCGTTAATTTCAGAGAGTGCAGTTAGTTAGAAGAAACTTAACTGAAATGTAAAATTGCTGAAAAAGGAATTGGTTCTGTTTTACCTCAAACCAGGGCACGAAGGAAGCGGAGGAACCATAGGAGTGCGTGATACGAGCTACTGCTTTTGACTTCACTTCATGTCCTTACGGCCAGTTTTACGGGGAGATGGTCAGGCAGAGTTTCGGCTTTCATTTGGCTGTCACTTTGCAGCATTTATTACGAGACCAAATTGATGAGATTTTTACTTGCATGATCAATCTCTTCATCTCCAGCAGGACTGCTTATCAAGCATGTATGCTTCAGTGAGAGTAACAGCAGATCAGCCTTGCCCCTAGAGACCATGTGAAGGAAAATATGTTAATTAAATGTATGCAGGAGGCCACATTTTATATAAATGCTAAAGGGGTTTTATTTATTATGAGGGCTACTCTTTTGATTGCCTTGTTAAAAAATTGCCAACAGTCTAACATTGTTTGGCCTTGAAAAATTATTTTTTTCTTTTTCCTTGCTGGCTGGCTGGAACTAAAATGATGCCGGCTTCTGTTTAAACTCTACAAATACTGGTTCCCAGCAAAGAAGTCAAAAGAGATATTGTGCCTCTCATTAAAAAAAAAAAAAACAAAAGACACAAAACAAGCTAAAAACTCCACCACTGCACATACTCATCAGAAACGAATTGCCAGAGTGATGGGAGAGGGTGTTTTCACCCCGTTTGAGGCTTTTAATTGCGGTTCTTCTGAATGGTGGGAATCTCTCGTACCTGAGTTGCAGCACTGAGTTATTTTTAGCATCTGTAGCCCAAAGCTGCTGTTGCTGCTCCACAGTGGCATATCCATAGATACACCTTCCATCCTGTGGAAGGCTTCAGGCTCGGTAGGTAAATTAAAAGCATTACCCCATATAACATCTTTAGCAGCAATTAACAAAGAGTAGACAAATATTAACTGAGAGGAGCCAGGAGGAAGATAAAAGCAGCCAATGAAATCGCCTCCTCTTGTTCAGAGCTGCTGTAGATATGTAAAACCCAGAAAAACACAGATGCTTTTTAAAGATGGTATAGAGGAAAGCTCTTTGAGATTTACCTTTCTGTTAAATACACACAAAGGGAAGGCCATTATTATTTACTTACTTTAAAAGAAAAAGGAGGTTTTGCCAACTGCAAATGAAGGTTAATTTTTGTGCAGGGAAAAAAAAAAATAAAATCTTTTTCGGCTTGCTTGGGGGATTTTTACAGTTTTCAGTGCAAAGCAGTAGGTTGAAAAATATAGTCTCTGCTGTAATGAATTAGACAGCTTCTCCCTTACAGAGTGCATTTTCATTAGGGTGAACAATGGAGGCTGCTGGGTGGCTTGCGACGAACAGCTTTCCATGGAAGGACAAGCTGCATTTATCTGAAGGCAATTCCCGGGTGTATAATGGACAGGGGGGGGCCCTTTGTCTTTGCTAATAACCTTCCTGTGAATAGCTCTATGATTCATAGCCAAATTATAGTTGCTTCCTACTATCATGGCCATTTTAATAGCAGGGTTCTCAAATGGATCTCTTTAAACGTTAAGTGGCACTAGTGGGCTGGCACCCTTTTTTTTTTTTTTTTTTTCACTTATTAGAATCAGATGAAATAAATAAGTCACCTTTTTGATCCTTGTAAGGATTTCTTGCGAAAAATTAAGTTCAAAGCACAAGTATCAGTTCGGAATCACTCACGTTTTCCTCTTAATTAAAGAATGATGGCTACACTAGAAAATCGAGGATAAAAATCTCACAGATGTGCAGTTGTAGATAAGCAGTTAAAACCACTTAAAGGTTTCTGATGAATATAAGAAAGGTTTCTGATGAATATAAGTATTTTGAGATCCTTTGGTGCAAATTACTGTGTAGTCTATGCATGATGACATCATGATGGTGCTAATAGTTGATAATCCACGCCCCAGCCTCCGTAACAGAGATAGCTTTGGGATAAATCAAAATGAATGCATGTAAAATGATATTCATAGCAGTAGTAAATGTTATATCCTAGTAGCATGGAAGGCCACATCAGGACTGAGATTCTTTTGTGTCACGCATTGATAGACAGAAAAAGTACAGTCTGTGCCAAACCTTGTATAGTTTCTGTTTAATTAACCCACTGGATTTTTCAGGTTAATTTGTGTAGTTTCTGGGGGAAACCTAATGTGTGACTAATAACTGGTTCCCTAAGTTATTTGTCCAAGTTGTGCTTTAATTAAAAGCGAGCTCTGTTTGCCTTGGAATATACGGAGTACGTGTATGATGGGTGCTGCAGCCTGAGGGTTTGCTCAGGAGATTGGCAGAAGCTTTAATCTTCCAGTCTACTCAGAGGTAAATGAGATTAATGCTATTATATGTCATTAAAGATAGATAGATAGATAGATAGATAGATAGATAGATAGATAGATAGATAGATAGATAGATAGATATTCTAGGAGTGGATGAGTTTAAAGTCCAGATATTTAAGCCTTTTTTACCTCAACTCAAGGCTGGAAGAAGTGACCAAGTTGAAATTGCTCAAACCTCCCATTTTTTTCATTGCCATCTACCCTGAAGAGCACAGACTGCTGACTTCATGTTCTTATCCTGGACTTGGACACGACACAGGGGGGTTGTGAGATGAGAAGAATAGCAGTTAATTCTGGTTTCAGTCAAACAAAGACTGTGAGAAGTGGTTTGCTCCTTTCTAAACTGCTTGGGATTGGCCAAGGGCGTTCTTGTAGCACAAGGGCAAGATGAGAAAACCCAACACCCCACTAGAGAATTGCTGAGCTACTTCAGATGGAGAATTCATTTCAGGCACTGATTCAGCCTAGCACTTGAGCACGTTGTTTTGCAGCAGCTTCGATAAAAGTGTTATCTGATGCTGTGGCCCAAACAGTCTCCTGCAGAATATGCACACGGTGGTTTCCACCTTGCGCTTGTCCCTTGCATTGGCATGGTGTGTCCTTCTGAGATGCTTCAGTGGATGGACACAGAGGGTCAAAGAAGTCCACAACGAAGTGAAAATCTCTGCACTGCCTGAAAGAGGCACAGCTGTCTTGGATGCCAGTGCTAGGACAAGACCTGCTCTGGATATTCCAGAGACAAAACACCCTAGTTCCTGTGGAAGGAATAAAACCACCTTGGTAGCTTCTAGGAGAGCACTATTGATTCTCCTTGTGAATAAAAATGAACTTGATTCTGAAATTCCTTATTTGAGCTACCCAAATTGAATAGTGTCTTGTTTTTAAAACTTTCAACTCAGTAGTGAATGAGTGGAAGTGATTGCATCCACTATTGCAGCCATCTGTTGTCTAAGAGCTACGTTCAGGGTCTTAGTATGCAAAAGTGTGTGCCAGAGACTCCTTCCTAGTGTTCTGAAACTGCTGAATTTTCAACTTTTGGAGAAAACCATGGGAAAGCTCATGAGGATCTCTGGTGAAGTTCTGGTGGTTCATAAGTTAGGTACTGGCCTTTGCTAAACAGCCCAGTTTGGCACTTCTTCAAGTCACTTTGATGGAGACAGTTCGATTGTTATTGATGCCGTCCATAGTCTGAAAACTGGCAAAGTGATGCTGACTTCTGCTTTCCAAAGGGTCACGATTCTGTGTGATGATAAACAATGGGTGGTCATTACTGGTAATAAACAGTCAAGGTCCCTCGTAGACAAAAGGTAAAAAAGAATAAATAGCTCATATAACCTGATGAAGTTGGCACCAATTCAGAATTAACAGGGACAAAAGATTACCTTTTCTTACCTGGGATGTAGGCTGTTTAACTAGATTTGTTTATAAGATACAGATTTAGAAAAGACAAGTTCTACATTGCTTCAAGTCTGATTTTTCTTGATGACTATCAGCAACATGAGATTATAGCATTGTCGTGGTTAGCAGCAATGTAAGGTTTATTCATATTATTCATTCTTTTTTTTAAATACGAAAATTGTGCTATCTTTGTGGTATTTCAGCACAAGTAGATTAAGAAGATGCAGGGTCAGAAAGAAAAGGGTCTGGTTTTCACTCCTAAGACTCCTAAGAAAGAAAGACTGAGATGGCAAAAAAGCAAACAGAAATGGTTATGGTAGATTAGAGGCACAGATTAGGCTGCCAGGTTGAGCCTGACAAGTTTTAAGTAAATAAACTAGGAGCTCCTTCTCAGCCTTGGAGCCACGGACATAGGAGCATGTGAATATTTGCAATCCCAGAAAATAAAGGAATCAAATACAGGTAGATTCCCAGCGAGGTTTGATACCTAGGGCTCATTGTTCATCAGTGGGAAGAGGCAGAGGTCTGTGTTTCATGGCCCTCTCAAGAGCCCTGACTTTGTCCCTTGTAGGTGCAAGAAGACCAATCAACATGAGCTGGTCTAAAAGCGGTGAGTGCTCTGGAGTAGGTATTTAAACCAACTTTGATACATCCAAAACTCACTATTATGGCAGTTGATCCATACACACACAGCAGCTATTTCTCTGTCATGTCCAACAATCTGGCCTGTCTGGCATTCAGAAAATTGTAAATCCTTACACAAAGAGCTCAGGCAGTCAGGATTACCAAAATTGGTGCCCTCCCCTTCATGGTCTGTGGCTTTGGACCATATTTTGGTTTCTGTGGCTACGCATCATCAATACTCCCCACAATAGCAAGGCTACACCATTAAACTGAAGTGGTCTTGATGTTGAAATGACACAATCATTCTCTCTATTCAGTGTAGATAATTGCAAATGGTTCCTTCTTACCTGTAAACATAATTCCTCCGCCAGAGGTGACAGCTTTCATAGGCAAGCAGGGTATTCTGGGGCATCAGCTAATTGCATCAGCAGCAATTACTCCCCTTTGAGGCTGTTTTGCATTAAGCCCCTTTTGTTATTTAGGCTCATTCTATGACATTTACACAAGGGCAACTCACAATCTGCATATAATCTGCACACCACCAGCTGCATGTTTGGACTAAAACGTTGGGGTATCTCACTGAAAAGTGAAAGGGGCCATTAGGAAGAAATTCTTTGCTGTGAGGGTGGTGAGACCCTGGAAGAGGTTGCCCAGAAAACTGTGGCTGCCCCATCCCTGAAGGGGTTCAAGGCCAGGCTGAATCTGGCTTGGAGCAACCTGGTCTGGTGGGAGGTGTCCCTGCCCAGGGCAGGGGATTGGAACTGGATGGTCTTTAAGGTCCCTTCCAACCCAACCATTCCATGATTCTATGATTCTATCCCCGTAAATTGTTCCATGGACAGATAGAAATATGGCCTCAGGAATGCACACTAGACTGCGCTGCACTTGCAGGAGTATGGACATAATTTCATCCGTCTAGTTATACAGGGTCCTTTTCAAAGCCCAGAAGTATAGAAGTTACTTTTGATTGACTTCAGTGAGTTTTGGAGCCTACCTATCAGGAATTCTGTGATCAGAAGAAGAGCCTCTTTGGGAGCAGAGGAACCTTGAGTGGGCACACACTGAAATACAGGAGATTCCCACTGAACATCAGGAAACACTTTTTCACTGTGAGGGCGGCCAAGCACTGGCACAGATCACCCAAGGAGATGGTGGAGTCTCCTTGGAGATACTCAAAAGTCATCTGGACAGAGTCCTGGGCAACCACCTCTAGGTGACCCTGCTTGAGCAAGGGGGTTGGACCAGATGACTTCCAGAGGTCCCTTCCAGCTCTGCGACTCTGTGATTCAGATACCACCCAGCAGGAGCTGAGGCATCAGAATCTGGCCTTCAGTTGGTTTTATGTAGGGGAAAATCATCCCATCTCTTAAAATGCCCTGTCAAAATGTACTCGTAATGAAATACATGGAAACTGAAATAGGGTTGAAATAAGCAATTTTGTCAACAACATTTTGAATGTAACATTTTGCACTCTTAATACAATTTCCACAGCTCTCTGGAAATACCTGGTTTGACTGAAGTGATTATTCTTCAGAGATAATGGAATCTTTGATTTCAGGCGCCGTTTGAATTATACATCAGGATAATTTTTTTTTAACTGGTAAAAAAAAAAAAGCAATTGCATTTTTTTCTTTTTAGGAACAATCTGGTACTTGTATCTTCAAAGCTGTTATTTACATATCAACAGCTTTGTTCAGTTCCTCTGTTCTTTGGCCAAATGTGAGATTACAATGAAAAGCAGAGAAAGGGGTGGCAACTCAATCCAGTCAGGTGGAAAGAGGCAAAAAAGGAGTAAACAGGACTATTAGGAGGAATAAACAATGATGGTAAAAAGAACACAGTTGCATATTTTTGTGTTTTGTTTAATTTAATTTCACATTTCTTTGTTAATTGTAAAATCTTCTCAGAAGTTTGAAAATATTTTTTCCCCTATAACCAGCTTGGTCCTTTTCCATTTGGCAAATGGAAATAAACCATTGGGTTTATTTTTCCTTCTCATATGTTGAATGGTAATAAAATAAATATATCTGATAACATTTTTTTGTGTAGGAACAACTTTTCCTGTACGTTAGTCTCATAAAAAGCTTTTCTTGCCCCACAATGGCATCATGGGTAATAACAGCTTGTTTAGTAAACTCCTCATGAAGTAAAAATTACATATGTCACAATTTATTAGCAGCCAGTCATGTACCAGAATAGAATTTGACTCTGTCTTGGAATCATTTTGAAGTTGTTGAACCAGGTTCAGACTTGAATTAAGATAAAAGAAAAAAAAAACCTCAACACTAAGAAGTGGAAGACACTGATTTAAAGAACAGGATGGAGGCACCCCCTTTTTGACGTGGTGTGGCATCAGACACCAGTGTCTATTTCCATGTGCTACTCCCATGGGAAAACAAAGGACCCTTTTCCACACCCTGTGGCTAAGCATCTTAAGACACTTCATTTAGATTTGGATTCAGAAGAAAACCTCACTTGATAGTAAAACCAAGTTAAGAAAAAAATAGCACTGAGACAGAGAGAAAGCTCTAGCTGGTGAATGAAAAAGGGAAGGAGGATGAATGAAAAGGAAGGAGGATGACAAGTCAAAGTGGAAGACTTAAAAACAAGACAACAGTGATGAATGGTGAGATCATTTTTGTACCATACTCTTGTCTTACCCTTTGACTTTCCTCAGGGCCAGACCCTGCCCGCACTCACACATCAGTTAGAGGTACCAGCCACCACTTTGTGGTGACAGTTTCCCTAAAGCAGGGCTAGGCTGAGTAATAAAGATACTACATTGTACTTACCCCAGGTGCAATATGAGACATGAAAAAGGACTAGAGGGAAATGTGTTGTCTTTGGGAAAAAATAATGTATTTTTAAAGTTCTGTGCACATGTCACTGATTGCTGGGGCAGATTTGAGCTGTTCTCTACTAATTCAGGCAAGCTTAGAAAAGGAATGTTACGGCGTGTCTCTGGACACGGGAGCTGGCTGTTGGCATCTTGAGCTATTTTCCTCCCCTCCCTTTTGCTTTCTCATCCCTTAAGGTTGTGGAAGGACTGTCTTCCACCCAGGTGACTCACTTGCTCTTCTGTGCCTCTCAAAACTGTTTGCAAGAGAGGGTAAGCACTTTTACACAAGACACGCGATACAAAGCGGCATAGAGTCTGAAAGAGAACGTGAACTC
This sequence comes from Gallinago undulata, assembly GCA_026546715.1. Lineage (NCBI taxonomy): Eukaryota > Metazoa > Chordata > Aves > Charadriiformes > Scolopacidae > Gallinago > Gallinago undulata. Next base: position 120,799,833 of record JAOTQQ010000012.1, read on the forward strand.
TGGGTACAAGGATTGTTTCAGCTATCAGTGAAGCACAGCTGTCTCCGAGGCTGGTGCAGCTCCGAAATAATAGGCACCACTCCTGTAAAATGTGTCAGGAGGAAGAGAGAATACACTGCTCCTCTGAAAAGAGAACTTCGTATTGAGCTGAATGTAATTACTCAAATGGACGTCAGCCAGTGCACCTGGGCTCACTCAGCATAGCAAACCCTAATTCCTAAATAGGATTTCAGGAGAAATGTTCTGGGGCTCTACATAAATTCTCAGAACTGTTTGTATAGTTTATATTTTCATCTTCACTTTCACAATGACATTTGGTCTTCTCTCTGTCACCTAGTGAGCAAAGAGAAGCTTCTCTATAACTTTGTCAGAACTCTGCAGCAAATTGAACTGAGGCACCAAGATAACAAATATTTTAATCCTTCAGATATTTCAACACTGGGAAAAACAACCGATCACATACTCAAGTGGTGTACATTGACCACAAAATATCAGCTTGGTTAGTGTTCATTTTTAGTAGCTGAGGATCCAGTCCAGTGATCTGAAGCATATCAAATTGCTGAGAAAATTCTGGTTCCTCCTTCATGCAGCTTGGGCAGAGAAATCTCAGTTCCACAGAGACGGGGCTGGCTGCTCACATTGCAACAGGCAGACCAGACCGTTCATGCTCATCCTCCACGCTGGCTGGAAAGGAGCCATCACTAGACCTGAAGCCACTTTAGAGCCCTGCTGTGCCCAATAGCACTTTACTAAGAAGCTAATAAATGTCCCTGGGAAGAGTCTGGTGAGCATCTCCCCTGTTGGACCTGTGCTGCCATAAAGACACCAGGTCTTCACCTTCTGGACAAACAGTGGCACCCTCTGCTTTACCCATGGCTTTACCCATGGCTACTGTCTTTCAGTGCCAGAAGGTCCTTCCAAATGGACAGGGTCATCTCAGCTGCAAGAAGAAAAAGTGTTCTTGATGGATAGGTGATTGTAGAGATGCCCGACAGCACTGTCCTAGCCCAGGAATAATGTCAGCCCACACGTCTGAAGAAGTCCTTCTGTCACATGAATCATAGAATGGTTTGGGTTGGAAGGGACCTTAAACATTATCCAGTTCCAACCCCCCATGCAATGGGCAGGGACACCTCCCACAAGACCAGGTTGCTCAAAATCCCGTCCTGCCTGGTCTTGAACACCTCCAAGGGATGGGGCAGCCACCACATTCATCTGGGGCTTCATATTCAGTGCCAATTATCATCATTACCAATAAATTTAGATAGATGCCTAAGCCTCTAAAACATAAGGCTTTAAAATCAAGCAGAAGAAATAATATTCTCCGGTTATGGCCTTAAAAACTACTGCCCTTCATCTGGCTACACATCAAAGGAAGGTTGGAAAGTAGATACGTTTGTGAAATTTCCTTGTGATAGTCACAAAACTTAAAGTAGCCTCTAGAAGAGCTCATCCACTTCAATGGTTTGTGAGGTAGAGCGCAGGGCATCAACTTTTGTAAAAAATCTCAGGAGTTCTGAAAGTCAATTGAATGGCTTTTCGAGGAAGAAGAGGCTGTATTACCCAGGGCAGCATTATCTCTAATGCACTCATTTCCTCCATAATTGAAGTCATTAAAGTACAGATATTTGGATGTGTACTGGAGCATCAGATTGGATTTTTAGCCTTTTACCAGTTTTTCCTTTATGTTCTTTCTTAGGATCAATCTGCAGCAATTGGCTTGGAGTAAAATACCCTGCTGTGGCTTGTCCCCTGCACAGACCCCGTGAGCAGTGGCCCAGCAATATTGTACTTTCATTGTATCTGCTATTACCATCCTAAGACTGAATATCTAAAGGGGAAGAAAATGAAAACAACAAAGTGAGAGGAAGTTCTATCACATTTAGAAAGGCAGCCAATACTGGGATCAGGTAACTTTTGTGAAAAAGAAGGACCTCTGGCAAGTTTTAATCAATTTTCTAGGTTTTCTACATTTCACCAGCAGCTATTTAGAACTGCACTTTGTGGGTGAATCATATTAGGAATTCCTGATACTGGCGTGCACAAACACAGTTGTATGTCTTCCCACTGTATTAAAAATAGTTGTCCCAATTATTCTGAACTGGAAGAATATTAGTTGACACCGGTCTTTGTATAAGTATGTGATATTTGGATGGGCGTTTCTGGCATATTGTAATGAAGTGAGATCACTACCTAGCCCGAAAAAACTAAGGAAAATCAATGAACCTGTATCAAACTAATTCGTTAAATTGGATGGGTTAATGCATTTCTTGTGGATGATGACAATAAATCAATTCCCGTATGGCATGATGTGTTTCCACGTCAGTAGTGTTTCCCACACCAGGTGGATACTCATAGCAGCAAACTGAATTCAGACTGTGATGGCCAGAAGAGGATGTCAGTCACACCAGCCACAGCCTGCCAAATTTCATTTGCAATTCATAGAGTTCCTCCACCTTTAAACCCATGTATCTGAATTGCAATTGCCTTTGGTCTTCAGATTAATTCATCTTTATCCATCTTTTACCCACTTCTGACCTCACAGGAGTTATTCATTATATTTTACACTATTTATATTTGGATTAACTGGATTTACAGGAAAGGAAAATGGAAAATGTAAGAAAAGAACATTTTGCAGAGATGGCTTGGCTCACATTGAGGTCAATCTTTGTAATTTTACTGAAGCTGATCAGTATACTCCCAAATACATTTCAGTAAAATGCATGCACTTACTTTTCTTTTAATACACAGAGTTTTTTATTTGGGAATAATAAACCCCAATCTCAATATATTTAGCCTAACCAGTATTATAGAATGTAACCTTATGTTTTTATATACGTATTTATGAGGATTTAACAATTCAGGGTGGTGATGTAACGCTATGTACCCTGCACTGCTTTCCATCTTAACCACAGCATCTCTGAGCTATTGATCCTTTGCATTTTAAAGACACTTTCAACCTGTGTGGTTTCAAGGACACAACAAATTTCAAGTAGGACACTGGTTAAGAAAGGCCAAATGAGAATGTGATTTCAACAAGTTATCGATGAAAACCGTATCTAATGTTTAAACTAAGCATTTTTTCATGTTCTTACCCAGTCATTTCCTCCTTATCTCTGCTGACGCTGAGTTACCCAGCATCATCTAGGCAACTTTCTGAAGTCCTTCATATTATTATTATTTCAGTCTATTTGGATTCAAAATTGTGTGGCAAAGCATCAGACAGATATGAGGTATCCAGTCTGGGATACCTCCTGCTGTCAGTAAGGAAAAATCTGTTGTTCGCAGGTCAATACCATTGTTCTTGTGCCACGTTTGGACTTGATGATCTGAGATGTCCATTCCAGCCTAGACAATTCTATGGTTCTATGGTTTTTTGCTTACCAGCTACTGGAACAACAAAGTTGTGAACCTTGTGTTGATGCCTCATGTTTCCATCTGCCTTTGGGGTCAGTCAGTCTATATCACCTGTGCGGTATGTATCACAAGGACATTTTGTTCAGTTCATCCTGACTGAGCTTAGTACCAGTCTAAGCACCGGTGAGATCCTCTCTCTGTAAAATCAACAGAACAAAATCAACAGCATCACGTATCCACGATTTGGGGCAAAACCTCATCTCCAGATCCGCATTTTAAACCCGTGGTTCACCTCTTCCATTAATAATCTGCGAAAGAAATACTGACCCAACTTCAGAAAGCTAAAAACAAAGTCTAAGCCAGATTGTCTGTGGTCTCTTGATAGTCAGCAGCAAGAGATGGGAAGCTCCAGAGGGTCGTGGAACCAGTCCCACAACTCAAAGCCATCTCAAAGAGATGCTCCGCTCTTCTGATGGTGAGCATCACCTTAAGGACTAGCTGGTACCATCTGCCTAACTTCAGACAGCTGATGTTAGGTACGACAAATCCCTCCCTTCGTGATTAAGATGTCTCTCACATGGCTTCATAAAAGATGGGTAAATTAGATCTGATAAAGAGAGCTACCCGGTGGCAGCTGGAACAATCATTTGTGAGTCCCAGTCCCACATGCAGATGACTAGGCTGTGTTCCCCGTCATTCCATTAGAAAGCTTTCTTTTTTCTAATGGATTTACTTCCCAAAGAAAAATCATGCTACACTGTTTTGCATTTCTTATCTAGGAAAATTAAGTTACATGGGACTTTTCAGGATTTACCATATAGAGTTTATGCCTCTTAGTGTCCTCATCTTGATAAAATACATGGCAGTCAAAGATGGCTCATGTAAGACACCGGGTAATTAGTCATTTATGTAACTCACCGTCGCACAAACCAAATCAGCTTCTATATAAACGTCTAGACAACACATTAGTGCTTTGCTCAGCCGGCCCGAGAATACGTAACTGGTAAAGATGAAAGGATCCCTGCTTCCTAAACTCCTTGTTAGCACTTTCCACACTCCCTGCTGTCATTTGTATTTTGGCAGATAAACCCCAAGCGTGCAGGTCCGAAATATTCCAATCTCTCTGTTAAACAGAGCCCATATGAGGTTATATTTCCGTAAGTCACATTGAAATCAGTATCTGTTTGTTCAGAGCATTGACCTCAGAGAGATTTCAGATGTGCCTCAGGACTGTGTAAAATTAAGGCCTATTCTATTTACAGCATCCTTATTCCAAATATATTACTGACTGGTTCATAGTACAATTAACAGGAGACTTCTCGATGGGTAAGATAATGTGGTCTTAGATTGAACGTAGGATTTTCATGATGTAAATGGGCAGAATCACGCAGTCTGGGCCAAAAGCTTTAGTTCCAAACAATCAAATTCTTGCTTTAAGCAGCAATCGGATTAAGGGCTGGCATGCACAGGCCTGTCACGCTCTGTGGAATAGCTCCTGAAGTTCATCACGGGGAAAGGAAGGTTCTAGCTGAAGAGTACGTGCACGTGAGTGTGCAAATCCAGCCTGGAGGGCTTCTCTGTGTGGCATAGCACCGACAGCTTCACCCAGGGCCAGGATCAGATACGTGCATTAACAGGGCTCGTTACTTCTGCCTCTTAACGCCATTTATTATCAGGAAAGCACTGCCTTGACATGATTAGCGTTGACCAGATCCTTACCTTAAATCACCAGCACCACCGTGAGTACTGTGGCATTTAGCAAAGTAAAAAATTCCTCAGCTAGATCTAATTCTTGTTCATTAAGGCAATGTAATGATGGATATTCTTTTTCTTGCTGTTCAGTGTCCAGCTCAAACCCAAACACCAGGCAGATAGACATGGCAGATCTTCTCACTCAGACAGAGTTGTTGGTTCTGTTCATTTCCAGCTAAAGGAAACACATATTTCGACCAAAAATGGAGCATGTGCTTTCTTGTGCTTGCCCATAAAAGCCTCTGGGAAAACAAGCTGGATGGAGTCACAAGAGTCCTAGAGAAAAAAACCACTGATTTTACCTCAGAGCCCATAATTATGCTCCTCACTCAAGATGAAGGAGACTACCGTTCTGTCCTGTACTCTCCCTCACTGTCCATCTAGTTAGCAGTGTTTTGCCTAATTTATGCTCCTCAAGAACACATTTCCAGGATTAAAAAAACAGTTTCACTGCATAGTACTTTTTTCAGTGGCAAAACAAAGAAAAAATCCCAGGAAAAAGCCAGTAATCTGGGAAATGGTAAATATTAACAAACTATGCAACTCAGGACAGGTTTAGCTGCACATCTGGGGTTTTTCTTTCCAAATTCTATACATGCCTGTCACTTGCAGAACGGGGATCTATCTTCATGTGTCCTCTTGTGGATAATTACAATTCATATGAAATAATTCTTAAAATGTTTCAAAGAATGGGAAGAAATGGTGGTAGCTTTCTCTCAGTGTCTGTGTGTAATGTCTCTGTCTGGATTTTGGAGGTTCAGAGGTCAGAAAAAAAATTGTTTCAGAATATTCTACTGGTGATTTGAAATGTGAATCTGGATCCAAACTCTGTTGCTCAGTCCCATCTCTGTTCTTTCTCTGCAGATAATTGGGGAAGAAAAAAAAAAAAAGCTGGCTATTTATTGCACTGTTGCTACCCACACATCCTATTCCTAGTTTGGAAGGCTTCCTAAATTCATTACACAGGCAAAACTCCCACTGAAGTTATTTGTTTGCCTGTGCAGAGACCAAAAAACAGATCAGAGAACAGAACTGTCCATGGCTGTAGATATGTCAGTTCTTGGCTTGCTGAAACTGTGTGCTTTTGCTCACTCCTTGAGCAGAGTCCAGACAGCTCGGGAAATTCAGGGGAAAGTTGGAAGTCAAAGCCCTCTCACATATTTAGCCACCACATAAGAATAACCATTACTGCCAAGGGCCATTGGTTTTCTAGATGGAATGGACATTCAGGGGAAAAAGAAAATGTTTCTAGTGAAAGGCAAATTAATTAATTGGAACTTTACCCTTCAGCTGTTGGTACCAGAATATAATATCAATGGAAACAGGAATGGCCTCTGACAAACCTCGCCTGCTCTCATCAGCCCTGGGTGCAGTGATTTTATGCACAGATCTCTATGGGAACAGGGAAACGCTTACCAGCACAGTCATAGAATCATATAATTGTCGGGGTTGGAAAGGACCTTTAAGACCATCTAGTCCAACCATCAACCTAAGTCTGATAAAAAAAAAAAAAAAAAAAAAAAAATCACTAAACCATATCTCTAAGCTCTATGTCAACCCATCTTCTAAATTCCTCCAGGGATGGCGCCTCAACCACTTCCCTGGGCAGCCCCTTCCAATGTGCAATAACCCTTTCCACGTAAAAATTCCTCCTAATCTCCAATCTGAACCTCCCCTGGTGCAACTTGAGGCCATTTCCTCTTGTCCCATGGCCTGTTCCTTGGGAG
>JAOTQQ010000012.1:120818273-120828805 GCA_026546715.1 Gallinago undulata
TTAGGGACTGGAAGGGGCTCTAAGGTCTCCCTGGAGCCTTCTCTTCTCCAGGCTGAACCCCCCCAACTCTCTCAGCCCGTCCTCATAGCTGCGGTGCTCCAGCCCTCTGAGCATCTTCGTGGCCCTCCTTTAGACTCGTTCCAAGAGATCCATGTTCTTCCTGAGGGCCAAGAGTCCAGACATCCTGTTCTTCAGATAAAATGGTCTGCTAAATTCAGCCAGCTAAATCTGTGCCCTGCTTGTTTGGTAGAGGACACAGTCACCTCGACTGGCCTCGTCTGCCTGCAGTCTCCCTTGGCAGTAGCTGTGCACTCCTCTGGCTACCGAGCCTTTATTCCTCATCCTTCCCCCAGGCCACTCATTTCTGGTCCTTGGTCCTTGCGTTGGCTCCTGCCGGGAAGAAGACCGCCAGACCTTGCCTCCTCCAGCCTTTCTGGACTCTGGACCCTCGGCAGCTGCTCTCTGGCTCCTGGCTCCTGTTGTGTTTGGTATCTGGCTCCTGTTTCTGTTCCTGGTGGCCTGTGGGCTAAGAGAGACCTGCTGACAAGCTGCTCAGGTCCAGGAGAAAATCTCCTTCATGGTACTGATGTTCTTGGCTGGTGAAGAGGACTTGCCTGGTGCTGCCACACTCCCTGGGCTGGGCACTCTGATCCGCACCTTGCTCCCACAGCAGGATGGATTCAGATGACCCAAGTGCTGCCATTTTACAAAGGATTTATTTGGCTAATCTCTGGCGTGTTCCTCTGATGCTCACGTTCCTCTGATGCTCACAGCAGAGTTTGGGTTCATTCTGGCAGAGTCAGTGGTCAAAGCAGAGAGAGGCAGCGCCGTACCCTCTGTCTGTGACAAGCAGAGTAGGATAAAGGCACGTGCATTGCAACAGAGCAGGGGCAGCTACTAATTTATAAAATACTGATAAACAGCAGGCATTTTATGCTGAGAAGGGACCACTTCGTTACCTCACTGTAATATTCATACATGTTCATATTAAATCAATATGTTCATATTAAATACCCCTCAAACGATGCTCACTGTTCACTCTGGGTTCTGTTGTAGAAAGGCAAGGGAACTGAAATAAACTCCAGCTAAAAGCTTGCTATTTTTTCCCCCAAAATACAAAACAGAGCGCTTCCTGCAGAAACAAATACCAGAACACCCGCTGTAGTGTTGTTCTGCCATCTCCAGCCCTCAGCGTGAGAGAGGAGACCCCAAGGTTGCACTTCACTCTTTGAGCCAGTTCAATGGGTGATGGCAGTTCCTCGTCTGACTGCACACAGAGTTGCTCTTTTTGTCACGAGGCTTTCTCTGTTCTGAGAAGAACTGGGCAGAAGCAGCACCCGAGGGGGATGCGGGGCACAGATCTGCAGGGTTTTGGGCTCTTGGAGGGCACTGCTGAGCAGTGGCAGCATCTCCTGCCTGTGGCAGCTCATCCTGCCTCCCAGTCCACTCCTCCCAGCCCACATGCTTTTATAGACTGGATGAGCTCCAAAATGTGAGGATTACGTTGCTTTCCACACGTGACAGGTTAACCAGAGGACACCAGCTTATATGAATGTTGATTTGTTTGATTTCCATATGTCTTAGGACTTAAGTCTTGCTTTAGATATTCGCTTAGGGAAGAAGTGAGGGAAATCCATGGCTGCAAAAATAATCCCGGAAAAAATAAGTCGCTGTGTAGGGTGAGAGATTATTTTAAAGAGTAACAGAAGTTGTAAATTTGCCTCTTCTGCAGATCTTTCTCTGTCTTCCTTGCGGCACCCCAATACCTCACAGCAATATTTCTGAGAAGCGAGAGGAGCTCTCTGAGTGCTGTCATCCTCTCCAGCAGCACTGGCTGAGAAGCTTCTGCAAGGTGGCCTCCAGCTCTTTCTCAGCACAGGAAGAACACGGACCTCTTGGAACGGGTCCAGAGAAGGCCACAAAGATGTGGCCAAGGGCTGGAGCACCTCTGCTATGAGGATGGGCTGAGAGAGTTGGGGGTGTTCAGCCTGAAGAAGAGAAGGCTCCAGGAGACCTTGGAGTCCCTTCCAGCCCCTAAAGGGGCTTCAGGAGTGATGGGGAGGGACTCTTGATCAGGGAGGGGAGACATAGGACAAGGGGGAACTGTTTTAAACTGAAAGAGAGGAGATTTAGATGAGATCTGGGGAAGAAATTCTTCACTGTGAGGGTGGTGAGAGCCTGGAAGAGGTTGCCCAGAGAAGCTGTGGCTGCCCCATCCCTGGAGGGGTTGAAGGCCAGGCTGGATGGGGCTTGGAGCAACCTGGTCTGGTGGGAGGTGTCCCTGGGACAGGGCAGGGGGTTGGAACTGGATGGTCTTTAAGATCCCTTCCAACTCTAACCATTCCATGATTCTGTGATTCAGGAGCTGGCCCCGCTCAAGCTCTGTCTGGAAGCACCCAGCGAGGAGCGATGGGAGGAAGGCATCCCCCCTCATCAAATGCACTTGCTCTGCCTTCGGGCATCGCATTTAGTTCTCCACGTGTAACGTGGGGGCAGAAGGCTCTCGGAGCCCCACAAAACCCGTGCTGGTTCGCTGAGCAGCTGCTGTCTATGTTTCTTTCTGCCTTAAAGTTCTCTCACTTTTAACCTCCTCTGACACCTTATTACCGGGAATTCTATCTGTAGCTGTCGTGGGCAAAGTTTCACTGCAATTATACTAATGGTAAGGGAAAAGGAGTAGAGACAGAGATGAACTGTGGTTTTAAACCACACGGATTATGTTACTGTAGACAAAGAAACAGTAACTGAGTCTAGTGAAGACAGGAAGGTATTCATTATAGATGAATCAGAAAAGAAAAGGCAGTGATGGAAGGTAAATATGATTTAGGAGTGCCTGGGTTTTCCTGTCTTGACTGTCACCTACACTGTTTTTGTTCGCTTCTAAGAAATTAGGCAGGCAGCTGGTGATGTATCTGAAAAGCATGTTAAGTTTTATTTCTCTGTTTTATGAGAGAAAACAGTGGGCACAGACATACAATTGATATACAGTGCAAATATGTAATTTACAGTGTTTATATAAATTATTGCAGGATATCACTTTGATTAAAGACATTCTCTTAGCAGTTGTCAGAGAATTATTCATGCCACAAAATCACCGAGTTTCAGAAAGAAGAAATCAGGACTGCTTGTTGTGAATCAGTGCTTTTTGTATGGGATAACCCTGTGTTTTCCATCCCCCTGCTCCATTAGGGCAGATTCCAGGGGCTCCAGGTCTGGCCAGGGGGTTGCAGCCCTGTTGTGCTGGAGCGGGCAGTGACTGCACCGATGGCCAGCCCCATCCAGTGCCACCAGAGCTCCTCCAACCCTGGGAGCTCTGCAAAGCCTACAGCCTGCAGATCTAACATCGGCGTGGTGAAAGTCCGTCAAAATGAATGGAGTTACACCCCAAAACCTTCTAGCAGCCTTGAAAATGTGATGGCAGTCACATGACAAGCTGAAGGTGAATACCTTTCCACTGGTGGGACACCAGTCAAAGATGCTTTGACTGTAGCTGAATATCTAGGGTGTTGATTTTGCTTGCCAATGGATTTTAGGCTGGGTTTCTAAGAGGTGTTGACCCACAGAGCTCCACTAATCTACATGGACCTTTTCTGGACTTATATCCATTGAAGTGTCCCTTTCCCAACAGGAACACTGGATTTAATACCCAGCTCCAAGGCAGCTTTCTCTCTAGCTTCCACTACAGAGCCTCTTTTTGAGTTGCTAAGAAAGAGAACTGTCAGCAACAACTCAGAACTTTGCTTTGATACTTTAGCATTTCAATAAAACTTCTGTACTTCTACAGAATATCTGTTTTTCATAGTTATCAGAGTGTTTGTTACGCTGCCAAGTAGACTTTTGCTTTGCTGAGTTGAGAGGATCTCTCTTGCTTCTTCACATGCGGTCATACAAGATGTAAGAGCTCATTTCTGCCAAAATTCAACAGATAAATCATTTTCCCAATAAGCAGAGATGGAGTTCATTCCATGCTAGGGTAGGATATAGCCCAGAACAGGCATTTGAACTTCCGTTCCCCTGACCCACTGATACTGTTGTTTGCCTTGCATAAATTTAATTCTTTGTATAAAGATTTTAAAACTCTGTGGTACCAGGACTTGACCCTTGGTTTCCAGTGTCCCAGATGAACGCCCTGACTGTGCCGTTACAGAGTGTGTTTCTTGCAATAGCATCTGTTGGAGCCCTTCCATGTTTAAATAATTGAGTAGTTACTAAGGCACAGCAAGAGATACCAAGTCTGTAATCTAGTAGTCAGGAATCCCAACTGAGCTGCTAAAATAAACATCTCTGGCAGAAATTGGGAGCTGAAGGAAATTTGGGTTGGTTTGTCTTCCATTTTAGAGGAGGATGCTAACCTCTTATGATATCCTGAGATTTGGAATTTGACTGGAAAGGTCTTAATTTCAACCCAAATAAAATGGGAAAAATGTAAAATCAGAAACTTTTAAAGGACTGGCAAATTATTTTCCAGCATGCTCTAGGAATAATCATAATCATATTATAAGGAAAGAGAGAATTCCTATGTCAATGCCACATATGTTCTATTTGAAAGAGAGCATTGCTTGCTGCTTCAGCATTTCACAAATTCCACTATTAATTGTCAACACAGGTCATGCATCGCAAACTCATCCACCCCAAACTGGCTAGTGAAACATCTCCAGTTGCAAGGTCAGGCCAAAAGTTTGTGAGCTGCGGCCACTTTTGTGTTTCAAGCTGGCTTTTTGGTGCACCCAACGCAGACAACGTAAGCAAGAGGTGAGATCTGGTCCTTAAAACCCTGCCTTAGCTCTGGTGATGCTCCTGCAACCTGCTTCAGGTGCACACTGTGGCACTCAGCTCCCCTTCGGGTGCCCTCCTTGAAGGTGCAGAGCGGAGTGAGGAGCAGTGATTGTCAGTGCAGTTGATGGAGTCTTCTTTAATAGAGCCAGTTCAATAACTAAATCAAAATAGCATTCCTTTTCTTAATTTAGTGCTGCCTGCTAATAATTTCCCCATTAACTAGGAATGCAGAGTAATAGGCAACGTGCTGCTCTGCATGTTAATAAGATTTCCAACTTTACAAGCTGTTTTCTAGTACCATTTTGAAGTGTGTCAGCAGAGTTTCCTCGCAGCAGCTGCCATTATACCAGGATGTTCCTGTCTGAAAAACTGAGACACTCTTGAACTCCCCGTGGTTGGTAACTGGCAGGGTTTAGTCCCAGAGCTAATCTTGATGGACAACATTAAAATTAGTAGCTATGCAAAATGAAGATAATAAGGCTACGGCCTGTCTGCCGAGCAGCAGTGATCACCAGCACCTGGGAAGAAGACAACTTCTTCAAACTCACATAGAGAAACAACTATTCTGGCCAGGACCCATCCTGCTACACACATGAAGCATAATCATCTGAAGCTAAATCATTGGCGTGCAACAGCTGGGAGATGAAATGTGTGGAAATCAACAGATAAATACAAATTCCGATGCAAAACCTGAAAGTACCATGTCAAAAAAAAAGTCAGAAGTTTAGTGTTGAGGGGTTTAGCTTCTGCTTTTACCAAATAAAGTCCTAGAAACAGAGGTGGGGATAAAAGGTGCCTGGTATTGACTTGACATTTATTGGAACTTCCCCTCAGCCTGGCTTGGGTTTAAAATTATTATTTCTGTAGAAAAGCTTTAGATTTCAAAATAAAATGGATTTTCATTTCCTGTATTCAAAAACAATCAAAATTCCACCTAGCAGGGAGTCTTTCCATTTTCAGTGGAAAAAGAAGGAAATCTCTGCATCAGTGCCCTCCACATGACCTCTAGAGCATCAGCACAATCTGGTCGCAATTGCTCCTGCGGCCAAAAGCTCCAGCGAGCGTGAGGAAGGTCTGGTCTCCCTGCTTGCACCACTGAGGACACATCAAGTGAGATGCTCACGTAGCTCTGGGGCACTACCAGGCACCAGCTGGGTGGCCAGGGCTGTGAGGTTGGACTTTGCAGATTTTTTGGAGCTACAGATGAGGTTTAAAAGGAGGTACGTTGCTCCCAGCACCCTGGGAGGGATACTCGTTTGAGGCATGAAGGCTTCATCCAGGCATGCTGGTCCCCTCTTACCCTCAGCTCCCCGGTTAGCCCGACTTTAAAACTGTCTGTTACAATTGTCAGCAACAGGAATAGTGGAAGTTGTACGTCTGGATCAATCATGTAAGCTAGATAGGATTTGACAACTTTGGGAAAGATTAAATTTAGACATGTCAAGTTAAAACACATGCCCGCAACAAAACCAAGTCATTTTTAAGTATTTTGCTTCTTCAGGTCCTCTGAAAGTTTCCCGTGGAGAGGTGTTATTCATCTGCTCCCAGTTATTTTAGATATTTGCTGATTTTTTTTTTATTTTTTTTTTTTAAAAATCGCATGCCGTGCTATTTAAACAGCAACCTTTAAGCTGTTTAAAGGAGGAGAGTGCAAAGCACTGGATTAATCTGCTTATGGCCCATATGGCCAGATGTTCCAAGGACTGTGGAGGAGCACAGGTCACAGTTAACCCGCATTCAAATAGCTTTCTCAGCAAGAGGGCTTTAGTCCACTTGATGAATCAAACTGGATGGCAGTTTTTGTCTTTGGAACTGATTTTCAGTATTCTACTGTCAGGAAGAAAAATCGAGATGCGGTTTTCTGTTGGTGGGCACGTCTTCGAGACGGTGGGGAGCTGATCCTCCTGACTGCTGAAAGAGTCAGGAGGATCTAGGCAGAAAATGCACATTTTAGTCAAAAAGTGAGGAAGAAAATAAATTTCTGCTTCTCTGTGGGAGAACGGGGTACACAAAATTGTATTTTCCAATCTAATGAAAGGAGGCAGAAGGGTGATGACTGAGGAGTGTTATTATAAGTGAAAATGAGAGCCTTTACAAGCTGATAAATAGAGCATAATAAATAATATTTTTAAGCATCGGCTAATTTATGAATGCTGTTAAGCCTTCAGCCCGGCCAATTCTTGTTACTTCCTTTGCTTCCCAAGGGATTTGACCCGTTATATGTTGTCCTACAAAACCACCTTTTCAAGTGGCATCTTTGCTTTTTATATAATCTTATTTGTGTTATTTTTCACAGGGCCAGTCAAAATATTGATTTCAGTCTCTTCTGTAGTGTAGAACAAATGGTCTTGCTCTTTCTGTGTTTTTTTTTTGTACGTCAGGGACAGAAATAGGTGATAAAAACTAGTATGTCATTAATTTAAAGATGGTATAACACTAATACTCCTGGTAGAGCCTTTTAAAAGGAGTAGAAAATCAATACAAAGTTGTAATTTCTCAACCTACTGAATCTGACAGCACCCAGCTTAAAGCAGTCCAACTGTTGTGTGGGTGTTTATTTTGGTCAGGGTTAGGTTGATGGTTGGACACGATGATCTTGAAGGTCCCTTCCAACCTAGAAGATTCTATGATTCTATGATTTGAGATTGCTGTTTCCAGAATGCAGTGATTTCCAAGTCATCCAGAGGAACAGAGATGACATCCTCACTGCAGCCCTGCTTCTCCCCACGATTTAGGTGATACCTACTGGGTTTTTTTGTGCCAAATTGCAGCTCAGATTTTCTACATTTCAAAAGAACCATTTCAAGTGTGGGGTAAAACCACTGCCTGTATTGCTCTTCGTCACCAGGTCCGCAATAAATCATAGAATGGTTTGGGTTGGAAGGGACCTTAAAGATCATCAAGTTCCAACCCCCTGCCATGGCCCTGGTGTATTGTTATAAAGTTAGTGGGGTTTATGAGGACAGCTGATAATTACTCTAGTGGCTGATTGGGTTCAAAAGGTTGGCGAGTGAGCCATCAGCCGTGGCCAAAAGGGATGGAGTGGAGGTGAAAGGAGAGCTAGCGAACACCTTAGCAATCAATAAAGAGTTAATTATTTCTTTTATGTAGCCAGCGTGGGCAACCTACTGCTCGTTTTAAGCTACTTGAGAAGATTTCATTCAAAAATTTTGACTCTCTGGTTTTCTTGAATGGGCATTTACGAATTGCTGACAAAGTGGCAACGAGCACCGCGGAAGTGCTGCCGAGGGATTAACGTGCTTGGCGGGGAAGCGGAGAAAAATCACAGCGAAGTCAACCTGTGATCACAGGATAGCAAGGCTGTGAGAAAACAGACTCACAGCAACTCTTGGAAACCAGGATCAGGAAAGCCAGAGACACAGGAAAGAACTTTAACCATTTAATGAAGGATGGAGGTTGTGATAATGAACCAAGACAGAGGAACGTGTAAACTTTGAGATAATTTATGGGGAGAAATATAATTAGGATTAAATGTTGCCTCTGACTTTCTTTGAGATACTGGGGAATGTAAAATAGTCAGGCCATGCAAAATTTCCTTAGAAAAGAGTGCTAATAGCCGTGCAATTTTTTATCTACTGCTGGAGCTAATTAGGAAATTTCAGACAGAACATTTTTCCACTGAAAAAAACAGATTTAACAAAAAAAAATAAAGAAACCAAATTAACTCTTTTTAACCTTTCAGAAATGAAAAAAAAAAAACTTCAAAATTAATATACTATTTTGTTAAAATTTCACACAGTAAATTATGAAGCTAAGAAGTAACAATGAAAACAAAATCATTTAAATTTGTCTAAATCAAACATTTCAAATTAAACTGCTATATTTATCAGCGTGCAATTATAAAGTCACTAAAGAATAGTCAAGGGTATAATTATTACTTAGACCTGGCCATTGCTGGAACTGATAGATGTATACAATTTACTTCATTAGTAAGTACTCTATGAGAATTTGAGTTGTACAAATAATTTTAAGTTACACAAACCACGGAGTAGTCCGGATGTATACAGCGTTTTCAGAATGGAAGATGTAATGAATCCCCTTAAAATCACAACAAAATGTTCCTGATTTCCAAAGGAAGGAGGTTTGGATTCCACAGCATCACAGTCAGGGTGTCACAAGATGTGACTGAACTAGTTGAAAGGTACTGTCATAGTGAGGCAACTCAAAAATTGACTTTTATTCTCCATGTTTCTGTCTTATCCTTAACAAAATGCCTGTTTCTTTATATATTTGTTCTTTTTTTCCCTTCTGAAAAAAAAAAAAAAACCAAAACTGCAGTAAGTGCTCATGAATAGCTCTGTTATAGCAAATGGAAGGTCAAGCAAAATGAAGCATTTTATTTTTTATATAGCTGGAATTCCAGATTTAACCTGGAATTAAACGGTAACCCGCTATATTCAAGCACACGACAAAACGCTAGGCTTTTTTTGTAGCGCTTTAACTTTACATTGTTGGCAAAATATCCCTTCTGGCCGGATGTTGATATAAATCTTCTCTTTCATGGGAAAAGGGTTCAAATCTCTTCAAATCTTTTCTCTGCTGGCGTTGCTGTAGGTGCGGGGAGCGAGTAGAGAGTGGTGAAACCGCGCTGTACTTAATGTGCGCTTCTCGTGGTGTAAACAACATTTACCGGAAGGTTCCTAAGACTCTCCACCAAGTGAAGGCAGTCATTAAAAACTCGTTATCTCCACAATTTGCAGTATTTTTGCACTGGGAGGAACAGTATTTGTTATTCCTATCATGTTGCTAAGTGAGAGATGCATTACATCATTCATTACATCATTCATTACAGCAGCTGACCCAAACGAATAATTGACCTCTGTTTGGAAGATTATCTTCCCACTTTTGTTCTTTTATTCTCTTCATGATCCTTTAATTGTGAGCCACAGTCTGAGATAAGAAAATAACAAAAAATGGAACAAATCCTTTGGAAGTAGTAAGAACAGCGGAAAAGCGGAACAAATCTTGGCCATACCAGGATGGCAACACTCCCTTTGATGCTTAATGTTTCATTAGATGTTTGATCTTACCATTGTCATTAAAACAGAACGTTTTATTAACAATCTGTAGAAATAACTATGGTGTGACCACAGGATAATCAAATATCTAGAAGCATTGAGCATCCTTAGGCAAATATTTTTCAGTTACTGCAGCTCTTAGCGACTGAAAAGGTGGTTATATCAAGTCACCAGAAAAAGCATTTTTTCACTCAATAACTTATCCTTTTTTTCACGCTGTCTTGGTTGATCTAGTAGAAGACACCATCCGTCCCTGCAAACCATGTGCCATGTATCTTCAGACTGTCACAGCTACAGCAGCATCACTGCTGGATTTTCCTCATGGAAAACCACGAGGATTTCATGCCTCTAATATCCCAGAATCAACTGGCCCAAGACAAAAAGTGACTTAAAAGCATGGAATTGGGGCAGGGGGGTTGTGGGGTGAGGGCAGTGTTCCTCTTTTTGCTAGGAATCTGAAGCATTTACTAGGTAGAAGACTGTCTGGGCATAACACCTGGAGGAACCACTCCTTCCTGAAGGTTTTCTTCTCTTTGGGTGGAAGAAATTGGCTTCCCTCCAAAGCTCATTGTCATAAAATCATAGAATGGTTATCTATGAAAGGGATCTTAAAGATCATCCAGTTCCAACACCCCTTCCGTGGGCAGGGACACCTCCCACCAGACCAGGTTGCTCAAAACCCCATCCAGCCTGGCCTTGAACCCCTCCAGGGATGGG
>JAOTQQ010000012.1:120836615-120849741 GCA_026546715.1 Gallinago undulata
CTGGGTGACCCTGCTCTGGCAGGGGGTTGGACTGGATGATCTCCAGAGGTCCCTTCCAACCCCAGAGCATTCTGTGATTCTGTGACACGTTGGTGCACACATAAAAAATTACTGATGTGAGCCTCACTTGCCCTGGGTGCCACAATGGCATTTACACCCATGGACAAGGGATGTCAGACAAAGCTTTTACAACCAGAGTTTCAGAAGCAGATTTCCGTCTTTGTGAGGGTATAAAATGATGACAGACTGGATAAAATGATCCAGTTACAATTTTGGATCATATTTGCTTTGGCTGATAAGAAACTAGACACCTCTGCTGCAACCTAGTCCTGGCGCCAGGAGCTGGAGAGGACAAGCTCTCGTTCCCTGTATAACTACGCCTTAATGCACAGGCTTGTCCAGGACAAACAAGTGACAACAGTTTTCAGAGAATTCCCAGCAGAAAGTTTCCCATCAGTCAACTCCGAAATCCATTTCATGGGCATGGGTTGGGTTTGTCAAAATATTTGACAGGAAAGCATCTGGAATTTTTCGTTCGGTTTTATTTTTGTCATTTTGTTTTGACTTGAATTATACCTGTCCCTTTTTGAGTCATCATACCTGTCTCTGAAACAGCCCGTAACATTGGTATCACCGAAATGCTTTGGAAAGGAAACCATTGTCACCATAATTTTACAGACATGGTAAAAAAAATGAGACTTTCTGAGCGTTTAAAGTTTTGAAACAAAACCCTGGGATGTTTCATTTCAAAAATTCAGATCAAGCACTTTGATTCAGATCCTGGGCAGTATGAAGTGCCAGCACCTGAACCGTGATATCTCGTGATATCTCTTGTCAAGGGAAGACCAGAAAAGCATAATCCAGCCGTTTCTTGCACCCTCATAGCAGCTCGCTGTCACTGTGTCGGGGAACGGTTCGCAGCGAAAAATATCCCACGCTAAAGAAAGCCCCAAACCAGGGTCTTTTTCTCTCTAACAAACGGCAGAGCTGCCAAGCTTCCAGCCTGGGTTTATTTTATCAACATTTCCCGTTTCCCTTTCAGTCAAAATAAGACTGTGGGGACCATCTGAGCAGATAATTATGTAACTGTGAAAGTTCAGAGCACGCTGAACAAAACAAAATATGCTTTCCCTCATTTATGCAGACTAAACATATTGTCAGGGTTTTGAAGCAGGCAGTCCAAAATTTTTCACAAAATCCTGCAGTTTCCCAAGCAGCCTGTTAGTGGGAGAATTGCACCAAAATGCTCTCCTCCCTGCAGACGCTCATCGGAGGGAAGACTTTGCTGAATACTTCCAGTGCCCAATTAATTGCAGACACCTGAAAAATCACTTTGGATACTCCAGTATCGCCAGCTGAAATATCTGGTGAGCTTTCCATAATTATACCAGTTTAAAAATAATTATGGATCTGAGGAATCTGTTTTTGGATCCTTTTGCTTGCATTCGTGTCAGGCAGAGGACTCCATTCAGTTGCCTAATTATAGGTATATGGCTTCAAGTTGTGCCAGGGGAGGTTCAGGTTAGATATTAGGATATTAGGAAATATTAGGATATTAGATATTAGGAAATACTTCTTTACTGAAAGGGTTGTCAGGCGCTGGAATGGGCTGCCCAGGGAGGGGGTTGAGGCACCATCCCTGGAGGTGTTCAAGAGACGAGTTGACATGGTGCTCGGGGAGATGGATTAGTGTTGGCTGGTGTTTTGTGTGGTGTGGGTGGTGGTGGGGTTTTTTGTTTTGTTTTTTTTTTTTGTTTGTTTGTTTTGTTTTGTTTTTGTTTTTGTTTGTTTTTTTATTGGTTGGACTAGGTGATCTTAAAAGGTCCCTTCCAACGTAGGTGATTCTGTGATTCTGTGATTCTGTATCTGGTACCATTTGAGATGCCCCCGGGGGGGTTACCCGGGGCATCTGCGTGGGTCTCGCAGATGTGACATTGGAGCGAGAGAAGACCCATGTCCTTCCAGAGCAGCAGCTGGAGGCCAGTCAGGGTCCTGTAGGGCATCCAGAATGACATGTGGTTAGGACACTGAATCGTGCTCCGACTGTCACATTTCCAAGCCGTTTGCTGTAACTGTGAAGGTTAAAAGCCAGCAAACGCTGGTGGTTGCGTGTATTTGACTGGCACCAAAAGCTACCTCTTCACTCTGAATATCTTGAGATGTTCAATAATCCCTGCTGCTCAAAGCAACAGTTTCACGACTACTGGGACCAACAGCTGACCCCCCCTGGAAAGCTTTCCGTGACTATTGCTGTGGTAGGTCCATCACACACTTCTAAATCCTTGGGTTTAAATGAGAGAGCAGTCTTACAGCTGTGTTTCTGAATGGGGAATTAAAGCAAATGGGTTTCACATCCAGCCCTGCTCGGGTCTTTTTTTTTTTTTTCTGAAGCTGCATTTTAAATATTTATTTCTTGTATGTGTCCTGCCCAAGACAAAATCCCCTCTTTGGAATTTCAGAGCTTCCAAGGTCTCTTAACCGCAAGGGCAAGATGAAAGTGCTTGTACCTCCCAAAATTAGTGCTTTTTATTGGGGACTGAAAATACGCTTTTATACTTTCATGTTCTAAAATACTATACTGTGTGGATACTCCTGCCTTCCAAATGTCATCCTTTCAGGTGTCCCTTGGCCTTTGCAGTTTCCACCGAGTTCTATTTCAGCCTTTGTTAAAAGACATAAGAAAATCCGCAGTGGGTTTACCAACCCCTTCTTTCCACCTTCTGCTAGCCCTCCGGCATTCTGCTGAAAGGTTGGAGGGGGTTGGAGATATTCCGGGGATTTCTCCATTATGTCTTGGTGATCATTCACATGAAAGGAAAAAAAAAAAAAAAAGGCAATTCCTGCTTTGTAACTTTTGCTTAGAGCTGACTGCCAGTCCCAGAAGGTTTTGTAGTGATGGGAGCACAAGGTGAGCGATGAGGGGAGTTCAAGACCTTTATTTTCCACTTCTAGTTGATCATTCTGATCTGCTTACATCGAGACTGAAATGAACATTCATTCAGTGGTAGATTCTGCTTCTTTCCCTTGATGACTTCTGCAATATTCTGCAAATTATGGCCTGCTACCTGGCAGGATCCAGCTCCTGGTTACTAGCCAAGAGGCCAGTAAACAACCTTGAGCTTCCTTCACCGTTGAAGCATACTTCTCACCTGAGTCTGCTCCCGAGCTCCTCTTGGCTTCAGTGCATCCCATTTATGGCATATATATCACACTAAAGACTTTTCGTCCAAATTCCAGCCACCCAGCCAGCCTCTGGCTCATAAGATTTTAAAAAATTGTAACTTTAAATCAAATAATATTGTTTTGACGTAATTAGGCTTGGAGGAGAAACCTTATTAATTCTATTATTCTTTCACAAGTAGCTAATATAAGGTGGCATAGTCTTATCTCAATATAGCTGATAATCATTATTCTTAATGTAGCAAAATTGGCCTCATTTTAAACACTCATGGGCTTTGCCTTCGATGAAGAGGTAAGATAATAGTGAGGGAAATTATATTCGTTAAAGGATGTTTAGGAAATTCTCTTACTACGGGGGCAATCTTTTCAAGGGTAAAAATGTACCACAAATTCAGCTTAAGGCCCTCGGTCACCAGACTGTAATGAACTAACATTAGCACTTCTCTAAGCAATATTCTCTTTTATCTCTGGAGAACTTAGAAAGAGTTTATAGATTTTCCCCAAGCCAAGAAAGTTTGAAATTTAAATACTCAATACAGTCACAAACACACACACACATGTAAGAATATAGTAGCTGCAGATTTTTCAATTTCATGTTTAAAAATATTAAAGTAAGTAGAAGGCATCTTGAATGAGATGTTTCGTTAAAATAAAAAGGTGCACCTTGTTGTATATTTTTTATTATTTTAAAATGTAACTTCCAAATACCAAATTAAAGCGT
Organism: Gallinago undulata; assembly: GCA_026546715.1. NCBI lineage: Eukaryota > Metazoa > Chordata > Aves > Charadriiformes > Scolopacidae > Gallinago > Gallinago undulata. The sequence goes on from JAOTQQ010000012.1 coordinate 120,840,517, forward strand.
TTCTTTAGAAAATGTCAGAAAGAAAGGTTTTCAAGAAATTAAAACTGATTTATTGTTTTTTTAAATAACCAGTACAACTATGAATATTTCAAGAGTCCTGTTGCTCTATTTAAAGAAAATATAGAAAACTGGCAAAGGTTTTTAGGCACAGAAGGGTGTAGATAAATGCTTTGTGATGTTTAAAAAAAAGAAGCGTGAACAAGTTCTGTCTCCAACTCCCAATTCCACTTGTAATAGATAGTTTTGAAAATGAGAGGTTCATCTACTTTCTGCTTTTTTGTACATTTACACCCAGGTCACTGTAAGATGAAGAAGCTTTATAAAAATAAAACAAATACTTGTTTTCACAATGCATTAGAGAGAATCTGAGTGCGAATCCCACAGACTCTGAAGAGATAAAACAAACTAGGTCTTTCTGTCAATGTTAACTAATGCCTTATTAAATACTTTTACCTTGATATTTTAGAAAGCATAGGAACCAGAGAAAAATGTACTTAAGGTCTTTCTTTGAGGATTTGGGGCAATTCCTTCATCTTTCCCTTGGCCTTCATGGGATGCTTTACAATGAGTGTTGTTTTTTTTGCTGTAGGCACTTGATTAGTGCAGCCCTCCTAATCTCACGGTATTTTATAAGAGAAAGAGCAGATTTAAAGCTTAAGGGCTTCAGGAGTTACTGAATGTAAGTAATGCTGGACATAGAACAAAACAGCACACAGACCTCCATCTGCCTGCCCTTTCTATAGAACTCTTTTCCAAGAGGATCTTACATATTTGTTATGTTAAATATTGGGAATTAAACCTCAGAACTAATGCCAAGCCACGATAATTCCCTATAAATAACAAGTGACAAAAATGCTTAGGGTGAATCACTTATTTTTCTCTAGAAATATTCTCGATAGCTGAAAAACATCGGACAAAAATGTGTCTCTCTCCTAGTGTTCCCTCTCCAGAAGGATACCACTTTAATGTCACCACCGATACTAATTGCCTTTCACCCCTGTGCTTTTAAATGAATCATAATCTCTGCTAATCGAGCAGATTGCCTGAATACGTTTGGTTCCCCCAGCAGCTGGTGCCTAGCAGGGATGCTGGGGGGATTTCTTGGGGAGACTCCAGCAGTGGGTTGAGGGGGGGCCAGGAGTGAGCAGAGATTGGAGCCGGAGGAACCCCCAGAGCAGGCTGGGCTGGGCAGAAAGCTGCTCCCTGGGGTTCCTTGTGGCTCGTTGGCCCTACCCGTCCTCTGCCAAAAAAGCCAAAGAGCCGAACGTGCCCAGGTGAACGCCAATCTGAAACGATAACTTCAGTTATCTGAGAGAAAGTTCTTGGCAGCTCAGTTTTGCTGACATTAACCAAAGCAAAGAACTGGCTTCCACAGTAGAAAGCATGTGCTAGGATTGCAAGGGACAGGGCATTTTATCATCAGAAATAAGTATTTTCCAGCAACTCCAGAGTTGATTCTTTTGCCTCAAGTAATTGGCTTCCACATTTTTCCAGCATCTTAGGCAAGAAACTGAAATACTTAAGTGATGCTCCTGAAGTATTTCTGCTGCTTTTGTTTCCCATCAATTCTGCTGCTGCCTTTTGGAAAACCTTGGACTGAAAAGTTTGCAAAACCTGGTTAAAGTTAGCCAGAACGGATTTAAATCTGCTGCAATCTTATCTGCCACAATTAGACCCCATCTTCTGAGTCCTGAAAGTACAATGTTAGGTTACTGAAGAAAGTCTGGAGAAAAACTAATTTCTATCTTTTATACTGTAAAATTTGAATTTAAAATGTGGGATCATCAGAAGAGAGGCTGTTCTTCCATTAAATCTATCCTGTAAAGATTCTAACCGTCATGTTTTTATCACATTTGGGTGGGAGCAAGCACTTGGAATAAAGATTTTACAAGGTCCCTGTCATCTGACTGATTTAACCTCTGAAGAATCACAAGTTCCTCCAAAGAAGTTGTGTCATGAATCAGTGTAATTTTCTCTCTTTCCTTCATTCATTCTTCAGTAACTGTTGCTGAGGGTGTTAAATTCTTGCTGGGAAATATTCATCACCTTAGATTTCATCTGTCCCGTCTTCAGAGATGCAGTGTAATGCCACAGATCTTGGTGAGATACTGGTCTTCTCCTAAAAAAACATTGAGTACCTTTCTAGACAGTCATCTGCAAGTGAATTAATAACCTGCAATAAATCTTATGGGCATTCACTGCCATTTCTCTGTTGGTAATAATAGAATTGGTTGCTAAGTCTGCACTGGATAAAGCCAAAGGTCTCCTTACGTGCCCTCGTAGCAAAGAGCCCAAAGATAATGATCTTCTAAAAGCTTAGTCCCATAGAGGAGCCACTTCCAGCCCTTGGGCACGCTCTTGGGTGGCCCTGCAGAAGCTGGGGTTTTGGAAGGAATTCTACCAGTAGCTCTGGGGAGAGGAGAGTTTCCATCACAAAAAGATGTGACTTCTTTTGTCAAACAATTTTTTGTTGCCTGCGATCCCAGAGCAGCCATCATCTGCCTCGCTCTAGTAATGGAACACACTCAAGGTTTAAGGTGGAATCACTGTTCAGAGCCATCCAGCCCCTTCTCATAGAAAGTGGACTGTGCTTTAGGAAAGGAACAAGCTATTTTTAATAGAACTGTCTAACCAGAGATGGCCAAAAATCTACCTGCTAGTTCTTGGTAACCGGTACTGAAAACCAGAAGGCAGAGGTAAGTGATTTCTGCAGCTGAGCGTGGGTCAAGGACACTTCATCCCTGCCGTTCCATGTTCTGCAGAAATGCCTCTTGCATCAATGAAGAGAAGGGCTAAAGAGTGGGGAAAGAGAAAATCAGAGAAATACAGGGAAGTTATTTAAAGATGCTTGTCTCAATCCCTTCACTCTTTACCTTCCCTCCCTGCCCTCCTCCTCCTCCATTCCAATAACTTGGCATTATATTTTCTACCAGGAGTTTTACCTCTTAAGCTTCTCTCTGTTCCTTTTCTATAGGTTCTCAGACTATGTTTAACATTGTATTGATATACCTTATTATTTTGCATTAAGCACTGTATCTAATACCTGCTGGGCAGTGTTTCTTCTCCTACCCTTTCCCCAGAGACAGAAGTGAGTACTTGAGAGTCTTGTTTTGAAAACTCATATACGTTAACTAAGAGATGTCATTAATACCCATGTAAGCAGACAAGGTAAAAGAAATGTGCTTTCTATTTCAGGTTGGAGGTCTCTGATACTCTTATTGTCTGAATGTGCCAGCCCTATTCCCTGTAGAGATGAGCTTTTTAAAATTCCCTCTGCTTTAGCCTCAATTCTTTGATTTCCACCCTGCGTTTAGTATTTTCTTTCCTTGAGGTATTTTTATGCTGCATCACTGCCAGACTGAATCTTGAGCATACATTTTTTTCCCAGAAAGCTATTACCTAGCCAAGGACATAAATGTTTCTTCATCTAATGGATTGCAAAGCAATTACATTGTTCTGTTTTTCTTTATTTTTACCATTTTTCAGTTAAGAAATAGGGACCCGGTTGTAAAAGAGAAAACTAAATGAAAGTTTCATCCATCACAGGTCGAGTTTTACTTTGGTCTAGTTGCCATACTAGCCAAGTGCAGCATGCCAGTGTTATGAAAAAGCTATAACCTCTCAACAAACTGCAGTTTCTTATCTTTATCATGTGCAGCTATGTTAAACATCCCATACGAACCCACAAGGAGTATATGTTGGAGGAACAAAGGAGGTCCAAGCTCTTTTCCCAACTGTTTTCATTATCCTTGGTCCCTTTGGTCCATTTTGTTTGCAATCAAGTATTTCTTGTGCTTATTACCCTGGGCATAAAGCTCCAACCTTATTCATAATTTCATAATAAACCCTATGTCTTCTCATTTTGATGTTGTTTAACTGCATGCAGAGTTTGGATTAGTTCTGTCAATCTTCTTTATAATGCTAAGTATGAAAATTAGGTGCTATAAAACCTTCACATTCGGTGAATATAACCCCTCTTCCTCAACCTGCCAGTTGAAACTTAAACATTTGCATCCAGTTAAAATATACAATGGCAATTTTTATACTGGGTAACTGGTGCAGTATGGTGTGACTTCAGATATCTCTGCTTTCCCATGGGAATGTGTTTTTTAACAAGCCAGAAGAGCATCTTGCGCACTCCCTTCCTCTTGTCTGCAGGGTGGTTTCATGGGAATTTATCCCAAGAAATTTCTTAGGCTTATCTTAAGATAAGGTAGCCCTTTAGATACAAGAAGATAATATCTGGGGCTGTTATACTTAAATCCAGAGCTGGTGGGTTTCTTCCATACACACTTCCACAGCTGAGAAGTGAAAGAAACTGAAATTAGAAATGGGAAGGGCTCTCCAGATGCTGCTAAAACAGAGTGTGACAATTCTCTCTGCCCTCGCCAGGATGTGTTGGCCTCTCAATTTAGATTGGTGGGGACAAAGTACATTTCTCTTCCTAACAGTAGGACACGAGGTGGAATATTTTAGGTAGTGCAAGCCTCGAGGACTTTGCACCTTCCCTCCGTTTTCACCCGTGCTGCTTCCAGTCTCAGGAGGAGGTGAGGAGGAGGAAGGGCCCACAGTAAGTACCCCAGAAAGAAAAGCTGCAGACAAGCTAGTGTGCTTGTTTTAAAATAGTTTTCACTCATAATTTGCAATATAAACTAATCAGATGACTTAAGAACATGCATAGGGCATGAATATGAACATGAATAAGGGCCACCAAATGCTCCTCAACTTAAAAATATTTGATTGGCAAACAAGTTTTATTTATTAGTCCTTTCAGCATCTCTGTGATGGAGATAAAAGAGTATCTATTTGCGCTCTGCAGAGTGGGAAGCAGAGAGTTTGGGTGGGTTGCTGAAAACCAGAGAGCTAATGCCAGGGGGGGAAAGAGAATAATACTTAGAGACTGGTTGGTGGCAGCTACTCCATGAGATAGAACGTGTGTCTCATGCTGAGCTCACACCACGAGAAAACATTTCTCTGTTAGCTTCACTGGGTAGGTTGGCGGGCATCTCTTCCAGGAATTTGGAGGTGGTGATGGTTTATATATAACTGCTCTGGCTGTTTGGAGCCGGGCTGTTTCTCACCATGTGCCACAAAGGTCCTCGGGCTCTTCGCATAATGGCACCTTGTCCAGTCACTCCAGTGCGGTCGCTTATTATATCTTTATAAGTAAAATCAATTACAGCTTATTTTAGCATTTCAGAGTGAAGCAAGCTGGGACAAAAAAAAAAAAAAACAACCACATTCTTCCATTTCTGTAGACTTTTTGGCTTGTCAGTGTCTTCCAGAGGACCCCAGACACGTCCACCCCCTTCAGCATCCAGCCTTTGGGAGCATTTGGAAAGCAGCAGCCTTAAAACTTTGCCCAGTCTCGGGCAGTGTCCCTCTAAACAGAGGGTTTAGGACACAAGAGCCAGACTCCCCTTTCTTCCTCTTGAGTCTGAAGAGCCTTTGAGCTCTTGGTGAGCATTTCTGGTTTTTTTCTAGGCAATAGGCTGTAACACAGCAATGTACGTGAGATCATTTTTATTTTATTAATTTTTATTACTACATTAAGGTTATATGAAGAACTAACTGTTCAGTACCTGTTGCAGTTCTAGGACATTTTAAAAAAAATCCCTTTACAAGTAATATTAAAGCATTTATTAAGGTGCTTTAAAGGTAATGAGTAACTAACTTTAGATAGAAAATCAGAAGCAATGTCTTCTGAAAAATCTGAAAGGGATTAAAATGGTCCTTGTAATGAGTAACTAAACAGAGAGAGTTCAAGAACCTTGAAAATCTGAACTGTTTATCAAAATGTATTTATTTTCAAGGGATCAAAATTAACTTTTCCAGTATTTGAATGGTTAAAAATTCTGGAGCAAATGCCTTTTCCTAGGGGAAAAACATTGTCACATTTACTTCAGCTCAGCTATTGCTGTAGGGACTAAGTTATTTGTAATGCAGGAAGTGCTTTTGCTAGAATAATTAGCTTTTCAGGGAACATAGCTTACACCTTTTTGGAGCCTGTGTAATTAGAACTGAGGAAATAGGTCCATCGTTACTGCTATTTCATTACTGAGTAATCATTTGTATCTAAACACACCACTCTTCTGAGAATGACTGTCTGTGGTCAGATATGCTAATTTGTCCTCTCGTTTACATTACGCTGTGTTTAGCAGCGTACTTTTTAAGATGGGCAAATAAGTGCAGCCGAATTTTTTAATTCCTCGTGTTGCTAAGAGGTTGGTTCAGTTTAGAAAATCAGAGCTATACCAAGCAGCGCCGAACCATTTCATCAGCTTCTAGACAGGAGGCCCTTAAACAAAGAGAGATCTCAACAAGGGACACACATTTCCTGCATTATAGGGTTTGTGTATCAGAGGAGATGCCTCTTGGTAGGACAAAGAAAAGCTGCTGGACCTCGGACTGCAACTCAGCTGTGTGCTGCTGTCCTGGTTTGAGGTAAAATAGAACCAACTTTCTGTTCAGTAATTTTACTTCTCAGCCAGGCCTCTTCTAACTCTCTGAAATTAAGAGCGTATTGTGCAGAAAATTGTTCCTTCTCAGAATGATAAGACTCGTTTTTATAGTCGATGCCAAGGAATGGTGTGCAGAGAGGCTCCTGCTTATACTTATTGCTATAACAACCAAGGTCGGCTTGTTTTGTTGTTTGCCTCGCTGGAGGGTCAGAAACAGAAAAATGTAGAGAGGTCCCACCTACAGGGGCAACCAGACAGAAGAGGTGACCCCAAACTGACCAACAGGGGTCAGATGGAACCAAACAGTTCCATCCCATCTGCTCCATGCTCAGCCTTTGACAGGACAAGAGGTAATGGGCACAAACTTGAATATAAGAAGTTCCATCTCAACATGAAGAGGAACTTCTTTCCTGTGAGGGTGGCAGAGCCCTGGCAGAGGCTGCCCAGAGAGGTGGTGGAGTCTCCTTCTCTGGAGACATTCAAACCCACCTGGAGACGTTCCTGTGGGACCCTGCTCTGGCAGGAGGTTGGACTGAATGCTCTCCAGAGGTCCCTTCCAACCCCAACCATTCTGTGATTCAGTATAAAAGCTGAGGGATCAAAGGGTCAGGCCTCTTTCTTCAATGGCTGACATCAGTGGAGGACCTTGCCTGTTCATCTGCCTTTGATCCCAATCCATGTGTTCCTGACTCCAGAGCTGGAATCCAGTTCCCATCAATTGATGAGTCCAGTCTGGGACTTCCCCAGTGCCTGCCAGTGATGTCATCCTGGGAGCTTGATATGGTTTTGTATATATTGTATCTATTTAATTACCTTCTTTTTCTTTTAATATTAATATTTCATTCGAGTAGTTTTGTTCCTTCTAAACTCATAAATCTCTTTATCCCTCCTCCTCCTCTCTTTGAAGCGAGAGGTGGGGAGAGCATCTTCATCAGTCCTCGGCCAGTTTGGCTGAAACCAAAATAAATGCAAAAAAATGCCCTTGGGTTTGGGTGTGCATCCCAGCCACAGCCGAACACCGTACCAGGATCAGACCAGCCTTCCCTCCCCTCCCTCGCTGGTCCCATGCACCTTGCTGTCTACCAGAAGAAAAATGCCAGTAGGTCGCTCAGCCAAGGGCTGGTGGAGAGGCAGGACAGCAGGGCACCTTGTGATGCTCTCATCCTGGTCTTCCTGGTCTTAAGCGTTGGTCCACTTTTAGTTTCTTTAGAGGCAGCTCAGCGCAGCGGTTCACACAGGGTCGTTCTGCCCATGTGCAGTCTCTCCAAGGAGACTTTGAAGTGGAAGGGGAGGCAGAAGGAGTTTAGGTACCTCCAGGTGGTTTGTTAAGCAGTGTATTTTTTAAGTCCTTTGGGACCTACCAAATACCTACCTAAGTCCAGTTGCAAGTGGTTGGGTTTTTTTGGCTCTGGCCGTGTGCTGTAATTCACCGCTAATACCCACTCTCACACAGTGCAACTGGGTAAAACTCATTTCACTTCAGAAATATCCTTTCATCCCACTGATTCGAGAGAGGCTTATGCACCTCCCTCACACCAGATGTTCTCAAGTAGATTACTCAACTGGTACCTCATTAGCAGTGAAACACAATAGCAAGGATTAGCTTAGAAATAAAAGGCAAATAACACTTCCAGAGATAGCTAGAAACCTGAGGCTTATGGTCTTTGCTACAACTGTGGAGAGTTGAGTACTTTGAAGAGGCTGAAAGGGGAATTTGTGCTTTGTTTAGAACCTTTATCCATACACTGAGGTCTTGTACCTAAAGGATCTTCTCTTCTTTGCCTGTAATATTGAATGTCTGCTATAACCCCAATATTAAACAAAACAGAATTTAGTATTGCCAATCCTTAGAACCCTTACTCTTGTGTAAAATAGTCAGCTTCAGTAAACAGAAAATTTTAACTTGGTTGTGTACTGAAAAATATACCATGGACATGGGAAGTTACAGTAAATAAAGATCTTATTTCCATTACAAGATGCATAATTTTGTAGAGGTTTATTTTTTGCTGTGTCAAGGCTTCATATTACCTTCTTCATACGGTTGCTGATTCTCTTTTGGGGGAGACAGAGGCCAACCATGCTGTTTTTAATAAGTGGCTACTCAGCTATGGCAACTATGGGGCCAGCTTTCACCTGAACTTCTGTTGTACCTGACTTGGGTTCCTTCATCCCACTGAAGGTTTCCCATTTCCCTAGTGCTCCCCTACAGAGCCTTCTCAGCTTGAAGAACATCTGCCTGCCGGGGAGGAAAAGGGCAGTTGGTAACAGGAGGCAGTAAGAGGACACAGGCACAAATACAGGTTGGGTGGAGAATGGCTGGAGAGCAGCCCTGAGGAGAAGGACTTGGGGGTATTGGTGGATGAGAAGCTCAACATGAGCCGGCAGTGTGCGCTGGCAGCCCAGAGAGCCAACCATGTCCTGGGCTGCATCAAGAGAAGTGTGGCCAGCAGGACATGGGAGGTGATTCTACCCCTCTGCTCTGCACTCATGAGACCCCACCTGGAGCACTGTGTCCAGCTCTGGAGTCTTCAGCCCAGGAAGTACATGGACCTATTGTAGCGGGTCCAGCAGGGGGCCACGAGGATGATCAGAGGGCTGGAGCCCCTCTGCTGTGAGGACAGGCTGAGAGAGCTGGGGTTGTTCAGCCTGGAGAAGAGAAGGCTCCAAGGAGACTTTATAACAGCCTATCAATATCTGAAGGGAGCTACAGAAGAGCTGGGAAGGGATTGTTTACGAGGAAGTGTAGTGACAGGACAAGGGGCAA
>JAOTQQ010000012.1:120867889-120878128 GCA_026546715.1 Gallinago undulata
ACTCCACCACCTCTCTGGGCAGCCTCTGCCAGGGCTCTGCCACCCTCACAGGAAAGAAGATCCTCCTCATGTTTAGAGGAAACTTCTTATACTCAAGTTTGTGCTCATTTCCTCTTGTCCTGTCCCTGGGCATCACTGAAAAAAGCCTGGCCCCATCCTCCTGACACCCACCCTTTCAGTATTTATAGGTGTTGATCAGATGCCCCCTCAGTCTGCTCTTCTCCAGACTAAAAAGAGCCAAGTCCTTCAGCCTTTCCTCATCAGAGAGATGTTCTAGTCCCCTCATCATCTTCATAGCCCTCTGCTGTACCCTCTCCAGAGCCCAGAACTGGACACAGGACTCCAGTTGGGGCCTCACCAGGACAGAGCAGAGGGGCAGGATGACCTCTCTCCATCTGCTGGTCACACTCTTCTTGGTGCCCCCCAGGATGCCATTGGCCTTCTTGGCCACAAGGCCCATTGATGGCTCATCACAGAGGGACATCATAACCTGCCTCTGGAAAGAGCCTGGAAGTGAACCAGGACTTGGAAATGAAGCAGGGAGCTAACAATTTGAGCATAAATCATCCACAACTGGTGGCTTTAGGGCTGATGGAGGACAGTATATTTCCCTCAGTCACTGTGAGTTAATATACTCCCGTATTTCTAAATAATTCCAGTCTCATGACAATGGTAATATTTCAAAAGGAATGCAGCTTAAGACGGAAGAGGAGATATTATGGGTTCTGTTAGAGGTAAATATAAACAGGAGCTCAAAGGTGAGGAGTGTTTTCTTAGATGCTGAAAAATTCAGTTCACGACTCAAGATCCCAAATTTTGAAAAGCACCTCCGTGGTGACTCCTCCATCTCCACATCACGGGCGTTTCTGCCTCCTGAATGACAGCGAAAGCACTACTGCCACTTCCTTGCTTTCAGACTAACCTTAACTTCTCTGTCGTAACGTCACATGTATTGTACTGAAGGCAACAAATCACCTCCCTCCCACTTCTTCCCCCTCGAAGGAGCATGGGACAATTATAGGAGCATCACTTCCATGAGTACTAAGATAAATCACTTGAAACAAAAAAAAAAAAAGAGGGAAAAAAAAAAGAAAAAAAGAACCAAACTGCAGCCCTGGTGCCGTTGCCGCGTTTCTATTAATAGCAGTGAGAAGCATCACTGTCAGGTAGCTGATAGGTGCAGGGAAACGGGTATTTTCCCCTAAAAAAAAAAAAAAAAAAGGCAGTTTCTCAGTTTCTCATTAGATCATATACAGAAAAATAATTGTGCATGAAGGGTGCGGAATAAAGTAGAAGCAATTATAATCTGCAAGATCAATGACTTAATCCTTTTGAAAGAAGATAGCTGTATGTTTATGCCTCAGAGAAACCATACATAACAGTATGTATAATAATATTATGTTTATTTTCCTTATGTACAGTGGTTCCGGTTAGTTCCAGGTGTAACTGACTTGGTATTTGGATTTTCCTGTCCTCTTTGAGCAGTGCCAGGATTCTCTGTAAACCACTAGAAGTCACATGGGTTTGTCATATGCATTCCATGGGAAAAGACCTTTCAAAAATATTTTCTTCGTTTTGATTAGCACTTCTGACTGACAACACCACACAAATTTTTGTCTTGATGACTTCCTCGTGCAGTGCTGTCCCTTATAAAGATGGGGCAAAATGATCCCATTGCCCTTACGGCATATTTTTTTTTAGGTTTTCTGGTGGGGAGGGAGGGAGGGAGGGAGGGAGGGAGGGATGACTTTTGGGAAGCAGAAGTAGATATAAGCAGTGTGTAGACAGAAGCTGTTGTAAATACCCCAAAGCCTCCATTTCCGAGTCTTTATCATAAATTGCCAGATGCTGACAGTTAGAAATAAAAAGAAAAAGTATGTATTATGAAATTGTCAGCTATGAAAGATACTTCCCGAGGCATAGCTGCAGTAGAATGTATTTTTTTTCCACGTTCAAGCGTTCTTTGAAGATTAATTTTATCGCCCATAACCTTGCCGCAAATAGCGGCATTAGAGCCCTTGGTATCTGACCAATTTATTTTCAGGTTTGTGTCCTGTCTTAAGCTTGATGGAGCTGCAGAAACTCTGCTGCACAGCTGCAGTCCTGGAAACCTCGGGGGGTTCTGGGGCCCGGCCATCACTTTGGCAATCAGGAAGATCTGACGGACAATTTGGTCCTTCTTGTGCTACCCTTCAACACCCGGTTCCCCTTCTGCAATCAGCTCCTCCTTGTCCATCCATTTGGGGAACAGCTGTGACTAATAATAAGTCATTTCAGGGTAAGGCCTGGTATTTCCTTCTATTACTTCATGTTCTGCTTGGCTTTTAGCAACGGCCACCCTCAGAGGAGGTGGAACCAGTGACACAGGACTAATGACTCTTCTCTGTCTTAGCTTAGCTATCATCCAAACTAAGCAGCATTTTTCTTCTCTGACATAATATGCTTCTGCAATTTAATTAGTGTGAGACGCAGCCACCAATCCAAACAGCTTCTGTAAGGATTTCTACCAAGGGAGCATCTGACCAGGATGGAACAACCTGCAAACAAAGAGCTCTGGTGTAGTTCAGAGCTCAGTGCAGATCCAGCCATGAGGGGTTTTCCCTCTGATAAGCTAAAGCAGAATCTCATCTGTAAAGATTTTAGAATAATTACATGTATAGATATAGGGTGTGAATATACATATTTCTCAAATGATGATGAAAATACAAATGTCTGTATAGAATTGCATCACGGATATTTTCAATTAGGTGTGGATGTTTCAAATCATCTACATTGTTACTCTTGATAGCTATAGATACAGGAATAATGTTATCTTACACATTCATGAAGCAGAGATGATAATTCATCTATCACAACTTGGGATTTCCTGAGGCATCGTGTAGAAATTGAATACTCCATATTCTTCTGGAAGCTGCTTCCATACAGCCTTCCCATGTGACAAAGCTATACTAAATTTATTACATTTTTAGGCGAACGGCCATAAAATCTCACCAATTACCCTTTTGTCCTCTTAAAATCCTATGGGATATTTCCATAAGGATGGTTTTCAACGTTACTTAGCAGCCAGAGCTCTCCCTGAAGCTTCCAGGGGCTGAGGTTGGTCAGAAACCAGCAGGGTACGCCAGGAGCATTAAAGTCAGCATCTTTACATTCACCTATATTAGTTCCAGGGGAAACAAATGAGTTTGTTTTTTTTTTTTACTAAATCTGTGTTGTGACAACAGGAATATTGTGTCCTTGTCAACAACTGCACGATAAAACAGAGACATCTACTGGTTAAAATAGGAAAAATGCCAAAAACATCCACTGTGGAATGCTAGGCTAAGGTTTGTCAGGCTTCCTTCCCCTTCCCTTCCTCACGCCACTGCTGAGGTCCAAGACCCGCTCTTCCTTATCCTTGGTGATCAGCACATTCCCGGTAAAGCTTACCAAAACATCCAAATTCCTCTTGTGGACTCTGCTTAAAGGCAGCAGCAAATTTCCCTTTGGTTTCCCAAAAACAAAGCCAGCTCCCGTGGTGCAGGTGGATGGTGAGCGTCAGCAGCCTCATAGACATTTATACGTGACCAGGCAATACCAGCCTTTTCTGTAGGAAAGGGAATATCCAACCCTTCTTCTGGCCAATCCATAGTTTAGGAGAAAGCAGACATTACTCGAACACCTTATTCAGCACCTGCCCGGGTGATTTGTGCTAAAAGCAGGGTCTGAATTACAGCCCTAAATTGGAAGGTTCACATCATTTATAGGCATTTTCCCATCTAGCGCGTGCTGTTAGTCACAGCCACGGGAGCAGCGCCTTTTAATACTATTTTAATAATAGGTAATGGATTTTGTGCATCAGATCTTTACTCAATTACAATCTGACCTTTCTAAACATGACACGAGGACATCTCTGTGTTTATCTGAAGAGCACTCTGCGGGTGCGTTACAGAACACATCACAGCTTAATAAAGGCTTGAGACCGGAGTGTTAGAGGTGAAGTTTCAAGAGTAATTCTGGAGGTACAGCTAACGTAAGGGAAAGTTTCTAACCCAAATTCTGGATCTGAACTGTATTGCTTAGCATCCAACCCGTCCAAAGAACTCTTCTCAATTGAATGCCTACCTTTGCAAATTTTGGCTTTGTAGCATCATAGAATTGCTGAGGTTGAAGGGACCTTTGGGATCATGAAGTCCAACCATCAACCATATCTCTAAGCACTAAGTCTACCCATCTTTGAAATACCTCCAGGGATGGTGAGTATCCCCATCAAGAGTACTCCCATCTAAGCCAAGCCATGTGTCACCACCACGGGAGGTGACACTCCCAGCAGCATAGCTTTCAAAGACACTGGAGAAAACAAACATTCTTACCCCATGAAAGGCAAACTTGGAACGGAGGGTAAAGAAGTCTACTCCAAATATGTAGCTCCCAGATCCATCTCATCAGTCTTGTCACGGTAACTCTACCAGTAGTGTGTTCCCATGAGTTAAAAAAAAGACCAGAATAGGAGCATTAGTCCAATAGTGAGGACTATTCATCCTCTGTATCAGCTTCCAAAGAATCTGCCTCCATCTTTAGAATTCCAGGAGCTGCTGGAGTTGAAAGATAAGAAGTTAATAATCACCGGATTCACCACCATTAATAGAAATAAGCTCCAATCACATTACCTGCTCATATTACCTGATAGAGTCAGGATGCGCAGGATGAATATTAATTGCACATTAAAAGAGTCTCTGAACCTGTGTCCAAATTAGACCTGTCTAAAAGTACCCTGTTTTCCACCAAGCTAACTCTCTGGTGGCAGAACCTGTTCTTGAACTACATCCTTCCTAACAGAAACAAGATTAAGGCAAAAATGTTATAGAAGATCCATCACCCAGATGATTTGTGTTAGGCTAACTCTCACCCAGTTGATTTAATCAGCTCTCCAGGTGCTTTGGATCATGGCAGAGGAAATCAGAGGTTGAGTTCCATGAGTTTATTCAGCAGACTGCTTCCTGCTATAGTGTTTCCCCAAACAGCCCTCACTTGAAGTCTCTGTCTGATTTCTGATGTCGATGTTTGAGCTGCTTCAATATTTTGGGTAAGAATCAGAGTTTCTGTGCTGTAACGACTATACTGGTTGTCCATTGTCCTTGATGGTTTAATTAGAACTAGTCTAAATAGGGCTCTGCTCCACCTCAGGCTGAAGTGTAGACATAATCTATGAATGCTATGTTTTACTTTACATTTACAGAATACTTCAGCTTTACTAACTATTTAGTTTCTTCTCTGGTTTCTCAGGTTGTCAGCTTTGCTTCTTAGTAAGATGTCTTCATGGTACTCAAACTGGTAGGAAATTTTTATAACACATCTACATCTAACCAAAACAATTTTCTTTCTGGATTGATTGAGACTAGAATCTTATTTAACTGCTGCACTTCTTTTTTTCTTTTTTTTTTTTTTTTCGATGCCTAGAATTAACTTTTCCTAACACTGTATGTAACTTTTAGAGTTTTATTTAAGAAAAGAGATTCTGAAATTTAAAAGCAATATGCAGTGAACCGTGGACAGAAAAAAATACTTTAAAATAGCAGTAGGAGATTGAACAGTTAAGGGAAGTTATGAAGGGATTATCAATTATCATTGATATCAGTCATATTAACTGATGGCTGCACTCCATCTGTTTTGGTAGGAATGTTGTATAGTTAGAATAATCAAACTTCCTGTAGAATAAATTAAAGTGTATTTAAGATATTCTTAATAAAACATAATGAAAAGAGAAAATATGAGTTATGGGGCATTTAATATTGTTTAATGATTTATAACAAGATAGCCCTAAAATAAAAATACTATATATCAGTTCTTGAATCTAAAGTTAAATCAATGTTCTTTTTTAGATAAAATTGTAGTAAATTTTATTTATTCAAGGAGCTGAAAACCCCACAGAGAATTAAGTCCTTTACGTTGTGAGTGGAAAATGTAAAGATGGAAATTTCTCCCAATGGGATGGGATTCATTCCCTCCGGGAAATGCAAAAAAACTAAAGGCTGGTAAACACCTCTATTTTTTTCTTCAGGTTGGTTGATGTCTTTTTTTTTTTCCTTTTTAATTTATATAAAGCCCATAGTCCCCATGGTTATGGGCATAAGCTTTGAAGCATGAAATAAGTGTAACTAATAAATCAATGTCTGCTAGAATTTGCTATCCTCCAAAAACACATGATACGATATAAAAGGTTCATATATTTCTGCTGAAGCTATAGTTAATATTTTAAATGTCATAAATGCAAGTCGATGCAGTAATGAGAAAAGCTATCTTATTACATGTATTTCCAGTGGAAGTCTAAATTGGTTACGAAGGAAAAGGGAGAAAAAAAAGGAAAGCCAGCTTACAGTTAGTAAAAAAGAAGACAGTTAAAATATGCAGGCCTTTAACTAGATTGCAAAAGAGGAAACACCAGACTGGATTCATTTCCCTAACAATTTCTCTGATTCCACAAGTGTGGGAAATATTGGCGTAAGCTTTACATAAACCTATAGATTGATGTAGATGTTTTACATAGAGCTGCAGAGCTGAAGTATATATAGAAATCGACACGAAGCCAAGATAGAAAAATTATTTTAGAAGTGTGAGTAAAGATTATGTCTGAATTTTGTGCCTGTCATAATTTCAAATAAGGCTGAGCAGCGAATCTCTTTGCTAGATAACAGAAGTCTTCAGGTGGGAGGTCATCCTTACCCACTGTACGGTGATACTCAGTGATAAGAGACTGTCAGGTCTCTGATCAGTCACTCTCAGGTGACAAGGTGATAGAATGAGAACAGTTTAAACAAAACTCTTCATGTGGTTGTTAGCAAATTTAGACTCAAGTGTACAGTCCCGACTAATAACCTGAGGTCTCAGCCGTAAACAAATTGGCAAATGGTAAACAAATGGCAAATACAAACTGGGAGAATCAAGAAATTTGACTTCTAATTTCCACAGCATTTCTTTTTGAAACCAGTTACATCCAGCTTTCTGGTTGACGTTGAACGTTAGTATCAAAATGAGCAGCACCAGAATCAGCCTGTACGTCAGGTGTGTCGATTCTCCCCGTCGTGTCCGTCCAACAGCCTACACTGAAACCCCTCAGAGGAAAACACCTGGGGTTTCTCTCTTCATTACCTTTGCTTGTTTAGCTCCACCAGGATTGACCAGGTGCTTTTAATAACTTAATTACTGGCAAGCAGTAAACAGAAATTGGTCACCTCCAGTGAGATTCCAGCCAACTTCAATGGTAGTTTGTCTAAGAAACAAATATTGTAGCAGAATTATCTTTATTTTTCCAGTGTTGTCTTTATGAACGGGATAATTTCCATATTTTTATTTCCATATTTTTATTTCCATATTTTTATTTCCATATTTTTATTTCCATATTTATTTTTATTTCCATATTGTATTTAAGGTGGTGGGATAAAAGGGCCCTGGAGGCTGTTAGGGTGCCCCCCGGCCGCCGCTCTGCCGAGAGCCGCTTTCAGCACCGGGGCGGGGGACAGCTCCCGCCCCCCCCCCCCTCCCCAAACGGCCGCGCTGGGTCCTAGCGCCCCGCTCCCCGCCACCTTCCCTGCCCTCAGCACAGCTGCTGCCTGGAGACAACCCTCGCCTTTGGCTTTGGGTGGTTTGAGGTTGGTTTTGGGGTACGGGGGGGTAGTTCTGTAGCTTTTTTTTTTTTTTTAAATTACCTTCCTGGTAATGAAGACAATTTGTGCGTGCAAGGACCGTAGACCAGATCTTGCAAATGGTCTGCAAAAGAGCTGGAAACCACACGCTCTTTTGTCGTGACCTAGATGGAAATTCTGAAGATTCTAATATGTTCATCTAATTAATAATAATCATTTAATTTTCACTACTTGCAAATTAGACAGCTAGTACAAAACACGACCTAAACATAAGAGACATGCCATCTGTGGTCATCAACAAGTTTAGAAAACTTCTGAGTGAGGAGGCGGGGGGGACTTCATTAAAGACATCTCATTCGTTTTTGATAAATTTAGCTAACTTTTCATACCCACACGGACAAATTGTTTTGTCTAAAAATAATATTTAGGGAGGTCGGAAAGCTTTGCAGACACAAACCGATTTCATAATTAAAGCCTTTAATATGACTTTTTAAGGGGTTTTTTGTGTTTATGTGGGCAACGGGGAGGTAAATCTCTCCCACTCTTACACAGCAAAGAAAGCTTTAGCTAGATATACTTCTTATTTTCACTGTAACTTACATTACATTAAATCGTTTAATTGATTAAAATAGTTTCACTATAATTTCAAGCAGGTACTAGCTCCACTTTTGTCAATAATACGACAGAGAAATTCATGAGCTTATCCATTTCCTAGTGGAAAAAAAAAAAACACAATTCCAATTCACCTATCAGGGTTGTCTCCACTGATGCTGAACTGAATACAGGTGTCTCTTCCCAAATTCTGAAGACCATGTCCCTCTGTGAACTCCAGAGGGAGAAGTGGACTAGATGATCTCCAGAGGTCCCTTCTGAACCCCCGTGAAGTGGCTGCTCATCTCCTGAGGAACTGGTTGCCACTTCTCATCTCTAAGGATATGCCAGGGAGTGTCTAAGGAGCTAGTCATTAAATCTGGAGCGAAAACCTCCTGAATGAGCGTTTCCAGGTGAAGCCTTTAATGTGACAGTGACCCCAGCGCAGATGAAGAGACTGTGCATCATCACTTAGGGACCAGATAAGTACAACACCGAGAGCTTAATATACGGAGGTCGATGTCAGGCTTAATGAATATCTCCCAAAGATCAATGAAGAACATTCAAATTTAGTCCTTAGAAGTATTGATAATAATGATCTAGGAAAAAGTGGAAATGAAAGGTCAGAATTCAAGTAATGTCATCAAAGAAGGACATCAAGAGTAGCAGAGAGAAGCTGCTCGGTGATTACACGGGCTGTCAGAGCCAGGACCAGAGGGGGTCCTGAAAGGGCAGCTGGGACAGAGCTGTAAGCTGAACTCAATTTATGTTATTCTCTTAAATTACTCCCCTCTCCTCCATCTTATTTTTCAAAAATGAAACCCTGTATTCCATGTGGCCGGGAGTTATTCTAGGCTTTTTCTAGAGAGGTAAAAACAGATGACAGGCGTACTCTGAAAGGGCAGATGTGCATGAGCAGTAGTTTTCCACTTCTAATGATGGTTTGTATCCCTATAACTACAAAGGATGTCTGTTTTGAGACTTCATGACAGAATGATATAACCTTTTTTCTTACTTTATGATAAAATTCTGTCTTCCCCGTTACAAGCGCTGACTCAGCTCTAATTAAGACAAAGCAAAGGCTGAGGTCAGAGCACCTGACCCGACTGCAGACTGATGCCTTATTTATTTCTCAATAACAGCCTTAGGATAATTTGAAATTGATACCTAGGTCTAATTTTAGAAAGTGGCAATTAATTTTTCTGTGACTTAAGACAGGGAGGATTTGCAAACATAGGCAATACATCTATTCTTACGTAATTTTCAGTGTTGCAGAACTATTAAGGGCCATACCCTGTTATCACTACCAAGATGTCTTGCCTCTTCATTGAACTTGTTCAGTGTGACCTCTTAAAACCTCGGGTTCAAAGTTTCTGAGTCTGTTACAGCCAGACTGTCTGTGACGTGAGCTGGGAAACCTTTTGAGTGCAGAACTGCCAGCAGACGGGTGGGTGAGCTCCAAACAGCCCTCTCTGGGGAGCAGCACCCTGCAGAATGGTGGGCAGGAAGGCCACCGGGTGATGCTGGGAACTGGGAAATCCCAGGGACAGGAGGGAGGGAGAGGGTGAAGAGACCAGGGACGGGGATGATGCCTCCTGACCTTGTTCTGCAGCGTCAGGCAAGGAACAGCGGTGGCAGTTTGTGAAGGCAGCACTAGTATTATCTGGTGAAACATCATTCTACTTCTCCAGTTGGTATAAATGTAAAAATGTGCTTCTCCTTTGCTTTGCTGATGGGAAGTGTAATGGTCCCTTCCCAGAAATGCCTGCAGACTGATGTCCTGACTCTTCTTGAAACTCCTTGTGTGATAATGCTTACGGCTGGAAGGCAGCTCAGTCTGTAGCGTTGTCTTTGCTGCTCCAATGAGCATCTCATTTGGGTAGTCCCAGCTGCCAAGGACAGCACACACAGATACAGGCAGATGTACCTTAAAGGTCCTCCAGTTCAGACCCCCTGTCCTGGGCAGGGACACCTCCTACCAGACCAGGTTGCTCCAAGCCCCATCCAGCCTGGCCTTGAACCCCTC
>JAOTQQ010000012.1:120882823-120896509 GCA_026546715.1 Gallinago undulata
CCTGCTGTGGCAGGGGGTTGGACTGGATGATCTCCAGAGGTCCCTTCCAACCCCATAGCATTCTGTGATTCTGTGATTAGCAGGAACTTTATATCCTTCTTGGTAATTTCCAGTAATAAATATCACCTCCCATTGTAATTTAAAAATGGTAAGACCAGTCACGGCTTGCTTTCTGAAATGAGCTGTCTTAGCTTTTACTTAGGCAGTAAAACCATTACGTTTTGACTGTGTCTAAGATGATTCTAACGTTTTCTCTCCATGCAAAAATCAAAACATTAAAACAAAATAACAAACCAAGCAGCCAAGGCAGCTGCCACCATTCGGAGTTTCTCTGACACAGGCGCATTACAAAGGAGCTAAAGCAAGCCCTGACAGCTACACTCGTACCCCTCTAACCAAAACGTTGTTTATTTTGTTTTACAGATTTTGGCCATTGTGTCCATTCTGTTCATCGTACTGTCCACTATTGCTTTGTCTCTTAACACACTGCCAGAGCTTCAAGAAATAGATGAATTTGGGCAGCCAAATGACAACCCTCAGCTAGCACACGTTGAAGCTGTGTGTATCGCTTGGTTTACCATGGAGTACCTTTTGCGTTTTCTGTCCTCACCAAATAAGTGGAAGTTCTTCAAAGGCCCGTTAAATGTCATTGACTTACTGGCCATCTTGCCCTACTATGTCACCATTTTCCTCACGGAGTCCAATAAAAGTGTCCTGCAGTTCCAAAATGTCAGACGTGTGGTTCAGATATTTCGTATTATGAGGATCCTAAGGATTCTTAAGCTCGCCAGACATTCAACAGGCCTTCAATCTCTAGGTTTTACGCTCCGGCGGAGTTACAATGAATTGGGCTTGCTGATACTATTTTTAGCCATGGGAATAATGATATTTTCCAGTCTTGTGTTCTTTGCTGAAAAGGATGAGGATGCTACAAAATTTACCAGTATCCCCGCATCGTTCTGGTGGGCAACAATCACTATGACAACTGTAGGATACGGTGATATTTATCCTAAGACGTTACTGGGTAAAATAGTTGGAGGACTTTGCTGCATCGCTGGAGTGCTGGTCATAGCCCTGCCCATACCAATTATTGTGAACAATTTCTCAGAGTTTTATAAGGAGCAGAAAAGACAGGAGAAGGCAATTAAGAGGAGAGAAGCACTTGAGCGAGCTAAAAGAAACGGCAGTATTGTCTCCATGAACCTGAAAGATGCCTTCGCTCGCAGTATGGAAATGATAGATGTAGCAGTAGATTCAGGCAAGCCTGGAGAAACAGCCAATCCAAAGGAGACACCTGATGACAACCACCTGTCCCCAAGCCGGTGGAAATGGGCCAGAAGGACAATGTCCGAAACAAGCTCCAACAAGTCTTACGAGAACAAATACCAAGAAGTTAGCCAACAAGACTCCCAAGAGCAATTGAACAACGCCGCGGCGTCCTCCAGCCCCCAGCACCTCAGTGCCCAAAAACTGGAGATGTTGTACAATGAAATTACTAAAACTCAGTCTCAGCCTAACCTTAACGCTGGTTACCAAGACCAGTCAGCAAAGCCACCGGTGTACGAAGAGGAAATAGAAATGGAAGAAGTTACAGGTCAGAGAGACCCGTTGCCAGCTGGAGCTACGGACCTCGTGATGGACATGAGAAGCACATCCAGCATCGACAGTTTTGCCAGTTGTGCGACCGACTTCACGGAAACGGAGAGGTCTCCCCTTTCTCTCTACCCCAGCTCTCACTTTCAAATGAGGTTTCCAGCCGATGCCGTTACCCTGGAAGACAACCAAAGAGTAAGGAGTTCTCAGTTTGTACCGTTCACAAAAGACAGAATGTTTTCTCCAACCGATGTCACCTTTGACTATAATCCAATCGACAGAGCCCTTAGCAGTGACGGCGGTGGATCCCAAACTGTTTTGCATGGTTATCTGCATTTGGACACTGCCACGGAAAGCCCCAAAAGTTCCCTGAAAGGTAGCAACCCGTTAAAATCTAGATCCCTTAAAGTTAATTTTAAAGACAATCGAGGTGGTGCTCCACAAACTCCACCCAGCACCGCCAGGCCGCTGCCAGTAACGGCAGGAGCGGACTTCACCCAGGCCACCCCTCAGCACATCAGCACCATCCTCCTAGAAGAAAACTCCCCCCAAGGTGACCGACCTCTACTTGGTGCTGACGCGTCAGCGCTTTGCCAGGGACCGCTTAAAAAATCATCTCCTCTCTTTCCCAAGCAAAAGGTTTTCACTTTCCCTTCGAAAGAGAGGAGGAGCTTCACCGAGATAGACACTGGAGAAGAAGAAGAGTTTATGGAGTTACAAGGCATCAAACACGAAAAGCAAGAGGACGTCAAGACAAATTGCTGTGGGGATAAACACAGTGATGGCAACCATTTAACAGAGGAGCCCCAGGTCAGCTCTTCACCCAAAAGCATGAGCCACAACTGTACCCAAGACATTTACCATGCTGTGGGTGAGGTAAAGAAGGACAGTGGCCAAGAAGGCCACAAAATGGAAAACCATTTATTTGCCCCAGAAATCCATTCGAGTCCAGGAGAAACTGGTTACTGTCCCACACGGGAAACTAGCATGTGACTAGTTACAAAAGCAATAAAAATACTTTTTTCTTACAACACAGTTAGCAATGCCTATGAACTAAAAACATGGAAAGCCTCAAAAAAAAAAAAAGTGCATAAAATGTTATTTTTGCATGGCATGAAGAGTCGTTTAGTTTAAATACTGTTTAATTTAAAAAAAAAATGAGACTGCTTTTTGTAACAAACTGAAAAAAATTGGGGAAAAAAAATGACTCGAGAACAGTGAATAAAATAAAGAGAGCTCTGTTAGGAGCCGGTGTTCTGCAACATCTGACATTTTTGATCCTTTCACTTATGATTGTAGAGACAAGATTTTGAACTCTTTTAACTTTTTGTTTTGTTTTCTTGGTTACAAAGAATTTTAGAATTTGCACATGAAAGGATGAAATGTCAGTGCATGCATTCAGAAAGACGTGAACCAAGGTGCTCTGAGCTTGCAAAATGCATATATTTGTAAATAGTTTGGGGTTGGGGGGAAAGCTACTGTTAACAAGGATTTATGGAGAAAAAAAAAAGCATTTCCTGGGACACAGGTACTTCCTTCACAGCGTGCTGCCTGGAGGTTTTGTACAGACTTAATGTTGCAAAATTGCAACTTCTACTTAAAGCATCTCACGTATCTTGCTTTCTGTTAAAAAGCTCATGAGTATATCTGTTAATTAAGGACTACAGTATTTTAGTTTATCTGTGCTGTAAATCACTATGGGGTTTTGGTTTGTTTATTTTTTTTAATATTATTTGCATAACTTTAGTTATTGCGTTTGTCAATTTAAGTAATGATCCTGTGAGGAAAAGCAAAGATTTAATGACCAGAACTTGAAGCATTTGATATTTTTACAGAAAACCGCCAACATTTCATAACTAAGAAAAAAAAAAATCCATTTTAAAATAATAAAAAAAAAAGAGAGTTATATCTGTGGCAATAAATTGTGCCAAATGGCTACATAAACATATCCCAAAATTCTCAATCTCTTAGAATATTGAATTTGGTATTAAAAAAAATATTACCCACATTCTTTTTTCTTCCTTTGATTGAACAATATTTGCTTCCACATGAGCTTTGAGCTCTTTTTCCCTTTTCTTTACATGAAGTGCCCATACGTCAATAACGGCGTCGTTGCTGAAGCCATTATGGTGTGAGGGCGTAAGAGACAAGCTTTGTAGGGGGGAAGCTGTACCTTTTATTATCCCAAATCACAGAGCTGGGAAAAAAAAACAGGCTTCAAGTAGATGTGACTCACCCCAAGTCTTCCACGTCCCGAGGCTTGTCTGGGTTTTCCAGCTCCATCGTTTGGACAGACAGGAGGTATCACCAGATTCACCACCTTTGCCTCGACCCGTACGCCCGTGGCTGTTCCAGAGGCAGAGCACAGGCTCTCCCCTCTGCTTAAATAAAGGGAAAAGTCAATCCTGCCAAAGCATCTTCGGTGACTCTGATGCTCTCCAGCTTTGTAAGAGAGAATCTGAACCAAAGTCTTCATCACAAAGTACCCATCTAACAAAAAGTTCGAAAAAAAGCTATTATTTTTTAATCCAGCACTAACGGCTTCCTATGCTATGATACATAGCATATCCTACAATTTTTTTTTTCTTTTTAATTAGTAAAACAGAATAAAAGTCTTTTTTTGCTGTCCTCTGATTGTCTCCTGGAATTGGGTACTCCCTCACAGCAGCTGTGTAAAAGCAGCCGCCCAGCCTCGGAGCCGATAGACAGAGGGTCCTGTGGTTACAAAGTCTGAGAAGGTGTTTGGAAATTTCTAGCATTCCCAGCTGCTCCAAGGGCTTCTTGCCAGAGACCAGGGCTCTCATTTCCCCCTGCACAGAAGGCAGAGAACGCTTCTTCCAGGTCAGTGCTGGAACAGCGAGCGCTGCAAAGGCACCGGGACAGCAAGAACAGAAGCCTTAAAAGCACTTCAGATCGACCAACACGTGGTTTCTAACAACAGGCTTCTACTTCCAACAGTGGACCTGGCTTAATTTTTCCTTAGATGTCATTTTCTGTCCCTTAAATGAGTGCGAGTCAGGCACCTGAAGAATTTGATGGAAAAAGAGCAACATTGCCCTCTGCTTGAGGGCAATGCCACAGACCTCACTCAAGCCTGGCCCACGGAAAAGAGGCAAGTTTGAAAATCCCCAAAATAAGGATTCTGGTGGCCTGAGCCGACCAATAAGCACAGCAAAATCCCAGCACAAAAAAAAAAAAAAACACCCCAGGTTTTTTTATATTTTTTTATATTTCCTTACGTTTTCTGATTTCCATAAGAAGATAAGGTTGAGGTGTCTCTTCAGTCACTTGAAAAATGGGGAACATAATGTTATTTCTTCTGAAAAACGTCTGGTCATTAATTCTCAAAATAAAAATGGATTTTTTTTGTTTAGTTGCAGTTCACTGCAACTTGTTGCTGCATTCAGTTTTCCCTATTTATATGGCATTCTGCTTACAATTTTTCAATCATGTCGTGTCTCGCTGTTCCAAAAGTTAGCTCTTGAGTATTTTATAGTCATTAATCTTCTATTTTTGTTTTTATTTTTTTCTTCCTAGATATTTTCAGTGACTAAAACTAAATGCCAGTCAATTTTTACATGCCTAAAGCGTTGGTCTGTATTTTCTATGTGCAGTTGTATGAAATCACGTGGGCCTGTTTGAGCTGCCTTTACATCCTAGTGAACTAACGAAGACCAAAATTAAGTCCAAGTGGGATCTGGTCCCGTGCTCTGGATCCACAGAGAAAATCCCGTTCGAGATAATGATGTTGTCCTGGCAGGACTGAGGTCTGTGCTGTGTTCCTTCCCTCTGCTTTTCCTCCCTGGTGACCCTTAGGCTTTGGTAGAGCCCCCTCAGATCTGCGCCGCTCGGTGGGAAGGGAGGAGTCCAGCCGTAGGGAACGTGTTGCAGGAGCAGGGATTTGAGTCCTTCAGCTCTCCCGAGCTAAACCTGATGGAAACCTGGTTCTGCCCTGTTAAAACCACTGATTCAAGAGCAGTGAAATCAAAGCCTCAGTCCTTGTGCAGCTGAATTTCCCCTGAAACCAATGGGAGTCTGCTGGAAAAAGGGACTGACTGACTGAGATATAAATGAGGATGGCAAGAGTTTTGATTAAAATCAACAAGAGCTTTAAATATATACATTAGATGACAGGACCAGGCCCTTATTGATTGCCATATTTTAAATGTTTTCAGAGAAGCACATTTATTTTGCAATAGTACAAAATTGCAAAGGAAATGCAATTCTCTTTATTAATAGATGTGGTGGTTTTTTGAAATCTTGGAAGGAAAAGGATCAAGCTTTAGAAGTGCTTTGGGTATAATTTCACGACGCGCTTTTGACTATGCTGAATATTTTTTCTAGAAGCACAGTTTTAGATGTTTGGTTTTTTCCAGTCTTGAGATCCACTCCTGGATATCTAGCTCATGCCTAATTCCCGATAAAAACCTTTACTGGAGCAGTTGCAGGACTGGTCCTAGTTTTCATTCCATTGCAGCACGTGTAAGAAGCGCAGCCCAGGATCGCTTCATTCATCCTGAATCGCTATGTAGCAAATTATGCAAAATTACCTAAGTATATATATATATATATTTTTAAATTTTTTTCTGTTTTTTTCTAAACCTTCGAAGCCATTTCTGACTTATTACCCATTCGCCACGATAAAGGGGAGGGTTGGGTTTGAGTTCTGGAGTCAGACTCCGACAGTCGCGGGATTTCAAAGCAACTTGAGGAGTCTTGAGACTTCAAATGAAGTTACTCCCCCGCGCACCCGAAGGGGGTCTGACTCTTCCTGCCACTGGGAAATGAAGATTGTTCAGGGAGCTAGCTTTGCAAGCAATCTATTTTTTATATTTTATACTAACTGCAGAATTCCGAGTCAAAGTTTTAATTCCTTTTCAGCGATGACAGAACCAAATGTACACATTTAAAAGACGTCGACAGAGTAAGCGGACGAATTTTTGAGTAAATAGTCACAATAATCCAAATCTGGGGCTGGGGGGGGGATAATATATCGCACAAACCGCAAAGGAAGTTCATACAGGAAAGCTGTTTACAGGGGAAGCATATCACGTAAAGAATGTAACACGGTGTAGGAAGTTATTGCACTACAGAATTTATACGAAATACACTTTTTTAAATGAAAAACACAAAAGGCCTTTTAATGCTTCATTGTATAGAACATAGGAGCCTCTGTGCGAATGCAGCAATCTAATGCACTGTGTCCTCACTTCAAATTTGGTCTCAAAAATTCAAACATCAGCGAAGTTAGAGAGGTGATATCTGATCTAACACTGGAGCAACCGACTTGAGCTTTTTAGCACAGTATTACCCAACCAAGAACGTGCCAGAAAATTGTAATTTTTGCCTGTAACGTACATAAATTAAAATGACAATTGGCTTCTTCATTCTTTTCTAACAGGTTACGCTGGGCAACTTATTTTTATTCCTTGAAAAATACTATTTCTTTTAAAAGTAGGTCTCTCCCCCAACATGCAGACTGAGCTTCTGTTTCCTTAGGCCTATTTGAAACAAGGTTTACCTTTGAATTAATTTATTAACTCCTTCAATCTCATCTCTAAACTGCAATCCAGTGCAAAAGCCAGTTGTCTTTTTGAAGCCCAATTACAGTCAGCCTGGTAAAAATGTCCAGGGCATACCTGACTGAGTTTTTTCGTTTATATAATTTTTGAATAATTTGGATAGAGAACAAAGTTTACAATTTCGATCATGCAAAAAATATTTTAAAAGCCAAAAAATGCAAGAATTATGGGGTTTTTTTCAAAGTAGCCAGCACAGATCAAGCAAGAAATGCAAATACAGCAAAGGGGGAAGGAAGGCAGAGAACTGTAAGTAAACACAGCATGTTTTAATATACTATTATAGACAAGAGATACGATAAAACATATATAAAATAGTCCTTGTTCACACTTGGTGAAAATGCCAGTAGCGAAAGATTTAATGCCAGTCCTACCCCACCTTAATTTTTATCCCAGAACCAGCAGATTTTCAGGGATGTTCTTACCTACTGGCCAGTTACACGAACATCCAATCTGTAATTGGTTTTCAGAAGACTTTCCTGAAAAAGAAGACACTATGTGTTTTTATCTTTGTTGGTCTTTGGAATTCTTCCCGTTGCCCTCCAAAGACCAACCTTCTCTTCCTTCTTGGGAACAGACAGAAGACAACCCACCACAGGAGGCGATAGGTGTGTCTTGTTTGCCAGGAAAGAGTTTTGGGGAGTCTGGTGCAAGTGGCCAAATTGACTCTATTGCGTTTGAACCAAGGAGCAAGAACCAATTTGTCATTTCTCTCCGTTATTGTTGCAGCTCTGCCGTTTCACAGCTTCACTTATTTTCTAGTTTTCAAAGGCTCCAGCTCCTTCATTGTCCCCCTCAACCTGCAAGATGTTTCAGAGCTTTCGTGAAAGCAGTTGACTGCTAAATGCTGTTAAAAGAGCCATCAGTTTAAGCGTGAATATTTCTCTCTTGTCTAGTAAGTTTTTATTACTTAGTGGTACTCAGTTTAAATTCCAGCTGAAATGCTTTCTTACTTTAAAGCAGATCAAGTGTTCTGGAAGCC
Source organism: Gallinago undulata (assembly GCA_026546715.1). Lineage (NCBI taxonomy): Eukaryota > Metazoa > Chordata > Aves > Charadriiformes > Scolopacidae > Gallinago > Gallinago undulata. The sequence continues at coordinate 120,890,978 of JAOTQQ010000012.1, forward strand.
AAATCCTTCACAGCCACTCTATCGGTTTCCTTAATGAAGAAAGGTTTGGTGATTGGTTAGAGACAAAATTATTTGCATCATGTGATGGTTTCTTCTTCAATAATCGTATCTGCAGGTGGAGTAACACCCTTGTCTTTGCATTTGTTCTGGGGCAGGTTTAAATAATACTTTTTTGGACGTGTTACGTTATGATATTTTAAGAAGTATTACCCTTTAGTGCAATGGAGATTTCTTCCAAAACAGCAGTGATACCTTATAGTCCTATATTATTGATTGCTATTTAATTTTATGACTCCTACCACTGATCCAGATGGATCCCATTGTAGAACAAGGAAGAGGCACATAATATTATTGCTCTTTTTAATTATAAATAGCTAAAGATCATGCCATTAGCTAACACTTAATTCAAAATGATAAGATTATCCTAATTATACCTATGAACCAAACAGCATGGTGACATGTTGTTACCTCAGACATTGACTGTAGTCCTATGGTTAATTTAAACCCTGAATCTAAGAGCAATCTGGGTAATTAATTTCGTTAGGGTGACTTTTTCCACAATACAATGGTTATTCCCTTCAGTCCATGTAGTCTTGGCTAAATCCCTTACTCGAGAAAATGGTGTCATTGTTAACAGTGGTATTACATAAAAAGGGCAATATAGAGTCAAAGATTAAATTGTCCCTCATGTTCTTCACCTTAACCCAGGTGGAATCATCTAAACAATAAATTCTTGACAACCCCTGGAGAGTTGTGGTTTGCCATTTGGACCACACTCTTAAACAATGCATATTTCTATATTCAGTTGGTGTTCCATTTGGTCAAGACAGCACAGACAGCACCAAAGCAACACTCTCTCCAAAACAGTTAAATCGGTGGAATGATTAAAATGACTTATCAATACCTCTTACTTTGTACTGGTTATGAATAAAAGCAAATGGCTGTGCAACTGGCTAAGCAGGGATGGAGGAGCAGAAACCCAGCTCGAGTATTTTGTGCCGATCTACCACACCTAGGTAGCTTTCCATTTGAATCATCAGTCAACATTTATTTAAACTGGGGGGGGCTAGTAGGGTTTTGATCGTGTGCTTAGTTGCTCTGATGTCTAGGATGTATCTCGTAAAAGGTAATGCAAGAAATAAAAAGCCTATTCCTTATCTTATATTTTTAACAATTTCAAGGCGAGGGACATATGTCTCATAGTGATATTTTCGCTCAACGTTTTGCTCAGATAGCATCTCTCAGTGGAGGTTCGGAATACAAAACATTTATGCCTGTTCTTGAAGTCCTTAAGCAGAACGCCACTGGGAATTCTGCCTGTATAAAACTGAAGGATGGAGCAATATATTATAGCTTTAGGCAAAAGGAACAGTGTCTAACATGTATTACACAATAAAGAAAAAAGCACTGTTGGGGACAGTCGTGGGTACTTCTGCTAGGATGCAGAGTTCTGGATTTATACCTCTAAATTTTCAGAGTTATGCAGAGTTTTACCTATATAACTCTTTCAACAGTCAAAGGAGCCATGCTGATAAGCTGAAACATGGAGGGATTAGCGTACAAAGAACCTAAGAGTTGAATAAATAGCCTATTGCTTTAAGATCACTGTAAATATCAACTAAAAATATGTACTAATTCATGTTTATAAGTTATTACTGTGTTAGTTTCAAAGATACGGTAGCATGACGATTATTAGTTTCATTGAGTTTAATGACCTTTACTTTGTATTCCTCTGTGAATGCTCTGAATGCTGCAAACAGAAACAAAAAAAGCACAACAGTATTTTTTCAAGTTCTCTTGGCGCGATAGCAGTGTCTTCACTATTGTTCAATTTTACAGAATTAGCAACATCTCATCATCAATTGCTATATTAACAAGAGCTCTTTCTTTAAAAGAACTGTCACTAGGAGATAAAAGCATCTGTGATAAGTCTTGTCTAATCTCATTCATCTGCCTTTACAAAATGCCCCAGACATTCAGTGGGAGAATTTGCTTCTTTTGCTTCACGCGTTGTCTGTATTTGGGGGTGGGGCAGGGGAATTATAGGGCATTTTGCAATGGTAATTGCATCAAACATGCTTTTTTTCATTATTATTGTATTTGTTAGAAACATTTTGACTTACTTTCTTTTTGTAGACAAGTCTGTTGGACAATAGCTTTCCTTTTTCGGCTAACCATCCGATTCCATTAGACTAATAACTCCTCACATGTAGTGGTATTCGTATCAATGTCTCCATATCAGCTGCATTTTAACATCATAAAAAAAGAAAATGTGATTATTATTTTTGTCATACTAGATTTTTGCTGATCAACTAAATATTTCTGCACCGATCTACATATTAATATGCATGTTGTAGTCTGTACAATTGTTCAACATCAAAATATCTGTTTAATTTATGTCAAATGTCTGTAAAATAAATGCATTGTTCTCCATTTCAGTCTGATAGAATAAGCAGGATAGTAAATAAATGTGTAAATGAATCATGTGTCTCATTTCAGTTCTCTGCATGAAACCACTTTACATTGAACATTGCATATATACCAAAACAGTAATTCCATAGTGTCTTTAGATTTCATTACTTGACAATATTATACAGGGATCTCTGGCAGACAATGTGTACAGAAATAAACCATTTGGCTATGCAAATAAAGTCAGAATCCATTATTTATAAAAAAAAAAAAAGAATACAGTGCTTCTAAGCCTTTTTTTTCCCCCCTCTGTGTTCAGCATTACTGCTAATTACTACTCACACTGTCATAGATACAAGACCTCAAATGACTTTACAAGGGTGAGTAAACATTGCCTGCAGAATGGAAAGCAGAAGCGTGGAAAGATTTAGCAGCCTTTTTTTGGATAAGGAAGTGTGGGTACCTCAGCCTAATATTCAGAGGTGGTGGATAAACCAATCTCTGGTTAATTTACCGGTAAGCAGCAACCTAGAGTGGTCCCCAGCACTTTCTTGCCTGAAGCTGACCGATTTTTTTATTGCTCTAAAACTGTGAAAGAAAATGTAAGTTGTACAGGGAATTATTCTTCTCCTTCAAGATGAGTCATGGAAATAACTGATGTTTTTTTACAGGCAAAGTTTTGCTGCAAACGCAACTGTAATAGAGCATCTCGACCATTCAGAAAATAAGGAATACGATTTTTCTCATCTTCAAAATAGAAAGCTGTTTTTTAATTTCTACATCTGAACGGTACTACAATGAAATAAAAACGGAGGCCCAAACTAGGCCCTTTGCTGATTATAGTTATTATGAGGGAGCTTTGAGGCACGCGGTAGCTTCACAGCCCCGCTGTGCTATATACACCTCAAGACACAGTTCACTGCACCGCAGAACTTCTCCCCTTTCAGCTTTTTACCTAAGGGCTCCCTCTCCAAATGCATAGCACCGTAGAATCATAGAATTATCCAGGTTGGAAGGGACCTTTCAGATCATCAAGTCCAACCATCAACCTAACTGATAAAAAACCATCACTAAACCATGTCTCTAAGCTCCATGTCAACCCCTCTTTTAAATCCCTCCAGCGATGCTGCCTCAACCACTTCCCTGACCAGCCCACTTCAATGTTTAATAACCCTTTCCATGGAAAATTTTTTCTTAATATCCAATCTGAACCTCCCCTGGCACAACTTGAGGCCATTTCCTCATCATCCTGTTCTACCTCAAACACATTCCCCACCTCCTCTTTCCTTCAAAAGAAAACCCACATCCTTTTTATTGCCGCTCCCAGTCTCTTCTTCTTGGCATTGAACTGAATAATTTCATTTCAAATAAAGGATTCTGAATTTTATGTATTTTTCAATAATCAAGCAGTTTGCAGCCCACAATCTATCTCTGGGACAAGAAATTATCTCCAAAACTGCAGTTCTAGGTGGACATTCCAGCTGCCCCATCGTTCACCCTGCAGCAAGACCTGGGCCTCATGTAAGTTCTCTGACCCTCCAAATTTTGACTGCACTGAAAAGAGACCAAGTCACACAGGAGAAACGGAGTTGGAATATTTTCCAATAATGACCAAGTCAGGACAGTCAAGGGACCAGGATACATCACCATAGTTCAGAAACAGCTAAAAATCTCTTAAGTCATGCCGTGAGATTAGAAGATCTTTCTATTCCAGCTATTTCATCTTTTCCCATCTTCTCCTTTCCCTCTATTCTTTCTTGTGAAGCTCATTGCAAAAAAAAATATATATCCAGCATCCCAGCACCTCATCCCAACTCCCCAGCAGCCTAAGAAAGGAACAGACTTGATGCTAGGAAGAAAACAGAGAAAATCTCCACTATTTTATCTGAGCTGAGGCTGAACATGAGTGCAGCCAGAAAGCAGGCAAGGTGTTTTATGCAAAGCTGCAAATGTGGTATGTGGTTGGGATAAGGACCTAAAGAGAGAAATATTCTTGGGATATGAGGAATACAGCAGGTCAGAGATCACGGGGACAAAATACTGAGATGCGAGTAGGTTAGTGTGTAAGCACCACCCTCTAATCTATCCAGAGGAAAACTTCAAGCATTTCTAATATAAATATTGGGAAAGAAAACAACCCAAATAGTCAGGATATCATTACGTTAAAGCTTAATTAACTGCTAAAGCTTAAATCATCTTCCTGCTGATTCTCTGAATGCAAATTTTCATTGAGTGTAGAAAAAAAATGAATCAAAAGTTGACTAAGATTTATTCAGACCATTTTTTGGTCAGTAGAAACCCATGTCCATTCTTCGATCTTAAAGGAAGACAGAAATCCAGGGAAAAAATTTAGGCTATATTGTACTATGCAGAGGGTTGGGTGGTTTGCAAAGGTTTCAGGGTACCTCACAGGCCACAGACCTCAACAGCCTGCGAAAGAAAATGGTGAAAGTGTCTACAAAAAAAATTCATTACTTATCTGTGGTGACAGCAAGCCAGTTTCCTGGTCTTCTGAAAGAGTCTGCATACTTAACTCTCTAAACTGTGGCTTTCTCCACATGAAATATCAGCTTTTAATGGTTATATTCCAGACCAGCTGTTAATAGAGCTGACCCATTTTTAGCTTGTCAGCGAATAAACTTTCTCCCAGTAAAAAACCTCAAATTACCTTTCAAACAGCACTTTTAGTACTTACACGTTTTCATCCAAGCACTGAAATACCAGCAGACTTAATCTATGGGCGCCACAGAATCCACAGCTGAAATTGCTTCCACAAATAGGCACTGAATTTTCAAATCAGTTTCATGTGAGCTGCCACCTTTCAATATTTCCACGCTATTTTCTCGAGTTGTACACTGAAACGATACCAGAATTGCAAAATGTAAAGTTACTTTCATCAGTTTGCGGTAAAAACACTAATCAAAATCATAACTGCATCTGGCAAGAAACACAGAGGGTTTGACTCATATTTTTGTTCATAGAATCATAAAATAGTTCAGATGGGAAGGGACCTTAAAGACCATCCAGTTCTAACCCCCTCCCCTGTGCAGGGACACCTCCCACCAGACCAGGTTGCTCCAAGCCCCATCCAGCCTGGCCTTCAACCCCTCCAGGGATGGGGCA